>OX465295.1:298362983-299031626 GCA_949987735.1 Leucophora obtusa | reverse complement strand
TCCCTTTGACTAAAAACCTGAAATTTAAAATATGTGATTTTGAAATTTTGGTCAGGAACGTGGTAAAAATGGGGGCTGAAAAGAGAAGAAGTATCCCCCTAGAAAGCGTGCCCAAACCGCTGGAAAAAGGAAGTTGAAATTTTGTATGTAGGTTTCTCCTCCAGCGTAGACATCCAATAAGACTGGATTTTTCGAAATTCCTATCGAGAGGGCAAAAAGGGGAAATGTCTCCCATTTGGATTGAAACCTACATTTTTACTCCTTGGAGTAGGGCTAACTCACTTATATCTTTTGAAGCACTACACCGATTTGAATAATTTTCACCACAAAGTTGTGTTGAGGAATAACAAACAATCAAGTTAGAATTAAACAATCTGTCTTGCGAAGATCGCCATAGAAATATACACACATTTCCAGAGACCATAAAATAAAAGTACAAGCTAACTTTGCTAAACTCTTTAGGCGATCTATTTATGTAATCAGTGGGTATCTATCCACCTCATTTCGCTCAACCCTCGCTCTATTTAGTTGGAAGCATTTTTTACAAATAGGTTTTCTTATGCATTTTTCTCTTTGCCCGAGTTCGCTAATTATCGAGAGAACCGAGCATAGTTAATCTATAAAATATATAATCTTTGGTGTTATGGTCTACTTTAAATTCGCATAAGAACCACTGAAGCTAACGTCGTTGACCCAAAATTATGTTACAATGTAATCTAGTACAAATTTCATAAAAAAAAAACTTTAACTACATATTTGTAAAGTATATTTTTGCATGTGTTTATTTTTATATCACTATAATTTACATAAACTATACATTTTTATTTACATTATTAAATATTAACAATACAAAGATATCATTTGTTTGCATGTTAAGAATTTGATACATGCAAACAAATTACAATCCAAAATATTTTACCAAGGAAAGAGGTTCAATAGTTTTGCTGGAAAGGAAAATAAATGGAAAAATGCCCAACAAAAAGAAGAGAACTTATTTTAAACCACCTAATATTTTGTTGCATACAAACAGGTGCGAATGCAGGATTTTTAAACTTTTTTCTTAAATTTAAAATATTGTTCAATTTTATAGACCGGCAAAAAATTCAGTTAAATGTTAAATTTTGTTACAAAGTGTGTGATTTAACTCCATAATGTTGAAATTTTTCATAGAGCTTATAAATAAAAAGTACCAGAAAATCGCACAAACAATTTGTAATAAAATTGGATCTTAAAAATTAAGATCTTCTAAAGGGAAAATAGGTGCTACAAAATAACTCTCAATGAAATAAAGGTGAAAATAAGTTTCATAATGAAATAACCCCCTCTGTTGGAATTTGAAATTGGGTTTTGATCGTGTTTCGCGGAGCCATTTCATCTGAAAAAGAAATTTCTCTGATCAAATTCATAATATTCGCTTTTTACTCATTATTATGATGATAAAAATCGAGGGATTTATTTTAACAAAATCAAATTTTTGCCCGAAGCACATTTTTCAACTAGTTTCTTACGTACTTAAATATTAGATGGCGCCCAATAATTTAACTTTTTTTAACAAAATGAAATAACCACCAAAAATGGAATAACCCCCCAAAAAATGAAAAGGCAATAATGTTCAAACTGTTTTAATTTTATTTCATTGGGGCTTCTTTCATAATGAAATAATCTCAATATTTAAAGGTTAAATAAACCCCCAAAAATTAAATTACCGTCAAACATTTTTACATCATTTCTTGGATGTTATTTAATTTTTTCCTTTGGGATTATTTCATGGGGGTTATCCGAGCGCTGACAAATATGTACATCTGCGATAATGTTTTTAACATAAATTTTCCAAATTTTTAAAAAAAGGAAAATTAAGGTGGCATGCGAGAAATTTTTCAAAAAAAAATTCTTTGTTTCTGGCACGTTTCAGTCTTGCCACCCCTGCTCTAGATACTTCACAAGATGTTAAATAACCGTACTCTCCATCACCTTAGGGAGTGCAGAGCATTTTGCGATCGTTCGGTAATTTTCACATCCTTTTTAGGGATGGGCGGGATATTGGCAACCTTCGAAAATGAGGGGAAAACTCCTGCATGGTAAGATGCTCCAAAAAGGTCATCCAATGGACGAGCTAGCGTTGAAGAGCACTGTTACAGCACTAGTGCTAGTATACCATCCGGCCTCGATGACTTATTACGTTGAGGTCAACAAGAACCCTTTTAACCCCTCGAGCTCGAAAGAATATCTTAGGCATAGTACTCGATACTCTTTCAAGTTCGGCAGAAATGAATTACCTGCAAACATCTTAGCTAAAAGATTAGCCTTTTCAACCGGTTCAGTGAATATTTGGTCATCCTTTATAGGAATTGGGATAGCTGAACTAGCATTTTCCTTTACTCTTTTAACGAATGAACAAAGCTCTTACTACCCCGAGAAGCAGAAACAATTTTTGTATGAAGACGTTGTTCGTAAAGAAACTTTTCAAGGCTAAGTACTTTGGAACACTCGTATCTCGCCCGTTTGCGAAGCACATCACTATTGACTTTTTGTTATCTCGCCAGTTATTGAACGCTAACTCTCTGGATCTGACTGCTTTTTGCAAGTCGCATTAAACCAACATTTATCTTTTAGCCGAAATTTGATTCAAAAGAATGAAAGATTTCATTCCAAGCAATATAACATGTTCAACTATTTTCGCCGCGGCATCGTCGTTGTCGTCGAGGAAACAGAGTTTCCAATTAAAATGCAAGAAAAAATCGTTGATCTCAGCCCAATGTGCTTTTTCGTAATTAAAAATTGAAAGCTTTGCAGATGTTGCCGAAATGTTTCAAAGTCCGGAGAACGAAAAAGAAAAAAAATGGCTCAACGATTCGATTTGCCAAGAGGTTCTTAATTTATTCTTGTGCGGATGTGAAGTAAAAAAAAAGGTCAAGAGTATTCTTGTTTTCACCCTCAGCTCACGTAATGTGCATTGATTCATTCACTAACTGCGCCAGGTGGTTGTGCGCAGCAAAAAGCTCAACATGAAGGCCCTCGGAAGTTGTATATCATGAATGGCGAAGCCAGGTAGCGTTGTGGATATTAAAATCACCAGCAACGGCAATTTCACTACTCAGGCAACTCTCCAGGATTCTCGAAATTGAATCACAAAGGACGCCGAAGCCATTAAAGGTATTCGTCCTCTCCATATTTGGCCTTCTGTATAAGATCTGCAATATGTGTGATCTGATTTCGAACTTAGTACAAAGTGAGTTAAATTCCGTATCATTATAGTTTAAATCTAGCTGACACTGGTACACAACATCGTCGCGAATGTACATCATAAGGCCCCGATGGAAAATAAAAAGGGATAGGAGTCGGTAATCAGGTATATAGAAATCCTGTGGATCAGCATCCCCACATACCTGGTTCTCACATAAGGCAAAAACATTAAAACATTATACGGAGAAAAACTTAGCCCCCAGTCCAAGTATGTTGCAGAAATCAATTAAAATGAATTCAAATTACAAACCAAATCTTTCTTACGCAAGTACACTTAAAATAATACGTCAGTAGAAAAATCTGTCAAACCTGACTAATTTTTAACAAATTTTTAGTTGAAACACTGATTTAAGCAAAGATTTCAGTTATCTTCATTTAACACAATACTGAAAATCCTCAGTACTTTCAACTAATTTTGAGTGTTAATTTTCAAAATTATTTAAAACTAATTTTTAAGAACTCAATCGTTAAATTTTACAAAATTTATTGTTTAAATAAAAAGGCAGAAACTAGATCTAGTCTAATTTGCAAATTTAATGTGTTTATAACTTTTGAGGAAGGTTTATTCTTCTTCTATACCTCAAACCTACTAAATATTTTCATGTTACTGTTATTACCCGGTAGATGGAGCCACCAATATATCCGAATTTTTAAAGATGGCGCTATTTCTTTCCCTCCCGATTTTTTAAAATGGTCGATATATCGAAAACTAAGAGAGATAGAACAAAATTTATGAAAATTTCAACTACTCCTAACCGTGGGTAATCCCCCAGCGAAAGGGGTTATCTCTAACCAAAAATGGACCTTGCCGGGGCCTTGGACCCTCGGAAGTTTTTATAAAAAATTTTCCACTTCATAAAATGGCCCATATCTCGAAAACTAAGCGAGATAGAGCAAAACGGACAAAATGTTTGCTCCGTCGGATTG
This sequence comes from Leucophora obtusa, assembly GCA_949987735.1. NCBI lineage: Eukaryota > Metazoa > Arthropoda > Insecta > Diptera > Anthomyiidae > Leucophora > Leucophora obtusa. The sequence goes on along the minus strand of OX465295.1, from coordinate 299,027,456 downwards.
CCCTTATATGCCCTCACATGATATGGAATCAGAACTTTGAAGAATTAATTCCTTAATTCAATTTTTCAATTCTGAATTAATAATTCGATGAACTAATTCACTAAGCACCATATTTGAATGGAATTAATTCATATTTGCTTTCGTTCGATTTATTTTGTTACGAATTAATTCAATTGCAATAGTTCTTTTTATTAAATCAAATGAATTAATTCACTGGTGAACACGTTCAATTTTATAAATCGAACGGAAAAAAAGTGAATTAATTCCTTACTGAATTAATTTACTACTGAATTCGTTCAATTTCATTTTCGTTCAGTGAATTAAAAAATAAAATTACGTTCAGTGATTTAAAAAAAAAAAAATAATAAGTTCACTGATTTGAAAATAAAATAAAATAAGTTCACTGAATTGAAAAAAACTAAAACAAGTTCACTGAATTCAAAGCCTGTTTTCTGCCGTTCGGTAGAAGAAAACAATAATCTACAAATAAAAATTTTAAATAAGCAATTTTACAGCGTGTGCTAGTAAAAAGGAACAAATTAGAAACCGGATGCTGTTTATCAACCTACATGATTCAAAAATAAAGCCTTTTACTATTAAAAATAAAAACTTTACAGATATAGATAAATTTGGAAAAAAAAATATAACTATTAATTTTTCAAACTAATTATATAGTTTTATTTTTTCCAAATTTATCTATATCTGTAAAGTTTTTATTTTTAATAGTAAAAGGCTTTATTTTTGAATCATGTAGGTTGATAAACAGCATCCGGTTTCTAATTTGTTCCTTTTTACTAGCACACGCTGTAAAATTGCTTATTTAAAAATTTTATTTGTACAGTATTGTTTTCTTCTACTGAACGGCAGAAAACAGGCTTTGAATTCAGTGAACTTATTTTATTTTGTTTTTTCAATTCAGTGAACTTATTTGATTTTTTTTTCAATTCAGTGAAATTATTTTTTTTTTTTTTAATTCACTGCACGTAATTTTATATTTTTTTAATTCACTGCACGAAAATGAAATTGAACGAATTCAGTAAGGAATTAATTCACTTTTTTCCGTTCGATTTATAAAATTGAACGCGTTTACCGGTGAATTAATTCATTTGATTTAATAAAAAGAACTATTGCAATTGAATTAATTCTTTGAATTTGTTGTTTGATGAACGCATTCAGTTGAACAAATTCAGTGAATTACTTAAGAAAAGGAATTCATTCAATTGAAGAGAAAATTGAATTCGATTGGTAGTGAATTCATTCAAAAAGGAATTAATTCTTCAAAGCTCTGTATGGAATAGTCCCGGGGAGGGTCCCGAGACCCTAAATTTGCAGATAGAACTGCAGTTTTACAAATTTTTTACTTAAATTTAGATTTGTTAAATTTAACAAAAATAAAGTGTTAAAATCAACAAATTTTATTTTAAGCCAAAAAACTGCAATAAATTTTGTTAAAGAAAAAATTTTTCTGTTCAGCCAACAGACTTATTATTTTGAGTGTACAAGTCCCGGGTATTCGGTTGGTTGCTGATTTGTTTAATTAGTGCTATATGTACCTTCTTCACTTCACAAATCTTAGCCATGCCCTATTTCTAAAGGAATGGTTTAGTATAATTAGGCATGTACAATTTTTAAAGTTGATTTTGGGTGAATTAAATTGCAATTGAATTAATGCTTTTCAAGCTCTGATAGTTAGTGGATTTTACTATAATAGATATACTTGCTTGCGTGTTTATTTCACATATAATTTAACCAGTAAATACTATAAAAATACTTCAAAATTGCCTTTTATATCAACCACAAATAAGCATTTAAATCATTATGTATTTTAAGCTTTAAAGTTTTCAAAATTACAATTGCTTTACACAACTATTTTACATATGTATGTGTTCTGAGGTAGATCCTTAAAATTGTTTATAGTCTGCGCTTACAGACAAATGGAAGCAATAGTATGCTTGAGAAATATTTAGGCAGCAGTTCTGGAGTATTTTTAATCGTTACCTTTTGTTAGCTAATCGAACAGAATTATTTCAAAGTACTTCTTATAGCTTGAGACTGGCTGATTTAGAGGTATTTTATATAGTTTCTCGTAGCCACAAACTTTCTCGTAACTTTTGGAAACCACATAAAATACTACAAGATTGTGGTTTTTATTTAAAATAAGAATTTTTCTTAATGGATTTCTATTGAGATTTTGTCACTTTTGCTTTGTTCGAAATCAACAATTAGTACAAATTAATTGAAACATGAAATTTATATGTTGAATATGGAAAACTAGTATCTGAAAAAGCAATATTTGTAAATGACAATGACATAAACAAGGCCCAATAATATCTGTTCTAAAATGCATATTCATTTAGACTTTTGTTGGTTTTTGTAAAAAATTCAAATTGTTGTCTTTGTAAATAAATATAATATTTTTCTAGACTTACCTTAATTAAACGCTTTAATTGGCCTCTTTTTTAGAATTTGTCTGCTTGTGGTTTCTGGTTTATATACAGTTGATGTTACACGATAGTACAATTGTTTAGTTATTTTATGTGAATTACTTGATGTGTAATTTTTGCCCCCTTTTATTAGTTGATTTATAATAATTGTAGTTGTTTATGTGGATGTTGATGTTGTCTATTGTTGATAATGTTAATTATATAAATATTTTCACTTGTTTTGTTTATGTAGTTAGCAGTAACATTTTATAATTTTAGTTAAATAGTTTGATTTTAATTACTTGTTGTTGTAGTAGTTGTTGTTGTTGCTTTAGTATAGTCAGGGGTATACTAATTTTCATATCGAATATACACTTGAGAAAATTAAGAAAAATAATTGATAAAATCAAAATATTGTAGATACAAAATAATTAATGTTGTTTACTATTACTATTTTTCTACAATTTAATTTCATATGAATTTAGGGTTAATTTAATAGTTAGAACTAAGACAAAAATTTCACTAGAATATTTCTTACGTTAGAAACTATTTTTTGAAAATTTCCGGCTATCTACAAAATTTAATAAGAAATTCCTTCTTATGGCATTTTCTTTTCTCACAAAAATGTTGCCTTTTTTGCACTTTGCTTTTGAATTACCTTTTTGTTCTTTTCTTAATTAAGATTAACATTCTGAGAGGGCATAGTGTTCGGGGTAGACTGTTGCCCTACTTTTTTCTTTTTGTCAACGTCATTTGTATATACAATACTGCAATGGTTTTTGCTAGCTAACTCGCAACTTGGTGGCAAAGGGGGTACTATCCTGGCTTCTGATGCAGAAGGTCCCAGGTTCAAACTCCAGTTGGAGCCCAAAATAATTATTCGTTTTACTTCTTTTTTTATAAATTTTAGTTTTTTAATATTTTGCTTTGTTATTTAGTATTTAATATTTCTTATCGTTTATTTAACCTTCTTTCTCTATTTTTAGCTCCACAATTTGATTGAGCTTGTGGTTTATTTTTTATATATAAAAAGTTTTTTATTTTCAATATTTCGCTACTCTATTGTGTAGCATCTTCAGGAAATAACAAATAAATTAACTAATTATAAATAATTTGAAAGTTTGAAAAAATTTCAAAAACATTTTTGTCAAATATAAATTATTTGTATGTATACATTTATACCAGCAAACAAAGTTTTTGATATAAAAGTATAACAAACAAACAAAAACAAAAAAAAAAAAAAAAAAAAAAAAAAAAAAAAATAATAATAATAATTTACAATACAACAATGTATTAATATGTGTTATAAATTAATGCAATATGTGCTATTTCTATTGTCTTAAATATCTATAATTCTGAGCTACATTTTCCATATCTGCCTTAAAGTTCTCCCAGTCTTTTTCTAACTTAAGTATTTTAAAATGTCTTTAGTATGATACTAACCTTAGCAAAAAATGTATTTATTGCGATAACTCTAGCAAATGGAAACTGTTTTGCTTGAAATTTTGCAACAACAGTTTTTAGATGTGACCCCATATTATACTAAAAGTGAAACTTTGGGGACATCTTGGAAAGCTATGATGCCATACAAAATTTTTGAAAAATCGCGATTTTAACGTATAGGCCGCTATCGATGAATACACTCAAAATAACACGTCTGTTGGCTGGAGAGAAAAATTTGTTAGTTTAACAAAATCTATTCCTGTTTTTTGGTTTAAAATAAAATTTGTTGATTTTAGTAAATTCTTTTGTTAAATTTAACAAATCTAAATTTAAGTAAGAAATTTATAAAACTACAGTTTGATCTGTAATTATACTGAGTCGTAGAATTTATCGAAATTTAGGGTCTCTGGACCCTTCCCGGGCATAGTACTAAAAATTTCCGAAGGTCCAAAGCCCCGCCAATATTTTTTTTCAGGTACCGGACCAAAAATATCCACTAAAAGAACTGAAAATTGCACGAATAATCTTGGCTGTATGTGTAATAACTTTACTAAGTTTGGACGCATTCGGATCTACGATGTGGAAATACGAGTCCGGTACCGAAGTTTTTTTTAAATAAAATTATTAATTTTTTCCAGTACCGGACCAACAACTTTACATCGTTCCATCAAGCGAACTGAAATTTCGCGAAAATATTTTCACACGCATTAGTAATAAGTTTACAAAATATTGACTAATTTGGAGCTGAGATATGAAAATGGCGGCCCGGTATCTGTGTAAAAAGTTATGTATGTATGTATAAAAACATGAAATAAATTTTAAAAAATTATATGCATTTACATATATATCTTATTTTACTAATATAATACCTTTATAAAATATTAATATTTTTTGAATTTGAAATAATTTTTATATAATAAACTGATTGTACAACCGCCAAACTTTAAAGACATTTGCGAAAAATCTGTACCATTGATCGAAAAATAAAGTACGCCATTGTAATCAGCATGTCCGAAATATATAGAATTGATGGTCAGAGCTCTATTAGTTTTTAAAGGTCAAGAATTTGTCATTCAGTATTATGAATGACACATAATCAGTACACGTAATACCCAGTATTGTATGTTGGCCAATAGGTCTTTAGGGTCGTCAATGTCATCAGTCGATATGGCGATACCACGCATATGGCGATACCACCCATATTCAGGAATCGGATATTCTTGATGTTCTGGTCATGCGAATTCAATATGATGTCCGTTGAAATAAACACGTATTTGAAGTGTTGAAAGAAGTATTCAAGTGTCTTGGTGTCTTGAAATGGTTTCTAAGAAATATTTCACTCAATCCGATCTCCTTACTATTTATACAACCTATGTATATCCTACACTCACAATATATTTTCCATAACCGATTGAGGTTTATTTGAAAAGTAATAGGTAAAGTTTGTTTTCAATTGAAGAATCAATTAAAATACATTGAAACATATTGTTTAACTTTTTATATTCGTCAATAAAAAACAAACTACAAGAAATATGTATCGTCTGTAGGAGTTGATATTTTTAGTCAAATAATCTATTTTTAGATTTCTATTTTTGGAAAAAATAATTTCCCATATGAAAATCGATATATATATGAACACACATGATCATACATTGACTTGTATATGATCATGCATGGGCATACATTGTCATATACTTGACATTTCCAAATTATGAATTTAAAAAAAAATTTTAAATAACGGTCGCGATTCAGCACGGGTTAAAGTTTTCTAAAAAAAATTCAATTCTCCAATATTGAACCAATTAGATGAAATGAATGAAAATCGACAAATCGTATTTTAAGGGACAGCATATACATCTACATACATACAGTATTAAGGTTTGTCACAAAAAAATTTTTTTTCTTTGATTTTCGGACATCATCACTTTTTTTAAAGTTTTTGCATAGAAAAAAAGAATGGCGTTTTTTTTTTCTTTATTATTTCAACTCCTTCCACTGGCGCAAGTCGGGCAAAAACGCTGATCTGCAGACCCATTTTCTGCAGAGCAAAAACGCCTGCATTTCTATGAAATCTGACTTTACCATTCGATTCGACAGCAAAAATTAATATAGAAAACATTTTTTTGTCATAGTCATTAGAGTGGTCCAAAAATCCACATTTTCAAAAATTTAAAAAAAGTTCCTTTTTTATTACACACAATGAAAATGTTGAGAATATTGGTATAAAAATTTTTTATATACCGCGACTCGTTAAAAATTATTTAGTAATCAAATTTGTTTAGTAAAAAAAAATCGTTGTAATAAACATTACAAAGATTTTGTCATTACTAAAAAATAAATTTATAATGCGGCAGCGAGTATTGAAAGCTGCATTTTAATTAGCTCAAATACTTTTTCATTGAATTAAAAAAAATATCCAAATTTTATTAGCTAATAACTTTTTAACGGTTCGCGGTATATCCAAAATTTTTGTACCCCATGTACTCCGCCGGAAAATACATTTTTATTGTGTGTAATAAAAAAATTACTTTTTAGAAGTTTTTGAAAAAAGCGGATTTTCGAACCAGTCTAATGGCTATCTAGTGTATTTTGAAAATGCAAAAAAAAAAGTTTTGTGTATTAAATTTTGTTGTAGAATCGAATGGTAAAATCAGATTTCCTATAAATGCAGCTGTTTTTGCTCTGGAGGAAAAGGATCTTAAAATTAGCGTTTTTTGGCCGACTTGCGCCAGCGGAAGGAGTTGAAATAAAAATGAAAAAAACGCCATTCTTTTTTTCTATGCAAACACTTTAAAAAAAGTGATGATATCCGAAAATCAAATTTTTGTGACGAACTCTAATACTGTATATATCTACATAAAATTGAAAAATTTGGGATACGTACACGCAGAGAAAAGATATGGTTGCAATATGATCACGGCTACAAAACTATGATCCCTACTGCCATACATGGTTGTTTCAATCATATTATTAATGTATTAATCATACTTTACAAGTTATATAGTCGTCTGTAATCATTTTATAGTTTAAATCTCTCCTTTTTTCGCTTAACATATTTTTCTCTCGGCTACAATCATATATTATTTGAAAAACCATATTCCTCTCTTCGAATTATAATCATATTATTATTTGTACTGAGAGATATCATGTTCACAATCATTGGTATGGTTTCGACAACTATAGGATGGTCAGTATACCTTTTTATCAGCGTCATTGATCAGTTAGCGTCATTCCTGTTTCAGATTTTGTGAAAAGAAGTTATAAGACGCAATCAAAGAAAATAATACATAATAAACAAAAAAAAAAACAAAAAATAGAAAACAACTTACTGATATTCATTTTAATAGTGACATTGTTTGTAGAAGAAAGAATTCGGTCTAACGACGAACCTTCAAATTAGATTTTACTTTGCTCAGTGTTATAAAATAAGTAAAAAGTGATTAAAAAAAAAAGTGTTTTTTTATTTTTGTAATATTGTTGAAGAGCGTCCATAATAAGGAGTATTACAGCTTTTAGTTTTGTACGAAAATCAAATTGAAGAAATGTACAAAATTGAAGAAAATGTAAAGAGTGCACAAAATAATCATAATATGTTCCTAGTGATCATAATATTATTCTAAGTGATCACAAAATTTTCAACAGGACAATAATATGATCACTGGGAAAATATTATGATCATCAAGAAAATATTATGATAATAAGGAAAATATTATGATGATTTTTGAATGTATCGTGAAATTTTAATCCAGCTTCAGCAAAATACTGGTAGAATACTATAGGAATTATAGGACAATAATATGATAACATGCGGGATTATAATATGACAATATTGGGAGACTTTTACAATCATAGTGTAATAATTTATTCACCATTTTATGATAAAAATGTGGTAAGAGTATGAATGTGCCAACTATGTAATAACATGATTGTCGCAATCATAAACCCAAAAATATATGATGCTCTTAGAATATGATTATCCCAACCATGCTTTTTCTTTGCGTGTAGCAAAAATAAAAAATTTCAAATTTCAAAAATAAAAATTTTCAAATCTAAATCATAAAAAAATACCTGTTTTTTATATCAATTTTAAATTTCACTACACTTTATAAAATTTTAGGTTTTCTGCAAAAAAAAAGTGTTATTACTTAAAAAAATTTTTTTAATATTCTTGATTTTTTTTATTTGTACACCACATAAAAATGAAGCTTGTGCTTTAATTGTCAAATTCTTGTTTTTTTTTTAACATTATTATTTTAATTTTTGGTGGTACCTTAAAATTAAGCTCTTTCTAACTTTTTTAAAACACAGCCCAGGAAAATTTTCTGTTCCAAAGAATCGGTTGTAGAATAGCTGCTTTTCCTTCCCAACCTCTTCTACTCACGTTTCGAACACCGATTCTTTTTGTTTGAAATTTTCCCAAAAGCAACCCCTTCTATAGCTCCAAAGTGGAACCGGTTGCCATAGAATCGGTTCTGGAACTAGTTCTAGAACTGATTCTACGTCAGTCACACCTTCCATATAGGATCCCAGGAACTGGTTCCGGAACCAGTTCCATGGAATCGGTTGCAGTGGAACCAGTTGTAGAATGGGTTTGGTTGGCTACCGATTGTAAAAAATTTTCCTGGGAAGTAAAAGGGTGAGAAAAATGTATATAATTTTTCAATTTCCGGTTAAAAAAAATAATTTTTTTTTTCTAATTGTATTAAAAGACTCCAGGATGTCCTAAAATCATAAATAAAAAAATACCCGTTCTTCCATTTTTTTTTTTTTTTACTCTACCAAACTTAAGCGACTTTGGGATTTTCATTGAAAAAATGTCTAAAGTTTTCGATGCCACCAAATATTGTTCTATAAAAAATTTGCACTTGAAATAATTTTTGCTTATTGCAAATATAGTAGGTAACAAAACCACCCAATTTCAAAGAAATATCTTTAAAAATTAATTTTTGTCAATTTCTTTTGTAAAGCAGTTAAAATTAGATTTTCGCTTAACTATTTTAGCTCAAAATTTTTTTGATTTTAGCACCCTTTGTTGTTAACAAAAAGAGAAGGTATTGAATTCCTCTTTCATATTTATTTATGGTATTATGTCACCTCTTCAAAAATGTATAACTCACCAACATTCGCCACACATCTTTTTTTAATTTTGCCTATGGGACAAAGCAATGTAGATCGAACAACGCATTACAGGGAAAATTCGTTTATCATTCCTTCAAGCCGTACAATATAGAGAAATTCAAGTCAAATTTTTCCTTCCTCCCATAACCTATTTTCCTGATTCTAACACAATGCTCTCTAACACATTATTAGGGGCATCCCCTAAATGATAATCTATAGTCGAGAGAAAAATAATCTAAAGCAAAAAACAGAAAAAATTTAAATCAAGTTCAATTAGATTTGTGTGGAAATTGGTTGAATATGTACCTACACTAAGAGAATTATGTCGGCAATTGTAGCTTAAAAAAGGGTGTATTCCAATTGCAATTAAAATTCCCAATAAATCAGGGACTTGTGAATTTGTACGTAAAAAATTGTCCTTTTTTAATTTTCAGATGATTGTTCATGCCTTCACTGATTTGCCTTTAAAAAATAACACTCATTAATGAAATGGCCACCAGGGTTGCCATTGTTGTTGGAATTGTAAATTTTAATTTATAAAAAAATACATGATAATGTGTCTTTCTACCACAAAAAGAATATTGTTAATAAATCATTTATTTATTTTTTTTATAATTGTTTAAATATTGTTGTTTTAATTGATTTCAAAAGAGAGTAAACCCCTTAAGACTGTTTTATAGTTTTGTCGGCATAATACTTTTAGTTAAAACAAAGTTTTGGCCTAAGCAAAACAATAATCTCAAAGAAATAAGAAAATCTTCTGTCAAGGTATTGTATTAAATTGTTTTTCTTTTGCGAAAAAATTCCACTTTGTCCAATTCATTATATATTATATAAATGTATTGTTATAAATCCACTTGCCATCCTTTGAAAAACAAGAAAATTAATTTAATCAAGTTTATGTATATTTTTATACTCTCCCTTGTTATATTTTCTTTTCTATATTAACAAAATAATTATGTACACTTTTTTTAAATAATTTCCATTCATTTTTTTTCTTTTGAGTCTTTTTTAATTTTTTTTTTTTAATATAATAATGTTAGTTTCCGGTCATTTACTTGTACATCCGTTTTGTATTAATGCTTGTCGAAATGAAATGACACAGTATCCTAGATTTATACAAGTCGTCTTTTATTGCTGTTGTTTTTGTTGCTGTTTGTTAATTTTTTATTTTATTATTATTTTTACTACACTCTTAAAACATTTATCTTTAGTTGGTTGTTTTTTTTTTTTTTTGTTTGCAATTTTGTTTTTACCACTTGACAAACTTAAATTCATTTTGGGTTTTATTGGGAGACATCAGATACTTAATTTTTTTTGTCAGTTTATTTATATATTAACTTGAAAACAAGATGGTATTGTTAATTTTATTTGATATATATATATGGGAGAAGAGGAGGAAGTGTGTATTCGAGTAAATTGCAACCTGCTTTCTTATATTTTTAGCAATTAAACTTACACACACAAAATATTAAAAAGGCGAAGAACAAAAACTTCAAAGAAATAATAAAAAGCAAAACAGCAAGTAAAGGAAGCTCCTTTAATTTGTATGTTATATTTTCATTTTATTTCTTTTTAGAGGTTGTTTTTTCTTTTATTGTTGCTTTTTTTATTTTGTCTCTGATTTGACAAAGGAGGAGGAGAGATTGAAATGTGAAAAAAGGAAACGTATAAAAAAAAACTGTATAACATCTCTTATTTTTAGAAGAAAATCTATGTTTTTGTTAAGCTCTTTTTTAAGTTTTTGTTGATGTTGTTCTTTCTTTTATTATTGTTGTTGCCACTGCTATAGTATACTAAAACTCTCTTGTTTTACATTTTCATTAGAAACAATTTATTTCATAAATTCTACTTTCGAAGAGCTATTTTTAATTTGTGTTTCTTCAAATGCCTTTTTAGTTAGATTTTGAGGCTGTGGCTTTTTAATGATAAAAATATTGTAATTTATTTATTGAAAAGGAAACTAAAAAAACACATTACGATTTTTTAACATTTTTTAAATTGGTCTAACGGATGTCTACTGTGGAAATAAAATTTGTTTGCCGTGTTCGCATTAAAATTTATTTAACCTTTTCGCCACAGATTTTAGTTAGCTGAATAGTTTCAGACTAAACTTTGTGGAAATTTAAACCTACTAGCGGACAAGCTCGCTACGTTGTTAACGTGTCTTAGGCCTAAATATAAGAATTAATGTATGGGTGATATCAAAAATGTGATAAAAACCGTGTAATCACCTAATTTCTAATGCATGGATTACATTTGAGTTACATACTTCGATATATATCACTGCATTGTCACCTGTTCTACAAAATTTATAACAATCTGACCAATTTTTGGTTAATACATAAAATTTGTGAAAAATTTTATAGGCCAAACGTAAACTCCGTAACCAGTAACTCATAAGGTTTTTTAACTTTAATAGCTAATATTTTAATAACCAACAAAGCTAAAAACTATCTGTAAGAATTTTTATGAAGAGGAAAAGCGCCGTTTTTAATAATAATTAATACATTTTACAAACTTTTTCGTATATCTTAGCTACCACTACTTCAACTCTGTAACGATTTTTCGTCAAAATTTTTGATAAAAATGCATATACCAGAATTTTGGAGTTATCTATTATTTATATTGCGAAAAGTATAATGTTATTTATACTCAAATGATCGTTGGACTGTAGGTAATCATCTAGTATAACAGACTTGAAGCCTTTCTGCAGCATGTAACATTCTCAAGATGAAAAAGGATGTCTTTAATAAGATTTAAAAAATGTTGTAAATTCCGTTACTAATTTTTACACCAAACTATTTAAAGAGTAAGAAAAACAATGTCATATTTGGATTCACCTTGTAGACATCATACGACTTTGTCTCGGAAAGAAAATTCTGACAAAGCGTTTCTGAAAGAAAACGAAAAAATTATCCAAATGTAAACTCCGTAACTGTAAACTCCGTAACCTGAATTGTTTGCATCAGATTGCATTCAAAAAAATTTAGGTAAATGTTTAAAATATTTTAAAATAACCATAAACAGAGGTGATTCAACTGATTTTTATGCGTCAAAAGATGATTCAATCGATCATTTTGAGTCAAATCAACAAAAGTTATCAGTTTTTTACCCTAAACTGCTGGAGCGAAAAACGATTGATTTTGCATTTCTTTGGTTTGGAATCGATATTTCGAGCCATTACTGATATTAGTTTGATAAATTAAATATGTTTCAGAAAATTAAAGAATTTTTTGATCGCGAAATGTTATGTTTTTAATATATTATTTTGTAACTCCGCAACCGCTGATTGAATTTTAAAAAATTTTATATTTTTGAAAAGCATTTAAAAGGACCAAAAATACAAAATTAAAAAAAAATAAAAAAAATTTTCGCGGAATGAATTGTATTTTTATTCCCGAAACCACCAATTTGATAAACACAAATTATATATCATTGGAAAGCATGTTGAAAACCCAAATACGAAAATATCTTTTGCTTGCAGAAATGTAAACTCCGTTACCACAAAAAAAAATTAAAATTGAGCAAAAAAAGTTATTGCGACAACTTGTAGAAGAGATTTTTTGCAATTAGGTTTATAATGACTAAACTTACTGATTCCATTAAGAAAAAACCGAAATATTAATATTTTTGCTTCTCCCAAATTTGGCCCAGAAACTTATCACATTTTTTGATTTCACCCATATATAAAGTCGACCACTCACACTGCGCCCATACAAAACCAACTAAAATGTTGATGTTTTGTGTTTTGCCATATACAGCTAAGCATGCTTAAACGTGTTTTATACACTGGTCAATAGGCCTCTCAAAATCCTTTCGTTTGACACCAAATATCAATTTGGTGTTTACTCTCGAATAAATACGAATTAAACCGAAAAAACGAAAATTTGGACCACTTTTGACACCATATCCCAAATATGAGATTGGACATCTAAAAGAAATATATAGCTTTAAAATATTTCTCCTCTACAATATATACGAAGCTTATTAAGATCCGCAGGTCCGCGTTAGCAGAACTTTTGCTTTTAAAAATCGTTTTTGCTGACAATCAGCGAGCTTTTTAGTAATTTTTCTGCAAACACGCTCCTGACTAAAATTTTGCTCAATCGGCAAACTTTTTTGCTGACCGTACTGCATTTTTTTTTTTTTTTTTGGTGTAGTGTTCTAAGCCAATTCTTTCCCAGTGTTATTTTTTTACAAACCACTGACATTTTTATAAAGTAAATAGTCTTCCATCATTTATTTTTAATTCCACGGTGACTCAGTGATTTTGTGTACCATCAGCAGTTTCTGACTGGGAAGTGATTAGGTCTCTTTTTCCTGGATGGTAACCGAAACGATGCGGTTATCGGTAAGGGTAACGCTATTTGAGATTATTTCGGTAACGGTATTTTAAAGTTAGCGATATATCAGTTATTTCGGTAACGGTATTTTAAGAATAACGGTAGTCAGTTACTTCGATGCATCCCGCAATTTTTTTTTGCAAGAAATAAACGAGATTAAAAACAGAACCAATTTACCAACATAAAGTATGAAAAATACTCAATAACCACATGCAATTTAAAGGATAACGGTATTTCGGTTATTTCGGTAACGGTATTTTAGGGATAACGGTAGTCAGTTAAAAGGGTTTGGAATCGATAACGGTATTTTAGCAGTATTGCCTGCCAACCCTGCTTTTTTCCTTTACGTCTAATTAACGAGTAAAAAGGTTAAAGTCGGGCATGCCGACTATACAATACCCTACACCAGTCTGGTGTATTGTGTGGATCCGAAATTCGAATGGGTTAAAATGGGGCTTGTGTCAAAATTTTCTATAATGTGAGTCAGCGCACCAAATTTCATTAAAATATCTTAATATTTGCGACCTGCAGTTTGTAACCAAGCCAATTTTGGGGGGACCCTTATATGGGCACTAGTTCTAAACATGGACCGATGTTCACCAAAATCAATAGGCTTCGTCCTTGGGCCAACATAGGTCTATGTACCAAATTTCATCAAAATATCTTAATATTTACGACCTGCAGCGTATAAACAGTATAATTTTGGTAGGACCCTTATATGGGCACTAGGTCTAAACATGGACCGATGTTCACCAAAATCAATAGGCTGCGTTACTGGGCCAATATAGGTCTGTGTACCAAATTTCATCAAAATATCTTAATATATGCGACCTGCAGCGTATAAACAGTATAATTTTGGTAGGACCCTTATATGGGCACTAGGTCTAAACATGGACCGATGTTCACCAAAATCAATAGGCTGCGTTATAGGGCCAATGTAGGTCTGTGTACCAAATTTCATTAAAATATCTTAATATTTACGACCTGCAGGGTATAAACAGTATAATTTTGGTAGGACCCTTATATGGGCACTAGGTCTAAACATGGACCGATGTTCACCAAAATTAATAGGCTGCGTTATTGGGCTAACATAGGTCTGTGTACCAAATTTCGTCAAAATATCTTAATATTTACGACCTGCAGCGTATAAACAATATAGTTTTGGTAGGACCCTTATATGGGCACTAGGTCTAAACATTGACCGATGTTCACCAAAATCAAACTTGTTCGTCCTTGGGCCAACATAGGTCTGCGTACCAAATTTCATCAAAATATCTTAATATTTGTGACCTGTAGAGTGCGCACAAGATTGCATGGACAGACAGACAGACGGACGGACGGACGGACATCGTTAAATCGAAAAAATAAAAAAAAAATTCTGAACCGATCGGTATACTATAAGGTGGGTCTACGACCAATATTTTTTGGTGTTACAAACATCAGCACAAACTTATAATACCCTGACCACATAGTGGTGTAGGGTATAAAAATGTATGTATGTGGCGTATGAGTGTTATTATTTTCAATGTTAATATTAATAATACTCATACGCATCGGGTTGACTAAAAAAATCATCTAAATATTGCACAGTCTTCCTCAAAAAAGTATGAATGTGTGATTCACCAGCAGAATGAAATACAAATTTCTCCCTTGTGCAAGATTTTTTTAATACAGGGTATACTGAGTTTATGCTGATAATTTTATCAACCAAATATAACGGGTGAAGTTCAGAGGCGTCAACAAAAAAAAAATGAATTTTAACAGTTTTGAATCCAATAATTTTTTTTTGTTTGCATAGTGATAGTGATCACTAAATTAGTGATATGAAATTTGGTGGCGATTGGATAAAGAAATGTAGCGCCGAAAATCTATTGAATATTTCGTTAGAATTTTTAAAGCAAAAAAAAAACTAAGCTTTTAAAGTTTTAAAAAATGTTGTTATTAAAAATACATTTGTATACCTAGTGAATACAGAATCATACTCTATATTTTATTTTCTTTCTGAAAATGTATAAAAATTGAAAATGATTTCGAAAATGTTCAAGTAATTACAGATTCACTAAGGCCGTTAATGTGCCAAAAGCCACTTAATTATGTAATCCAAAAACAAATTTTATTTACTTTGTGATATTCTGAAGTCCTAACTAAGCATACCATTAAACAATATTTTACCCTCGTGGATAATCCTAGCCCACTCCTAGGTATGCCAAAAATGTTATTTGTGTTTTATTTAAAAAACTCTTGCTAAAGTTTAAAAATTGTTAAACCAAAATTAAAAGTTTTGGTATTGCATTATAAAGATTTGATAAGTCTTGTATGTTATAAGAAATCAAAATAGTAAATATTACATATGTCCACCTTTTAAACCTTAAAAATTTGATTTCAGTGAATTTGGTGTACAATTGCATTTTTTTTTGCCATAATTTAGTCTTTAAGTTGAAATTTCTTTACAGTTACTGAGATTAAATAAAGAAGCATTTCGAACCATTTCACATGAATTATATTCTGTAAATGTTACCAAAATTGGAGGGAAACGTTTAAAGTTAGTTAAAGTTAGAATTTTGGTTTATTTTGTATTTTTCAGTTAATTGAATCGAAATATTTTTAAGTTTTTAGGGATGAGTGTTATTTTTGTTCGGTTTAAGATCAAATATTACAAATTCAAATAGAATTTACAATTTATTTTACAACAAATAGAGAAAAAAAACTTATGAAAAAAAAGGGATTTTAAAGAAACTTGACATAATTCAACTCCGAAGTCAGTAATTGTTGTTTTTAAAGAAACAAAACGAAATAGCCCTTATACTCCTATACACGTGGTACCGAAATAACCTACAATTTTTAAAACATTAAAATACACTATAAGATCTAAGAAGATATTTGCATAATTAACTTAAAAACCTTTCCATTTTGGATTTTTAAGTAGAAAACATTTTTACTATTGTATATGAAATTGTTTCTTTTAGAAAGTGTTGGTTTATGACTGGATTTTACCAAATCAGACAGTTCACAAAGAAAAGAAGAAAATTCTCGTTTTGTTGAATTTTCACGTTATTTAATTTCTTTTAAAAATTTATATTTTTAAAGAAATAAATCGAAATTAAGCCGTCAAAATGACTGACATTATACACAAAAATAGTATCTATTTCAAAAATAAAGCAGCAAAATAAACCGCTTTATGCCTTTGTGAGACACTAAGTAAATAACAATTTACCCGTGTAAAAAAGATCAGATGTGGCCAGATCTCGGTAGATCTTTCCAGATCTAATTAGATTCAATCATATCTATTTAGATCCAAAAAGATCTGATCAGATCTATACTTATTTACACGGGTAGTTTATTTTTAAAAATCCACAATGGAAAGGTTTTCAAATTAATTATGCAACTATTTTCATTGTATTTTAACTTTTATTTTTTTACTTACTTAATTAGGTTTTTATTTTTTATTTATTGTAGAAAAAATGTCGAGCCGTTTTGACCCCATGTGCACAATTTCAATTTATTTCTTTAAAAAAAGAAATTTCAAAGAAATTAAATAATGTGAAAATTCAACAAAACGAGAATTTTCTTCTTTTCTATGTAAAATATCTGATTTGGTAAAATCCAGTGATAAACCAACACTTTCTAAAAGGAACAATTTCATATTAGCAATAGAAAAAGCACTACAATTAATGATCTAGATGTACTACTTTTTTAACAGAGACACTTGCTTATTAGAATCCGACAAGAACTGTGAAAAATATGTGTGTTAAGAATCAAAAAAAAAAAAAAAACAACAATGATCTACAAAAAAAAAAGCTGAATGATATTGCAGTGGATTTAGAATAATTGGAGCTGCTGATTCCGAATCTGCAACCACTTTGTTCAAATTGGCACTTGATTTTGCACAATTCACAATTTTAATAAGTCATACTTTACAAACCACTTCTAAGGTATCGGTTAAGGGCGGATTATGGGACCGTAAACGTATATGTGATGTAACTGTACCGTGCCGTAGGTAAAAAGTACACTTATAGATTATCGTAAACGACATTACTATTTAGCATCTATTTCATGTGGTTTTATATTTTATTCTAAATTTTTCCATTTATTTGTTAATATTTATTCCTTATTTGTTGTTTGAATCAATTTTTTTTTTCATTTCATATTTTTTTCGACTAAAATCATTCAGCTGTTTCGATGCCGGATAGAAAATTCTGATTTCAACAGAATGATCCGGCAAGTTCGTTTACATTTACGTGTTAGTAACCATTCGTACACATTTCTCCTTGTGGTATCGGAACAGCTGATTCGTTACAGATACGTTTACGGTTGGGTAACTCAGCCTTTAGTGTGTTTTTACTGCTTTTAAGGAAGTTAGTTTAAAGGAAACTGTATTACATCAATTGAAAACAAACAAAAGGTTTGCAAAAATAATATAGTTTCTTAAAAATGTTTTTATTGCCGCAACCGGATATCGAACTTGCGATCTCAAAACTGTTAGTCTAGCCTTCTACCGCAGAGTCTTTTGAATGTTGACTCACATTGTCATTGCGAGATATTTTGTCTTATTCTATTCAAAAAAAAGTACTTATTAAACTAGTGCAATTTGTATTCAATTTGTATAACATAATTTTAGAATTTTTTATATGTAATTCTAAATTTAATTCTAAATTTACTCAAATATTACGTTCATAAAAAAAACCTGTACAAATAGTTCTGCTCCAGCAGAATTTTCAATGAAGTTGAGAATTATGGTCTGCTAAATTTAGGTAAGCTAAGACAATTCTAGCTAAGAAATTTGAACTAAATTCAACAGAAACATTACCTGATTTAACTTAAAATTTCGCTTACAGACTTGGTTTTGGGGCTCTACGGATCTGTTCTGAGATAGGCCCATATTTATTTTTGGGAGTATAAGTGGCTTATAGAGATTCATAAGTTCATAATATCGAATTTTCGTCCATTTTGCTCCATCTCGCTTTGTTTCCGAGATATAAGCCATTTTGTGATTATACAATAAAAAATTATAAAAATATAGCGCCATCTCTATATCATATTGATAGCAAAGACGCAAAAATATAAAATTTGGGAAATAATTGGGGTTTAAATTAGCTAAACAAATTTGTAAAATTAAGAAACATAAATTACTAAAAATTGGGATGCAAAGTTAGTTCAAATACGGGTGAAAGTAATTTTTATGCTAAATGAGTATTACAAAAATATTAGTTCAATCCGAAATAATAAGACAAAATAACAGAAAAATCAGTTTATTTGCACCAGAACGCGTTTAAAAGACTGTTGTACTAACTTTTTTTTATTAGTGATTTTGATACTTATTTATTTCCAAACAAATGATAGCGGGTTCGAATCCTAGCAGCATCAATATTATTTATTCTTTTTTTTTAATTTTTTAATATTTGTAATTAACTTATTTAACTTCAATATTTTTTGAGTGTTATAAATTTATAAAATAAGAAATAATGAAAAATTACATTTCACGCATTTTTGGAAAAAGTACTAATAAAATTGCACTAGTTTCCTAGTGTATGGTTATGTAGCTGTATACCTGGTAATGGTAACTAGTTACTTTTGTTATTACATTTCTTATTACCTTTATATGGCGATGTCGCGAAAAATAATGAGTTATGGTTACACACCAGCATACGAAAAATTTAAAAATATGTCATTACCTATATGCTTACCAGTATTGACAAAAAGAATGAGTCTAAAATTAGATTTTCAAAAAAATAAATTATATAAAAAAAATAATTTTTATTGTCAATATCTCTACCATCTGAGCTATATCGACATGTAATATTTAATAGATAAAAACATAATTGACCTTCTGAAAACAAGTAAGCTTGGCGAGTATGCTTACAAAAAATCAAAAAATATGTGGTTACATATATGTTTAAAAAATATTGAGTCTAAAAATAGATTTCAAAAAATTTAAAAAAAGTCTAGAGAATTATTTTCTATTTGAAATAATGATAAAAATAAGTCATTATCAGTAACTCATTATTATATGTTTTAAAATAATGCAGAAGGTACGTGGGTGTCATTACTGGTAGTCCAAAAAATAACGATATGTCATTACCGTTTCTACACTGGGTTAATATGTACTTTTATTGAATAGAATAAGACAAAATACCTCGCAATGTTTTTATGCCAGTCAGCATTCAAAAGACTCAGTGGTTGAAGGCTAGACTAGTAATCTAGAGATGGCGAGTTCGACATCCGGTTGCGGCAATAAAAGATTTTTAAAAAATAATATTAATTTTGCAAATTTTTTTTCAATTGATGTAATACAGTTTCCTCGTTCAATAAGTGCTGAAAAAATGCTGAAGTGGGAGTATTCGCCTGTTATGACACGTCAATATTGAAACAGTGCTTCTGTTAAAACAGAAGTATCTACACTAATAGAAAAAAAAATCCGTAAAAAATTTAGTTAAAACTACTAAAAATTAGTTAAAAATGATGCTGCAAAAAAAAAACTACTAAATTAGCAGATAATAAAACTGTTAAATATACAGAATTTTAGTTATATTTGAGCTAAATTTTTGTAAATGGATAATAGCAAATTAACCTGCTAAAATCAGAAAAAAATTTTGCTAATTAATTAGTAGCCTAAAAAATCACCAAAAAATTAAAAATTTTCGAATTTTTTTTTTGATTTTTTTTTAATGCAAATAAAAGTCGAGCCTTTTGAAAACAGCAGTTTACAATTTTTTAGCAACTATTTCTGCTGATTTTAGCAGAATAAACTGCTATTTGCATTCAAATAAATTAAGCTTAAAATAGCAAAAATTTTGTAGATTTAACAGTTTATTTTTTCTATTTTTGGTCTACAAATATTTAGCGAAGTTTTCTGCAGATTTTACAGTACAATTTGCTATTTTCTAAAAGTTAGCCTAAATATTACTGAAATTCTGTAAATTTACCAGTTTCAATTTTGCTGTTCTCATTTCACTAGTATTTAGTAAAAAAATCTTCTAAGTTTAGCAGTTTTTTCTGCAGCATCATTTTTAACTAATTTTTAGTAACTTTTTCTGCTATTTTTACAGATTTATTTCTATGGGTGTACATATAGATAATACTCATAGTAACTGTAGTATTTTTTGTACTTCTTTTGCATCCAAAAAATTTTGAAATTATGACCCATTCTACATACTGTATAGATCTGGTACCCGTTTATAGAAAATATCTTAAAGACGTCTTAGTGAGATGCATATTAGGAATAAGTCACTACACTGAACCAAAAGTAGTAAGTGAAATCAACATAAATATTTTGTTACTTTTTGATGAAACAAATTGTTAAAACAATATATTTTTTCGAATTAACTGTTTCTTTTTTAAAATGCACATACTTATTGTTAGCAAAAATACTCCACGAAGCAATTGTTGTTTTGACAAATTTTTGTCAAGTAGTTAACAAATTTGCATTTGTCAAGTATAAAAAATTTTTTGGAAAAGTCAGTAAAGTTAATTTAATAAAATTGTACTTCAGTTTGAAAAAACGTATTAAATCTGTATAAAAAAATTGAGTGTGGTTAGTTTTGGAAATATTAATAAATTAACAAATAACTGTTCTAAAAATTCAACATCTCGCGCAATTACAGTGTTGTCATATTTGAAGCCCTTCATCTTTCACCACTTTTCACTTCTCCTCTAACCCCTTTCCAAAGGAAGCAACACGTTAATTAATAGGAAGAATTTCCTGAGTGTTGCTTCTCTTAAAAAAAAAAAAAAAAAAAAAAATTAAATTTAGTGACTTGTTGTGAATTGCTCAGTGAATATTTATTAATTTTAATTAATATAAATTTATGTATTGTAATTTTATAGTTACGAGTATTATGTGAATTATAAAATTTGAATACTGCAATTTATATTTTCTGTCTTTAAATTATTTTCCTTTATTGTGAAGTAAACTATTTATTTCAATATAAAATGTATTTTACATAACTATTAAAAATATTAAATAAATTTATATGTTTTTGGACTAGTGTTTCATATCTTTTAAGAATTGAGTTTTGAGTGTGTACATTAGATCGCACCGCAAAAAAAAGTTCGCCCTCGAATATGAAGAATTTTTGCAAGGCAATTTCAAAAAAACAAAATTTTTTTCGCCGAACGTAGGGGTCGCCTTTTTTAATTTTTCGTTATAGCTTCGGCATTTAAAGTCGGATTTTAAAGTGTGATATATCGATTTTTTTGCCTCGAGGAGACCCGTGTTTTGTTATAAAGGAAAAATCCAATAAAAAAAAATTTGAAAAGGCGAACCCTACGTTCGGGAACCAATTTATAAAAAATATTTCTACTGGGTTTATCGAAAAACTTCCTTAGCAAAAGTTTAATGATTTTTTTTCGAGTTTTAATTTTCTGACATTAGGGTCGTACATTAGGCTGGTAGTAACTGAGATCTGGTGAGTAACTACTAGAACGGGACACTTGAGGTCAATGGCCCTTAGAGCAAAACACTGGTCTCCTCGAGAGAAAAACATCGATGTATCATAATTTAAGTTCCGACTGTAAATGCCAAAGATATAATGAACGAGTAAAAAGGTTAAAGTCGGGCATGCCGACTATACAATACCCTACACCAGTCTGGTGTATTGTTTGGATCCGAAATTCGAATGGGTTAAAATGGGGCTTATGTCAAAATTTTCTATAATGTGAGTCAGCGCACCAAATTTCATTAAAATATCTTAATATTTGCGACCTGCAGTTTGTAACCAAGCCAATTTTGGGGGGACCCTTATATGGGCACTAGGTCTAAACATGGACCGATGTTCACCAAAATCAATAGGCTGCGTTATTGGGCCAATATAGTTCTATGTACCAAATTTCATCAAAATATCTTAATATTTGGGACCTGCAGCGTATAAACAGTATAATTTTGGTAGGACCCTTAAATGGGCACTAGGTCTAAACATGGACCAATATGCACCAAAATCAATAGGCTGCGTTATTGGGCCAACATAGGTCTGTGTACCAAATTTCATCAAAATATCTTAATATTTGCGAGCTGCAGCGTATAAAAAGTATAATTTTGGTAGGACCCTTATATGGGCACTAGGTCTAAACATAGACCGATGTTCACCAAAATCAATAGGCTGCGTTATTGGGCCAACATAGGTCTGTGTACCAAATTTCATCAAAATATCTTAATATTTGCGAGCTGCAGCGTATAAACAGTATAATTTTGGTAGGACCCTTATATGGGCACTAGGTCTAAACATAGACCGATGTTCACCAAAATCAATAGGCTGCGTTATTGGGCCAACATAGGTCTGTGTACCAAATTTCATCAAAATATCTTAATATTTACGACCTGCAGCGTATAAACAATATAATTTTGGTAGGACCCTTATATGGGCACTAGGTCTAAACATGGAGCGATGTTCACCAAAATTAAACTTGTTCGTCCTTGGGCCAACATAGGTCTGCGTACCAAATTTCATCAAAATATCTTAATAGTTGCGACCTGTAGAGTGCGCACAAGATTGCATGGACAGACGGACATCGTTAAATCGAAATAAAAAAAATTCTGAACCGATCGGTATACTACGATCGGGTCTACGACCAATATTTTTTGGTGTTACAAACATCAGCACAAACTTATAATACCCTGACCACATAGTGGTGTAGGGTATAAAAATGTAAAATGGCAAAAAAAAATTTTTTTTGAAAACTCCTTGCAGAAATACTTCATATTGGAGGGTGTACGGCGCACTTTTTTTTCCACCGGTAAGGTGGTACGCTCTAGTGTACATAAGTATTATTTGAATTTTATACAATATTTCATTATTTTTATGTTTTGTCAAATTAATTAATTTTGTTTAGAATTTACATTGATAAAATATAATAAATAATAAAATATGAATCTAATATTAATGAGTCGCTAAAATATGAATTAATTGAACAAAATGCATTGTTGAATTGAATAAAATGTATTAGAAGAACAACAAAATAGTTATTCTATTTGATGAAATATAACTGTTGGCGTAACTAATTTTTATTAATACATTTGACGATATTTTGTTATAATAACACCACATCAAATAGTCAAACGTCAAAATGTAAATTTACTAAACAATATATTAAATTGACGGCTAGGTTTCATTGGGTGTATAGTGATCACCCATTCATCAATTTAATATGGACGTTAGTTGATTTCACCGCCATTTTTGGTTCAGTGTACTTGTAACGGACTGCTGAATAATCATGAGGTGTTATCCGCTTTTTACGGAAACAATTCCTCCCGACGTCTTAAGGATATGTCAGCATTTAATCCACGTAAAGACCACTTGATGATTTATCGTAATGACTTTTTTTATATTTGTATGAAAAGGTTTTTGTATGGGACCGGATCAGCAATGACAGCGCCTTGTAGCTAGACCGTCTTGAAGACGTATTGATGATATTTCCAACTAGGCAATCAATCAGTTCGAAAAATACGTTTTAGCAATGAAAAGTGAATAATACATCACAATGGCATATTTTGAAAAAATTAAAGCTAAAAAAATGTTTTGAGATGATCCTCCAACAAGAGGTATTCCAAATTTTTCTATTTTATATTTTTCCTATAATTATCAATTAAAAAAGCATTGTTTGTATGTTTTTATTTTAAATATTTTACCAATAATTGCATTGTTTCTAAAAAGTTCGATGTCAAAATTATTTCAATAAAATTTTTATGTTTGTCATAAGCAGCAAAGTTTTAATATAATGTTATTTGAGACTTCAAATGTGTTAATTGTGTAGAGAATCTCTCTCTCTCCTTTTCGATTTCAAGCAGTGTTGCCATTTCAGTGCTTTTCGGGTATTTTTTGGTGCTTTTTTCCTTCCCGTACCCGGTGATTTTTTACAAATACCCGTTTATAAAAAGCGGGTATTTACAGTGCTTTTTCAGATTTCTGGCAGTGCTTTTAGTGCTTTTTTTACAGTTTATATTTTTGGTATTTGTTCTCCTTTTTTCAATTTTTCTTGAATTTTCTGTCAAAATTGAAAAAATAATACGAAATATACAAAAAATACATTTTTTCACAATGTTTGTAGTACAATTTTAAATAACAACTTCGTTATATTTAAACTTCAAAATTTTGAAATATTAGTTTGGTGCTTTTTTACCCCTTTTTTGGTAATTTTTTGAACCTTTTTACACGATTTTACAAAGCTAAAATGTGTTTTTAAAATCTTAACTTAAATTTTTAAAAAAATTATTATTGTGCTTTTTTACCGCATTTTGGATAAATTTTTACCCTTTTTACCCGTTTTCAAAATGCTCACGGTGCTTTCCTGCCTTCAAGAGTTGGCAACACTGATTTCAAGCGTTAAGCAAATTTTTCACAAAATCTTATAAAGGTCATATTTTTAAACTTAATAAATTTAAACATACTTTAAACATCCCATTATAATTATTACTTAATTATTATTAATTAATTTTTGCACATTAAAATATCTTTTTATAATTTTTAGAAACTCTATAAAAATTTTTATTAGATTTTCGCAAAACAATTTCACATACTTTTTCTTCTTAATGTTTCCTAATTAGTTTTTTTTTTAACTAGTACATTTTCTATGTTTATTCACTCTCTTATATTTTATATCTTCCTGTCTAACTGTTTTTTTCTATTTTCTTTATTTCAAGTATTCAAATCTTTTTTTATGACTATACACGTCTTGTCCTAACGAGCTTACGGTGCGTTATAAATTTCACAGCAGCAGGCTTTTGAAGTTTACAATCAACAACAACAACAGCAATAACACGACAACAAAACTAACAGGATTTCATGGCATGAAATCTCTGTAAAGTATGTTACACTAAAACAACATACAGCTAAACATAAAAAATTTCAACACATGCAAAGTTTCATATAGAAAATACACACACTTATAGGCACTAACACAGTCAATAGACACAGTTGGAGGCAAAAAGAAAAAAAAACTGAAAACTTGTTTTACTCGTTTGTTTTTATTTGTTTTGTTTTTTTTTTTTTAGAACACGGTTCCCGTTTTATTTATTCGGGTTGTTTTTCTTTTCTTTTTTTGTTGTTGTAATCACTTTTTTATAAAAATTTTTAATCCCTATTTTATTTTATAAAATTTGTTGTGCCATTTATTTTGACTTTCTATAGTTTTACTCTCTTGCTTGTGTTGCTCTCATATTTTCTTTTTTCTTTTGTATTGGTGTTATTTTTATGTTAAACAGGATCAGGGTGTGGTGAGTACATTGTATTTTTATTAAAACTTATGAAAAAAGCTTTAAATTTTTCTTCTTTCAAAAAATTTTCTTGGTATAAGCATTTGCTTTGGTATACTACCTTTTTTTTTCTTCTTGCAAATTGATGTTAACAAAAGATGTGATTTTTTTTTTCTTAATTTTTGTAAGATTTTTCTTTTAATTTTTATAGCAATTTAATGTTGTGTTTTGAATAAAATTTTATAAAACTTTTCTTTTTTATGACATAAAATATGAATATTTTATTAAAGAAGCCCACATTTTGTTAATAATTTCATTATAAAAAAATTTTTTTTTTATATATAGGATTTTTTTTGCACAATCTTAACACTATAACACTTTAACCGTTTTTTTTTGAAATTTAACAACCGTACACGTCAACTGTCTCCACCTGACTGAAAATCAATGTGCTCAATGTAAAAGAATTTAGTTCTTTGCTCACAGCATCCAATAGCAAAGAACGGGAAAAAAGTTGTTTCTTTTAGTACTAAAAATAAAAAACTTGCTCTCGTAATTTTGCTCACACACAGGCACACACACACATATGCACATATAAACACATGCTGTTGTATGAAGAAATGCTAAAAGAATCCTTTTTTTTATTTATTGTTTACCATAAAGCTTTATTTGTTTATATATTTTTTTTCAACAAACATTCCTATACTCTCATTTTATACATCTCTCTCATTTTCCTCTTTAAGTATTTTCTTCTCTATCTGACATTTTCCTCTTCTACCATATGATATGATGCATTATTTGCTTAGTATTCAGAGCTTAAAAAATATAATTCTTTTTTGCATCAATTTGCATAACAATTAATACATTTTATGAATCAGTGAATAATTGATAATCACTTTAAATTAATAATTAAATATTAAACAAAGTAAGAAAATAATTTATTCTAATCAATATATGTGATGCGCAAAATAGAAAGGGACCTAAGGTCCCCTTAGGTCCCTTTCTCAGGAGGGCATGGGATCGGTCTCATTCGAAGCTCAGATGTTGTCCACATCAAAAAAAAAAATTGATTTTTTTACCCTTAGGTCCCTTTCTCTATATATTGATTCATTTTTGATTTCTTTTTATGATTTAATTTTCGAATTATAAATCAACATTTGTAATTCACCTTATTTACTAAAACTGAAGAAATTCGTTTGATTTTTAATAAAAAAGAACAAAATTGTTTCTTTGAAATTGATTTTGAGTGAATAAATTGAAAAATTATTCAATCAATTAAATCGATTTTGCAAATCGATTCGTTGAAAATTGAATTAGATGTCAAGTATTATTGTTAAAAAGTTGGAGCATCCCTCGTCAGTTTAGTAATTGAATAAGTTAAGGACCCAGTGTAGAAACGGTATCATTATTTTTTGGACTACCAGTAATGACACTCACTTACCTTCTGCATTATTTTAAAACATATAATAAAGAGTTACTACTTATTTTTATCATTATTTCACATAGAAAATAATTTTCTAGATCTTTTTGAAAATTTTTTGAAATCTATTTTTAGACTCAATATTTTTTAAGCACTGGTAAGGATATATGTAACAACATATTTTTTGATTTTTTGTATGTTGGCGAGTAAGCTTACTTGTGCGCAGCAGGTCAATTATGTTTTTGTCTATTACATATTACATGTCGATATACATAGCTCAGATGGTAGAGCTATTGACCGGCAATCTGTAGACCCAGGTTCGATTACCGCACCAGCAAATTTTATTTAAAAAAAAATACAATAAAAGATATTTTTTTTATATAATTTATTTTTTTGAAAATCTATTTTTAGACTCATTCTTTTTGTCAATACTGGTAAGCTTGTAGGTAATGACATATTTTTAAATTTTTCATATGCTGGTGCGTAATCATAACTCATTATTTTTCGCGACATCGCCATATAAAGGTAATAAGAAATGTAATAACAAAAGTAACTAGTTACCATTACCAAGTATGTACTTACATAACCACATATCTGGTAATGATTTTCTACACATGGGGAATTATATTTTTAAAGGTCTGTTAATATTTATATGCAAATCACATTTTCTTTTTATTTCTGTGACTGTTGTGTGTCAAAAAGCTTTTCGCTGATTTTTTTGCTGCGTTTTTTATATTTTTTCTGTTTGTACTCTGTCTCATAATTAATTATGACGTTACATTATTATTACATATTCTCAATTATCGTTTAATTAGCTTAACATTAAAAGAAATACCTGAAAATATTAAGCTTTCTATATTATGCTGAAGCAGCTAAACACAGCTCTCCTCAAGCGTCGCTAGATTCGGCTAAAATATGGTCAAGATATTATCGGATATATTGGTAGAGTATTCTTCATAGTTATCGAAACCAATTTCAGTGAAATCGTAGCGTAGATTCAATTTTCGAGAATTCTTGAAAATGGATAAAAAAAAATAAGTGAAATACATTTATTTATTTATTTTATTTTCCATTTCCTTTACAAGAAGATTTAATCTTATATTTAAAGTACAGGAATGCAAAGCACACTAAAAGTTCTATAATTGTCACCTGCTTTATGTGTCATCAATCTATAAGTGTCACCCTTCAAAATCGTCGGAAAATTAATTCCAAAGTTTTACTTAATTTTTTGTTAATCTTCACAAAAATCTAAAGCCAAGTATTGCTGTTCAAAAATTTTGGAAGCGCCTGGGTATTTTGTATATTATTTTCTTTTTTGAAAAAATAGTTTCCTGTAGGTGAGATTTATTGAATGTTCAGTATACTATGTAGAACTATTAAATTATGAGCGCTGTGGTGTAATGGTTAGAGCGTTGGAATGTTACACATGAGGTTGCGGGTTCGATCCCCAACCAAGGCAACATCAATTTATGAAAAATAATAATATGTATGAGTTTTGTCTATCCATCATACATATCGCAGCGTCCTCCTTCGGTGTTCCCATAGCTCTTAACCCCACCGAAGTAAAATAATATAACAGGGTTATGAACTAAAATGCCTCAACAAAGTTCGCCAATTCACCATCTGATGGCGCGCAACAACTGCTCTAAAATTCAACATCTCACGCAATTACAGTGTTGCCATATTTGAAGTCCTCAATCTTTCACCACCTTTCACTTCTTCACTATCCCTTTTCCAAAGGAAGCAACACGTTAATTAATAGAAAACATTTCTTGAGTGTTGCTTCTCTTTAAAAAAAAAAAGAAAAAATGTTTCAAATTAACTAAAATTCGGTAAATTAAACAGTTTTACTTTTGCTGTTCTTGTTTTACTAGTATTTAGTAAATAAAATCTGGTAATTTCAACAGTTTTTTCTGCAAGTTAATTTTTGCATAATTTTTAGTACCTTTTTCTGCTATTTTTTTATTCTATTCCTAAGAGTGTAAGGTATTAGCTAGGGAACATGTTGCCCTAGAATCAGTTCTGGGGCTAGTTCTAGAACTGTTTCTAAGGCAACATGTTCCACTTAAAGCTATAGAAGCGATTGCTATTGAGACAGCTACAAACAAAAATCATCGGTGTTAGAATTGACTACAAGAAAAGTATATATTCCACAACCGATTATTTGGAACAGAAGATTTTCGGTGGTTACTATTGTTAGGTATAAAGCATTGATATACTCCAATGTAGGTATAGGGCAATTTATTTTTATTAAATTTTTTTTTTCCATAATGGTAAATATAGATGGTTACGTCAGTAAAATTTGAGAAACTCACGTCCACGAGGGAGAAGTTCAATTAGATAATGTTACTAACGAACATTTTTTTCTACTCACTGATCACTCGTGATTCATGTAAATAATACAAATTCGCGAAAAAAAAATTCCTCTAATATTATGTACTAAATTTAGTCTTTATATCCCAGTGTAGAAACGGTAATGACATATCATTATTTTTTGGACTACCAGTAATGACACCCACTTACCTTCTGCATTATTTTAAAACATATAATAATGAGTTACTGATAATGACTTATTTTTATCATTATTTCAAATAGAAAATAATTTTCTAGTTTTTTTTTTAATTTTTTGATATCTATTTTTAGACTCAATATTTTTTTAACACTGGTAAGGATATATGTAACCACATATTTTTCGATTTTTTGTATGTTGGCGAGTAAGCTTACTTGTGTACAGCAGGTCAATTATGTTTTTATCTATTAAATAATACATGTCGATATAGCACAGATGGTAGATCTGTTGACTGGCAATCTGTAGACCCAGGTTCGATTCCCGCACCAGCAAATTTTATTTAAAAAAAAATACAATAAAAAATATTTTTTTTATATAATTTATTTTTTTGAAAATCTATTTTTAGACTCATTATTTTTGTCAGTACTGGTAAGCACATAGGTAACGATATATTTTTTGATTTTTCGTATGCTGGTGTGTAACCATAACTCATTATTTTTCGCGACATCGCCATATAAAGGTAATAAGAAATGTAATAACAAAAGTAACTAGTTACCATTACCAAGTATGTAGTTACATAACCACATATCTGGTAATGATTTTCTACACTGGGATATTATGTGTGCTTACATGAAAATCTCAGATTTTAGAAAAATTGGCCTAGCTCCCAGCGGCAGGGTCCGGCACACCCAAAATGGGGTATAGGATAAAAGAAAAATGTTCAGGCTATGTAACCAGATTTTTTGTTTTGAAGATTTTTGAAGCTAAGGAGTTAATATTTCAAAAGAGAGGACATACATATGTTATTTAGAATATTTGGAATATTTGGTATGTATATATTAAAGCGGGTCAATTTGTATGGAAGCAAAAATAATAAAAAATCGTAGGGGGGGAAATGATTCTTCGAAGAATTCTAAGCAACTTTGCTCTAGAAACCATAGATCTAAAATGGATTTCGAGCTTGCGGAAATTTCAAAATATGTTATGAGTAGTGCTTCACTGCCATGTTTGTGTAAGTCCTTAAAAGTATAGTTAATGCACCTTGGTATGTTCGTAATGCTGATATCCATCGTGATCTGGGCATAGAACAAGTACGGGATGTGATTCGCAAATTCGCTGGAAAACATTATACCAGGCTCAGACAACACGAGAACCCTGAAGCTTTAGCCCTAACCCATATAGATGGCCAATTTCGAAGACTTAGACGTAGAATACCAGCTGACTTGGTTAGACTTTCGCCAACATTTTAACATAAAAATATTAAGAAATTGTTTCTTGCAAATTGTTAAATAGTAATCTATTGTAAAAAAAAATTGCTTGTTAGTTATAGTTAACTAGTTGTAATAAAAAAAAAAAAAAAAAATGTTTGTGTAAAATTTGCGTTAACATGTAAGTATTGTGAATGAGGATAATAATTTTGGACTTTTTAGATAAGAGTCTTAATCGGCTTTCCTTATTATAACAAAAAAATCTCAAATATTTATATTTTTGATTAACTGCTAAGCAGATGACATAAATAAGCCTAAAAATACACGCACACTACAGGTTGGAAATGTTAAGATGTTTTGATGAAATTTGGTATACCGACTTCTATCATCCCAGGGATGACGCACATTGATTTTGGTTGAAATTGGTCCATATTGGTTGAAATCGGATATTTTAATGTAATTCAGTGCATCGACTTATATTGTATCTGCCCAAGGTCGAATCCTATTGATTATGGTTTAAATCGTTCACTGTTTAGACCTAATGCCCATATAAAGGCTTCTCCCAAAATTTACTTTTTCGCACGCTACAGGTCTTAAATATGAATAAATTTTAATGAAATTAGGTACGCTGATTCACATGGGCCTACAGACAAAGCTTATTGATTAGTTTTAGAATTTGTCAATTTTTAGATCTAGTGCTTGTAAAAAGGTCCCCCAAAAATTTGAATATCTGCACTCTACAGTTGGCAAATATTAAGTTATTGTAATGAAATTTGGTACACCGACTTATATTGTCCCAAAGAAGAAGGCTATCTATTACAGTTAAAATCGGTCCACGGATACACCTAGTGCCCATATAAAGGTCACCCAAAAATTGATTTTTCGCATGCTACAGTTTGCAAATAGGAAGATATTTTAATGAAATTTGATACGTTGACACACATGGGCCCAAGGACAAAGCGTGTTGATTCTAGATATTATCGGTCCATATTTAAACCTATCGCCCATATGGACTATATTTCCGATCTTCTCTTAAATACATCTAACATTAGATAAAATTAAAATTTCTTACCGTTTTTCTAACTTTTTATCGTTTTATAGACAAATTTTGACACAAGTCCATTTCAAGCCATTCGAATTTTAGATCAAAACATTAGTTGGCTTTCAACCAGACTGTTGTAGGGTATCATATATTCGGGCATGACGACTATACGATACCCTACACTAGTCTGGTTGAAAGCCAATTGGCTTCATCCTAAGGCCGCTATAAGTCTGTGTACTATATTTTATCAAAGTATCTTAATATTTGCGACCTTTGGCTTGCGAATATGCTCATTTTTAGGGGGCCTTTATACGGGCACTAGGTCTGAACATGGACCGATTCCATGTAAAATCAGTAGGCTTTATTCATGAGCCCATTTGAATCCATGTACCAAATTTCATTAAAATATCTTCGTATTTGCCACCGTAGTGTACAAACAATTCAATTTTGGGGGACCCTTTATATAGGCACTAGGTCTAACCATGGCCCGGTTTTAACCAAAATCAAATGGGTTTGTCCCTTTGTCAGTATACCAAATTTTGTGAAAATATCTTAATTTATGTGACATGTACCGTGCGCACAAGAATATATGGACAGACGGACGGACAGACAGATGTATATCGTTACATCGAAACAAAATGTTATCCTGAATCAATCGGTACACTTAAAGATGGGTCTAGTTCCAAAATTTTTTGATATTACAAACATAAGCACAAACTTATTATACCCTGTCCAAATAATGGTGCAGGGTATAATTAATAAAACTCATTATTTAAACTCATAAAGCACTACTTAAAACATATTTTGGAATTTCGGCAAGCTCGAAATCCATTTTAGACTTATGGTTTCTAGGGCAAAGTTGCTTAGAATTCTTCATAGAACCATTTCCGTCCTACGATTTCTTGTCACAAAAATTGACCCGCGCCAGTGGAAGGGGTTGAAATAAAAAAGAAAAAAAAACGCCATTCTTTTTTTCTATGCAAAAACTTTAAAAAAAGTGATGATATCCGAAAATCAAATTTTTGTGACGAACTCTAATATATATAAATACTTATTGATATAAAAATTCGGAGTAAAATTGCGTTTGAGATTAATCAGAACTGGGTCGAAGACGACAACGAGAATTACTTTTTCATATATTTTGTATGGGAAGCAAAATGTCGTCATGTCGTCCGGCGTTTCGCCGTCGTAATGGAATATATTCTATTTTCATGACGACACACTAACACACACCAGAGAACTGCAAAATAAACTTTTTTCTTGATTTAATCATATACTAAAATTCTTATTGACATTTAATCAATCAACAATACTCAATGTTGAATAAAATCGCTATCA
Source organism: Leucophora obtusa (assembly GCA_949987735.1). Taxonomy (NCBI): domain Eukaryota; kingdom Metazoa; phylum Arthropoda; class Insecta; order Diptera; family Anthomyiidae; genus Leucophora; species Leucophora obtusa. The sequence goes on along the minus strand of OX465295.1, from coordinate 298,994,428 downwards.
TGCTGCTGAACGCGTAGTTCGGATCAGTTTGAGTCGTCTGTCGAGCATGTTTTATTCACATTTAATCACTCAAAAAACTCACTGCTGAATAAAATCACACTGTTGAATAAAATCACACTGTTGAATAAAATCACACTGATCGAACATTTGAACTCACATGAATAAATCAAAGTATTAGTTGTTTTATAAAATAAAAAAAAAATAAATAAAATCTTATTGTTTTATAATGGGAATATACATTGTACCATTTATTAAATGTCTTTCTACAAAATCTGATATTGTAAACCCCCTCTTTATTGTTATGAAATTATTTTTCTTTTATTTGGATTTAATCATGAATAAACTAATACGCGCCCTGCAAAATTGTCAGATGCAAAGAACCGGTTGTAGAACAACTTGTTCTTGCATGCAATCTGTTCTAATTTATGTTCTATCATCGGTGATTTTTGTTTGAGTTTGTCCCAAAAGCAACAGGTTATGTTCCTCCAAACTAGAACAGGTTGCTTTGGAATCGGTTCTAAAACCAGTTATAGAACCGGTTCTGCGACAGTGAGGCCTTCCATTTTGACTTCCAGGAATCAGTTCTAGAACCTGTTACACGGAACCGGTGGTGAAAACACCTATTCTAGAACAGATTCAAAGGCAACCAGTTCAAAAAATTTAGCTGGGCGTTCATTTTTATTTTTTCTGATTTATTCTACATCAAAATAATCATCGCTGATCCGAACGAATATGAATGAAATGAACGGTATGAAAACGATCAATGATTAAATAAAGGATGAAACAAAAATCACTTGGTTTGATTGATTTAAAATCAGCAACGAATATGTGTATTTGAGTATATTCGGCGCTAGAACGCCAACGAATGTTTATTCGGATGTTGATTACGTATGACGGTTTTGCAATCAGCAGTTGCAGTTCTCTGACATACACTCAAAATATTTGTCAAATTGTTGCCATGTTTTTAACTTATTTAATGATTCCCATTAGAACAGAGTCGTAGAAATTCGTATTAGAGTTGTAAAAATGCATAATTTGTTTACAAAAAGTTTATATTTTTGATAGCAGAAATATAATTGAAAATAAAAATACACAATTTAGCGAAGAAAAGCAAAATTAAATAAAGGGTGGTCCAACTAAAACGCACGATGTTAGTTATAAATAAAACAAAAAGTTTTCAAAGAATTATCTTAATATATTTTATTATGATAGAAGGATCCATGACAATTATGTGTGAAATAAAATATCGGCCAAATGCTCGTCACGGCTTCGGCGGCATACCTTTATCCGATGGTCCATATTTTCAATGACTCTATGACATAATTGAGGTTCAATGTCGTTAATGTGCCGAATTATTTCATTCTTTAGCTCTTGAATTGTTCTTGGCTTATTGACTTTTTTAAATATCCCCAAAGAAAGAAGTCCAACGGTGTTAAATCACATGATCGTGATTTAACACGGCCATTGAATTTCTTGCGCAAAAGAGCCATTGTTTCGTTGGCTGTGTGGCAAGTGGCACCATCCTGTTGAAAGCACATATCGTCCAGGTCCATATCCTCAATTTTTGGCCACAAGAAATCCGTTATCATCCCGCGATAGCGAACACCATTCACGGCAACTGCTTGGCCGACCTCATTTTCGAAGAAGTATGGCGCGATGATGCCGCCAGCCCATAAACCGCACCAAACAGTCACTCTTTGTGGATGCATCGGCTTTTCAACAATCACTCGCGGATTCTCATTTGCCCATATGTGGCAACTCTGCTTGTTAACGAATCCACTGAGGTGAAAGTGTGTCTCGCCACTGAAGATTATTTTCTTTGTAAAGTCACCATTCACTTCTGTCTGTTCAACCAACCATTCGGCGTATTGACAACATTTGAAATGGTCATGGTTGAATTTGTCAAATACTGAAATAAAGAAATGTGAAATTAAGTTGGGCAAAAAACTTGACGTTAAAGTGTGACTCTCAATTAATATCGTGCATTATTGGACCACCCTTTGAAAATAAAATATAAAACAATAAGAATTAATGCAAACCCAATTGAATTGATTAAGAATTGTGGCGAAACAAATACAACCATATTCTTGCTTTGCTTTCCATAAAAATGGCGACGGTCGATTGTCGCTGAATTTAAATTAACAGCGACGACTTTTGCTGTCGTCGGTCGACAATCGACGCAAAAACCATACGTTAGTGTGGCAAAATCTTAGTTTGATCACTTCTGAGCAAAGACAATAACAGAAAGCTGAATATTAAAGAAAACAATTAACTATATACATTGCATTCAAGGCCTCACTTGGGTGAGATGGCTAAGCTGTCGTCGCACTTCACTATAGTTGCGTTTGTATTGTTTTCGAATCCCATATCGGAAAAAAAATGATTTGGAAAGATTTGAATTTTTGACTTCTGACGTTCTTAAGTATCCTCTTTAACCCTTTCACTACCGACTTTTTAATTTCGTGTGTATCGTTATTTTGACTTCAGATTCCTGTTAAGAGTCCACAAATTAGAAAAAAATATGTAACATATTTTCCTCCCTCCCCCTCCTAATCTCCAAAATGATGTTTGAAAATCGATTTTTTGAGACTTCTCGTCCCCGTTTTACCCCTTAAACATTTGAACGGCCAAAATTCCTTTGGTTGGGTTTCTTCTAGTCATAAAACGAAGCTCATTCTACAACTGGTTCCATTGCAACCAATTCCATGGAACTGGTTGCGGAACCAGTTCCTGGGATCCTATATGGAAGGTGTGGGTGACGTTGAATCAGTTTCAGAACTAGTTCCAGAACTGATTCTAGAGCAACCGGTTCAACTTTGGAGCCATAGAAGGGGTTGCTTTTGGGACAATTTCAAACAAAAAGAATCGGTGTTAGAATCGACAGTAGAAGGGGTTGTGAATGAAAAGTAGCTATTCTACAACCGATTCTTTGGAACAGAAAATTTTCCTGGGGTAGTTCCTAAATCTCAGCTACTGAAAAAATGTACTTTTGAGCACCTTAACTAAATATGTGCCACAGTGCGGCACTTGAGGAGGGCTATGTTGAGTGCTTTAAAAATTGTTGGTAACGTATGAGTAATAAATGTACATTAATGGGGATGTATGTATTTTGCAGATAATTATTATGCGTATGTGTGATGTGTTTTATGTCAAGGGAGTTTGACATTTATATTTTGTCATTAAAAATTTAAATATAAATAAATATACCCGCTGACGTTTAAATAATTTCATACAATTGAACTTTGACATGTAGAAAAGCACTTTTCACAAAAAAAAAACAGGATCCAAAGATTTTTACAGTATTAGAAAAAAGTATGTAAAAATTTTAGTTAAAACTACTGAAAATTAGTTAGAAATTACCAGGAAACAATGCTGAAATTAGCAGATTATTTTTGCGAAATATTAATAAGGTAGGAATAGCAAAAATAAAACTGTTAAATATAAAGAATTTTAGTTAAATTGGAGTAAAATTTCAGTTAATAGAAAATAACAATTTAAGCTGCTAAAATGAGCAAAAATTTTACTATATAAAATATCACACAAAAAAATTTTTAATTTTCAAACTTTTTTCGATTTTTTTTTAAATACAAATAAAAATCGAGCCTTCTGCCTTACTATTTCTTCTAGCAAATATTTCTGCTGATTTCAGCAAAACATACTGCTATTTTCTTTAAACTAAATTTAACTTAAAAATATCAAAAACTTTGTAGGTATAACAGTTTTTTATTCTATTAATAAAGACCACTTTATGGCGAATTTTGCATAAAGATCTTGGTTTACACCCATACAAGATCAAGCTGACTCAAGAATTGAAGCCGATGGACCATTTGACGCGACGTACGTTATTTAAAAAAAAAGTTGTCAAGACCTTATTGGAAAACCCTATATTTAGGAAAATTTTATGCATATTTTACTGTATAACTTGGTATAAGTTTTTATTTTGAATTAACTGAAAAGTAACACAAATATAACTAAAAAACTGTAAATTAATATTCTGTAAATTTAAAAATTTAACTTTTGCTATTCTTACTTTACTATTATTTAGCAAAAAAAAAAAAAAAAATCTGCTAATTTCAGCAGTTTTTTCTGCAAGGTCATTTTTAACTAATTTTTAGTAGCTTGTTTTGCTATTTTTGAGTCTAGGGAAAACAAACTATAAAATACTGAAATCATTTCTAGTTACTTTACTAAAGTGCGTGCTATTTTAAATTTATTTTGTTTGACGTTACTAAAGAGCTTCTTATGATAAATTTACGTTGACGAAATTCGGAAAATAAAATAAGCTTTAAGTAATTCTTCTAACAAAACAAAATAAACGGCAAAAAAACATGTACAAGGGGGTTTTCTTAGACGAACTTGAATTGTTAAGAGAAAAAAAAAACAACTTACTCTAACTCATGAGGGAGGACATATGGTGGGGAACCTTAGATCTTCAGAAAAATTAGACATGTTTTAGCAGAAAAAATATTTACCGGCCAAATTCTCTTTACCTTGATACGAGTAGCTATAATATTTATATATGTACACTCAGATAAAAAAGTTAATAAAAAAAATTGTAAACAGTTATCAATCGCACTTTACAATTTTTGTACTAATTTTTAGTAAAATTTTTTTTGTTTTTAATAATTTTTGTTATTATCTTATTACAAATTACGAATTTTTTTACTAATAAAAAACTAATTTAACAACAAGTGGATACTTTAAAGAAATTTTATTTACAAGAATTCGTTGATTTTTTAGAATTCTTGTTTAGTTTATATTTGTTATTATTAATATATTCTTAGTTTGGAAATAAAACTCATAAAATTTTATTGTATCTCCCGTGCATAAAAAGGTAATAACTGGAGAACCGTTTGCAAATTCTACTCCAAATTGCAAGTATGTTGAAGTAGTTATACATTTTTTACAATTAAAAGAAAAAAAATTTTTATTATTCGGATTTAATTATTTTTTTTTTTAGATTTTACAGTTTCTTTATTTTTTAGTACAATTTTTTGCTAATTTCAGCACATTAATTTTAAATTGCAGTTTATAAAAATTTACTGAAATTAAGTAGCGTCTACTAATTACACTGTTCAAGTTTTTAACACGAAATTTGTGGTACTAACGTGAAAACCATATGGTTGTGTTTGGATGAGCCCCCTGACTACTACTCCACCGATGAAAGTGCCATTTGGCTCATTAAGAAAAATTTATTGCGTTTTTTTTTTGAATTTCGGTCAATTCGTCAATTTTTGACCATTTTCAGCCCATTTAAGCCCATTTAAGTCGCTTCTCCTGTATTCAAAATTTCTTGTGTTATCTTTATACGGCTCACAATTACTATTTCCACCATTAGAACTCACATTTCAACTGAGAAAATCAAAATTTTTAGCCTATTTTCATGATTTTTGCCCATTTTTCATCGATTTTCCCCATTTTTGTGCTGTTTTTGTAGTTCTTGCGCAAACTTATCGACATAATTCTTACCGTTTTTCCTTTTTACAATATATTATGCAATATTATTGCCATTTCAAGCAACTCAACACAGTTTTTAAATACAAAAACCATCGTTTTTTACGCTTTTTCGGATGATTTTCGGGTTTTTTATTGATTTAAATAAATTTTTTGTGGTTGAATACATTTTTTCGGTATAAAAATTAATGGAAATGCGTGTTTCTCCGTATTAATGTAATTCATTTTAATATGGCAATTGAAATAGAGAAATAAGCAATGGAATATCATTCGTTATCCTCCAATTCCATTAACAAATTCCAGCAAAGATCTGCCAAAAGTGAATGTAATTTTTTTCCACTATACCAGTATTCCAACTGTGCTGATACCATAGCTGTTAAATTTCGATTACGATTACTAATCAATTAGTTTACATTTTGAAAAGAATTGTATTGATTATATAATTCTCTATTAAACAACTTCTGATTACTAATTGATTATGATTACAAGTAATCTAAAAGTAATCGAGATTACTTGAGATTACCATAAAATAATCAAAAAGAATCAAAAGTAATCAAAAAATAATTCGACTACTTTCAAAGATTACTTTTAATTATTTTCAAAAATATTCGGCATGAGTTACAGTGCTTTAGTAGAATTTTTGCGTGATTGAAATGTTCTGAAATGTCATTTGAAATTTGAAAAAACATTTTAGATAAGTTTTCATGGTAAAAATATAGAAATTACTTTGTTTTTGTTTATTTATTATTTATGATTCTTTTTGATTATATTTTGTCGTAATTACAAATAATCCTTATTACTTTTAGATTATTTGGAATCACAATCAATTAGTAATCGTCCGAAACTGAATATAATCGTAATTTAATCATTATTTCACCTTTAAAAAGAAAGTAATCTAATTACTAATTATTATGATTAGTAATCATTACTTAACAGCTATGGCTGATACCTGGTGGAAACGTTCCCCATGCTCGCCTGATTCAGACGGCAACTGACGCTCGAAGTGATCCTGGTGGTGATGCATGATATGCACTTTCAACGACATTCGAACACAGATATTTTCGAAAGATTGCAGCATATCATCAACAATGGCACGCCAATTGTCCACTCGATGAATGCCCATAACTTTTTCGATCACTGCTTTCAGGCTATCCCAAGCGATGAGTTCCTCCTCTTGAAGGACATTGTTGAAGTCTTTATCCTTCATCAGTTTGCGAATGTCTGGGCCATTTAACACACCTGAAATAAATATATGATTTTATATAAAAACTTTCAAGAATACTTCATCTTTGTTTGGCGGAAAAAGAATTCCAAATATTTATTTACCTTCTTTAATTTTCGCTTCACTCAAGCGTGGAAAAATGTACTCCAATCGTCCAAAAGCCAATCTATTTTCACGCACCAGTAACGCTTTGATGAAATTCTTCATTAACCCAAGTTTAATGTGCAATGGTGGCAGCAATACCTTATCCATCGGCACCAACTCCTCGTGGATAACGTTCTGCTGCCCGATTAGACGATTTGTTCTCGGTAACCAATCTCGTTTTTGATACTGTGGTGTATATCGCGAATCCCACGTACACAAGTAGCACATATTTTTAGTGTAACCAGTATGAAGGCCACAGATAAGTGCAACCACTTTCAAATCAGCGCATATTTTCCAACAATGTTCATGGTATTTCACAGAATCCAAGATTAGTTTCATGGAATCATATTTCCTTTGTTTTCACGGCAAGCGCAATTGGCACAGAGTTTTTTGTATTATCGAAATACAGCAGCACAGCCTTGAGACTGCTCTTCGATCCATCGATGAACAACCGCCATTGGTCCGTATTGTACGTGTAATTCATGGCCGACATCAAACCATCGATATCATTACAGCAAGTAAATGAATTGTTTTCGTTGCAAGTAAAAAACGGTAGAAATTTATGCTGTCGACATGCGAACCGAACACTTTAACTTCTGGTGACAGGATGTTCACAGCTTTAAGATGTTGACCAAGAATTATGGTTTTATTTTGTGACAACTTTAGTTGTCTTGACATTATGTTCCAGCGCTGTTGTGTAACTTTAATGTGTTTGCATGGTGGCGTAATATTTGATGGCTGATACAAAGAAAAATTCGATTCTGGCTCCGAAAAAAAAGATTGTGGGATGTGTTCTTCAGTTGGACTCGGTTTTCTCGGTATTGGCACTGGCGGAGAATGGGGAAGAGTGGTTTGAGCTGACGGAACACTTTGGTAAATATATTCCATCGCCTTTCTTCTGTTCATACCCACAACATTATTTTTACATACATAGCACATGTTTTTTTCGTGGTCGACTGGCTCTGACCAAATCATCGGTATTCCATATGGCATGCTTTCCCGTCGACCTGTTCGCCAATCATACAAACGTGCTACACACGATGAACAAGCTATTTTAGGCACCCAGTCAACATTACGAATCACTGGAATATTGAAGTACTGCTCGTACAATGTTGCAATTTCATCAGTAATTTTTTTCTTAGACGACATAATGGTCCACTTTCCGCACATATAACAGTAATGATTGAAGTTTTTCAGGCATTCATCCATTTTTTAATGTAAAAATTAATCACTTCAAACTGGAAACTTTATTTATACTTTTATTACTTTTTCGTCACTTTAAAAAATCGTACTTTACGCGTTCGGAGACACTTGTTGAATGACAAAAATCGATCAATGAACATCTATTAATACTACGTAAGTTTCAATATTTTACTGAGAGGTACTTATGAATTGGCGCATCTTTTAAGGGTGGCTATATACCTGATTCGTGTGCGTTTGTGTAAAAAAGATTTGTGTAAAAAAATCATGCAGGTAGCCAACGGAAAAAACCCAAATAATTAAAAAAGTACACTTTCCTTTTTTCCTTTTAATTGTCCACGCACATTACCGAAAAAGCGTAAAAAACGAAGGTTTTTGTATTTAAAAAGTGTGTTGAGTTGCTTGAAATGGCAATAATATTGCATAATATATTGTAAAAAGGAAAAACGGTAAGAATTATGTCGATAAGTTTGAGCAAGAACTACAAAAAAGCGCATAAAAACAGCACAAAAATGGGGAAAATCGATGAAAAATGGGCAAAAATCATGAAAATAGGCTAAAAATTTTGATTTTCTCAGTTGAAATGTCCGTTCTAATGGTGGAAATAGTAATTGTGAGCCGTATAAAGATAACACAAGAAATTTTGAATACAGGAGAAGCGACTTAAATGGGCTGAAATGGGCTGAAAATGGTCAAAAATTGACGAATTGACCGAAATTCAAAAAAAACGCCATAAATTTTTCCCAATGAGCCAAATTGGCACTTTCATCGGTGGAGTAGTAGTCAGGGGGCTCATCCAAACACAACCATATGGTTTTCACGTTAGTACCATTTTACAACTTGAACAGTGTTATTTATACGAATTTCATTAAATGAATATTTTTTAGTTTGACTCTAGATTAATATCACTTTCTGTTTAAATTATTTTTCAAATTAAAGAAAGATGATACAATTTTTCACAAGTAAATTACAAAGAATAAAAAAAAATTTTTTTTTTAAAGAATTCGATAATAGAATACGTATTTTCGGCTTTCGCTACAAAGCCATCATCAGTGTCGTTTGCCTTGATTGGTTAATAATTGATAATCGTCTGCTTATGTATGTAACAGTTGAAAGCAAATCGGATATGTTAACAACTCAAATAGACTAACACCAACGAAATCTGACAATGCTATTTTTATCATTTGTTATTGTTACTCTTTTCTGCTTTGAACACAGATTTTTGAATTACAACGAACCGTTATATATGTCATGTCTTAAAAAATATTGAGTCTAAAAATATATTAAAAAAAAATTTATAAAAAAATCTAGAACAATACTTTATGTTGGAAATAATGATAACAATAAGTATTATTATTTATTTTGAAATAATAGAACAGGTAACTAGTTATTTGTAACTCAATATTATATGTTTTAAAATAATGTAGAAAGTAGGTCGGTGTCATTACTGGTGGTCCAAAAAATAATGATGTGTCATTACTGTTTCTACACTTGGAAAATATAATTTTTCTATAAATTGTTTGAGTTTTTTTTCAGCCTACTTACATATATTCAGCAAAAAGGTTTTTTTTTATTTTAGCAAGGATTTCTTTCATTTGCTATCGACTAAAACGGCATAGTCGAAAGAGCAAAAAGTACAAAAAAAAGTACCAATGAATAGCCCTCAAAAATCTCTTTAAATTAAAGTGATTAAAAAAAGTGGTTATTATTTAAACTTTTCAATGACTGTAGTTTTATTCCATTGGGATATTTTCCACAATTATGTATTTATCTTTCAGCAATCACTAGATCATTAGTTTACTTCTACTGAAGTCTATGCTTTGTTTTTTTTTGTGTTTATTGAAAAATAAATTTATAAGTGGCCTACTTATAAACATTTTAATATGTAGTAACTATTTTCATCAAGGATGTATAAAAATACAAAAAGTACCACAAATATTTGTCATAATATTTACAAATCCTTTTAAGTACTTTTTGTTTATTTTACTTTTATTTTTACTACTTAAATGTTATTAAATACCAGAGAATATACCCAACTGACCATTGCCATTTATTGTCCTTAACCATGGACAAAAAAAAATATATATATATAAATATAAAAAATATGTATAATATTGAAAATGTTCGTTTTATTAAAAGAAAGTAAAAATTATATGAAAATATAAATAAAACAAGTACAAAAAACCCCAACCAACAAACCATGCCAATGCATGACCAAATAATGTAGAACTGTATGACAGTAAGGTTGGCTGATGTATTGTGTACAGTGTTGCCACCAGTAAAACAAAAAAATACACAGCAGTAGGTCAAAAATTATCCAAAACCGTATGAAATTACACAAAAAATTTATATTTTTATTAGTTTAAAACATGGATGGTAACCGAAACGATGCGGTTATCGGTAAGGGTAACGCTATTTTAGATTATTTCGGTAATGGTATTTTAAGGGTGACGCTATTTCATTTATTTCGGTAACGGTATTTTAAGGGTAACGGTAGTCAGTTATTTTGGTGCATCTCGCAATTTTTTTTTTACAAAAACCAAACGAGATTAAAAACAGAACCCATTTACCAACTCAATGTACGAAAAATACTCAATAACCACGTGCAATTACCAAAAGCAGGAAATTAAAAATAACGGTAACGGTTTTTAAGGATAACGGTATTTCGGTAACGGTATTTTAGGGTAACGATAGTCAGTTGAAAGGGTTTTGAATCGATAACGGCATTTTAGCGGTATTGCCTGCCAACCCTGGTTTAAAATAATAGTTATTTTTTTTTTAATTATGGGGCTCTTTGACCTCTCCTGCGCACAGTGAACTGTGGTCCAGCATCATCGAATTTTGGTCAAAACTAGAATAGTGAGTATATGAGACTAAAAGATATCACAAAGGGGGGTTTGGTTGTTGCTGATCACGAATCTGAAATAAAAACTATAAAATTCAAAATGGCGGATCCAAGATGGCGGCCATTAATTTTTAATATATTGGACTTAAAATAATCAATTATATAGGTCTAGTATCCGCTGATTAAAAATTTGAAATTAAAATTCTGAAATTCAAAATTGCGGATCCAATATGGCGACAAACAATTTTTTCATTAAATTTTTTATGTCGCCTGATTTACTTCAGTTTGTTTTTGGGTAGCAGATTACGAATCTGAAATCAAATTTTAAAAATTAAACATGGCGGATCCAATATGGCTGCCATAAATTTAAAATTGTTATGTATTGAAAAATAAATTACACTGTACAAAACAAAAGGTTCTGTTGACAACTAATTCTGGCAGAGGCACTAAAGAAAAATATTATGTATCGGCATCTTAAAAGTTTTCCTCTGGCCCTATGTTTTGGGGGGTTAAAATTTCCCCTCTTTTGAAAATGTTTGTGAATCCGCATCGGAAACCATGTGAATCTTGCATTTTAGGTATAGGATATGGTCAGCGAACTTATGTAAAACACTACGAGGGACAATTTTGTGGAACATTTTAACCTTCTAGCTCTGCAATTAAAGGGTCTCTTTTGGCCCTTTTTGAAATGTGTCGAAAAAGACCCATAACTTGAACAGTTAGAGGGTTGAAATGTTCCGCAAAAATATTTGTCATAAAACTCTACTATAAGTCTCTGAAGACATCAAAGTTGAAAATTTAACTTGAATGCCAGAAATAAGTCAAAACTTAAAATGTGTTTAAGGGTTAATTTTATACTCAAATGTCCCACAAACCTGGACTTTAGGGGGCTAGTTTGTGTGAGAAAACCAGAACCTTCATTTAAGGTAATTTTGAGTGCTATTTTTTTTGGTTTTTACTAAAACTCTGAAATGCTGGAAATCAGCGAGATCTGAAGGTACTTCTTCAGTTAAAGGACAAAATCTCGAAAGTTTATGAACGGTCGCAAACGGTCGAAAAAACCTAGGTAGAAGACACATTGGCATTCAAGTTTTTCAAATATCTCTTGGAACATTTTGGAGCTTTTTTTTGAAGATTTAGGATTTTCGAAAAAACCCACATATTTGAGGTAAAATTAAAAATTTTATTACTTTTTTCGTAAATACTTAACAGGTTTCTATTTTTTTTTTAAGAACTAGTTTCATTTTTATAAGTTGAGATTGTTTTTGGAACAAATTATTGTTTATTTATGATATTTTTATTGTATCATTAGAAAATAAAAATTGTCACAAAATTAAAAAACTTTGACTTTGGACTCTCGCTAACTAAGAATGAGTAACCACAATGGTACAATATTTAACTCACAAAATATTCAACAATCCTAGATTTTGAATATATAAACATATTTTCCCTTTACATGAATTGTACTTTTGACCAAAAAAACGGCGATCCTGACCCACAGTGCACTGGGGCAGAATCCAAATAATTTGGAAATAATTTAGCCAAATTTGAAGAAAATTAGTTAATATTTAGACACAGTTTACCTACAAAGGTCATATAAAAAGTCAATTATAGAGTTCCAGTTGTAATAAAAATAGCCTTTGCATGTTAACGAAGACTGAATTAATGAACTACTTAAAGATATTTAAATCTGCTCAACTGTGCTGCTGTAAGAAAATTTTTGTCTGATCAAAGACCAGTAACTGTTACAAAAACTTTGGAAATTACAAGTTTTATTCAATCATGAGAAAGTCTTAATCATAATAAACCCAAATTTCCTTTGTTTAATTCGTTAATTTCAAATGGTCTTGCCACCCAAGACAAAAATAAATATTTTGCATTCAGTTTGACAATAGTTTTCTCAAAAAACTAACAAAATATGGGGTTTATATACAAATAAAATATAAAACAGCATGTTTTACTTCGTCTAACTAAATTGGGTTTCATCAAAGGAATTAAATATGCTAAAAATCACAAACGTATTTAACAAATTGTGAAAAATAATCCGCTGCAGGCATGTCCCTATCCGGATTTCATTCTTGCCTAAGGAAATCGGAAATCGTCAGGGGACGACGTTTTTAGAATTTCTGGAAATATTTGTTAAGTTAAATTACAAACTCAATGAGAATTTTTTGTTCTCGTCTAGGAGCGTTATTAAACATTTAAAATATCAAAGAAAAAACAAAAACAACAACAGAAAATTTTCCACAATTTGCTTTGTCATCTTCCAATGTACTACTCTGTTGTTTTGACAGATCTAGCAATGTAGTGACATCGATTCATGTAGAAACAACAATAGAGAACAATGTTTTCTAAAGTGTCAGTAACATTTAAATTTGCACAAGCACTTGCATATTAGTTTTCTTAAATTTTAGTTTTTTCGTTTTGCAAAACTTTACAAAAATTCAGCAGAAACTGAAAATTTCTGGTAGATGTTACAAAAACAAACTCATTTTATCTACTGTTGGACTTGAAAGCATGGAATTTAGTAAATTTTTCAGTAAACAGTCCCATTTTTGAATAATTATTCAAAAAGTGGCAACACTGATTGTATTTATATTCCAAAAAGGGGACAGAAAGAGAAAAAAATTATGAGTAGCTAAATAACCTACTGAGCAACAATTAATTTTCAAAATCTGAACGCATACTAACACACATAAACTCATACCTACCGCCAGACAACAATAACAATAAAAAAGGCAATGAAACAGAAACTGTCTGGCATCAATTTCAGTTAATGTGACCAACTAAGTGCAAGCATGAAAAATACTCATGGATCACCCAAAGTTATAATATAAATTTTTTTCAAAAATCTAAGTTCCTATATAGCAGGGGTGGGCAAATAAATGGCTTGAAGGACATAATTTGGGATTTCGCAAACTTACGGAGGGCCGCACTATATTACACTACTCAACAAAATCGACTAGAGTTGGTCTTATTCGTCCTTTTTATTGACTCAAGCATATCGTTCAATACAATTTATTGAACTAGTTCGTTCAAATCGTTCAATTGTTCTTTTTTGTCATGAGCTGTGTCGGAACAGTGATTCGTGAACTGTGTCGTTCGTTTGACAATTTATTGGCGCACTACATGTTACAAGTTTACATTAATTTTATTGTAAATAGAATAGAAAGGAGTGAGATCATAAAAATGTTAACACACATTTTTGCCTATAACTTTGGTTTAAAGCTTCTCATATTTTTTTTGTCGACAATTTACATTTTAAAAATATGTCAGTTAATAAATTAATTTACATCATGAGTTTTAATTTGCAATTTTTTACACAATGAACGATGAAAGAAAAGAGCGTTCAAAAATAACTAAATATTTTCAAAAAAATCAAACATGGACATACAAAAAAATTGCCAAAGAGACTAATGTATGCCGCCAAACAGTTTCAAAAGTGGTAAAATGTATCTGGAACACCTAACAATTGAAAGGAAGCCGGGAACAGGAACAACGACTGGTTATCGTAACATCGTTAAGGCATATAAACTTAAAAGCATCCTTAAGAGAGCTCCTAACACATGTGGCAGAAAAACAGCTCGGTTGGCCCAATGCTCTCACTTTTTTGTACGTAAAGTGAAACGTAAGGCAGGACTAAAGTCCTATAAAGTTCAAAAAGTTCCCGATAGAAACGCTTTTATAAATTTGGAAGCCAAAACCAGAGCTCGAAAATTGAAATCAAATTTTATACAAAAATACGAGTGTTGTGTAATGGACGACGAAACTTATGTCCTGGCTGATTTTTCGCAGCTCCCTGGTCAATAATTTTATGTTTTCGATGTTCGAGGAAATGTTGCGGAAAAATTAACGTCGAAAAAGCAAACGAAATTTCCTAAAAAATTCCGAGTATGGCAAGCCATATGTAGCTGCGGCCAAAGAAGCCAGTCATTTGTGACATCTGGCTCTATAAACAGTGAAATTTATATCAAGGTGTGTCACTACAGTAACAAAGCGCTGCTCTAAAAAGGTGACAGAAACTACCATAAAAGCGTTAATGGGAGGGTTTCCGGAAAAAGTGGATAACTTTGTTCGTAGTGGTTAGAATTCCATGCGGTTTTTTTGTTTGATTTTGTATTAAATTCATTTAATAAAAATTTGGTTTGAAGTCTTAAAATTCAGTGGTTTGTTTTTTATTTAAATTTA
Organism: Leucophora obtusa; assembly: GCA_949987735.1. Classification (NCBI taxonomy): domain Eukaryota; kingdom Metazoa; phylum Arthropoda; class Insecta; order Diptera; family Anthomyiidae; genus Leucophora; species Leucophora obtusa. Next base: position 298,979,375 of record OX465295.1, on the reverse strand, counting down.
TGTGTGTGTTAACATTTTTATGATCTCACTCCTTAGTATCAGAAAATTACAATTTTAATAAAAATTTTAAATTATTAAGAAAAACATTTAATGCTTTAAAAAAAACGAGTAAAAAGGTTAAAGTCGGGCATGCCGACTATAGAATACCCTACACCAGTCTGGGTAAAAGCCAACTAATGTCACCAAAATCAATAGGCTGCGTTATTGGGCCAATATAGGTCTGTGTACCAAATTTCATCAAAATATCTTAATATTTGCGACCTGCAGCGTATAAACAGTATAATTTTGGTAGGACCCTTATATGGGCACTAGGTCTAAACATGGACCGATGTTCATCAAAATCAATAGGCTTCGTCCGTGGGCCAAAATAGGTCTGTGTACCAAATTTCGTCAAAATATCTTAATATTTACGACGTGCATCGTATAAACAATATAATTTTGGGGGGACCCTTATATGGGCACTAGGTCTAAACATAGACCGATGTTCACCAAAATCAATAGGCTTCGTCCTTCGGCTGCCATAAGTCGGTGTACCAAATTTCATCAAAATATCTTAATATTTGCGACCTGCAGCGTATAAACAATATAATTTTGGTAGGACCCTTATATGGGCACTAGGTCTAAACATGGACCGATGTTCACCAAAATCAATAGGCTTTGTCCTTGGGCCAACGTAGGTCTGTGTACCAAATTTTATCAAAATATCTTAATATTTGCGACCTGCAGCGTATAAACCATATAATTTTAGTAGGACCCTTATATGGGCACTAGGTCTAAACATGGACCGATGTTCACCAAAATCAATAGGCTGCGTTACTGGGCCAATGTAGGTCTGTATACCAAATTTTATCAAAATATCTTAATATTTACGACCTGCAGCGTATAAACAGTATAATTTTGGTAGGACCCTTATATGGGCACTAGGTCTAAACATGGACCGATGTTCACCAAAATCAATAGGCTGCGTTATTGGGCCAATATAGGTCTGTGTACCAAATTTCATCAAAATATCTTAATATTTACGACCTGCAGCGTATAAACAATATAATTTTGGTAGGACCCTTATATGGGCACTAGGTCTAAACATGGACCGATGTTCAAAAAAATCAAACTTGTTCGTCCTTGGGCCAACATAGGTCTATGTACCAAATTTCATCGAAATATCTTAATAGGTGCGACCTGTAGAGTGCGTACAAGATTGCATGGACAGACAGACAGACGGACGGACGGACGGACGGACGGACAGACGGACATCGTTAAATCGAAATAAAAAAAAATTCTGAACCGATCGGTATACTATAAGGTGGGTCTACGACCAATATTTTTTGGTGTTACAAACATCAGCACAAACTTATAATACCCTGACCACATAGTGGTGTAGGGTATAATTAATAAGAAAGAGATACAAATTTTCTATGACTACAAAAAGAACGATTGAACGAAAAGAACGAATAATGGTGAACAATGTCATATCGTTCAATGAACTGAATCATTCAAATGAACACAACTCTGAAATCGACTTTTTTTGTACAGCCTTTTACTAAAACTTAATTTAAGAACTTGGGTCTCCTAAGATCCATTGAATAGCCTCTCCCTCCTTAAAATACTTTCAATGTGGCGAAGAAGTAAAATCTTTTATAATAAAGGGTTTTTCAATAAGAGCTCTACAAAAGTAAAAAAGTTTAAGTAAAACAAAAACGGTTTTGGATATCAATGAAATTCTTTATTCCTGTGAAAGTACGTTCGATGCCATTATGTATGGAAATCGATCTCTTTTGCATGGCCACCACGGGCACGCTTGCAGAAGTCCAGACGCTGAACCCAATTTTTGACGGTTTTCAATCATAAATCGGCCGATACTGCTGCAATTTCACGTTCGATATTGGTACGAATCAATCGTCGCTGGCTTGTTGGCATAGAACATAGATTTGACGTAGCCCCACGCTCAATTGTTGATCTGCTAGGACGATTATGACGACCATAAATTGGACGTAGTGCTCTTAACGTTGAGGCCACTGACTCCGAACTTCGGTAGTAAATTTTAATAATTTCGACTCGTTGTTGGCTCGTATATCTTTCCATCATGAAATGGCAAACCTTACTGAAGAGAAATGTCAAAAGAGCGGCAAGAAATATGGCGTCGTTTGCTGTCCTTGTCTTTCTACTTTTGTAGCGTCCCTGTTGAAAACCCCTTTATTTTATATTTTTTACGGATATATTTTATGTATCCACAAAAATGTATGTTTTAGTGAATTTTTTTGGAGTTCTTCTAAAAGTTGTAAAATTAGAGATGTCATGAGGGTTCAAATATGTATTTTCGCTCAAATTTTTATAATTTTCAATACAAAGGTACTTGAGAAAATACTAGAGAAATTAGTTAGCAACCCATTAAGAAAAAAAAAATGGAGTACCTTGAAGTACCATTTCAAACTACATACTACAGAAGAATATTTGGAAATGAAACTATAAAACGACAAAAGCGTGTAAATATTTAACGCAAAAGCATAGTTTATGCCAAAAAATTATTAAATTTACAGCGGCATTGAATTCATTGATGAAAACGCTACTAGCTCTTAAAATAAGTCCTTACTTTCGCCTAAAGACTCAAAAGCGAATGCGAATTGATGAATTTTTTTAAAATAAGATTGAATGCACTTAAATTGAAGATATTTCATGCGATAATCCCCGATATTGATGAAATTCGGATATGTTGTGGAGAAAATAATTCTAAGGCTGGGGTACCTAAGATTATCGGCCATTTCGGGGATTTAGGGGGGATTTTTATAGTTGTTTGTAATTTCTTTCAAAGGAGCTGTATATAAATGGTTTATTTTGTAATTTTCGAAAGCCTACACTCACAAAAAAAATTAAAAATAAAGGTTTGATGACTCGGCATATTTTTAGTCAGGAGCATGCTTGCAGAAATGTTGCTAATGTCAGCAAAATCGTTGCTGAAAATCAGCTATCTCCGCGCTCGTATTCGCGATATTTGCGATTTAAAACTTCAATACTAAAGTACCATAAAACGATATTTTTTATAGTTTTGGGATCATTTTTACAATTTTTGCTATTTTTTCCCGTAAAATTTTTTTCCCGATTTTTTACAAATAAATTTTTTTTTTTTTCTTAACTCCATTGAATATTCTACTAAACTCTATTGAAAACACACAAAATGAAATAACATCCCGAGTAAAAAAAGTTATATAGAACCTTATATAACTTAACATGGACTAATATGTTTATATATAGTCTAGTGCGACACTATATCTTTGCAGATATAATTATATAAAGCTTTTAATTTAAAAAAAAAATGTATATATGATGTCATATATAGATCAGTATGAATATATGTGTCCCCATATATATTTATATGTACCATATCTAGTTATATATGCTATGACATGTTTAAGTGTAACCAATGTAAAAGAATTCTAAATTTTTTTGAGATATATTTATGTATGATTTTAAACTTTTTTAATTGGGCAAGTAAAAAAGTTTTGATATAATCATATATTATCATACAAAATTTTGTATAATTATATATTGGAACATATATAAAAAATTTTATGAAATTATATCCTAAATATATAAATATATCTTGTTATATATTGCACCTATATATAGTAAAGGGCTGAACGATTCATCTTAAATGAAATTTCAAGACACATGATAGCCTACAAGCCATAACGAGTTGTGTGGTTTTACTTTTTATAACGATTGAATCAGTACAAACAACAAAAACAAACACCATGGCAAAAAGGCATATGGATAGTGAGACGAATCACATCATGAATCGTTTAGCGCGGATGACAACAGTACATTACCACATCATATTATTGTGAACTTAAGCAATCAACACAATATCAACACCATCGTTTTAGTGTTACTGAAAACTTATGTATAACAGTGTTGCCAGTTTGGGGGATTTATCCCCAAATTGTGAATTGTATCATCAATGGCGATAAAAACTTCCGTTTGTAGAACTGGGGATTTGTTGGGGATGATACGAAATTTTAGGGGATCATTTGGGGATAAAATATATTATTACTTTTTCATATTTTTATGAATTTAAGAATTTAATCCCAGAGCTTCGAAGAATTAATTCCCTAATTCCCTTTTTTTGAACTGAATTTATATTTTGGGAATGAATTCCCTGACCATTTATATTAAAGGAATTCATTCACTTTTTTCTAATGCCTTCATAAAATTTTATGAATTCATTCAATAAGGAATTCATTCAAAAGTTGAATCAACTAGAATTGAATGAATTCCTTGACCAAAAGTTGAACTTGAATGAATTCCTTGACCAAAAGTTGATTTAACTAGAATTGAATGAATTCCTTGACCAAAAGTTAAATTAACTAGAATTGAATGAATTCCTTGGTCAAAAGTTGAATTAAGTGCACAGTTGAATGAATTCCTTAGCCAAAAGTAAAATTAACTAGAAATGAATGAATTCCTTGACTTCAAATTGAATTAAATAGTGTTGAATGAATTCTTTAGTGAATGAATTATTTAATTTTAATTCTTTACGCTTTGGTCAGGGAATTCATTCTATAAATTTGAATTCTTTGAATTCATTCACAGGAATTAATTCCTGCTTATGTCTTATTGATGAATTCATTCCTTGAATTAAAGAATTGAATTAAATTTTTGGGAATTCATTCCAAAAACGAATTAATTCTTTAAAGCTCTGTTTAATCCTGATAATTTTTTTAAAGTTATTTAAATTTAATAAGAGTTATAAGAAGCTCTTCTTAAATTAAATATATACTTTACAAGTTACTCAATTGTCGAAAGTTTAATCCATCTGCTGAAATGCTAAAACTTTTTAATGCAGTACCACGCACAACACAATGTCTGAAGCTGATGAATCAGACAAATTTTATTCTTAAATATTTAAAATGAAAAATTTTGGTTCAAATTTTCTTTGCTGTTATTTAAATTTATTTGTTCTTTTTTATAATTTGTTGCAAGCACAAATTTATTGAGTCTGAGTGTACGACTTACCGCAAAAAATAAACGAATATGGTATAATCCACTAATTTTTTCGAAAAAATAAACGAATTTTTCCAGAAAATAAAAGTTGGGGATTTTTTGGGATGGCAAATTGAAAATTGGGGATAAGGTATGAAAAAACTGGCAACACTAATGTATGTAACCGAAATACGTACCTACTTTGTTGAAAGCTATCATGCTAATGACGGAATATTTTTATTTGTTATTCTCTTAGTTGAGAGCAGTGTTGCCAACTCCAGAAGGCAGAAAAGCACCGAAAGCATTGTAAAAACGGGTAAAAAGTGTAAAAATTTAACAAAAATACACGAAAGTAATTTTTTTAAAAATTTAAGTTCAGAATTTTAAAATGCATTTTGGCGTTGTAAAAAAGTGTAAAACGAGGCTATAAAAATTCCCAAAAAGGGGTAAAAAGCACCAAACTAATATTTCAAAATTTCAAAGTTTATATATAACGGAGTTTTGACTGAAAATTGTACAAAATCACTGTGCGAAAAGTGCTGTTTAATGTATTCATTATGAAATTTGTATTATTTTTTCAACTTTTAAACAAAAATTAAGGAGAATTTCAATAAATCGAGAACAAAAACCAGAAATATAAGTTTTATAAAAAGCACTAAAAGCACTTTCTAGAATTGGAAAAAGCACTGTAAATACCCGTTTTTTAAAAGCGGGTATTTGTAAAATATCACCGGGTATGGAGAGGTAAAAAGCACTAAATAATACCCGAAAAGCACCAAAATGACAACACTGGTTGAGAGGTTTGTTGTCTGTCATTCGCTGTGTTGCCAACTTTTGAAGGCAGGAAAGCACCGTGAGGATTGTGAAAACGGGTAAAAAGGGTAAAAATTTACCAAAAATGGGGTAAAAAAGCACGATACTAATTTTTTGAAAAATTTAAGTCAAGAATTTAAAAACACATTTTAGCTTTGTAAAATCGTGTAAAAAAAGTTCAAAAAATAACCAAAAAAGGGGTAAAAAAGCACCAAACTAAAATCTAAAAATTTTGAAGTTTAAATATATCGAAGTTGCTATTTAAAATTGTACTACAAACATTGGGAAAAAATGTATTTTTTGTTTAGTTCGTATTATTTTTTCAACTTTGACAGAAAATTGAAGAAAAATTAAAAAAAACGAGAACAAATACCAAAAATATAAACTGTACAAAAAGCACTAAAAGCACTGAAAGAAATCTAAAAAAGCACTGTAAATACCCGCTTTTTTTAAACGGGTATTTGTAAAAAATCACCGGGTACAAGAAGGAAAAAAGCACCAAAAAATACCCGAAAAGCACTGAAATGGCAACACTGGTCATTCGTGTTATGTACGTATGAAAAGCCGATTATGATCGGCCACTGGTGGCTATGGGTGACGACTACTGATATATATATAATGAAAAAATTATAATAGACAAATGTCTACCCCCAAAAAATTCTTTAGTTGATCGTAATGAATATTTCAACTATTTAATATGTGAAATACTCGAATGATACCAAAAAAAAGCTCTAAAGCGGCGAATACATTAAGAAACATTGAGTAGGGTTTTTAGCAGACTCTACTACGTATTGGTTTTATTATATTATTTATTTTTAATTTTATTTTTCAATACTGTTTAATTATACCACCGATTTTTTTTAAATGTTTTTTTTGGAATGAATTTGGTAAATTTTATTTTATAAAATTTCGTTAGGTTATTTTAAGGTTATCGGTATTTTAAGTTATATCGTTAAATTATTTTAGGGTTAACGGTATTTTAATTTATTTCGTTAGGATATTTTAAGGTTAACGGTATTTTAAGTTATTTCGTTAGTGATATTTTAGGGTTAAAAATAGTTCGTTGAAAGGGTTTCGAATCGTTAACGGTATTTTACGGTTAGTGTTTGCCAACCAAGTTAAAAATTGCCAAAATTAAAAAAATCGTTTAAATTTAAAAATTGTCAAAATTTGAAAAAATTATAAAAAACCGCCAAAATTTTGAAAATAGCGAAATTTATAAAAAAATCGGCAAAATTTAAGAAATCGTCGAAAATTAGAAAAAAATCATCAAAATTAAAAAAATCATCGACATTAAAAAAATCGCCAAAAAGCTTTATGAAGAACAATTCGAAAGTCGAACAAAAAAAATCCTGTCAACAGAGTAAGTCTATGTCGCTTTGTTTGACAAAAAAAGTACACAGATAATATTTTGCAATAACCAATGAAATTAAAATATGTATGTATAAAACTTAAAAATCTCTGCATTATAATTGTTTATATTAAAAACAATTACAACGCAGAGATTTTTAACTTTCTTGTATTTAATAAGAATTAATATAAATTATTTTTTTTTTGTTTTTATAATTTATTATGCATTAACATTATTAATTTATTTTTTTACTAACTTTTTTATATAATAATATAAAAATTGTAAAACAAACATTGAATTGAAAATAGAGAACAACTAACTACTAACTTGTTTATCTGAGTGTACATTTATACTTTTTCGTTTTATAAAACCTACATATTATAACACAACACACCATCGCACCATAGCATTCATTGCGATACCTAAACACTAGATCAAAGTACTAATTGCTATGTTTGGTAGCGAACGATCGAGTGTCACAACAATCACTTATTGTTTTTTTCGTTGCCATGTCTAATGCTTAAGCTCGCTTACATTTTGATTTGTTGTCTAGTCGTAACAGGGTGGTTTGAATCGTAATGCACACACACTAGCACCATGTGATTTAATGACTACAACAAACCGATTGCACTCATGCAGCCATTTAATATATATGTAGTTACATATGCCTCATATAATTATGTACAATTGTATCGAATTATATACCATTACATCTAGTTGGATATGATTATATTATATTTGATACATTTGGATGAGGACAAAATCCGGATAAAATTGTATAAAACCATATCTTATTCCATCAAATTAGATCTAATTGTGTCAAATTAGATCTAATATGATCATAATACGATCTAATTTGATACAATTAGATGTTCTCATTTTTCGGATATATAATTATATTTAATATCAAAAGTCACATAATTTTTTTAGTAGGGTATGCTAAAATCCTAAACTTATTTTACAAATTATGAAAAATAATCTGTTGGAGGCATGTCCCTATCCGGATTTCATTATTGCCTAAGGAAATCGTCAGGGGACTATGTTTTTAGAATTTCTGTAAATATTTGTTAAGTTAATTTACAAACTGAATGAGAATTTCTTGTTCTCGTCTAGGAGCATTATTAAACATTCAAAATATCAAAGAAAAAAACACAGCAACAAAGAATTTATCACAATTTGCTTTGTCATCTTCCAATATACTACTCTGTTGTTTTGACAGATCTAGCAATGTAGTGACATCCATTCATGTATAAACACCAATAGAATTTTTATTTAAATTTTGAATTCTTAAATTAAGGGTGTTATTTTCTAGTACTTTTTAATAGTTTTTGTTTGAACCTGAAATATTAAGCGCTTTATAATTATGTCTTTCTACATCAAATTAGATATGATTATATCGGGTCAAAATCCGGATAATATTCTATGTGATTCAATATATTTAGATGATATCCGATATAATTTTATTCATCATTTTTCGGATCATAGTATATCTCCAGATATAGTAAATAAGATATCGTTACCAGAGAAGACAGAAAAAAGCAAAATCCGATGTGTGTAAAGCAAAAAAATATTGTAAAAAAGCAAGAAAAAAGCAAAAGTAAAAAAAACTTGGAAAAACAACAGTTTAAAAAAAATTCAAACTTATTAGAAAAAATATTTTTTGTGAGCAAAAAATGTATTTTTGGGCAAAAAGTCATAAAAAAGCAATTCAAAGCTCAAAAATCTTAAGAAAAAGCTATTTTAAAACTGAAAAACGGAAAATCCAAAAAATAAAAGCAAAAAGAAGCAAATATGAATAAAACAAGCAACTAAAGGCAAAAGCAGCGATTTTGTCTTCTCTGATCATTACATATCACATCATATTATTTTTTTTACTCGCGATTGTAGTTTTTATTTGCAGAAAAAAATATATTTGCGAAATTTTTTTATTGATATTTTTTTATTTAGATAAATTTGAAAAAATGTGTGAAAAACGACAGAAAACAGAAGTTTTGTGCTTTAAGGTGCGTTTACAATGATGGAGTACTCCAATCTGTAGCAAATTTAGTTCTTTTCTCTTTCTTATTAATACATTTTTGTATTTTGCTATCTTTTTTTATTCCACTCCGGAGTAAAACTTGTTTGACTCTGGAGTACAGATTTGCTACACTCTAGAGTTAACATTGGTCTGTTAATTGTTTAACATGACAAATATACCCAAAAAACACATCACTAATTTGTTCACATCTTTAAGTGTCAACAAATTAAAAAAAATAATAACAGAATGTATTAAATAAATATAAAATTTATGGTGTTTTCGGTATAATTTGAAATAAAAAAAAATATTTAAATTAAAATCGATCAAAATTATTGCAAAAGAGTCGCGAAAATATGGATTAAGTACTAAAATGTCAAATAAGTTTTGAAGTAACTCTACTCTGCATTTTGAACAGTTAACATTTTAATCTGTGCTGCAGAATAGAGTCACTCTGCCATTGTGAAACCACCTTTAGTATCATTTTCTTTAATAATTTCTATATTTATTCATCTTTTTCAAGCATTTCTTCATGTAAGTAAGTTCCAGCAAATGTCACCTAACAGGGAATCCAACTTTTTACCACTGTACCAGTGTTCAAGTCTAGTCGTCACTTGATGAAATCTCTCTCCATGCTCGTCAGACTCAGTTCAGTAGACTTGCTGACATGAGAATGCAAAAAATGAACTTTAGGAGACATTTTTACATTAATACGGTGAAGAGTGGAAATCTTTTTCTATATAAATCCGCCAATCTTCGGCTCGATTAATTTCTAAAGCATTGTCAATAACCCCTTTTACAGAGTTCCATGCCAATACAAAGTGTATCGTCAAATAACTTGTCCCTCATCAAGCGACGGATGTCCGGTTAATTAAGTATTCTTGTAAAAAGCGCAATATGAATTCAAATTTCAAACATATTAATATGGAGAAATCTAACACAAACCTTCTTTAATTTTCATATTACTTAATCTTGGAAAAATGCGTCTTAGCTCGTTAAACGCTTTTTAATAAAGTTTTTCACAATCCCTAGTTTGATATGTAGCGGGGGTAACAAGACTTTATCAATTGCTACAAGCGGATTTTCAACAATGTTATTAACTCGTAATTTAAATCTTTCACGTTGAGGCCAGTCCTAATTTTTGTACTGATCACAATAAATTTGACACTTACACTGCTATGCCAACTGTTGTTATATTCCATATTTAAATTTTCTCAAAATATTTTAAGTAAATTCGAAGTGAACGAATATTTCTAAGACAAGTACCAACTTTCAAAAACCGTCTAGCACCATTAATTTCGGAATACTTGAATTAATTGCAAAGTCGAAACAAAAAAGATTTCGCGAAAAAAAAAATTGCGAAAAAATAGCGAAAAAAATTCCTACAAAAAATAATTTTCCCAAAAAATTAGATTACTGCTTTCTTGATGTTGTACATATTTAATCAAATTTGATAAATTTATAATTAAATATGATCCCAGAAATATAAAAATATGTATAATTTTTTTGGTATCTCAGCGTCAAAATTTTTAATAGCGAATATCGCGTATACGAGCGCTAACTTTGAAAAACGGCTATCACCATTGAATTCAGCGTATTCGAATTAGTTTTACCAGTAGGGTGCCCAGCTTTTTGAAATGTGCAGCTAGTCCACTGTTATTAATTTCGTTGTCTGTACTAAATCCAGACAACCTGCGACATCTATATCTTGTATATTTGGTTACCGTCCACGCTATAAATGCGTTTATTTTGTAGCAAAAAAATTAGTAAAGTATTAGTTCAAAATTAGTTTAGTGCTGGAAAACTGTAACTAAAACTTTTGATGCGAACGGAATTTCAGCAAAACACATTGCTGAAAACTAGTATATTTAATATACAAAACCGTTTACTAATTTTTCAACTAACTTATTTTTTTGAGTGTATTACCAGTGCCTTTTTCGACATTTTTTCTGCTGTTAAAAAATTGTTGTAAACATTTTAATTTTCTTTAGGGTACTTTATAGGGCATACGATGTCAGCAGCTCATAATAGATGGGACCCTCCTGGTGGTCTTTGCGTTCCGTCTCAAAATCAACTCTTCTGAACCGCACAAATCATCTCTCGCACTCTGAAATCGATGGAACTTATTCAGGATAAGCTTCAGTGAGCAGACGATATGCTTCAGCTGTACTTTTTTCAAATTGAAAAAGTGAATCAAAATTTCCCACAAATAATACTTCAATGACTAAGTGAGAATAAATGGCAGATGTTTACCCTGCAAAATGCCACACAAGTTATTAAAGACACAAACCATATTTAAAAGAAGCGCCATCTGTTGTGAATCACGTAATTTTAAGTTATACAGCCAATACTATATGACAGTTGTTGGTGTAGTAATTAGTAGTTTTTGTTTTTAACTTTAATTATAGTTGTTTTTCTATGACAAAATGCAAAACAAGTAATGTGATATTTAAAGTAACGACTTATGAAAAGTGCTGTAATTTTGTAAAAGTTGTTTAAAGCAGTTGTTTTCAATATTATAATAAACAACTACCAAAACAGTATTTTAACAGTAAGAAGTTACTTAGACAATAAAAAATTTAGCTGATTTTTTAAATTCTTATTTAGTTTATATTTGTTATCATCGATATATTCTTAGTTTGCAAATAAAAGTGAGAAAGTTCTATTAGTATCTCCATGCATAAAAACGCAATAACTGGAGAACCGTTTAGAAGTTTTGCTTCAAATTAAGTACAATGAATTAATTATATATATTTCTACAATCGAAAAAAATATAAGGGGTTTTCATATAAATCCGTATTCTACTCGTGAACGGTGTAAACCTGGTATGTTTATAAGTGTAATGTCAAAATCCATACATAAAAAATATGGTTTGTATTTATACAAGGTTTACAAGGAATTTACGAGTTTATATGAAAACCCCTATAGTTTTTTCTGCATATTTAACAGTAAAATTTGTCATTTTCAATTAGCGAAAATTTGTCGCAAATATAACTAAAATTCTGTAAACTTAAAAGTTTTATTTTTCTGCTCTTATCTTACTAGTATTTATCAAGGTTATTTTTAGCTCATTTTTAGTATCTTTATCTGCTATTTTTATAGGATTTTTTTTCTATGAGTGCACTATTTAATAAAAAGTAATCTTCACGATACTGTAGTCTAGGAAAAACTTGTTTTTCAAAAAGTAAAATTGTTGGTCTCATTATCCTTTTTTGACAGTTGAAGCACTTTGATATAAACAAAGACGCTCCAGTGTCAAAGTAATGTCATTAAATCATTTTTAGAAGTTTTAACAATAATGGGGCCAAAAGGAGAAAGAATAGCCAGAAATGTACCATGTAACGATGTTGTGGCAAGTATGGGGTGTTACAGAATTGTAGCTAAATAATGGTGGTTGGTTGTTTGTGTATCTATGTATGTAGTTAAAGAACAATATATCAATTTTACGAGAATTTGAGTGTGCTCGTATTAAATGATGGAAGAAAATCTACTAAAGTCGCATTTTTGAACCAAATTTTATGAGACGAAACTATATGGAAAATACAAGTTTATTTTTATTTTTATATGGTAAGATTTTCATGGCTCCTACATGTTGTTGTTTTGTACATACAAAGAAAAAAAACTAAAAACGAATTTTAATTACAAAATTTATTCCATTAATTAAAATTTTGCACCCATCACTCAAATAAGTAATGCTATTAATTGTTAAAATTATACACGATTAATTGAAATAAACTTCAATTAAAGTAGTAATAATATCAATTAAAAAATTAATCAAAAATTAAAAAATATGATGATGAAAAAAAAATTGTGTGTACGTCACGTTTATATATTTGAAATATTTCATGAATATTGCTTTTCCCAGGAAAATTTTCTGTTCCAAAGAATCGGTTGTAGAATAGCTACTTTACATTCACAACCCCTTCTACTGTCGATTCTACCACCTATTCTTTTTGTTTGAAATTGTCCCAAAAGCAACCCCTTCTATACCTCCAAAGTGGAACCGGTTGCTCTAGAATCAGTTCTGGAACTAGTTCTAGAACTGATTCTACGTCACCCACACCTTCCATATAGGATCCCAAGAACTGGTTCCGGAACCAGTTCAATGGAATCGGTTGCAGTGGAACCAGTTGTAGAATGGGTGTGGTTGGCTACCGATTGTAAAAAATTTCCCTGGGTTTGTTTGTGAACTGCAAAGCATTTGGTTGTATATAGTTTAAGAAAAAAAATATGGGAATTATGTAACAATATTATGTAGCAAATATTTATTTATTGCAATAAGTTTTGCTTGAAATATTGCAAGAACAGTTTTTAGGGGTGACCCCATATTATACTAAAAGTTGTACTTCCCAGGAAAATTTTCCGTTCCAAAGAATCTGTTGTAGAATAGGTACTTTTCATTCACAACCCCTTCTACTGTCGATTCTAACACCGATTCTTTTTGTTTGAAATTGTCCCAAAAGCAACCCCTTCTATAGCTCCAAAGTGGAACCGGTTGCTCTAGAATCAGTTCTGGAACCAGTTCTGGAACTGATTCTACGTCACCCACACCTTTCATATAGGATCCCAGGAACTGATACCGGAACCAGTTCCCAGGAATCGGTTGCAGTGGAACCAGTTGTAGAATGGCTGTGGTTGGCTACCGATTGTAAAAAATTTTCCTGGTTTTGGTAACAAATTAAAAAGCTATGCTGCCCTATAAAATTTATAAAAATCGCGATTTTAACGTATATGCCGCTATAGATGAATACAAATATTTTCCTTTTAATTGCTTCTTTACTAAGCCATAACATTTATTACCCTGGAAAATTTTCTGTTCCAATGAATCGGTTGTAGAATAGCTACTTTTCCTTTACAATCCCTGCTACTGTCAATTGTAACACCGATGATTTTTGTTTGAAATTGTCCCAAAAGCAACCACTTCTATAGCTCCAAAGTAGAACCGGTTGCCCTAGAATCAGTTCTGCAACTAGTTCTAGAACTGGTTCTACGTCAGTTATACCTTCCATATGAGATCCGTGGAACTGGTTCTGGAACCTGTTGCAGAATTTGTGTGCTTGGCTACAGATTGAAAAAAAATTTTCCTGGTTAAGGTCGATTTAGCTTTCAGCGATTTAATTGTCGAAACCCTTAAAAAACCATAAAAATCCATATACAACGCGAACAGTGGGTTCAGTATCAAGTTTTGTGCATCAAATGTTAACCCTAAATATGAATACAGGTCCTGTGCTTACATTTCACTACAAAAAATTTATATTGATTGCATTTGAAATTTTTTGTATATAAAAACCTAAATGGAAAACCGCTAAATTTTGAAGGTATTTCGCGGAAAATCTGTACCTAGAAAAATGAAGTACGGCATTGTAATCCAGAGACTATTAATTATAGAGATAGGAAATCAAAACTTACAAAAAAAAAAAAAAAACTTACTCACCGATAGAGGGCGCTGAAATTTAGTATAACCTGAGCAACTATTTAACATCAGTTGAGCCTATATTTATAAAGTCAAAAACTGATGAAAACTGCACAAAATAAAGAAAAAACCAGCGCGGAATATATTCAAATAATAAACTTTGAGATATCCCTTCATTTTTTTGCTTTGTTGTTTGTTATTATTTTAATTTAAGTCCCCAGGTGACTGGGAACTTATACAAACCAAAGATTAAATTCGGCTATGCCGAGTCTTTAGATACCCTCCATGCTGGTGTTTTTATTCGGGGATTCTAGTAAGTACAAACAAGTATGAATTATTACCCATTTTGTATTCGGTCAATCCACTGTGCAACAAATGTGTAAAAAAAATTAACTTTAGAACAAAACACTTGTAAATAAGAGCCAGCTTGTAAATAAGAGTCAGTTATGATCACATGTGAACGATTTAAAAATAATCTTATTTTAGAGTCTTTCAAAAGGAAAACATATTATAGATTACAGGTTTCTAGCCGAAGGGTTCGGTTAGGCCATAAAGGGGGAGAATTATTCCGTTTTTACCCCTCCCGGTAGGAATTTCCGAAAATTCCGAGAACGTCTGCGTTGGAGGAGGAATCTACTACATACATAATTTTAGGTCTCTATATCCAGCAGTTTGCCCAACTCGACAAGGGGGAAGTTTTTCCACTTTTTACCTCTCCCGGTATGAGTTTCCAAAAATACCGTCTTAGGAGACGTCTACGTTGGAGAAGGAACCCAAATACCGAATTTAAGCTCCCTAGTTCCAGCAGTTTGGCCAGGCCGTTAAGGCGGAGACTTTTCCTGTTTTTGACCTTACCTGTGGAAATTTCCAAAAATCTCATCTTAGCGGATGTCTACAATAGAGGAGGAACTTTAGTACCAAATTTCAACTTCCTACCTCCAGAAGTTTGGGCAGGCCTTTAAGCGGCACTTTTCGCTTCATTAATCCCCATTTTTGCAATGTCCCTGTCCAAAATTCCACAAAGCACCTTCCCGATAAGTGAGCCCATACTCCAAGGAACATATGTTTTACATTTCAGGTTTCTAGCCAACTTTTACTATTTGTGCCCCTCTGGGTAGGAATTTCCGAAAATCCATCGACAGGGAATTTCAGCTTCCTAGTTCCAGCAGTTTGAGCAGGCCGTCAAGTATTTTTTCTTTTTTTGTCCCTCCCGGTTGGAATTAGGCTGGAAGAGGAACCTAAGTACCGAATTTCAGCTTCCTAGTTGCAGCAGTTTAGACAGGTCGTTAAGGGGCCACTTTCCCTTTTTGAGCCCCTATTTTATAACGACCCTGTCCAAAATTCAAAATAGTATCTTTCTAATAAGTTAGCCCTTACTCCAGGGACCCACATTTTAAATTTCAGGTTTCTAGCCGAAGGGGTTTTTACAGGCCACCAAGGGGAGGCTTTCTCCTTTTTGCCCCTCCCTTTAGGAATTTACAAAAATTCGATCTTCGCGGCTGTCTGCGATGGATGAGGAACATTCATACCAAATTTCAACTTCATTGCCCCAGTGGTTTGTGCAGGCCGTTTGGGGACATTTTTCCCTTTCAACCCACATTTTTACTATGTTTCTGTTCCAAAATAGAAAAATAACGTTGCCGGTGAGTTAGTCCTACTCCAGGGAAAACATATTTAAAATTTTAGGTTGGCCAGAAGGGATTGGGCAGGCCGTCAAGGAGAATACTTTTCCCCTTATCTCCCTCCCGATTGGAATTTCAAAAATTCCGTCTAAGCGGAGGCCTACACAGAAGGAGGAACTCACATACCGAATTTCGGCTACATAGTTTCAGCAGTTTGGGCAGGCCGTCAAGGGGGAAACATCCCCCTTTTGTGATATCCTGTAGGGAATTCCAAAAATACAAACTTAGCCGATGTCTACTGCAGTGGAGGGACGTTTATGCCAAATTTCAACTTCTTATCTCCAATGGTTTGGGCAGGCAGTTAAGGGGGACACTTTTCCAATTTGTGAGACCGTCTATGGGGACGTCTATGCCGAATATATTTGGAAATTCCGGCAGGAATTTCCAAAAATCCCGTCTTAGCGGACGTCTATGCCGAATATCAAGAAACCTTGTTTTAGTGGTGATATCCGTGGGGGGAGGAAAAAAGTACTTTTTGTGAAATTATATTTTTTTAAATGGAATTTTTTGTAAAAAGCGAAATTTTTTGGAAAAAGATACTTTATTTTTATAAAGGACTTTATTGGAAGAAAGTACTTTTTTTGAAAAAGTTATTTTTAGGAAAATTTTATTTTTTTTTGGAAAAAAGTCCTTTTTTTGGGAAAAGGTCCTTTTTTGGAAAAAGGTAAATTTTTTTAGAAAAAGGTACTTTTTTCGGAAAAAGGTACTTTTTTGGAAAAACGTACTTTTTTTTTGGAAAAAGGTACTTTTTTGGAAAAAGGTACTTTTTTGGAAAAAGATACTTTTTTTTGGAAAAAGGTACTTTTTTGGAAAAAGGTACTTTTTTGGCAAAAGGTACTTTTGTTGTCCCCTTTTAGCCCCTCCCGATAAGAATTTCCAAAAATTCCGTCTCAACGGACGTCTACACCGGAACCTACATACCAAATTTCAACTTCATAGCTCCAGCAGTTTGAGCAGGCCGTCAAGGGGGAGACTTTTTCCCGTTTTTGCCCCTCCCTGTAAAAATTTCCAAAAATCCCGTCTTGGTGGATGTCTACGATAGTGGAGGAACATTTATACCAAATTTCAACTTCCTACCTCCAGCGGTTTGGGCAGGCCGTCAAGGGGGCTTTTTTCCCCTTTTTAACCCCCCTTTTTACAACGTCCCTGTCCAAAATTGTTGAAAGTACTTTCTAAAAAAGTTAGCCCCTACTCCAAGGAACACATATCTAAAATTTCAGCTTTCTAGCCAAAGGGGTTTTGGCAGGCCGTCAAGGGGGAGACTTTCCCCCTTTTTGCCCGTTCCGGTAAGAATTTCCAAAAATCCCGTCTTAGCGGACGTCTACGCCGAAAGAGGAACCTACATACTGAATGTCAACTTCCTAGCTTCAGCAGTTTGGGCTGGGCGATGTTGAGTCAGTCAGTCAGTCACGTTATTCTTTTATATATAGAAAAGAAGATAGAAACAATTAATTCATTGTAGAAAAATTCTCAAGGATTAAAAATTTTTTTTTTTTGAGAAATCAGGAATTATCAAATTAAAGAATGAGTTGGGTACCAACTTTAAGCATGATTTCAGAAGCTTTAAAGTGATAACCAGTCACATAGTAATGACAGGTCATTACCATACGGATTACCAAGTAATGATAGGTCATTACCTTTTGCATTACTTTAAAATACAAAATAATGACTTACCGAAAATAAGTTATAGAAGTACTTATATCTTCGTGCAATGTAATCACTTACTGGTAATTGATTAAATAAGTGCTGATTAAGTCTTTTTTATATTAATATTTTATTTATATATTTGTTTTGAACTAAATAGGAAATTTTCCAAGGTAAAAATTTTTTTCCCAATATGACCAACTATTTTACAATGTAGGGTAACCACTTATTTCCTAACTTCTGAGTAACCACTTATTCTATTCTTTGTGAGTAACTACTTATTCTTTCATTATGGGTAACTCGTTATTCGCACTTTTTTTGTAAGCGAGAGGGTAATGACCACCCATGAATTTTTGGACATCGCGAACAAAAATAATGTTGCGAGTAAATAGCCTGGTAAGTAGTGAAACCCTTTGTGTGCTACTTACTCGCTTAATTACTCGGTAATGTCTGTTTTTGCTGGGAAATAATACAAAAGTTAGACCGAAATATGTAAGGAAAGTTTATAGCACATTTGATAACTGAATACCAATTTTAGCTACACAAAGCATTCCAAGATGATAAAATTCAAATAGAGTGCGGAAATTTCAATTGTTCATTTTATAAGTTTTCAGCCGATAGTTTCTAAATTATTTAATATAAACTTTTTTAGGCATCTTTGTTGGATGTCAAATACGTATAAAATATTTAAGTTTTTTTATGAAAAATGTAACTCACAATTTTCCGTTCGACTTTATATTGTCTTTTATACCTAAAGCGTCGCTCATAAAATTTTTAGCCTTGCGCTCCGGAGACCAAAAACCTCCAACAAGTGGTGTATGTATGGGGTTAAAAAATATTTTTTGTGAAAATTTAAAAATAAATTGTGACCTGATATTTTTGTTTTTTAACTAAAGTGTTACCTAAAAACATTTCGAAGCTTTTTTGCGGCATAACTCATTAATTTGAGGTTTTCCGAAAAAATAATACATATATAACTCCCATTAACAATAAACGAATAACCTAAAGTTAACACAAACTAAAAGCTAAATAATTAAAATTTGTATAGAATTTGATATCTGTAACTCTAAGTTAGCTCAAACTTTAGGTTAATTTGTTTGTTGTTGGCCCTAAATGTTTTTATGCGGAATAAAAGGACAAGCTGACTAGCCTGTATGACCCCAAGGAGAGATGTCAAGTATTCAACATATTTGAAAACTTCTAAAAACCGCCTTTTTGGAAAAACCTGTTTTCGGTTTCTTTAATTTCAAAACCGGTTCGAATAAGCGGTTTTTACCTGCACTTTTAAGTCTGGTGCCTATTTGTAGATAAAAATAATGCAAGACTTAAGGAAATTTTATGGGATTTCCAAAAATATATAGTTTGTACAGAACCGATCAGTACTGCCTAAATTTTACTATGTAATTTGATAAAAGGTTGATATCGCTAATTTTTCGTTAAAAGCCACACCCACTTAAATCAAGTGACAAAATGAAAAAACAAACCTTATGTTAAAATTCTGTATAATTTTCTGAACCATCTCCTTGCCTTTCGTGGCGAATTTAGCCACTATTTTAATCTTTAAAAATAAAGGCAACAACAATAAAATTAGAAAAAACTTGAATTGACTTAAATTCGTGTCCACAACTGTATATGGTATAAATATTATTATAATCAGAAGAAAGAGCATTAGAGGGTTAACTAAAAGTAAAAAGCTGACAAGATACTTTACGATACTACTAGACAAATGGAGCTTTAAGTCGAAAACATACTTATAATAGTTTTATATACTAAGTTTGTGTCAAATTAAATTCTATACAATATTCACGTGAAATATAAACGCAAAACTCATTATAGTAAAAAATGATTTTTTGATTTTTTTTTCGTGAAACCGAAACAGCTTCCTATGTTTTGTCAAAAAACCAAAATATTCATATTCATTGGACAATTTTTTTTTGTTCTTGTTTGAAATCAATCTTTTACCTTTAAAGATTTTTCACAAAAAATATGTTTTTGTAAATAAATTTAAACATCTATGATGATTTGTAAACAAATTAAATTAAAACATCTCTATAACACCCTTAAAAAATATATCAAAGCATATGGTTGTTAAATGACCTAAACTTTGGTAAAAAAGAAATCCTTTACAAAACACATTTTAAAATTTCGAAAAAAAAACTGTCATTATTAAGGGACAAGACCGTCATCATATTATTTTGATAACGTGGTTGTATCAATATAAAATTTATCTTTACAGCCACTTTAACAAAAATTGCTCGAAGTCTACTAACACTATGGCAGTGGTTATATCATTGTCATATCCTTAAAAACAACACATACAGCAACAAATAAACATCATTATTAACAACATTACCATAAACATCTTGTGTTTACATGAAAAAAAAACAAAAACCGAAATATTTAAAGAAAATACACCCATACTCTCACACATGCAAACTCACACTTACACCAACTGCATAGATATACACATATACACACACACAGACAGACAGACAGACAAACATAAGTACAATCACCAAAGAATAGTAATTTAAATAAATTATATTCAATTTACAGTA
This sequence comes from Leucophora obtusa, assembly GCA_949987735.1. Lineage (NCBI taxonomy): Eukaryota > Metazoa > Arthropoda > Insecta > Diptera > Anthomyiidae > Leucophora > Leucophora obtusa. The sequence continues at coordinate 298,958,923 of OX465295.1, read as the reverse complement.
GCGGCAAAAACTTCCATTTTATAGTAGTTGCCGACTACCGTTTTACCGAAAATAATTTAAATCAAATCTGTGAGGAGTTGGTAAGAAGAGTTGAGTTGCTAGCGGTAATGGGGGTGACATTGGCGGCTGTAAAAAAGTTCACTGTAATCAGTATAAAATGTAATATAGATTGGAGTACTATTTATGTGAATGTATGTAAATTGTTATATAAGAAAAGATTGTGAAAAGTGTAATAGAATAGGAATACAAAAGGGGTGGTTACGTGGGGTTTAATACATACATAAATAAGCGTGTTAAAATATATATTATCAGAATTTATAAAGAGGTGTTGGTTGAAATGTTTAAGGCGGCTTTAAGATTGCCACTGATGCCTTTAACAACGATGTAAAAAAATTTAAATGCTACAACAAACATACATAACATACATATACAATATTAAATGTATTAGTGGTATTCACATATTATAAATTTTGACCTAAAAAAGCGTACTCGGCCTGATATTGGCTCATATGAATAAAAAATAGATATTACTTATAGGGGGAAATACGGGGGTTTTTAAGCAATTACTTCACAAATTTAGTCTGCTTGGGAGTAGACTAGAAATTTAATTTTTTTTTTTTTCGTTTACATTTCATGCTATTTTACCAGCCAATTAGTAAATTTGGAGTTAAAAGCCATTCCTAAGCCCAAAGTAATTACTTCGAAGTAATTGCTAAGTTTTATTCATATGACCCATTGTGGTAAAGAAGAAATTTTATTTAAGATTTTTTTTAAACACATTAATACAACACATTGGACCAGGTTGATTACTTCTTTACTACCCATATTTTGAATACGGCTATTATTTTCTAAGGGTGTACAAATAGTAAATTCTCATAGCTCAGTTTTTGTTCTATACATTTTTCAATTCCTTGGAATCATTTTATTTCAAGTACGTACTTTTCGTCTTTCTTGTAATAAAAACATATTTTTTGTTGATTTTTCTAGGAAATCATTTTAAATAAACCATAGTAGTTATTTTATATATTTTCCTTAGTGATGTAATTGGCATGTGCTTAAGTAAACTTTTTATGTTTATTCTTATCGTCATCATCATGATCATGATCATGATCATCGTCATTGCCATATGTACGAGTATTAAAGTTAAAAAAGGAACAAATAAAAATAGGAAATTTTATAATATATGTGTAAGGGTCTCTCTTAAAATACCAATTGTCTATTTGCATTCATTTCACCCCCCCCCCCCCCCACCCCACATTTGTTATAGGTAGTTCAACATTGAATTTATTTATTTTTTTTTTGGAGAATTTTAACACGTGCCGAAAAAATTAAAAAATTTTATTAAAAATTCCAAAATTTAAAATTTTGAAAAATTTATGTTGTTATTCATTTATTTATTAAATACACAAAATTCATTTATTTATTCATTTATTTATTAAATACACAAAAGTTTTAGACCAAATGGAACAAATCTAATGGGTGTTAGCATTGAAATTCGAAAATTCTCTATTTAAGGGACACCTTAATCCATTGATGAAAATTTTTTGAACACTTGTACTCATGGCTAAGAATTATTCTTATGCTCGTACTGCAGTCGAAATAGACATTTCAGTTTACATTAATTCGCATAGAGTTGAAATTTGGTACAGGTCTTGAGTACAGTGTTACAAATAAAATGTCAAAAGTCCCTACCGATCCCACATCTGCTAAAAATGTATTCAAGGCCAAAGGTCAATAATATGTTTTTTTGATTTTTCTCGTAAACGAAAAGTGCTACAAAAATTTTTCCGGAATATTATAACCCTCTAACTCTTCAACTTACGGGTACTTTTTGTCCCTTTTTAAAATGGCGCCAAAAACGGACCTTTAATTAAAGAGTTAAAGGTACACAAGATGTAGGGTAGGGTACGGCTAAGGAACACATACTGTATCTATCGTTTTAGCGGTACACTACGATTGTCTGATAAACGCAAACGCTACGGTTATGTACTGTACTTTCAACACATATTCACACCCGTAGCGTACCGAATTCGGGTTGTGTGTATAAACACAAACACTAATTGGAGAGAACAGCGTATGTGTTTTCTACGCAACCAATATGCTTGTGTACTGTGTTCGCGATGTGCGGTACGCAACCCTAAAAGTACGATTCGTTAGAGTTTATTTTCCTACTCTGCTTGTTGCCTTATTGCCTAGAAGCAATAATTAAATGATTTTTTGTATGCTGTTGTAACGTCGCAAATTACCACTCCAATTTGGCTACTTACATAATTGAAATTTAATTCAGTGTGAACGCACTTTATCGATAATATTTATTTTTATGCAGTGTGAATACGATACGGGTACTACTTATATTCTTTATATGGGTTCGTATGTATGTTGTATACGTACTGCATACCAGTTAGTTTGTGTGGATGTTAAAGCACACACTATTGTTTATTGTTTTATACATTTTTGTGCTTTGCTTTTTAGCCACATATAATTCTCATTTGGTTAATTTTTTAATTCAAATAAGTAGTTCAAGTTGCTACACACACGGGGTGGTCAAAGCTAACTGCCATAGCCCGATACTTTGCCAGTAACGAGCTAAATTTTTGGAAAGACGATAGACTTCGGTTGGTTGTCTCATAAATAATTTCACAGTCTTCGCGGTCTGTTCTAATATTACAGCCTTCGCTGTCTGTTCTAATATCACAGCCTTCGCGGTCTGTTCTAATATCACAGCCTTCGCGGTCTGTTCTAATTTTACAGCCTTCGCGGTCTGTTCTAATATCACAGCCTTCGCGGTCTGTTCTAATATCACAGCCTTCGCGGTCTGTTCTAATATCACAGCCTTCGCGGTCTGTTCTAATATTACAGCCTTCGCGGTCTGTTCTAATATCACAGCCTTCGCGGTCTGTTCTAATATCACAGCCTTCGCGGTCTGTTCTATTGATCACCACTGCCTAGGTGATCGGGATTATATGCGACTCCACCGCCGAGGAGGTCGCCAACCCGAGGATACCTATACCCGAGTCTGAAGACGACTACCTGCCAAGCACATAACAGAGTCGGAACACGACTACCTGCCGACACCCAACCGGGTCGAACGACGACTACCTGCCGAGCACATAACCGAGTCGGAAGACGACTACCTGCCGACACCCAACCGAGTCGAACGACGACTACCTGCCGAGCATAACGTAGTCGGAGGACGACTACCTGAAGCCGAAGTTCGTATTGCCGACGGATAATTCTCCGAACCGAATAAACCCGAGTGAATCAACAAGGTGTTGCCATTTGTGAAATGTATTGTATTTGAATTTAATTAATTAATAAAGATAATATTATAAACATCAAGAAGGAAAAATCGATTGTGTTTTTACTTAAGGTTTACGGATCCTCAAGTAGACCCTGGACGCGACTGAACTACCTCAGCCGACGACAAAAACCTTGTTATACTGTTTAGAGTTACTTCTAAAAAAGTTGTAACAATATACTAACAGATACTTTGAAAGCAACGAAATACGTGATATTTTTGGTGTTTTTCATAATTACTTCTAAGCAATATTAGACATTCCCATTCCATTCGATTTTTTTCTACAGTCCATTTTCTAACTTTAGTGTTTCCATTCCATTCATTCCCCATTCCATTTTGATCGACTTGTCTAGTATTTAAATTCCATTCCATTTCGTTTTCCAATTTTAGTGTTCCAATTACACTCGTTCTTTAAATTTCCGATTACCAAAGAGGTTTGAGCATGCCGTTAAAGGGGAGACTTTTCCTCTTTTTGCCATCCACCTACTTAAGAATTTAGAGTATTTCCATCTTTGTGGAGGATAAACTTATAAATATAATTTTAATTTCCTAGTTTTAGAAGTTTGAACAGGCAGTCGAGGAATTGTTTCATTTTCGCACCTCTCGGTATGTCAAAAAACCCATACCAAAATTAGTTTCCTAGCTGCAGCGGTTTGGGTAGGCAGTTAAAGAGCCACTTTCCCACCTCTCAACCTCCATTTTTAGCAGGTTTCTGTCCAAAATTTCAAAAAGTGCACAGGAAAAACAAATTTATAGCAACCTATTTATTTGGTTATCGCAATAAAATGCATTCCCGACACAAGTAAGATATTCTGTTGTCTTTACAGAATTTCTATTGGTTGTGCCAACAGAAAACCACTTGACCCAGGACTAATTTAACTGTGACAACGGAATTTCAGTTGTATCAAGTATAATTCGGTAGTCGCGACCGAAAAATTCATTTGATGCAACTGAACCATTCGATTGGCAACAAATTGGGTTGTCAGCACCGAATCTGTTTTCTGAGTGTAGAAATGAATAAATTATGAATCATTTTCGACTCGAAAATATGAAAAATATCACATTTAATAGTTTTTTAAGAGTCGTAATTTTGGAAGGCTCAGAAATTTGTAGGCTAGATTTTTAAATTTCGGGTTTCTAGCCAAAGGGATTTGGGCACGCTGTCGTGGAGAAGACTTTTCCCTTTCTGTCCCTCACAGTAAGAATTTCCAAAATTCCCATTTTAGAGCACGTCTAGCCGAGGTATGAACCTATGTATCGGATTTGAACTTCATGGTTATTCTTTTATATATGTATAGAAATTGGAATCCTTACATCAATACAAATAATTCTCCGCATTACATATTGCCCCATGAAGCTCTTTTTCCTTGGCCAGGGTTTAAAAACGAAAGGCCAACAACTAAGAAAAGCAAATCGAGAGAACTTTTTGACTGGAGTTTCGGGTTTAAGGGTGGGTGCAAACTGGCTAAATATAACCTAAACTGAATTCAGGTCTGAAAATTTCTATGAAATTTGAAAAAGTTTTCAAAGAAATTTGAAACCCTTTTGTCAATTTGTATATAGTTTAGAATTTGTTTAGCCACCTCGCACTAAGCCCTGTGCGAGGTACCAAAATATTTTAAAAGGCGGCCATGTAAAAAGCTTGATTTTTGTTGAGTAGTATTATTCCAGTCAAATGAACTATGCTAGAGATTTTAAATTGTAAAACTTTTTGTAAAGAAGTTGTTCAATACAATGCACGGTTTAAAAAAAAAAAAGGAAGTGTTAAAGTTGAAGTAAGTTTCTTTTTGTACTTTGTGTTTTATGAGAAAGTATTACTTGTGATGAAAAATGAGGGCCTTAAATAGACTTTAAACTAAAAAAAAATAATAATAATGTGAAACGATTCCAACAATAAACATGCTCGTATCATAAAATCTCCCCATTACTATTTCCAATGAAATACGAATGCTTAGCATTTAAAAATATTTATTTCCTATTTCGTTTTTGGTTCAATTTGCTGGCAAATATTATTCATTTCTAGAATGCCCCCAATCTGTCATTTGAAAATATTTGTGATATATGTTAGTACTGCTCGATAGTGCATTCAACTTGTATGGATGTGTGTGTATTTTCCTACACCAGTTTTCAGGTCAGATTATAAGAACACTTTAAACAACAAAAGGACTGCAACCACAATAAAAAAAACGTATTAATTTTAGGTTTCTCTTAAAATAATCCTTATGAAAAATATGTTGGTTTGTTGTTAAAAAATTGAAACGTGGTTAAAATGGGGGTTGAAATGGGGACGCTTATAAAGTACGATACCTTTTTTATTTTTAGTAGTAATTATACTATCATCTTTTGCTAACAGCTTTATTTAACCAAACAGCCGTAAATAAATGCTATAACTATATTAATTGCACAAGCTAGTGCAGGCAAACACTTCGGTCGGCTCGATTCTGCTTTTGACTGTAGTCTCTGTGGTAATTTGGCCACTACGGAATCTTCGGCAACTCTAGCGGTGATTGCAAGTTATCGGCTTTCTCCTGGAGGACAAGATATATTTGTGAAATAGAACATGAGGAATGTCTACATTATCCAAACGAATACGGGAGATCTCGAAGGTCAATGAGTTAACTACAGTGTTGCCAAGCAGTTCACATCGAGACGAATTCTTGAGATTACGGACACCAGTATGAATATAAAGAAAATATGGTACGAGCTACTGGCAACTATAAAAAATACGTACTAATAACGATGTCAGAATGCAACTAAATATCGAGACGATTGCGGGAGTTCTCGGCTATTGCTCTAATATAAAATAAGTGCGGAAAGAATGCGAGATATCTCGGCTACTGCTTTAATATAAAATAAAAAGCGGGAGGTATGCGAGAGATCTCGCCTATTGCTCTAATATAAAATAACTAGCAAGACGAATGACTGAAATCTCGACTATTACTCTAAAATAAGTAAATAGCGAGATGAATTCAGGAGACCTCCGCTATTGGTCTAAGTTAAAATATATATAGGCAAGAAAAAAATTGCTTTATGAATGAGAGAGATTTCGAATATTGCTCTAGATAATAAGCCGAATTCGGCAGGTCTCGATTATTGTAGGTATACTACGATCTAACTGCAGGTATACAATACGATACGATCCTGGGAGCCCGAGGAAGGGGCTCAGGTTGGTTTACTGATGGCTCGAAACAGGCGAATATGGACATAGTTTCAGGTGTTTTCGGACCCGGGTATCAACGTGCTCTACCCATAGGCAAATACCACTCCATTTTTTAGGAGGACGATTTCACCATTTGTGTCTATGCTAGAGAGTGCCTACGGAGGGCTCTGGGAGCCTACCAGGTATCATCTGGACTAGTCTTGGAATGCATGATGGCTCTCAATGAAATTATCAGGAGCAACTCCCTTACATTGGTATGGATTCCGGGTCATGAGGGGCACGAGGGTAACGAAAAAAAAAACAGGGCTGACTGTTTAGCCAATTGCGGAGCCCGTCGAACCTTCATCGTCCCGGAACCATTCTGCGGATTACCTACGGGGTACAATAGGGAGAGGCTTAAGCTGTGGAAAAAGACCGAATTTTCTAAGCATTGGGAAACTTCTCCTAGGCAGAGACAGGCCAAGAGATCTATTTCTCTGTCCGGGGGGGATCGTGGCGATTTTTGTCCCTCGAACTTAAGAACCCTAACGGTATACTTCACTGGATACTGTGGTCTCAGGTACCAGCTTCACACACCAGGTCACTCGGACGTGGATAATTGTAGGTTTTGTGACCTGGATATTGAGACATCGGAGCATGCCCTTTGAGAATGTCCGAGGCTGTGTGATAGGAGACTTAGGTTCCCATGTGACCGTTTCTTGTCGGAAAATTCTTCTAATAGGATTATTGGCTTCATCGGTAGCTTGGATCTTTAGGGAACTCTAGGCAGCACAAACGACCAATATTGGTCGTGGTGCGTTGTGCCTCTTGATCTAATCTAACCTTTTAAAAAATTAAAAGTGTTATTTCAATAATATTTATACCCTACACCACTATGTGGTCAGGGTATTATAAGTTTGTGCTGATGTTTGTAACACCAAAAAATATTGGTCGTAGACCCACCTTATAGTATACCGATCGGTTCAGAATTTTTTTTTATTTCGATTTAACGATGTCCGTCTGTCCGTCCGTCAGTCCGTCCGTCTGTCTGTCTGTCCATGCAATCTTGTGCGCACTCTACAGGTCGCAACTATTAACATATTTTGATGAAATTTGGTACGCAGACCTATGTTGGCCCAAGGACGAACAAGTTTGATTTTGGTGAACATCGATCCATGTTTAGACCTAGTGCCCATATAAGGGTCCTACCAAAATTATATTGTTTATACGCTGCAGGTCGTAAATATTAAGATATTTTGACGAAATTTGGTACACAGACCTATGTTAGCCCAATAACGCAGCCTATGGATTTTGGTGAACATCGGTCCATGTTTAGACCTAGTGCCCATATAAGGGTCCTACCAAAATTATACTGTTTATACGCTGCAAGTCGCAAATATTAAGATATTTTGATGAAATTTGGTACGTAGACCTATGTTGGCCCAAGGACGAAGTCTATTGATTTTGGTGAACATCGGTCCATGTTTAGAACTAGTGCCCATATAAGGGTCCCCCCAAAATTATATTGTTTATACGCTGCAGGTCGTAAATATTAAGATATTTTGATAAAATTTGGTACACAGACCTATATTGGCGCAGTAATGCAGCCTATTGATTTTGGTGAACATCGGTCCATGTTTAGACCTAGTGCCCATATAAGGGTCCTACCAAAATTATACTGTTTATACGCTGCAGGTCGTAAATATTAAGATATTTTGACGAAATTTGGTACACAGACCTATATTCGCCCAATAACGCAGCCTATTGATTTTGGTGAACATCGGTCCATGTTTAGACCTAGTGCCCATATAAGGGTCCTATCAAAATTATACTGTTTATACGCTGCAGGTCGTAAATATTAAGATATTTTGATGAAATTGGTACACAGACCTACATTGGGCCAATAACGCAGCCTATTGATTTTGGTGAACATCGGTCTATGTTTAGACCTAGTGCCCATATAAGGGTCCTACCAAAATTAGACTGTTTATACGCTGCAGGTCGCAAATATTAAGATATTTTGATGAAATGTGGTACATAGACCTATGTTCGCCCAAGGACGAAGCCTATTGATTTTGGTGAACATCGGTCCATGTTTAGAACTAGTGCCCATATAAGGGTCCCCCCAAAATTATATTGTTTATACGCTGCAGGTCGCAAATATTAAGATATTTTGATGAAATTTGGTAGATAGACCTATGTTGGCCCAAGGACGAAGCCTATTGATTTTGGTGAACATCGGTCCATGTTTAGAACTAGTGCCCATATAAGGGTCCCCCCAAAATTGGCTTGGTTACAAACTGCAGGTCGCAAATATTAAGATATTTTAATGAAATTTGGTGCGCTGACTCACATTATAGAAAATTTTGACATAAGCCCCATTTTAACCCATTCGAATTTCGGATCCAAACAATACACCAGACTGGTGTAGGGTATTGTATAGTCGGCATGCCCGACTTTAACCTTTTTACTCGTTTTTATTTGTTTTCTTTTATGGTAAAACAAATATTAAGTTCTTTTAATAAAAACTAGTAACGTAGTAAATTATTAAATCGAATGAAGAAAATTGAATGTCATTTCCAAATTACTCAATCGAATGAACTAGAAATCGATTAAATTCCCAACGATTGAATTCCTAATGATATAATTCAGTGATTGAACAAATTGAATGATGAAATATGATTGAAATATTTAAAATTAAATCGAATGCGACCAATTAAGATTTCATTCGATGTGTAAAATTGTGGCTTAAGAATTTAATCATTCCATAGACAACCAGAATTGAAAACTTAATAAAGGATTGAAGTCTTTGGAAGCTCTGACATTAAGTATTTATAGCAAATCTACGTTTAACCAATAAAAGTATAAAAAAACGAGTAAAAAGGTTAAAGTCGGGCATGCCGACTATACAATACCCTACACCAGTCTGTTGTATTGTTTGGATCCGAAATTCGAATGGGTTAAAATGGGGCTTGTGTCAAAATTTTCTATAATGTGAGTCAGCGCACCAAATTTCATTAAAATATCTTAATATTTGCGACCTGCAATTTGTAACCAAGCCAATTTTGGGGGGACCCTTATATGGGCACTAGTTCTAAACATGGACCGATGTTCACCAAAATCAATAGGCTTCGTCCTTGGGCCAACATAGGTCTATGTACCAAATTTCATCAAAATATCTTAATATTTGCGACCTGCAGCGTATAAACAATATAATTTTGGTGGGACCCTTATATGGGCACTAGGTCTAAACATGGACCGATGTTCACCAAAATCAATAGGCTGCGTTATTGAGCCAACATAGGTCTGTGTACCAAATTTCATCAAAATATCTTAATATTTGCGACCTGCAGCGTATAAACAATATAATTTTGGGGGACCCTTATATGGGCACTAGTTCTAAACATGGACCGATGTTCGCCAAAATCAATAGGCTGCGTCCTTGGGCCAACATAGGTCTATGTACCAAATTTCATCAAAATATCTTAATATTAATACCTGCAGCGTATAAACAGTATAATTTTGGTAAAACCCTTATATGGGCACTAGGTCTAAACATAGACCGATATTCACCAAAATCAATAGGCTGCGTTATTGGGCCAATATAGGTCTGTGTACCAAATTTCATCAAAATATCTTAATATTTACGACCTGCAGCGTATAAACAATATAATTTTGGTGGGACCCTTATATGGGCACTAGGTCTAAACATGGACCGATGTTCACCAAAATCAATAGGCTGCGTTATTGAGCCAACATAGGTCTGTGTACCAAATTTCATCAAAATATCTTAATATTTGCGACCTGCAGCGTATAAACAATATAATTTTGGGGGGACCCTTATATGGGCTCTAGGTCTAAACATGGACCGATGTTCACCAAAATCAATAGGCTGCGTTATTGGGCCAATGTAGATCTGTGTACCAAATTTCATCAAAATATCTTAATATTTACGACCTGCAGCGTATAAACAGTATAATTTTGGTAGGGCCCTGATATGGGCACTAGGTCTAAACATGGACCGATGTTCACCAAAATCAATAGGCTGCGTTATTGGGCCAATATAGGTCTGTGTACCAAATTTCGTCAAAATATCTTAATATTTACGACCTGCAGCGTATAAACAGTATAATTTTGGTAGGACCCTTATATGGGCACTAGGTCTAAACATGGACCGATGTTCACCAAAATCAATGGTCTGCGTTATTGGGCTAACATAGGTCTGTGTACCAAATTTCGTCAAAATATCTTAATATTTACGACCTGCAGCGTATAAACAATATAATTTTGGTAGGACCCTTATATGGGCACTAGGTCTAAACATAGACCGATGTTCAAAAAAATCAAACTTGTTCGTCCTTGGGCCAACATAGGTCTGCGTACCAAATTTCATCAAAATATCTTAATAGGTGCGACCTGTAGAGTGCGCACAAGATTGCATGGACAGACAGACGGACGGACGGACGGACGGACGGACAGACAGACGGACATCGTTAAATCGAAATAAAAAAAAATTCTGAACCGATCGGTATACTATAAGGTGGGTCTACGACCAATATTTTTTGGTGTTACAAACATCAGCACAAACTTATAATACCCTGACCACATAGTGGTGTAGGGTATAATTATAAACAGTATCAACGTATGCCACCAAAACTTTTTAGGAAGCAACGCTAAGAAGTTATGTTATATGCAAAAATCTATAAACGTTGAGTTTTCAACGTTGATAATTATCCACGTTGCAAGTTAACGTGCATACGGAAAGTAATGTGCTGGTTTTCATCTCAAATACGTTTTCGTATACTTTGAATTTTTTCTGAGTTAACGGATATAGTTAAGTCAGAAACACAGCTTATGTTGGGAAATAATGAAAATTTTTACCCAAATTTGTTGTGTTTTCTTTGTTAGGTCAGGTAGTTCGGGAAACGCCCTCATATGTCCCATAGATTTTTCCAAATAGGGAGTTGAAAAAATAATTTTTCACAACATTTGGGTCGCTAAATACGAATACACAAAAAAAAATAAAAAATATCCAGCGATTTGAAATCAGTCGTAAAAATTTTAACTAATAAATGAATGTTCTTTAGTTTGACTCTAGATCATAAATTAATATCACTTTCTGTTTGAATTATTTTCAAATTAAAGAAAGGTGATACAATTTCCACAATTAAATTACAAAGAATAAAAAGGCCAGCAAGACAGAATACGTATTTTCGGCTTTCGCTACAAAGCCATCATCAGTGTCGTTTGCCTTGAATGGGTTAATAATTGATGATTGTCTACTGAAATGAAATGAAATGAAAAAAATTTAAAAAGGTGACCCCCATGTTCGTCCACAAAAAAAAAATTCTGCTGGAATTATCGAAAAATTTCCTTAGCAAAAGTTAAATTATTTTTTGCAAAAGTTTAATGATTTTTTGTGAGCTTTAAGTTTCTGGCATTAGGGTTGTACATAAGAGTGGTACACTCACAATAACTTTACCGTATAAGTTCAACAGTTGTTTAAAAAGTAAATCAGTAAATTTGTTTCAATGGAATAAGTAGTTAAATTGCAAAGAAATATATTTTTTAACTTTTTCTATCAGTCATTCAATAGACAAAATACACAAAATACGAACTTTCGGTAGAAATTAAAATATTCAATCAAAATTTTCTGTTAAAAACAATCAGTTGTTATAATACGATTAATTTTAAAATAAACGAGAAATCTATTATTTTTACCGACTTTGCCAGTTAATAAATTAACAATTAAAAATAAATGACAAAATACAATTGTTTTGAACGAAAAGTGGGTAGTCCTTTTTATACCCTACACCACTATGTGGTCAGGGTATTATAAGTTTGTGCTGATGTTTGTAACACCAAAAAATATTGGTCGTAGACCCACCTTATAGTATACCGATCGGTTCAGAATTTTTTTTTATTTCGATTTAACGATGTCCGTCTGTCCGTCCGTCCGTCCGTCTGTCTGTCTGTCTGTCTGTCCATGCAATCTTGTGCGCACTCTACAGGTCGCAACTATTAAGATATTTTGATAAAATTTGGTACGCAGACCTATGTCGGCCCAAGGACGAACAAGTTTGATTTTGGTGAAATCCATGTCCATGTTTAGACCTAGTGCCCATATAAGGGTCCTACCAAAATTATATTGTTTATACGCTGCAGGTCGTAAATATTAAGATATTTTGACGAAATTTGGTACACAGACCTATGTTAGCCCAATAACGCAGCCTATGGATTTTGGTGAACATCGGTCCATGTTTAGACCTAGTGCCCATATAAGGGTCCTACCAAAATTATACTGTTTATACGCTGCAAGTCGCAAATATTAAGATATTTTGATGAAATTTGGTACGTAGACCTATGTTGGCCCAAGGACGAAGTCTATTGATTTTGGTGAACATCGGTCCATGTTTAGAACTAGTGCCCATATAAGGGTCCCCCCAAAATTATATTGTTTATACGCTGCAGGTCGTAAATATTAAGATATTTTGATAAAATTTGGTACACAGACCTATATTGGCGCAGTAATGCAGCCTATTGATTTTGGTGAACATCGGTCCATGTTTAGACCTAGTGCCCATATAAGGGTCCTACCAAAATTATACTGTTTATACGCTGCAGGTCGTAAATATTAAGATATTTTGACGAAATTTGGTACACAGACCTATATTCGCCCAATAACGCAGCCTATTGATTTTGGTGAACATCGGTCCATGTTTAGACCTAGTGCCCATATAAGGGTCCTATCAAAATTATACTGTTTATACGCTGCAGGTCGTAAATATTAAGATATTTTGATGAAATTGGTACACAGACCTACATTGGGCCAATAACGCAGCCTATTGATTTTGGTGAACATCGGTCTATGTTTAGACCTAGTGCCCATATAAGGGTCCTACCAAAATTAGACTGTTTATACGCTGCAGGTCGCAAATATTAAGATATTTTGATGAAATGTGGTACATAGACCTATGTTCGCCCAAGGACGAAGCCTATTGATTTTGGTGAACATCGGTCCATGTTTAGAACTAGTGCCCATATAAGGGTCCCCCCAAAATTATATTGTTTATACGCTGCAGGTCGCAAATATTAAGCTATTTTGATGAAATTTGGTACATAGACCTATGTTGGCCCAAGGACGAAGCCTATTGATTTTGGTGAACATCGGTCCATGTTTAGAACTAGTGCCCATATAAGGGTCCCCCCAAAATTGGCTTGGTTACAAACTGCAGGTCGCAAATATTAAGATATTTTAATGAAATTTGGTGCGCTGACTCACATTATAGAAAATTTTGACATAAGCCCCATTTTAACCCATTCGAATTTCGGATCCAAACAATACACCAGACTGGTGTAGGGTATTGTATAGTCGGCATGCCCGACTTTAACCTTTTTACTCGTTTTAACTTATTTTCAATTGTTTTAATATACATATTCGGTTGATTTTAAGGAAAACATTAATAATTTGAGCAAAACATTGGCCCCTCAAAACAAAAATATCGATGTATCATACTTTAGGTTCCGACTGTAAATGCCAAAGGTATAACGAAAAATTTATAAAGACGACCCCTACGTTCGGCAGAAAAAAAAATTTTTTTAAACCTCCTTGCAAAAATAATTCAGATTCGACGGTGTACGGCGAACTTTTTTTTGTGGTACGGTTTAGTGCTCATAATATGAGCAACAAACATCATACTTTTTAATACTAAGAATATGCTATGATAATTTCGTTTCCTTAATCATGTTTAACTATATTTTTTCTCTGCGTGCGATCAGCGAAAATCCAAAGCTAAATTTTCATTGCGACCCTAATGTTAATACAATAATTTCTATTTAATCATATTGCAATAATTATATAAACTTTCAAATAAAAAAAACTTTTAGTGACGTACACATGTCAATAACAGCAAAGTAGTTAAACAACATTAATAAATTATAAACAAACAACTAATGCTACTTATGATTGTAGCAAAACAACAACAATAAAGAATGAAAGAAAAAAAACTAGAAGTATAAAATAATAACAAAAAATCACATTCACATGTTGTATATCACATGAAACGAAGCTTTTGCTAAAACTCACATATGCTCTCATCAGGAAAAGCAGAAATAGCAAGGTAAAGCTTTTATTTTCAAATACCCTACTCTGCGTTTTTTATATTCAATATAGTATGAGTATAAAAATAAATACCATAATATAAAGTGGTTATTTGAAGCAGTAATTTTTAGCTGAGCATAATTGCAAGAGCAAAAGAAGAAGGCTGAGGGAGATTCAGTGAGTTCAAATATTTGTGGTGGTACTATTTTTGTAAACAATCTCTATAATTCTTGCGCTCTTTTTGCTGTTAGATGGTGATTTTTCCTTGTTTCATTTTAAAGCTCATGTCAAATCAATTTGTCAGAAATCACTGACAGCTGCTATGTTAACAATTGTACTCATATACATCTACACCAACATATATGCAAAAATGAAAACAACAAACATAGCCCACATGAAATACCATACATACATATGTATATGAGTATGTATGAATGTAAATTTTTAACATAATTATTCTTTTTTTATGTTGAACAAAAAAAAAGCGGAATTGTAAGCTCAATGGACACCACTACACTTGATTTGACATTTAGTGGTTGTGCAGAAACAAAATCACCAGCTGTATCGTATACTCGTATGTATGAATAAAGTGTTGCTAATTATGCTTTTAGTAGCTAAATAAATTAGCGCTTTTATAATTGTATGGCTTAAAAGCCTGGCACTTAGAAAACGGTATTATTAAATATCTGAACTCAGTGTAGAAACGGTAATGGGATATAATTATTTTTTGCTGGATCCTAGGGGTGCGCAAACAGTTCCGAAAAAATTCTTCAAAAACACTAAATTTTTAGAAATTAAAAGTGTTTTTGTTAAAATTTATAACAAAAATATAAAAATTATCTTCCTGTTATTATTTAAAAACCCGTAAAAAGGCCAATGGGTATAGCGTAATTTGCAAAAATGAAAACTTTGTGTCGCTAGAAAAAAACTCTGATATAAATCCTGGTAAATATGTCAATCCTACACTCAAGATAATAAGTCTGTTGGCTGAACAGAAAAAATTGTTACTTTAACAAAAATTATTCCTGTTTTTCGGCTTAAAATAAATATTGTTGATGTTACAACATTTTTTATTAAATTTAACACACTCACCGCTATGCCTGTGGAGAGGGCTGCCGGTTCGATCCGCGGTCACGGCAATACACAAGAAGTTTTTCATATAGAGACAAATTAACAATTAAAAATTACTTTGATCAATTGACACGTAAACTAACCACTGATGAGTCTTCGGTGAGACGAAACTGCGGCAGACCGGTGATTCCCTTGTGTCTGTTAAATTTTTGAATAAAAAAGTTTTCTTCTTCCTCCTATAAATCAGCTTTGTCGAATCTAAATTTAAGTAAAAAATTAGTAAAACTAGAGTTTTATTTGCTGAGTTCTAACATTTGTTAAAATTTAGGGTCTCGGGTCCCATCCCGGGCCTAATCCATATCGTCTAAAGGCATGTAAGGGCACTTCAAAGGAGCGAACATTTTGTCCGTTTTATTCTATCTTACTAAGTTTTCAAGGTATGAAGAAGCAAATTTTTATTAAAAATTTCTGAGGATCCAAGGCCCCACCATGGTCCATTTTTGGATAGAGATAACCCCTTTCGCTGGGGTACTAAATATCCCAGTGTAGAAACGGTAATGACATATCATTAATTTTTGGAGTACCAGTAATGACACCCACTTACCTTCTGCATTATTTTAAAACATATAGTAATGAGTTACTCATAATGACTTATTTTTATCATTATTTCAAATAGAAAAATATTTTATAGATTTTTTTTTTATTTTTTGAAATCTATTTTTAGACTCAATATTTTTTAAACACTGGTAAGGATATATGTAACCACATATTTTTCGATTTTTTGTATGTTGTCGAGTAAGCTTACTTGTGTGCAGCAGGTCAATTATGTTTTTATCTATTAAATATTACATGTCGATATAGCTCAGATGGTAGAGCTATTGACTGGCAATCTGTAGACCCAGGTTCGATTCCCGCACCAGGAAATTTTATTTAAAAAAAAATACAATAAAAAATATTTTTTTTTTATATAATTTATTTTTTTGAAAATCTATTTTTAGACTCATTATTTTTGTCAGTACTGGTAAGCACATAGGTGACGCTATATTTTTTGATTTTTCGTATGCTGGTGTGTAACCATAACTCATTATTTTCCGCGACATCGCCATATAAAGGTAATAAGAAATGTAATAACAAAAGTAACTAGTTACCATTACCAAGTATGTAGTTATATAACCACATATCTGGTAATGATTTTCTACACTGGGATATGGTGGTTAGGGGTAGTCGAAATTTTCCATTTTGCTCTGTCACTCTTAGTTTTCAAAATATGTATGGGATATTTTAAAAAATCGGGAGGGAAATAAATAGCGCCATCTTTAAAACTTCGGATACACTGGTGGCGCCATCTACCGGGTAATAACAGTATCATGAAAATATTGTATTTTAACCATAAATTGTGTAAAATTTAACGAATGGTTTCTTAAAAATTAGTTATAAATAGTTTTGAAAATTAACACTCAAAAGTAGTTAAAGTACTGAGGATTTTTAGTATAGTGTTAAATGAAGATAACTAAGATCTTTGTTTAAATCAATCAATAAAATATTTCCTAATCGAAGAGAACGGACGTGTTTTTCCTTAAGCTCCGCAGTTTATTTTCTTAACTGAATTTAACAACTTTTAATTAAATTTTAAATTAAATAGACATTTATTGTCCTGAAAAAAGTTCAAAACAATTTTAAGATACAACAGGCGTATATAAGATTTAAAGAAAAAACAACATATAAAAAGATAACAAAAACCTTTAAAAAAAACAAAAAAAAAACAAAAAATATAAAGCTCAATACAAAACAAACGAATAAAACAAAAAACTTAAATTACATTAAATTTCTCTTTTAAAAGAGCTACTAAACTGATCTTGAAATGTATTTAACTAGAAATCAAACAAAAAAAAACAACAAAAAATATAATAAAAACAAAAAACAAAATAAAAATAATACATCACATGAAATGAGTACAACACAAGAATTTGATACAACACAAGAAATTGATACAATGCCAGTAATTGATACAGCAACAACATTAAAAAACAATAATGATGTACTGGCAAATAAAACTCCCGCGCAAAAACATCTAAGAGACGTTTATCAAAACTCTATACTCAGTAATGCTTGTAAAACTCCTCGTTTAACACATACAGAATCACCACTAAAATTCATAACAAGTATGGACAAGAGATTCGACAAACTAACAGAAAAGCTGGAAGCAATGATACAAGTTAATTTCAATGATTGCAAAACTGAACTCTTAAATGAATTTGATAAGAGGTTGAACTTATTTAAATCTAACGTAGACACTCTCTTAGAATCGATCACGGTAAATATAAAAAATATAAATGAGAGAGTCTTAAAGCTAGAGACAGTTATGCAGGAAAATATAGCACTAAGAAATGAGACCGAAGAACTTAAAGATGAAATCGGTAATCTTAGAGTATATGTTCAAAAGCAGGAGAACTCAATAGTTGCTAGTGATATTCGTATAAATGGGATACCTAGTGTAAATATATATAATGACAACTTATATATTATTTATGAAAAAATTTGTGAAGCTGTTAAAATCGACCCGATTTCAGTTAAAACCATTTACCGGGTTAAAAATACTAGGGGTAGGAAAAATATTGATGATGCTCCAATAGTTATAAAGTTCCAAAGCCCATATGAACGTAATTACATGCTTAAAATGATAACTACTCATATTAAAACAACTAAAAATCACATATTGCTAAATCATATCGGCATTGAAAGTACAAAGCCGTTCTTTAGTAACGAAAATCTCACCCCGGAAAATCACCGCATTTTTCTTGCAGCTCGAAGATTAAAGAAGGATAACAAGATATCGTCTGCATACACCAACCGGGGTTTAGTATATATTCGTAAGTTAGGAAGTGAAGAGCCTCTGCGAATTAACACCATTGAGATACTAAAGGAGTTATTTCATTTTCAAAGTAACGCTGACGGAAATACTTATGAATGCCATGATACAGAGATACAGAATGCTAGAAGTAATGATGTTTCACAGGCTTTTAATTAAATTAGAATACTGCTTTACTATTTCAAATTTTTTTAATATTTTTAATTACAAGTTTTGCCTTTTATTGATTTATCATTTGATTGCTATTTATATTTATATTTTTGCTTGCATTGCTTTTAAATATTTAATTTTCAGTGATGGTTATACCATCACATAATAATACGAGGGTCGGTTCTAAAGAAAATATTTTCAATATGGTCAGAATTATTTCAAAAAGAAGAAGTGGTCTTAAAATTTGCCATTTGAATGCTCAAAGTTTAAACAACAAAATGGATGAGTTCAGGTTGATATTTGAGGAATCTGGTATAGATATAGTTTGCGTTTCTGAAACATGGTTTATTCCAGACGTTCATGATGATTTTTACAGGTTATCTGGCTACAGACTATTTCGAGCTGACAGAGCCACTCATGCCGGTGGAGTTGCTATCTACATTAAAGCATCAATAAACTGTAAAATAAAATGCATCCCGTTATTAGTCGACATTGACAAGGAAAAGTATGATGATTCCAATGGTAAGATAGAAACCTTGTATTTAGAGATTTTTAGCAAAGACCAAAAACTATTACTAGGCACAGTGTATAGGCCGAATAAGAAAATAAAAATGGATGAATGGTTAACTAAATTATCAGCAATAACAATGGGCTACACTGATGTTATACTAGTTGGTGATTTTAACAATGATATATTAACCAATAAAGGACTAATGGAGAGTATGAGTGCAATAGAATTACATCTGGTAAATTCTTCAATTCCAACTCATTTCACAAAAACTACAAATACACTGTTGGATCTTTGCTTTGTGAATGATTTGTCTCGGTTATTGTTATTCGACCAACTTTCAGCTTCTTTGTTTTCAAAACATGATATTATTTTGTTGATATACGACTACCAGAGTGAGGTTAACAATGAACAAATTATATCTTACAGAGATTTTAGAAACATTAATTATCAGTCTTTAGAAGCTGAACTTCCCACAATTGTATGGAACCAAGTTTTCTTTATGCCTGCTGTAGATGAACAAATCATGTTCATACATAACAATATGGACTACCTTTACAACAAATATATTACAGTTAAGACAAAAAAGATTCACTGTGAGCAACCTTGGTTCTCTAATGAAATCAAATTCCTTATCGAAAAAAGAAATCAAGCTTATTTTAGGTGGAAAAGGTTTAAGACAACAGAGCTTCACAATATGTTTAAAGTATTACGGAGAAAAGTAACCACAAAGGTCAGGATCAGTAAATCAAAATTTTATGAAGACAAATTTAAATCTGCAGTTTGCTCGAAAAAGAAATGGAGGGAAATACGTAATATGGGAATTAGAAATAAAACTAATAATGTAACTGAAAACAATCTTGATGTTAATCAATTAAACTCTGCATTCACGAACATACCTATGCCAGATGCAGATGTCAACTATTACAATACCCTATTTGCTAACAATTCTAATGCAGATGAAAGCAGTTTTGAATTCATAAATGTTACCGAGGAAGATGTTTTAGAATCCATCTTAAGTATAAAATCTGATTCAATAGGACATGACGGAATTCACCCCAAATTCATAAAACTTATACTTCCTTTCGTTTTGCCGCACATTACACATCTGTTCAATACAATAATAACTACGTCTATTTACCCATCTGCTTGGAAACATGCTAAAATTATTCCAATACCCAAATCAGATAAGGGCTATCGTCCTATTGCAATTTTGCCTTATCTGTCAAAAGTTTTTGAACGTCTGATCCACACGCAGATAAGCAAATATATTTACGCGAATTCTTTATTAACTGAAAGGCAATCCGGTTTCAGACCAAAACACAGTTGCCTCACAGCTTTGACTGATGTATCTGAGGAATTACGGGACAAATTAGATGATAATAAGATATCATTTCTAGTTTTACTAGATCATTCTAAGGCGTTTGATACAGTGGATCACTCAGTTCTTTGCCTTAAACTAAGACACATGTGTAACTTTTCTTCGACCGCTGTAAAGCTGATGTCTTCGTACCTGTATGGTAGATCGCAATCGGTACACCATTGCACTAGAAAATCCACTGTTTATTCAGTGACCAGAGGGGTGCCGCAAGGCTCGATACTTGGCCCTCTATTGTATGCCATATATTCTAATGATCTGCCTTCTCAACTTGAACACTGTGGAGTCCAAATGTATGCGGATGACGTACAGCTCTACATTAGCTGCGAGCCGTCTAGGGTTATTGACTGCGTAGAAAAATTAAACCATGATCTTGAAAGAATTAATGTATGGGCTTCTAGGAATGGTCTTTGCTTAAATGCCAGGAAATCGAAGGCAATGATGATCTGCAAACAGAACGCTACATTAAGTTCAGTGCCATCAATCAATATAAATAAGTCTGTAATTGAACTTGTTGATACTGCAAAAAATCTTGGTGTAGTATTTAATAGGAAACTTGATTGGTCAGATCATATTAATACAGTATGCGGTAGAACAATGGCTATGCTACGAAATTTATGGATGTCTCAACATTATACTCCGTTAAAAGTTCGTATGTTATTGGCAAAAACGTATGTGCTGCCAACACTAATGTATGGCTGTGAACTTTTTTCTAACAGTGATTCCTTATGTAAGAAAAAACTGAATGTTACTTTTAATAATGTTGCCAGATATGTCTTTGGGCTTAAACGCTTTGCCAGGATTTCTCGGTACTCAAAGCAAATATACAACATTTCGTTTGATAACCTCCTTAAATGCCGTTCTCTTATTTTCTTGCAGAAAATTATATACACAAAGGAACCAGACTACCTATACCAACGGCTGAACTTTTTCCGGTCAAACAGAGGGAAAAAGATTAAGCCAATTTTTCACCGTAATCAAATGTCAAAAAGACACTTTTTTATTAACAGTATCCGTCTTTGGAACCACTTACCTCACAATATTCAAATCACAAGCAATGCAAAGCATTTTAAACGTGATATTTTTAAACATTTTAGGTAACACACATTTTAAATTATTTTAATTGTAAACTTTTTTTACTTTTGTAAAAATTATTTTTTAATTAAACTTTTATTATTTTTATTTATTATATTTTTTTTCGAATCTTTGTACCCATATTTTATTATTGTAACAATGTTCATGTAACTAATATCAATTTTTTTTTTTTTTTTTTTTTAATTTTCTTTTTTACAACTATATTACTGTTCTTATAGAGGTTTTTTTTTTATACAAACACAATTTAATGTAACATTATTTAACCATGTGCTGTTAAAAAGACTAGTTCTTGTTGCACTGGTATGCTAGGTAAAGTAAATAAATAAATAAATAAATAAAAATAAATCAGTGTTTCAACTAAAAATATGTTCAAAATTAGTTAAATCGATTTGAAACCAGTTTGACAGATTTTTCTGCTGACGTATTATTTTAAGTGTAGGAGAAATTTTCTGAGTGTTGCCCATACATTGGACTAATTAATTAATTGGGCTAATTTATTGATGGATTCATTAGCATTGAATTGATAGCAATTGCAATGATATTTTTTCATTACACTCTCAAAACAATTCCGTTGTGGCAACTGAATTTTTTCCAACCGAATTGGTTCTGTTGCTGCAACCTCGTAATTCTGTTGCCTCAACCGAATTTAGTTGTGGCAACCGATAATTCGGTTGCTGCAACCGAATTTAGAGGTTGCAGCAACTGAATCAATTCGGTTGGCAAAAAATTTCGTTTGTTCTGAGAGTGTACTATCTTGAATTCAATGATAATGATTTTTATACCCTACACCACTATGTGGTCAGGGTATTATAAGTTTATGCTGATGTTTGTAACACCAAAAAATATTGGTCCTAGACCCACCTTATAGTATACCGATCGGCTCAGATTTTTTTTATTTCGATTTAACGATGTCCGTCTCTCCATCCGTCCGTCTGTCTGTCTGTCCATGCATTCTTGTGCGCACTCTACAGGTCGCAAATATTAAGATATTTTGATGAAACTTGGTACACCAACTTATGTCGGCCCAAGGACGACGCCTATTGATTTTGGTTAAAATCGGTCCATGTTTAGACCTAGTGCCCATATAAGGGTCCTACCAAAATTATATTGTTTATACGCTGCAGATCGTAAATATTAAGATATTTTGATGAAAGTTGGTACACAGACCTATATCAGCCCAAGGACGAAGCCTATTGATTTTGGTTAACACCGGTCCATGTATAGACATAGTGCCCATATAAGGGTCCCCCCAAAATTGACTTGGTTACAAACTGCAGGTCGCAAATATTAAGATATTTTAATGAAATTTGGTTCGCTGACTCACATTATAGAAAATTTTGAAACAAGTCCCATTTTAACCCATTCGAATTTCGAATCCAAACATTAGTTGGCTTTTAACCAGACTGGTGTAGGGTATTGTATAGTCGGCATGCCCGACTTTAACCTTTTTACTCGTTTTTAATAAGGTTGATGTTAAGAAGAAGAAAAACATTTTTTCTCTAAAAATTATAAACACATTAATTTTCAAATCAGACTGAATCTAGTTTCTGCCTTTTTCTATGGACAGGCTTCATCAGGGATTTTTCATGAAATTAATTTGTTATTTACTTTTACTTTTTGGATTTTTGTTTATCTTTCAATCTCCTTTTTCGCAAACGCTGCTAAATTGATTGGGCAAAACTTATTATGTACTTTTTTTACAGTGTTTTTTAAAGTCATTTAGACAATTGCGCCCAAAATAAAATTTATAGATATTAATTTCCATTCCAGTTTGTGGCCAAGTAAAAAAGAATACAGGGATCGTATTGGATTGGTACCAAAATTTCTATAATCGACAATAAATTTCTATTATCTGAATACTAGGATCCTGATTAAAATTTTTTCTCCGCACAAAATATTTGCTTCATAGGTGTTTTAATACCGAGAGAGCTCCCGAGGGATCCATTTTTGTGCAGCAATCATAGGTTGACATTTTTAATTTTTAACAATTTACGTGATAATGGAAATTAACACACTTCGATAATGGATTGGAACATCGGTCCAAATTGGAACGATATGGAATGGAACGTGGAAGGAGTTATATTAGAAAACTTGTTGCAGGGAACGAAATGGGATGAAATGGGGAACGCAATTCATATTATCAGAGCGTATGAAATTCCATTATTACAAGCATTAAAAAAAAATAGGTAACCCTGTGGCTGCTTCATGGACATACATCATCTGAATAACGGAAATAACTTGCAAAAATTTTGTCCCTTATTTTAAATTAAAATATTTTAGAATGGCGATTACCTCGGCTAAGTACTAACACACTCCGATAATACATATGGGCCAAGTCCCGGAGAGTCTCGAAGGGATATATTTTTAAAACCAGCCAATGTATATCAATTTAGACATCAACTTTTTCATGTAAACAAATGCTTTTTTTATTCAATTGTAATTACCCTACGGGAAATTTTAACAAACTGTCAGCGAACTGGCCCCTTTATATGAAATAGACTGGTCACTTTTACATGGCGTTGTCATAGGAGGGGAAATTGACCCCTTGTGACATGTCACAAGACAAATCCTAGGACAGGTTACTGAACTCTCATAAAAAACAAAGTTCAGGTACCTGTCCTGGGATTTGTCTTGTGACATGTCACAAGGGGTCAATTTCAAGCAAACCATTGTTTGGAAGACTAGTCCACAAGAATAAATGCGATATATTTAAACAACACTCACAATATTTTATCGTTAAAAATAACCCAAAATACATATTAAATTAATTGAAAACACAATTAAAAAAGGACTACTGATTTTTCATTATATTCAAAACATTTTGCTATTTATTTTCAAACATTGTTTAAACAATCCATAAAACAAATTAAATAATTAGAAAGTTTGTTAAAGTAATCATCAATTTTTAACTGACAAAACGTAAAAAAACGATTTTGTGGTTTGTTTTTTCATATTTGAAGGTTTTTTTTTGTTTGAATTTTCAAAACACTACACACGCAACACACAAGTTTATATTTTTATTAGCTATGTCTGTGTGTATGGGTAAAGAATTTTCTTGTAATTCGAATTGAAATAATTTTGTATATAAAGAAACTATTTTAATAAAAAAGAAAACCGAAAATATTTGATTTTTTTGTTTTAAAACAGAAAACAACGAAATTATTTAAATTATATTTTCTAAAAATAGAAAACTAAAAATAGAATATCTGACTGAAAATATCAACTCCTACAGACGAAACATATTTTTTGTGGTTTGTTTTTTATTGACTGATAAAAAAAATTAAACAAATAATTGATTCTTCAACTGAAAACAAAATTTACCTGTTACTTTTCAAATAAACCTCAATCGCTTATGGAAAATATATTGTGAGTGCAGTTCTCCGTCATTTGCTGGTATATGCTTTTTTCGTTTAAAAATTCAAAACTACTGTTATTTTCGGTCCCTGCTTATAATCCTTAAATTTAAACCAAAAAGTTCGTCAAGGCAAATTTTCCTGATTTCAAAAAAAAAAAAAAATTCTTGTAGACTAAGTACAATCAATAACTGTAAAACTGTTATACGCCGCCTTCGAAATCCAAGATCCAAGAGAAAAACTGAAAGAATACCCATCCTAGTGTTCAACGAAAATTTAAAATTGAATCGAAATATCTCGAAAACTAATGTTAACAGTGCAATTTCAAAAGGTTTACTATATTTTTGTGCAGTGTATCAAAATAATGAAATTATGTATTGAAAGAGGAGTTATTTTTTCAATTTTATAGTGTTATTAATATCCGCAAAATTTAACGATAATTTAAAAAGTTTTGGCAACACTTGCTTAAATATTTTTAAATTTTTTCTGTAACTCAAATCCGTTTGTTGTTGTTTTTTTTTTTTTTGTAATATGTGATATTACTGTTGTTGTGTTTTTATTTTTCTTTGTCTGTTTGTTTGCTTTCATGTTAGGGTTTATATATTTATGGTGTTGTGTTTTTCTTTTTCAATTCGTATTGTTGTTACTTTTTTAGTAACAACATCTTACTCGTATCATATGTTACTTAACAAATATACACCTAAAATAGTTTGTAGGGTCAAAATAACAGAAAATACTGTTTAAAAAAAATCAAACTTCATTTGAAATCTAGTCTACTTATTTTTCATTTAAATCTAATGATTTTTGTTATTTATTTTAAAATTTCATTTAAGCAACTGACAAATCAATAAAAACAAATGAATATTCAGTTAAAAATAAATGTTAGAATTTTATCCAGAGATTATTAATTATGGAGATAGGAAATCAAAACTTACACTACTCACTGGTAGAGGGCGCTGAAATTTAGTATTACCTGAGCAACTATTTAGTAAAAGTTTAGTATCAGCTTAGCCTATATTCAAAAACTCAAAAACTGCTGAAAACTGGTCAAAATAAGGAAAAAAACAACCACGGAATATACTCAAATAATAAGATTTAAAATATCCATTTGTTTTTTGCTTTGTTGTTTGTTATTATTTATATTTAAATAAAAAAAGAAAATTCTCATTTTTTGAAGAAAGTGACAGCTAGTGATAACGATATTTTTACCTAAAGACTCGGTGAAAACAAAATGTTGTCATTTGATTGAAATTGTTTCAAGTTTTTTCATATTTTTTGTTTATTTTTTATCTGCTAAAAGACACGCTCAATACTAACACGTCTTTTCTAAATGCGTGTATGTGTATGTGTCAACTTAATCAAGTTCTTGTAATTTGAATTGAGGTAATTCAATTTAAATTAAAAAAAGAAGAAAAAAAGCAGTTTTGGAATTTTTGTTTTGAAGTAACTGTGGCGAAAACAAACAAATCACAAATTTTTGTTTTGTGGGTAAAATTTTATAACATTGCAAAAATATGAGAAAAATAAATGAAACTAAAAAAATCGGTAAGTGATAGTAAACTATTTTGAACAAATGTATAAAAGAATTGAAATAAGTATTTCTTGGAAAAATAAATGTATATTCGTTTGTTTTTAACTGAACCAAAAACTTTTTTATTTAACTACAAACAGTAAACTACATAATAATCTGAGTGTATGTGTAAGGGTGGCTCTAATAAGGCTTAATAATTCCCTGCAAGCATTTGGAAGATATCTTGCAAGAAGATATTGCAGCGATATCTTATATTTTTCATTTGAATGAAAATAATCAAGTAGTATTTTAAAATTATCTTCCTTTTATCACTTAGAAGATAATTCGGTCATATTTGGCAAAAAATTAATTCAAAAATTGAATTCTTTGTCATAATTTTATATGATAATATTGCGGCAATATTACCTTTTTATCATCCGGAAGATAAAGAAAATTTGTTTAAAATTCTTTGTCATTTTGGAAAAAATTAAAACAAAATTTGTACAAAAACAATCAACAGATACATAGGAAACAAATTACTCGAAAAAATCAAGATTTAATGCGCGGAAAAAATCGGCTACGATGAAATCAAGATATTAATGTGTTGGGTAATGGATTATGTATGCAGATGTTCTTTTTCAGGCTTAAATTTAATAATGAAAAAAATATATATCCTTTATTTTCACCGGGGAGTTTATTTGGCGATATCACCTCTTTATCTTCCAGGTGATAACTTAGCGATATCGCCGATTTATCTTCCTGGGGTATCGCTTTCGTGTTGCCTGGAAGTATTGCTTTCGGGTAACAGTTGTTCCCGACGGAGGAAACTTCCGCAATACGAAATTGATATTGCCGGCAATAAATGTTTTCTTCCTGGCAATATGATCGGGGAATCTTCTTCGTATTGCCATGCTTACTGGGTTTTTGAAATATTTTTATGATCAAATATATTTGTAGATTTCAAAGCAACTACTAAATTTTTCTTCTAATATTATAAAATAATTTTCTTTTGACAAATTTTATTAAAACGAATGAGGGTGGTCTATTAAAAAAAAAAACTCAATTTTTTCGAATAACTCTAACATGTATGTAAATATTTGTTGTATGAAATTTTGTGCTCCTTTTAGTTATGTAGCCACAAATGCAATTTAAATACATATTAATATACCCTCACTGTTCCATAAATATTCTTACAAAAAGGTCTTTGACTGTTTGTAGTTTGTTTGTGTATTTGTGCTTCACTAGAGACTTTTTGTGTGTGATTCCAATTTTCCCTCCGATTTTTGTTTTCTTTTTTATGTTTTTTGCTATTTCAGTTCTACTTTTTTGTGCTTTTTCTATTTTTTGTATATTCTTTAGAATTATTTTTTAATACATATATGTATGTATTTATATGTTGCCAACATTTTTAACAACATCAACATGCATACACCATAATTACACATACAATGAAACAATATGCAAAACTATAAAAAGAAAAATAGATTTCTGTGTCAGTCGGTTGCTTTTAACATTTTTACAGCCTTTTACTACACTTGCTAGTTGCATATGTTTGTTTTGTTTAACAGTTGTGTGCAGCAAAGTATGAGTATCAATTGTTGTAGGATTATTAAAACTCAAAGGACCTTTTAAACAAATGTATTGTGCTTGTTAGAGTCCGTCTCGAAGTTCGTTATAACTCTGTGATTGAACAATCTGTTCAAATCCCATAGATGAATAACTTCCTAGCTATATTTTTTTTAATATCCGAAATTCTATATTATCACCGCTATAATTTTTATAACTACTGTTTATACCCAGCAAAATTTTTTTAAAATCGGTTACCTTTGAATCTATTTATGAACTAATTTCTTGAAGCCATAGAACATTAAGAAAATCCTATGTATGATATGTCCTATAAGCTGCTCTGGAACCATTAGTTTGGATCAGACTTTTTTACTGGGTAATTTTATATTTGTCTACATGTGTTCATTCGTTTTTTATTTATGTTGATTTTCATCTGCTTCATTTTTTTTTTCTATATTTGTTTTTGATGTTTATTTTAAAATTGTTACATAAATATTTGTTTGTATTAAAAAAGTCTTGTTACACGTGTTAAAAACTATGATACAACACCACATACCATACATGGGACTAATTAATTAGGTGGACTAATTAATTGATGATTTCATTACCATTGCATTGATATCAATTGTAATGAAATTATTTTCATTACCATTTTTTTAATTAATGGTAATGATTTTAAAATTTAATTTCATTGATTAATGACAATGATTTTAAAATTCATTACCATTGATAATGAAAACGTAGAAATGGAGTAAAACTCGCTGAAATCGAAGATGGAAAATGCTCATTCACACATTCGAATGTGGCCACATGTGGGGCACAAGTGCCCAAATATATTATCAAAAAGTACCATAAAAAAGAGTACAATTTTTCAAAAAAAAAAGTACAATTTTTCAAAAAAAACTAAATTTTTCAAAAAAAGTACAATTTTTGAAAAATATTGCAATTTTTCAAAAAAGTATAATTTTTCGAAAAAATTGCAATTTTTTAAAAAAAAAGTACAATTTTTGAAAAATATTGCAATTTTTCAAAAAAGTACAATTTTTGAAAAAAATTGCAATTTTTAAAAAAAAGTAAAATTTTTGAAAAAAATTGCAATTTTTCAAAAACAGTACAATTTTTCGAAAAAAAATTTAAACTTTCAAAAGTAGTACAATTTTTCAAAAAAAATTTTAAATTTTCGAAAAAAAGTAAAATTTTTATTAAAAAAGGATTATTTTGCAAAAAAATTATAATTTTTTAAAAAAATTAGAATTTTTCAAAAAAAATTGAATTTTTAAAAAAAAATTTTTCATTCTTCAAAAAAAAATGAATAAAAAAAATATTTTTCCAAAAAGGTAAAATTTTTCAAAAAATTACAATTTTTCAAATAAAAAGTAAAATTAATTTTTCCTTCTTTTAAAATCTAGCTGAATTAGGTAAAATTAGTTTTAACTATAGGGGTTTTATGGGTGTATTAACACCCAAAAGGCAAAAATTTTAACCGTTTTGCTCTATCTCGCTTAGTTTTCGAGATATAGGCGAAAACCCAAATAAACGTCCTTTTCCTTCTAGCATTAGTAGTTCATGAGATATTTCCATTTTTAAATCTAGCTGAGTTAGGTAAGATTTTTTTCACTAAAGGGGTTTTATGGATGTATTAACACCCATGGGGCAAAAATTTTAACCGTTTTGCTCTATATCGAAAACTAAGCGAGATAGAGGAAAACGGTTAAAATTTATGAGATATTTGCATTTTTAAAATCTAGCTGAGTTAGGTAAAATTTTTTTTCACTAAAGGGATTTTATGGGTGTATTAACACCCATCGGTCAGAAATTTTAACCGTTTTGCTCTATCTCGCTTAGTTTTCGAGGAGTTTTATAGCTGTTAATACAGCCATAAAACCCCTTTAATGAAAAAAAAAATTTACCTAACTCAATTCTTTTCGTTTATTTAACCTTCTTTTTAAATTTTTAACTTTACTATTTTCTTGAGCTTAAGGTTTGGTTTTTTAATTTCGATATTTCGCATCTTCAGGAAATAAAAAATGCAAATATCTCATACACTACTAATGCTAGAAGGAAAAGGACGTTTATTTGGGTTTTCGCCTATATCTCAAAAACTAAACTCATTTAGTGAAAACAAATTCCACCTAACTAAATTGCACTTTATTTGAAAAATTGTACTTTTTTCAAAAATTGTACTTTTTTAAAAAGATCCTTTTTTGAAAATTGTACTTTTTTTGAAAAATTTAAATTTTTTTGAAAAATTTGAATTTTTTTGAAAAATTTCCATGTTTTTGGAAAAAATTTAATTTTTGGTAATTTTTTTCCAAAAATTGTACTTTTTTTTTGAAAATTTCACCTTTTCCCAAAAATGATAATTTTTTTTGTTGAAAAATTGTGCTTTTTCATAAATGGTACCTTTTTTGAAATTTTTTTTTAAATGCGCCACATGTGGCCACATTTGCCACATGTGCCATAACCCATTGTTCGTTTTCATTTGTCTGAATATTTTGGTAAACAAATGGTTTTTAATCAATTGTAATTAGTTTTTTTATACATTAGTGTAATTGCATTACCATTAGTAATGATTTTTCTAATGAAAAATATTTCATTACCATTAAATGGTAATGAAATTTTTTTCATTGTCATTAGTATGAACTAATGGTAATGAAATTTCAATTGTAATGAAAAATTCCCATGTATGCCACATACACTTACACATCCAAATACGCAACTATAGCAGTTGTAGAAACCTACTACTTATACGTAATATTATTTTCAAAAAAGAGAGATTTAAATGTTAAGTATACGCAATGTTGTCTTTTTAAAAAGCAACGAGTGGTAAAATTGACCCTATAATCTAGATTGTGTTTGATGTTTGACCATGGATGATCGTTTGTATTTAGAACACTATGATTTGGAATGCGAAATTTTTCTGTACAGTGTTTTGTTTTTTCTGGCAGATGTTTTTTTTTTTTTTGGAAAGTGCTGTTAATGTTTGACACACATTTGTGAAGGTTTAAGTAAATATGTATTTTTTTTTTTTTTGTATTGCTATAAAACTAGAACTATTCAATGTAGTTCATAAACATTTACTTAGAAGCTCTTGAAATACTTTTGGAATTTTTCTATGCAATTATGTGTTTTAAAAAAAATCCTACAATTTAACATCATTTTAGTGATTCGGGAAAAAAGTTTATGAAATATTTAAAATATTATCGGAGTTATTTATTTTGCTTAAAATTATAGGATTAAGTTTGTACATAATATCGAGTTTTCCTCCACTAGCTAGGGTAAGCAAGCAGGGGTTAAGATCGTCGGACAAATTTATTTGAAATCAGTTACAGAAGTTCAACGTTATAAAACTTAACCTCTTTATTTACTAACTTACTAATACAAGTACGTTAATAAAGAGCCAACCAAACACACAGAAAAAAGAGATTTAGACTAAACTACTCAGGCTTCATGTAGGAGGTAACCTAGAATGGATAATCCACTACCCAGGATCTCTGTTGGAGGTGAACAGGGACGAGATACGTTTCGTTCGCTATGAGTATTTCTTTGAATAATTCTCAGGTATCCACCCGATTGGTACTATGAACTATATTGAACTGGGTAGAAAAAGGGTTAGCACTAATACTTACTTGACACTCGCTCCATTTCAGTTCCTCTGGGAGTGAACTGGAACGGCACAGCTCTCTACCAAGCCGTCTCAGAGGAGACCTTGGTAGAGAGAGGCACACTTCTGTCCAGCTTCCGTCCTGTCTTCAAACAAGGCAGTTGACAATCAACTAAGGGTTAGCAAAATATTTACTAAATTTAACAATTTTTTGCTAACAATGAGCTCACTGGTATATTGATTTTTTGTCAATTTTAAATCCAAAAACGTCCTAACGCTTCTTCCGGGTTAAACTTGTGATCATTAATTGGAGTACGAAAACTGTTAAAAACTCTTTTTGTGCGGCTGGGGTTCGTTTCTACTATACTCGCAATTATTGCAATTTTGTTTTTCT
This sequence comes from Leucophora obtusa, assembly GCA_949987735.1. Lineage (NCBI taxonomy): Eukaryota > Metazoa > Arthropoda > Insecta > Diptera > Anthomyiidae > Leucophora > Leucophora obtusa. The sequence goes on along the minus strand of OX465295.1, from coordinate 298,926,887 downwards.
TATTTTGTGTTGGATGTATTTGGTGCAGAAACGATTACTTTATGATTTTATGAGAAATTTCATCATTTACATTTTCAAGTTTGCATCTTCATGACAGTTCACTACATCCATTAATTGATTTTGCTGGTGGCCTTTTGTCCCACTTCTATTGTCAGTAGTGGGTAACTTTTTGAAAACAAGCCCATTTTCCAACAATTTACTGAAAAAACGTCTCCTTTCTACAACCACAACCTTGATAAAGCTTTATTAAATTTTTCAAAAAAAAGTTGTCACTTTTTTTTGTGTATAGTAACTTCTTGTTCATCGCATAAATTAAAGAAATGTTTTTTTCATTTTATGAGACAAAACATCATTATCATCTTTCTCTTGCAAATAAATTTCTGCGAGATTTTTATAAACGAACTAAGCCATTGATTTAACTATAATGAATAATTGTAATATTAAATAGCAACTACACCATTTGAATAGTTGTAAGTTGCTGATTTAATTATTGAAAATGTATTTCATTAAATGCTAAACATAAATTTCTTAAAACTAAACTAGACAACCTACAAGCGATATTTACTATCCTTGTAGGGGATTAAATTTTAATTTGGGCTTTTTTACTGATAACAGATTTAACCATAACTTTTTTCTTGTTTGCTATCTCCCATAGTGATATGATTTACCTGTATTCACACATCTGCATACCAGATGTTAATCACTATGTCCCTAATTCCTGGAATGCAATTAAACATAATCTACAGGTGTCATTGTTTTTTACCAACAATCACTAAAACTATGATTTGTATTGTTTTCTTAGGAAGATGCAAATTAGTTCTTGAATTTAATATAAAATTAATTTTTAATAAATAATAATAAAAAATATGAATTTTAATATAAAAATATGTTTGAACAATAATGAATAAAAAATATTTAATATTGATCTCAACTCTAAAAAAAAAATATTGTCAATATTATCAGGTAATTAGCAGTATTAAACACATACCCTATTAAATGAAATTTTACTGATAAAAAAACCAATAGTTTAAATTGTCAAGTAGTAAATTTTTGATTTTGCTTTAGTTTAATATGTGGAGTTAGGCGGCAATTAAGTGATACGCATTTACTTTACTAAAATTTGCTCACCCAAAATTGCATTAAAAGGGAGCAAAGATAGAACTCAAAATAATACCCTGACCACATAGTGGTGTAGGGTATAATTATAAACAACAACAAGTGTGTTGTACCTAAATAAACTAGTTTTCAGAACAATTGGAAAGGACTAAAAATTATTAAAGTTGATACAAGCATTAATGAAGAAAACTAATAATGCCTCCTGATAATGGGTATTTAATTCAAAATGACGAACAATAATACACATAATCAATAAATTTTTATCCCATTTAAAAAAATATATTACCCATTTTTAATGCAATATAAAATCAAATTAAAAATAAAAAATATAAAAGAAACAAAAAAAAGTTATATAAACTTTTTGAAGTTATTTCTGGTATCATAAAAACTTTTTTTGAGTTTCTAATTAAAATCGCTCATTTTATTTTTTTTTTCACTCTTACTATTAATTGAAGATGCAATTCTAGATATTTTTTAATATATATTTTATTAAAGAACTCTTGGGTTCTACGAGTGCATTAGTGAAGTTTTCATTTTAATTGAGCTCAAAATAAAGCCGTAGGATTTTTTTTGTGGTTGTAGCTTTAAGGGTACAGTGAGCATTTAAGGGTTAACCTAAATTTAAAACCGCAACGAAAATAAATAAGCTATTGAAGGTGGGAAATAAACTCCAAGTAGATTTTTTTTTTTTTGAAAAATCATTAACTTAATAGGGCTGGCAAAACTATGACACACGTGTCAGTAGTGGCACGTGAGCGGATTTTTGGTGGAACGCGACGTTTGTTGATTGTTGTCAAAAAAAATTGAAGTTTTGTTGGAAAGCCTGCGAAATAATATGTTAAAAATTTACGTAAATATTTTCGCTGCAATAATGCTTTAAACTGCAAATGCTAAAAACTTTCTTTTAAAATTATCAAAAAGGCGTCTTTTTTTGTTTACACAATTATTGTTAATAACTCAAGAATTCATTCTTTCAAAAGCATTTCGGACCAAAAGTACGGAAACTTCTCTGCGATAGATTCATTAAAAAATCAAAAAAGTTATTAAAAATTTCTTAGCCTTCTAAGAATAGATGGATAGTATGTATTTGAAATAATTCGATGGGAAAAGGCTCTAGAATTGGAGAAATTAAGAAGTGACAGAAAAGTTCTTGTTTAGCTAAAGTTCTCAAAAATGAGTTCAAAAGGGCCCTGACAAAAATATTAGTCAAATAAAAACACCAAGAAAAAAATCTATTAAATTTACAAAATTTTAAATGTATTTTAGTTAATTGCAAATTACAATTTACTCTGCTAAAATATAAAAATATTGTTGAATAATTATTTATTCGACCTATCCAGTTGTTAATAAAACTTAAGATATTTGTGCTCTAGGTCAGTTATTTTATTATAAATATTATGAGGAGAATATTACTGCACTCTAACAGACGACGATGCATACACGGCTATAGCTCAAAGTTTGGTTATGTAAACATTCACTGTAAGAATCTTGAAGATGATATTCAAAGAATATCGAAATATTGATTTATTAGGAGAATATTATAATAAAATCATTCAGCTCGAGCTCAAATATCTGAAGTTTTATTAAACATTGTTGAATATTAGTAGAAAGTTTTATATTTCGAATTTTTTTTTTTTTTTTGGATTTCATTTTGAATGTAATTAACAATATATCCTTCTAATATAAATGTTTAAAAGATTTTTTCCGCTGTTGCTTTTACTTATATTCAGCAAATATATACTGATCCTTTTTAACTAATTTTCAAATAATTGTTCTGCTATTTATAACTATTTATTTCTGTCAGTGTAATTATAAATAAAAGAAAAATAGAAAAAGTAGAATTTTGAGGATTTTTTTATTACAATACCTGTAAGATTTACAAATGCGAAAACTTTTTATGGCATGTGATCTTGTATAGTACACTTCTTTGTCCAAATCTCGTCTGCAGGTCCTGAAAGGATTTCTAGCAGGGCATTAAAAGATGTTCGCATGACCTTTAGGGACACTTACAGCTCCCTCAAGGATGTTCACATGAGCTTAAAGGATATTCACAGGACCTTTCAAGTTTTTTTTTTCTTTTTAATGTTAGTGGTATTTTCAATTGTTGATATATTTTCATGGTAGCTTTTCTTTTTTAATTTTGGTTTTTTTTTAGATTCTAGATTTTTTTCAATATCTAACGATTTTATTTAAATTTTTCTGATTTATTTTTAATTTCATTTTTTTATTCTAGTGTTCCTAACATTGTAGAGATTTTTTAGAACTTTATTTTTGGTGATTTTTAATTTTGGCTATTTTTTCAATGGTAAAAACTCACCAGTATTTGGAATAAGCATGCTATTTTTGTCATTTTTCATGTCAATTTCGCTGGCTTTTCGTGACTTTTTGCCAATTTCAACTTATCCTGATTATAAAACTTAAATTTTAATAATGTACAACGTTGCGTATACTTAACATTAAATCAATATACGAAACATTATGTATACTTTAGATATGCTTATCTTCCATATCTAAATATATAAACTTGATTGAATTTTTTTAATGCATATTATCTAAAGTATTAAACAATTCCGTTGAACTCACAACCTTTATGTATTATATGTTCATGTTTGTTTATTAAACACAAAGTATTAAATTTATATAATAATTGTCCGATACTTCGTTAACGGTAATTTGTAATATTGGAATATATGTATTTTTGAAGAAAAGTTAATTAAGTTTACTAAGGATTTTCCTATTTTTAGAAACTTTTGTAAACTTTTTGTAGTTTTAAGTTATTAACTTAGGTCATTAAAGGGGCACTTTTCCCCACTTTAACCCCATTTTTAAACATTTTAAATGGAAATTCTAAAAAGCGTTGTTCCAGTAAATGAACGCATATTCTAAATATAAGATTCCTGCATAAAAAATGCTAAGGAAGAGATTTTTCTCTAGTTTCCACCCCCTTAAAAATTCCTTAAAATCCTGTTTTTGAATGTCTACGCCGTACCCTGATACATATTTAGAGAAGGCGGCCAAAAATCTTATTTTTTTTTTGTAACCGATTTTAAACCCAATTAGCTTATTTCAAAATATACACCTCAGAACCTATAGAGCCAGAAAAGTAAGGCAAAATGTTTACTATTTGATGGTGAACAGGGTGTTCCAAAATATAAATTTTTTAAATTTTTCCACAGTTCAAATGTTTATATTTTTTTTTTTTTTTTGTTTTCAGAGATATTAACTTCGGGTAAATTTTGTTTAATTATCCGTTAAATAAATTGTTATCAGGTATAAATTTTTTTATTATAGATTACTCAATAGTTTTTTATCATTTTTAAATTAGGGTATGTTTTAACGAAAATTTTCGTATTTATTGGAGAATAACTAAAGTGGATCAAAAGGGATGAAAATTGATTTTATATTTCCCGAAAAGCCATATTCCCCTCTAAAAGTGCATATCAAATACTTTTGGGCAAAATTGGTCGTGGAGGATCTAGAACAATTTTTTCGATTAAAGTTTAAATTTTTTAATTTATTTCCGAATTTCATAGAAATTTACTATATTAGGGTGATATCAAAAAATGCTATAAAAACCGTGTGACCACCGAATTTTTAATGCATGGATTACATTTGAGTTACATATTTCGATATATATATCAGCGCATTGTCACCTGTTTTACAAAATTTATAACAATCTGACCAATTTTTGGTTAATACATAAAATTTGTGACCAATTTTATAGGCCAAATGTAAACTCCGTAACAAGTAACTCATAAGGTTTTTTAACTTTAATAGCTTATATTTTAATAACCAATGAAGCTAAACACTAACTGTAAGAATTTTTATGAAGAGGAAAAGTAACGTTTTCAACAAAAATTCATACATTTTACAAACTTTTTCGTATATCTTCGCTATCACGACTTCAACTCTGTAACGATTTTTCGTCATTATTTTTGATAAAAATGCATATACCAGAATTTTGGAATTATCTATTATTTATATTGCGAAAAGTATAATGTTATTTATACTCAAATGATCGTTGGACTGTAAGTAATCATCCAGTATAACAGACTTGAAGCTTTTCTGCAGCATGTAACATTCTCGAGATGAAAAAAGATGTCTTTAATAAGATTTGAATAAATGTTGTAAACTCCGTTCCTAATTTTTACACCAAACTATTTAACGAGTAAGAAAAACAATGTCATATTTGGATTCACCTTGTAGGCGTCATGCGATTTTGTTTCGGACAAAAAAAATTCTGACAAAGCGTTTCTGAAGGAAAACGAAAAAAGTAACCAAATGTAAACTCCGTAACCACAATTGTTTGCATCAGGTTTCATTCAAATAAATGTAGATAAATGTTTAAAATATTTTAAAATAACCATAAACAGAGGTGATTCAACTAATATTTATGCGTCAAAAGACGATTCAACTAATAATTTTGCGTCAAATCAAAAAAAGTTATCAGTTTTTTACCCTAAGCTGCCGGAGCGAAAAACGATTGATTTTGCATTTCATTGGTTTTGAATCGATATTTCGAGTCATTACTGACTTTAGTTTGACAAATTAAATTTGTTTCACACAATTTAAGAATTTTTTGATTGTGAAATGTTATATTTTTAATATATTATTTTGTAACTGCGCAATCGCTGTTTGGATTTTAAAAATTTTTTTATTTTTGAAAAGCATTTAAAAGGACCAAAAATACAAAATTAAAAAAAATAAAATTTTTTTTCTCGGAATGAATTGTATTTTTATTCGCGAAACCGCCAATTTGATAAACACAAATTATATATCATTGGAAAGCAAGTTGAAAACCCAAATACGAAAAACTAATAAATTGAAGAAAATTCGTACGCAATTTTTTTTGTTATATCTTTTGCTTGCAGAAATGTAAACTCCGTTACAACAAGAAAAATTAAAATTGTGCAAAAAAGTTATTGCGACAACTTGTAGAAGAAATTTTTTGCAATTATGTTTATAATGACTAAACTTACTGATTCCATTAAGAAAAAAGCGAAATATTAACACTTTTTGCTTCTCACAAATTTGGCCCAAAAATTTATCACATTTTTTGATTTCACCCATTAACAATAAAATTATATATAAAGTTATAGTCAATCACCCTTAATCTAAATTTTTCAAATGTTTATTTTAGTTAAAGTCGACTTTAGTTAAAATATTTGGTGGCAATATGCCTTGACTGGGTTTATTTTTGGAGCATCCTGATTGGTTAATTTATTTTCAGCCAATCAAAATGTTTGAAAATGTAAATATTTCTGTACGGTTTTCCTACACAAAATGAACAAAACCGTATGATTAAAAATAAAATCGACTTTAAATTAAAAATACTCTTTTATAGTAAGGTCCAATGATTTTTCAAAAAAAAATCTACTTGGAATTTAATTTCCATCCTCAGTAGATTATTTATTTTCGTTGCGGTTTTACATTTAGACTAACCCTCAAATGCTCACGGCACCTTTAAATATACAACCACAAAAAAATCCTACGGGTTTATTTTGAGCTCAATTAAAATGAAAACTTCACAAATGCGCAAATAAAACCCAAGAGGTCTTTAATAAAATATATATTAAAAAATATTTAGAATTGCGTCTTCAATTAATAATAGGAGTCGGGAAAATAAAATGGGCGATTTTAATTAGAAAGAGAGTTTTTTATGAAAATAACTTAAAAAAGTTTATATAACTTTTTTCATTTGTTTCTTTTATCTATTTTATTTTTAATTTAATTTTATGTTGCATTAAAAATGGGTAATATTTTTTTTAAAATGAGGAAAAATTTATTTATTATTTATGTTATTGTTTGTGATTTTGAATTAAACACCCATTATCATGAGGTATTATTAGTTTTCTTCATTTTTGTTTCTATCAACTTTTTTTTATTTGCTCTCAAAACTAGTTTATTTAAGTACAACACACTTGTTAGTTGTTGTTAATAATTTCGAGTTCTATCTTTGCTCCCTTTTAATGTAATTTTAAGTGAGCAAATTTTACTAAAGTAAACGCGTATCACTTAATTGATGCCAAACCAAATCGAAACTGAAATACTAAAAAACTACTGGTTTTATTATCAGTAAAATTTCATTAAATAATATATGTTTTTAATACTGCTAATTACCTGATAATATTGTAAATATTTTTTTGGAGTTGACATCAATATTCATTATTTTTTATTCATTATTTTTCAAACAAGTTCAACACATTTTCATATATATTTCATATTTTTTATTATTATTTATTAAAGAATAATTTTATATTAAATTTAAGAATTAATTTGAAATTTTCTTAAGAAAACAATACAAATGATAGTTTTAGTGAATGTTCGTAGAAAACAATTACACATGTAGATTATGTTGAATTGTATTCCAGGAATTAAGGACATAGTGCTTAATGATTAATATCTGATATGCAGATGTGTGAATACAGGTAAAGCACGTCACTATGGCAACATTTGTGAAAAAGGTGACAAAGAGGAGATAAGAAGATAAACAAAAAATCTAAAGTAGAATGTTTGTATGTCTGTTTGATCACCTCTGAGAGTAAATTATCATTGTATTATTATCACAATCTGACAATAATACAATTTAATGGAAAATCACTGATGAAGCCTGTCCATAAAAAAGCCAGAAACTAGATCTAGTCTGATTTGCAAATCAGTCTGCAGCCTGCTTTTGAACGGACTAGTTCGCAATGACGGAAAATTTAATTTGTTCCAAGTGCTACAAAATCATTAAAAAAAATGTGAAATTGGTTGTGTTATTTGCCATTGTAAATTTCACAAAATTTGTGCTAAAATTGAAGATGATAGTGCGGTTAATGCCATATTAAATTTTGAGAACATTGTTTACAATTGTAATAATTGTTTACAATCATCTTCTGATTTAATCAAAAAAGTTAGTTTGTTGTCTTATGAAATTCAACAATTAAAAAATATGTTCTCAGAATTTGTGAACAATAATGCGAAAGAAAATGGAAATAATAACAACATGAAACAGAAGTCTCATCGAAGTTTGCCAGTTCTCAAAACCAGTTTTAATTCCAATATGTAGAATGCTCAATGTATACAAACAACAACAGTATCTGCTGAAAACAATAATTCAAATATTTCTTTTCGTTCGTCTGCTAATAAGAAAACAACAACAACGTGTCCTATTGTTAATGTTGATTTGCCTTCTACCAGTGTAGCTGCAAAAACTGCTGTTCAAACTACAGCTGTTATTGATGACGTTTGCTATGTTAACAAAACTAACAATGTTACTAACGCAGATGTTTTAAATGCTGATAATGCTGTCGATGACCAAGATCTCTCGAAGTGGACTAACGTTTCTTCTAGGAAGAAGAATAAGAATAAACGTAAAGTTGTAGTTGGAGATAGTAATAATTTGGAATTGGATGTGGTACATAAAATGAGATGGGTGCACTTGTCATCTTTTAAGCCAACTGTTACTGAAGAAGTTATCAAGTCATATGTTGCTAAACATTTAGATATTGATTTGTCTCATATATCTTGTTATAAACTAATTAAAAAAGATGCTTCTGTGGATAATTTAAGGTTCGTTAACTTTAAACTTGGTATTTCATCTGCTTTTTATGAAGAAATTTTTAAGCCTGAGCTTTGGACCTCAGATATAAGAGTCCGTCCTTTCAATTTTTTTCCGAAGAAGTCGCCACCTCAACGACAAACCTAATAAATTCTAAAAAATCGTTAAAACTTTATTACCAAAACGTTTCTGGCATGAGGTCTAAATCATCATTTTTTAGTACCTTCATATCTCAATGTGATTATTATGTGATTGTTATTAGGGAGACTTGGCTAAATTCTGACTTTTATGACGAAGAATTTTTTAATCCCTATCTATATGTGGTCTATAGAAAGGATAGGGACGCTTTAAAAACTGGTCATGAAAGAGGAGGAGGAGTCCTTATTGCTGTTAAGAAATCTCTTTGCTGTAAACTTATTCCTTTAAATAATTTGGATTCGGAACTGGATCAATTATGTGTGTCTATCAAATCGGTTACTTATGATCTTTATATATGTGCATCTTATGTTCCACCTAGAAGTTCTGATGAATTGTACGCTACTCATGCTTCCAATATTGTACATCTTGCTGATCGTTTCAATGATGGTGACGGTTTGTGTGTATTAGGTGATTTTAATTTAACTGATATTGTATGGTCGATAGTTCCTAATTCAGATCAGTTTCTTCCTAATAATGTTAATAAATCTTTTGAAATCAATTTTCTTGATGCTGCTTTTAGTCTTGATCTAATAATGTTTTTAATAAGCTGAACAAAATTCTTGATTTAGTGTTTCTTTCTTCTGATTTAAAATTTTCAGTTTGTGAATCAGTATTTTCAGTTTCACCTTCCACTGCTTCTCATTCTGCTTTGGAAGTTGGAATTGAATTTTATGAATATATTCGTAGTAATAATGTTAATGAAGTACATACATGGGAATTTTTCATTACCATTGAAATTTCATTACCATTAGTTCATACTAATGACAATGAAAAAAATTTCATTACCATTTAATGGTAATGAAATATTTTTCATTAGTAAAATCATTACTAATGGTAATGAAATTACACTAATGCATAAAAAAACTAATTACAATTTATTAAGAACCATTTGTTTACAAAAAAAGTCAGACAAATGAAAACGAACAACGGGTTTGGCCGGGGAATTTATAAAACATAATTTTTTAAGGAGAATCCATCCCATTCCGTTAAACTTTACCTGGATACAAATAACAATGGAATGGAAAGTAATATTTAATTTCAAATGAGCATGAGAATATTCCATCTTCGATTTCAGCGAGTTTTACTCCATTTTTACGTATTCTGTCAATGGCAATTATTTTTTTTAATTTATTCATTATCAATGGTAATGAAATTTAAAATCATTGTCATTAATCAATGAAATTAAATTTTAGAATCATTACCATTAATTAAAAAAATGGTAAGGAAAATAATTTCATTACAATTGATATCAATGCAATGGTAATGAAATCATCAATTAATTAGTCTACCTAATTAATTAGTCCCATGTATGACATACATGGGAATTTTTCATTACCATTGAAATTTCATTACCATTAGTTCATACTAATGACAATGAAAAAAATTTCATTACCATTTAATGGTAATGAAATATTTTTCATTAGAAAAATCATTACTAATGGTAATGAAATCACACTAATGTAAAAAAAAAACTAATTACAATTGATTAAAAAACTATTTGTTTACAAAAATTTTAATATATAACATAAGCTACAATCAGGGATGGAAAAGCCCTCAAGCTAGCCAAAAATATAAACATTTTTCTAAAAAGCTAAAAAGTGGAACGCACATTCACATGTGCGCGCACATGGATGCAACAAATCGATGAAATTAAAAAAAGTTTCAAATACCAGAAAAAATCGCAAAAAAAAATGCAAAAATTATAAAAAATCGCCAAAATTTGAAAAAATGCCAAAATTGAAAAATTTTTTAAAAAATCGCCCAAATAGTCAAAATTTAAACAAAAATCGTCAAAAATTAGACAAAATCGCAAAAATTGCAAAATATCGTAAAAATTTTGAAAAAATCGTCTTGAAAAAATTTTCAATATTTGAAAAAATTACCAAAATCGTCAAAATTTCAAAAAGCCGTCAAAAATTGGAAAAAATCTGAAAAAATTGAAAAATTGCCAAAATTGAAAAATTTTGTAAATATTTTGAAAAACTTGGATAACTTGAAAATATCGTCAATATTTGAAAAAATTGCCCAAATAGTCAAAATTTAAAAAAAAAAATCGACAAAAATTAGACAAAATCGCCAAAATTGCAAAATATGGTAAAAATTTTGAAAAAATTGTCTATATTTGAAAAAATTACCAAAATCGTCAAAATTTCAAAAACTTGTCAAAAATTGGAAAAAAGGGAAAAATTTGAAAAATTGCCAAAATTGAAAATTTTGTAAAAATTTTGAAAAAATCGTCATAACTTGAAAAAATCGTCAATATCTGAAAAAATTGCCCAAATAGTCAAAATTTAAAAAAAAAAAAAAATCGTCAAAAATTAGACAACATCGCCAAAATTGCGAAATATCGTAAAAATTTCGAAAAAATTGTCAAAATCGTCAAAATTTCAAAAAGTCGTAGTGAAAAAAATAGGAAAAATTTGAAATATTGCCAAAATTGAAAAATTTTTAAAAAATCGTCATAACTTGAAAAAATCGCCAATATTTTAAAAAATTGCCCAAATTGTCAAGATTTAAAAAAAAAATCGTCAAAAATTAGACAAAATCGCCAAAAATTGGAAAAAATCAGAAAAATTGCCAAAATTGAAAAATTTTGAAAAAGTCGTCATAACTTCAAAAAATCGTCATAACTTCAAAAAATCGCCAATATTTTAAAAAATTGCCCAAATTGTCAAAATTTAAAAAAAAAATCGTCAAAAATTAGACAAAATCGCCAAAAATTGGAAAAAATCAGAAAAATTGCCAAAATTGAAAAATTTTGAAAAAATCGTCATAACTTCAAAAAATCGTCATAACTTCAAAAAATCGTCAATATTTTAAAAAATTGCCTAAATAGTCAAAATTTAAAAAAATCGTCAAAATTAAAAAAATCGCCAAAATTGCAAAATATCGTAAAAATTTTGAAAAAATCATCTTGAAAAAATTGTCAATATTTGTAAAAATTACCAAAATCGTCAAAACTTCAAAAAGTCGTCAAAAATAGGAAAAAATTGCCAGAATTGAGAAACTTGTAAAAATTTGTGAAAATCGACAAAAATTAGAAAAAATCGCCAAAATTTAAAAAATAGTCCAGGTATTAAAAAACGAAATTTCCAAAATTTATTTTTCGCATTTATTTTTTCTTTGTTCCGTTTTCATCATTTAGTTTTCGAGATACGGAGGATATTCCAAATAAATGCCGTTTTCTCTCTACGAGGCTTAGTTTTCGAGAAAAACGCGATTTTAAAATCTAGCAATGCAAGTCAAAATTTAGTTTCGGTATCGGGGTACTGGTGATGGGTTTTGACCTTTGCTGCAGTCATTTTTCCTCTAGCTCTTCTAGTTTTCGAGATATGGGTGATTAAATTTTATTTAAGCGATTTTCGCATTTATTTTTCCGCAGATAACTCACTATGACTTCCCAGTTTCAAAACCGTTGTCCGTTTTCATTTAACTCATTCAGTTTTCGAGATATGGGGGATATTCCAAATAAAAGCCCTTTTCCCTCTACGAGGCTTAGTTTTCGAGAAAAACGCGATTTTAAAATCTAGCAATGCAAATCAAAACCTAGTTTCGGTATCGGGGTATTGGTGATGGGTTTTGACCTTTGGTGCAGTCATTTTTCCTCTAGCTCTTCTAGTTTTCGAGATATTGTAAAAATTACCAAAATCGTCAAAACTTCAAAAAGTCGTCAAAAATAGGAAAAAATTGCCAGAATTGAGAAACTTGTAAAAATTTGTGAAAATCGACAAAAATTAGAAAAAATCGCCAAAATTTAAAAAATAGTCCAGGTATTAAAAAACGAAATTTCCAAAATTTATTTTTCGCATTTATTTTTTCTTTGTTCCGTTTTCATCATTTAGTTTTCGAGATACGGAGGATATTCCAAATAAATGCCGTTTTCTCTCTACGAGGCTTAGTTTTCGAGAAAAACGCGATTTTAAAATCTAGCAATGCAAGTCAAAATTTAGTTTCGGTATCGGGGTACTGGTGATGGGTTTTGACCTTTGCTGCAGTCATTTTTCCTCTAGCTCTTCTAGTTTTCGAGATATGGGCGATTAAATTTTTATTTAAGCGATTTTCGCATTTATTTTTCCGCAGATAACTCACTATGAATTCCCTGTTTCAAAACCGTTGTCCGTTTTCATTTAACTCATTTAGTTCTCGAGATATGGGGGATATTCCAAATAAAAGCCCTTTTCTCTCTACGAGGCTTAGTTTGCGAGAAAAAAATCTAGCAATTCAAGTCAAAATCTAGTTTCGCTATCGGGGTATTGGTAGTGAGTTTTGACCTTTGGTGCAGTAATTTTTTTTCTAGCTCTTATAGTTTTCGAGATATGGAAGATTAAAATTTTATTTAAGCGATTTTCAATTTTTGCGAGTAATGAATTTTGGCGATTTTTTCTAATTTTTGACGATTTTTCAAACTTTGACGATTTTTCAAATTTTGACGATTTTTTCCAATTTTTATAATTTTTTTCAATTTTGTAAATTTTTTCAAATTTTGACAATTGACAATTGTAATTTTGGCGATTTTTAAAATTTTTAACGATTTTTTGAAATTTTTGACGATTTTTCAAATTTTGACGATTTTTTCAATTTTGGCGATTTTTTCGAATTTTTGACGATTTTTCAAATTTTGACGATTTTTTCCAATATTTTCCAATTTTTGTCATTTTTTTCAATTTTGGAATTTTTTTAAAATTTTGACAATTTCCAACCTTGATTTCAGTGAATTTTATGCATTTTTACGTTCCTCGAAAGGATTATCTGTCAATGGTAATTATTTTTTTTAATTGATACATTATCAATGGTAATGAAATTAAAAACCATTGTCATTATTCAATGAAATCAAATTCCAAAATCATTAACATTAATTTGAAACAATGGTAACGAAAATAATTTCATTACCATTTATATCAATCAATGTTAATGAAATCGTCAATTAATTAGTCCACCTAATTCATTAGTCCCATGTATAATCGTAGACACAAAAGTGAACTAATATTTATTATACAAATTTTGTAATATTTTGACTTTCTGTCAAGAAAATTTTTATAATTTTTTATGCTTAAATTAATTAAGACTCGTGGATATAACCCTTGCAAAAGTCATACTTTTTATAAGTAATTATTATCAGACGTTTTTTGGATGGGTTAATTTTAGTTTTTGCGTTGTACAAAGTTCTAGTTGAGTAAAAATGAAATATACTCGTATTTATTAATGTTTGCATCTTTAAAATATAAAATTTCTAAAGAATTGCAAACACAAAACTAAAATTATTGTGAAATTCGTTAAAACTTCTTTTAAAAAAGACATAAAATATTAAAATAATAAAGAAAAAAAAGTTGTATGCAATACCGAAATCGGTATCGTTCTAAAATCGGTATTTCGAATTTGCTAAAATGGCTCGAATTTCTACAATTTCGGTATTACCGAAGTCGGTATTGGAAAGCTTAATGTTGAGTCAGTCAGACAGTTAGTCTGTCATGTTATTCTTTTATATTTAAAGGTTGTTATACGAATTACAGCACAATGTGTGTATTTTTAATATCATAGTAAATAAGAAAAAAAATACTTTTATTTATTCAGTTAATTTTTCCAAGAAAGCAAAAGAGTAAAACTTGAAAATTACATGAAGAGAAAAAAAATACAAAATATAAATACTGAAAAATAAAATTCAATTAAAGTCAACAACACGTAACTGAAACTTTAATATTGAAATCATAAAAAAGAAACACAATGGTTGGGGGAATACACGTACACACGTATACACAATATATCAATATCCACGCGCACACACACACACACACACACACACAAATAAGCACACACACACACACAATAAACAAAAAGTGTTGCATATGTAAAAGGGGCAAATATAATATACACAAGTGGTATAACTGTAGTAGTCGTTGCTACTGTGGGAAATATAAATTATAAAAAGTAACACTACGTATGGTTGGTATGGACACAATTCTTTTGAAGAGTTAAATTGTATACAATTTCTTATGTACACTTTCGGGTATACGATACAATAGCCTGGGAAATGCTTGAACATGTGAACATTTAAAGAGAGATCTGTTTTAAGTTCATTTTTTTTCTCAATGCTTTTTAATACACAATTTATTTCTTTATATCTTTCAATAATTTTAAAAGAAGTCTATAGATTTAAGGAAACTCTTAACCTCTTTTCATAGTTCAGCCCATAAATATGAATATTTAAAATAAGATACAATAACTGTAACCCTATTCATAAGGAGAAGTAAATAATAGTGCAATAAAAAAATGTTTATTGTTAAGGCTCAATTACTGAATGTCCAATGAACAGTTAAATTCAAATTTTATATGGGAAATAACAGCAAATGTTTCAGTTAAAATTCCAGTTAGTAGCTAACGGGACATTGTTAAAATGAGTCTTAGAGCAGTTTTTATTTTATTATTTTTCAAATTTTCTACAGCTGTTAGTTTTTCTTTCAAAAGTGGTAGTTTGTTATTAGTAACTAAAATATGCAAGAGTGACCCTTAGAGTAGAATACAATTTATATGAAATGTTGAAGAGATAAAAATCGAGAAAATGTTAAATAGAATTTCAAATTTTCCAACAATTTTCTTCGGTAGACTCAACTGATTTATATATGTAAACTATTTGAACTATTCAACCATAGAAATTTAATCAAATGCCTTAAACCATTTAAATACCCAGAAAAATAAACAAATGATGCAAAAGCAGTAAAACAAATGATCTAGATGTAATTCTTTTAAAAACAGAAACACTAATGACTTTAATTTTAAGTTCCCAGTGTAGAAAATCATTACCAGATATGTGGTTACGTAACTACATACTTGGTAATGGTAACTAGTTACTTTTGTTATTACATTTCTTATTACCTTTATATGGCGATGTCGCGAAAAATAATGAGTTATGGTTACGCACCAGCATATGAAAAATTTTAAAATATGTCATTACCTACAAGCTTACCAGTATTGACAAAAAGAATGAGTCTAAAAATCGATTTTCAATAAAATAAATTATATTAAACAAAATATCTTTTATTGTATTTTTTTTTAAATAAAATTTGCTGGTGCGGGAATCGAACCTGGGTCTACAGATTGCCAGTCAACAGCTCTACCATCTGAGCTATATCGACATGTAATATTTAATAGATAAAAACATAATTGACCTGCTGCACACAAGTAAGCTTACTCGCCAACATACAAAAAATCAAAAAATATGTGGTTACATATATCCTTACCAGTGTTTAAAAAATATTGAGTCTAAAAATAGATTTCAAAAAAATCTAGAAAATTATTTTCTATTTGAAATAATGATAAAAATAAGTCATCATCAGTAACTCATTATTATATATTTTAAAATAATGCAGAAGGTAAGTGGGTGTCATTACTGGTATTCCAAAAAATAATGATATGTCATTACCGTTTCTACACTGGGATCTTTGGCATTTACGGTCGGATCTTAAAGTATGATACATCGATGTTTTTCTCTCGAGGGGACCAATGTTTTGCTCTAAGTGCCATTGACCCCAAGTATCTCGTTCTAGAAGTTACCCACCAGATCTCAGTTGCTACAACCCTAATGTATAACCCTAATGTCAGAAAATTAAAGCTCGCAAAAAATCATTAAACTTTTGCTAAGGAAGTTTTTCGATAAACCCAGTAGGAATTTTTTATAATTTTTTGGTTGCCGAACGTAGGGGTTGCACAGTGCTTTGATCCCATATAATGATTGGACAAAAATAGAAAGAGTGGAGACAGAATTTTGAAATTTGGTACACTGACATAGAACCCCCTAATTAAGAAAAATTAAAATTTTTGGAAATATCGAGGACTCGCCCACCTCCCATAGGTCCTGAAATTTGAAAATATTATATTAGCTACATAAATGGAGGCAAAATTACAAAACATATATATTGAGATACACATAAAGCTGGAAATGTTTGTGTTGTGTCACTGGAAATGTTTTTATCAAAATCGAAGCAAGGACTCTTAGTCCTGCCATATATCCTTTATCTTAAAATCTTTATAAAACCTGTAAATCCGATTGTCATGAAATGTAGCACGTGAATTGATATACGGCCAAGCGATATTTGTGCCAAATTTGAGTAAAATCGATTCATTAATAAAAAATAATGCCTCTCATAAAAAATGCGATCTAAATGATTTTTCTAAAACAAAAAGAAATTAAATAGGATTAAAATTGGAAGCCATGTCAGTCCTTCATTTTAGGTATAGGGTATGTTCAGCGAATTTATGTAAAACACTACGAAGAATATTTTTGTGGAACATTTTAACCCTCTAACTCTTCGATTAAAGGGACTTTTTTGGCCCTCTTTTAAAAACGGACAAAAACGACCCATAAGTTGAAGAGTTAGAGGGTTAAAATGTTCCGCAAAAATATTTGTCATGAAATTCTACTATAAGTCTTTTAAGACATCAGTATTAAAAATTTAACTTCAGTGCCCGTAATAAGTAAAAACTTAAAATCTGTTTAAGGGTTAATTTCGTACTTATTCAGAATTGGCGTTCAAATGTCACACAAAGATTTTAGGAAGAAACTATGGGAATCTTCTATTTGGGTATAGGATGTGTTCAGCGAACCTCTGTAAAACACTACGACGAACATTTTTGTGAAACATTTTAACCCTCTAACTCTTCAACTTACGGGTCGTTTTTGTCCCTTTTTAAAAGGGGCTAACAAATGCCTTTTCATTGAAGAGTAAGAGGGTTAGAATGTTCCACAAAAATGTACCTGGTAGTGTTTTTAGCGGTAATAATTTAGTGAATTTTTATCAGCTGGTAATTTAATTAAAGAATGAAATACATATATGTAGCTTTTATTACGTGAATGATATATAAAAAATAGTCTTTAAAAAAAACATTTTTTTTTGATTTTTATAAAAAAATTAGTAGATATTTCTTTCATATAAAATAAGCAAAGGCCGATTCCTAACAAAAAAATAATAATATGAAAATCAATTAACATAATGTTTTTTAATATATTAACAAACTTTGATAATTTTTAATATTTTAACCAAAAATTAGGTATATTTAAGGATTTATTAATGAAATAGATGATGCGTTTTTGCCAAATTTTATACTTTTTAAAAAAAAATAATATTACCTTAATTCTTCGAAAAAAAATTATAACACCTTATTCAAATCTAAGAAAGTTGGAAACTTTTTCGTAACCCATAAAAGATGATCTTACAAAAATACATTTTTTGACATTAGGAAAAAATTTTTTTTTAAAGTTAAATTAAGAAATTGGTTTTCATCTTTATTTTTTCTTATACAAAATTATAAGAGCATGACAAAAAATTTTAAAATTGTAAAATCAATTAACATAATTTTTTTAAAGTTCTATTTAACTTTTGATATTTTTAGGCTCCCAGCAAAAATATTGTAAAAATTCAAAAAATATTTTGATATGTTAATTGCAGATTTTTTTACAATTTTATTATCTTTTATTGATTAGAATATATTCAAATATTTAAAAAAAAGAAAAATTTTAAAGATACCCAGCAAAAAATTAATTTTTACCAATTTTTTTTTTTTAAGATCCAAAAAATTCATATTTTTGCATTACACGCTGTGTTAAAAATTTAGCGACTTTAGCGACCTCTAGTGTAGACAGCATGAGTTATACCAGAAAGGATAATATTTACGAGATTAAGTAATTTTAGTATATATACAAAAAAAATATTTTGGACAAAATCGAAAACACAAATTTTTTTTTTGATTTTTCTATATGGGACAAAGCACTGTGGGTCGCCTTTTAAAATTTTTTTTCATTGGATTTTTCTTATATAGCAAAACATTGGTCTCTTCGAGGCAAAAAAATCGATATATCACACGAAAAATTAAAAAAGACGACCCCTACGTTCGACAAAAAAATTGCCTTGCAAAAATATTTTATTTTTGAAGGTGTAGCGCGCACTTTTTTTTACCTGTACATTTTATGAAAAATTCCATTAATTCAATGAAAATTTCAATAGACGAGTTCCAGTGAAGCTTCATTGGTTTTATGCAGAAATTCATTAATGTCATGCACATAATTTCTCAGTGTACGAAAATCTAAAATCCAAGACATTGTAATGATAGTCTTCATCAGCCCCACTCCTTATACCGCTAGTAGCAGTCGTATAGTCGGGGCTACCTAGTGTTTCCAATTATTTGACATAGGCGGTTAACCGGTTAATGCATTATTCGAAAAATCACTAAAATTAATTAACCGATTATTCGGGTCGGTTAATCGAGAAAATTGGCGATTAATCGATTAATCGTTTAATGAAAAATTAATGTATTTTCTTAACTTTTTATCAATAAAAACACAAAGGCTGACTTTTTTTATTATTAAAAACTAGAAGAGCCTTTTATATTGAGCCATTAATATAAAAAATTTTAAGCTCTATTTCAAAATACCAATTTACTCTGCAAAAATCAGAAAAAATTTTGCTTAATATTTCTAGTCTGAGAATATCATAAATAATTGTTAAATTCTCAGTCTTTTCGGTTTTAGGGGCCATTAACAATAAATTAATTTTGAGATAATTTTCACAGAGAGAATTTAATTGGACGAGTTTTAATGAAAATTTTCACTAAAATAATGAAAGTTAATGCACAAAGTTAATGCAAAACAAATTTTACGAAAAAGCTTTTTCATTGCGTGTATGTTATTTTCAATAAATAATACGAAATTTCTCATAAAACTGCATCAAGTCAATGAAAAGTTTAGTACAGTGTTGTTTTAATGCCATATAGAAAGCTGCAATTAATATTGTAATTAATATGCAATTTAATCAATTTTAATAGATTTGAGGTTAAGAAGAAGAATAGACCTTTTTCTGTAAAAATTATAATCACTTTATTATTTTCAAATAAGACGATCTAGTTTTTGCTTTTTTTTGTATGGACAGGCGTCGTCAGTGATTTTTCATTAAATTGTATTAATTATTTATATGATTTTATTGTCAGATTGTCTCTATATGTGACGCGCAAAATAGAAAGGGACCTAAGGTCAGGAGAGCATGGGATCGGTCTCATTCGATGCTCAGATGTTGTCCAAAAAAAAAAAAAAAAAATTGATTTTTTTACCCTTAGGTCCCTTTCTCTATGCGCTGTCACATATGATAATTTTTTTCAACAACCCGTCGAACACATGCTCCCACATTACAAACGTAACTATACTAAAGTGCGACAGCTTAACCATCTCACCCAAGTAAGGCCTTGAATGCAATGAAACTAATTCGTTGTTTTCTTTCCTATTCAGCTCTCTGTTGCAGTTTTTACTCAGAAGTGACACATATAAACATTCAATTTTTAGGTTTTTGTTTATCTTTCAATCTCCTCCGTGTTTCAATAGACGAATTCCAGCGAAATGTCATTGAATCAATACAAAAATTCATAAAAAACATGTAGACAATTCCGTCAGTGTGCATTAACAGATGTCAAATCCCAAACAGATTTGTTTGTTCGAACTTTATCACAGATTTTCGAAAGTGAGAGCAGTTTCTCAGCTTTTCTAAATTCTATGTATGTTTGCAATAATAAAATTTTAAGTATAATACGCACTTTTTTTGTTAAAACAAATATAAATAAAATCATCGACTAGAGCCTGAAAAACTGCTCTCACTTTTGAAAATAAATTTTACATTTTAAAAAATTAAAATAGAAATAAAAAATTGTCTCTTGTATTTCCTTCCACAAAGTGTTAAGGGGGGTAAATACTGTAACAACAGCATTTTAAAGGGCATACTTGAACGGTTGTCAAAAATTTAATTAACAATATTTTTAATATTTTATTTTTTTATTTAAAAATTATGTTATTGTGGTATTTTAAAAAAATATCAGTTTTATATTTCCTCAGCCAAAATCGCCAGAGTTGCCACTTCATTACTGGCCTTTTTTAAAAAAGGCTAAATCGGCTGCCACTGTGCAGCCTTCATTAATTATCGAAAAATAAAAATGTAAAGTGATTCTTAATCCCAGATAAATTCTCTAGTCCTTATCGTGGCCAGATTTTTATTTTTAAAATTTTTTTTTAACAAAGTTGCCACACAAACTTAAAAGTTTCAAAAAATCAAGAAAAAACACATTTGCTCGGGGATATACAATTTATTTGACCAATATTTAAAAAAAGGGCCACGATAAGGACTAGAGTTTTTTGTTGCCTACGAAAGAAAAAAACTTGGATCGAAATCGGTTAACCCGCCTTGGCTGTACAGTGGCAGCAGATATTGAACTCAGGGTTGTGGGAAAACGCGTTTAAAGTTTAAAATTAATGTTACGCTAAGAAAACAGAAAAATTTCAAAAAACCCTGTATGAGTTAAATTTATATCTCACAGTTTTCTATGCGTGGGAAGAATCGGATAAAGAGTATTTTATATATTAACCCAAATATTCTTAAAAACGGTGGTAGAGAATTTATTAGACATTTCATTTCGGTCAAAATCTTTCCTTTCGTACATTTTTTTAATTTGTTTTATATTTGTTTTTTATTTTTTATATACATTGATTACTTTTATGGCTTATGAAAAGCCATCAGTACCTGCCTCATATAACGTGCCTTCGCCCACCATCGCCAGGAATCGTCATTGGATTTCCTTTAAAGACTACGTGCAAATCTTGCATCTTGGGATGTATTTTTGTTCTGCTGTATTATGCGAAATAAGTTTTATAATAAGGACAATGGTAAAAACGCTCCCAAAAATTTTTGTATACAAATTTAATGTATAGAAAATTACTTTGTGACTAAAATATATTTTACAAAAAAAAAATGTGGAAATTTTATTTCTTCGAATTTTTTATTGCTATTTTCTGAGTATAAACTGAAGAGTATGCTCTATCCAAATTAAATATAAAAAAAATTCAAAAACAAAATTTTTCCCAGAGTCGACACTCCCTTCAAGCATTTTTTTAGAAATAGGAACTTTGTTATTTCGTTAAAAAATTCAAAAAAATGTTATTAAAAATTAATTGCGATAATGTACACTAAAAAAAAAAAGTTAGTATAAAAATTAGTAAAACGGTTTCCAATTTTATTATACTAGTATTATACTAATTTTTAGTATAAAGTTGTTTTTTAGTAAAATAATTTGGTATTCTCATTTTACAAATTACAGAATTTTTTACTAATTTGAGTTGCTAAATCTACAAATTTAATTTTACTAAATTTTGAAACCCGATTAGCTAAAATTAGCAAAAAAAATTACTAATCTTTTTTATTTTGGGAGTTTAATTTTTTTTTTTTTTTTTTAATATACACAACCTGATAGAAATTTTTGTTGCAATATGATTACCAGAAAACCAAGTTGTTTTTAAGCGTTTTTTTCCATTTATAATAAAAATAGATTTGTTCTCTAAATTTTTTTGTTGTTTTTTAATGTTTATGCTTTGCTTTTTTCGAATATTTCTTTGTTATAAATACAAATTAGTTTCCAATTTTTTCAATATGTATTTTTATCATCCATATTCGTACACTCGGTGAAAAAAGAGTTATCATATTGATGAAACTGCTTTCTAAATCAATCATCGGCAATAAATATGACGAAGCGTTTCATAAAGCAGATGATCTTTTTTATACGAAAATTGATGCCAAAACGTCTTTCAAATTAGTTCGTATTAACCGATAATTCGTCTTTAACCAAGTTTAGCTTAAAAGAATTTTACTGTAAATGGTACAATTGTTTTCTATTCTAAAGCTGCCTACACACAAAGGAACATTCGTCACAAAATGCCCTTCGTGTATGGCGACCTATAGAAAATCAAGCATTCTGTACAGCATGCTGGACGGCTTTATGAATTTGATCATGTAGTGTCTAATTTGACAGCTTGTCAAACATGTTGGACGAAAAACAAAATTTTTTGATTTTTCGGCAGGTTTGACAAACACGCTTTACAGTGTAATGTAAAATATCATCAAACATTAGGGAATTTTACATTTTTAATAAGTTATTTTGTGACAAGAAAGGGATAACGTTAATAAAAAAACTAAAAAATGGAAAAACGGAAGAAAAAAAATTAAATTCAAAGAAAAAAAATTAAAAAAATAATTTCGTCATTATCATCCGCTGTGTTATTTTTGTGTTTTTGAAGGAACATTTTACAGCATCCTTGACCGTGTATTTGATCGTATAAAGTCCGCTTATGTCAATAGCGGCCTATATACGAGCAAGCATGCTGTCCAGCTTGTTTGACAAACAAAAAATGGTTTTTGGAATACACGGACAAGCATGCTGTAAAACTTTACTTCAAAACCACAAAATCAACACAGCGGATGATAATGACGAAATTATTTTTATTAATTTTTTTCTTGGAATTTCAGTTTTGAATTTCTGTTTTTGCATTTTTTAGTTTATTTTAGGCATGTGCGATTAATCGATTAATCAAACTTCCTGATTAATCAAAATTCTGATTAATCAATTAGTCGATTATTCAATAATTTTGATTAATCAAAAACATAATCGATTAATCAGTTATTTCGATTATTCAAAATAATGATTAATTGATTAATCATGATTTTGATTAATCAAATTTATGAATAATTGAATAATATCTTGTTTTTCTCCATTGACGACGCTTTTTAACGCCAGTTTAAAATAGAGACTTTAAATTTAGGAACGGAGTTGGTCAAGTCTGACCAGTGAGCAAACAACCTTTGTTATTCTCTTTATTTGGAGCTATATAAAGTATCGCCACAAAACAAGGATAACATTTCCGTATTTTTCTATTTTAAATATTAATTGAAATTATTCAAGTTTTGATTAATCAAAATTCAAATTAATCGATTAATCATAATTCTGATTAATCAAATTTTCAACTAATCAATTAATTGACTAATCAAAGTTCTGATTAATCATACTGTTTGATTAATCGATTAATCGCACATCCCTAGTTTATTTATTTACGTTATCCCTTTCTTGTCACAAAATAACTTATTAAAAATGTAAAATTCTCCAATGTTTGATGATTTTTTTCAATATACGGTAAAGCGTGTTTGTCAAACTTGCCGAAAAATCAAAAAATTTTGTTTTTCGTCCAACATGCTTGACAAACCGTCAAATTAGACATTACATGGTCAAATTCATACAGCCGGCCAGCATGCTGTACAGCATACTTGGAAGTCTATATGGCCGCTAATGTATCGTGTTGACATTCGTGTTATCAAAATTTTTTGATATTTTGTGTTTCCTAACTCAATTTTCCATCGTGTGTATCGATGTTACTGTTTTTGCTGTTTTAGTTCATTAAGAGCAGTCGTACTGGGAGGTGCTTTTGTAATTCCGCATTATGGCGACAATTACAAATAATGAAAACTGCATTAATTTTATAAATGAATATAAAAATTTATAGACAATTAAGAAAAAAATCCTTAAATATAAATTGCAGAGACCCAAAATAACTGTTATATTTCTAAAAAAGTCACCACCCAAATTTATTTAATTATAATATTTTAATAATGCACTATATTTTATAAATCATATTGCACAAAAAAATCACAAAGTTTGGCAAAGATTTTAATTTTTTCAATTTTTATATTTCACTCTATAAATTTCTGTTGTTTTTTGATTTTTATTTTAAAACTTTTTATAAAAGTTACAGAATGATTTTTTTGAAAAAATTAAGCAGTAACTTTTTTATTTGATAATAAAATAAAAATTAAAAATTGACCTAAATTGAATGCCGGAAGCTGCTGGAATATACATATTTACTCACTTTAAATCACTGTTCAATCTTTTATTAACACTAGTTGACATCATCAGGATATTATAATTGGTGAAGTCATTGGTTCTACGGCTTTTGATTTATACTCTTAATTGTTATTTTTTGATAAAGAAAAAAAATTACAAAATAACTTTTATTATTTTTGAAAAAATAAAAATCGTGTTTGGATTGTTTTTGTTTGAATTAAAAATATTAATCAAACAGAGCAAATAAACTGAAAACTAAAAATACTCAAACAAGAAATAATTGTAAAACAATCACTTTTTTGAATAAAAGTTATAACTGTTACGTCCCTGATAAATTGTAACAAAATATTGACCAGTTTTCCTTTAAACATATATAATAAGGGTATACACGATGGTACATGTGCATATTTGCAATTTGCTAATTTGCTATGCAAATTGTAACATATCGTGAGCGTCTTTTTTAAGATCAATTGCATATTTGCTTTATGAACTATTTTGTTCACTGCTGCTAACTTTTTTCCTAAAAATATCGCTAAATCAAACTAAAAAATCACTAGAAAATAGCTGAAAATGGTAAAATATCGCTAGATTTGACGAGAAAAAAACTAAATTGGCAACAGTGATTTTGTTTACGTCAAAAGTAAAAATAAATCGTATTTTTGAGAAAATTTGTGAATCATAAAAATAATAAAATAAAAAATAAAAAAAAATTTTATGTTAATAAAAAATCACAAACAATTTTTTTATTTAATATCTTATTTTATAAATCATAATATGGCGGCTGATATGTTAAAAACAGATGTTTTGTTTTATTTGCAACTTAGCTTATATGCAAAGTGATTTTTGCTAAAGGTTTTTTTATTGCAAATGAAGAAAAATAAAGCAAATTGCAAATACATACATTTTGTTATTGTGTTGATGCAATCGTTGTTTTTTTGCAATCATTTGCAACGTTTGCATCGTTTGCAATACCCATCGTGAGTACCCTTAATATAAGCAATTGTAAATTGCACGCGTGCTAACCCGGTGTCTTCAAATGCAATAAATTGTATAATATGAAATGTCAAAACCATTGCAGCGAAACTTCAAAAAAAAAAAACAACAAATTTTATGAAACATTAATATTTACCGACAAATAATAAAAAAACTAAACACTTTTCCATTCTTTTTTACCAAATTTTTTGTTGTTTTTCTATTACAAAATTAAAATGAAAACTAAAAGTGACATTTGATCTCTGGCATCACTGCAAGAGCCGATTGCATGCCAGCGATATGATGTTTGTATTAATTTTATTGTGCATAGACTAATAGCGTCAGAAAATTACAATTTTATTAAAAATTTTAAATTATTAAGAAAAACATTAAATTCTGTCATAAAATTAATAAGAAAGGGATACAAATTTTCTATGACTAAAAAAAATAACGAAATAAACGATTGAACGAAATGAACGATTGAACGAAAAGAACGAATAATGGTGAACGATGTCATATCGTTCAATGAACTGAACCGTTCAAATGAACTAGTTCGTTCATGAACGACACAACGACAAGGTTTGTCAACAAAAACATTCGGTAGTGTTTTGATAGTTAAAAAAATAAAGTGAATTAAAATAATAACTTGTAAAAATCAATAACAATGGTACATATTGGACCAGTACATGGTGGTCATCCTGGGGTACTTGCTCCACAACATTTGCCCACCGCACCTAATACTCTTCAAACATCATCTTCGACCGGAACAACATCCTCATCTTCAAATAAATCGTCTTTATCCGTAAAACCCAATTATACTTTAAAGTTTACTTTGGCTGGTCATACCAAGGCAGTATCAGCTGTTTTCACCCAATGGGGAATGGTTGGCGAGTTCATGTGAGTACCAGAAGTGGGAAAAGAAATAATTTCGAAATCTTATGAATTGACCTGTCCCGGCCGTTCATTTTAATCGTGATGGTTCGTTAATTGTCTCTTCTAGCTATGTTGGCTTATGTCGTATTTGGGATACAGCCAGTGGTCAGTGTTTGAAGACTTTAATAGATGATGGCAAGTATATATTGGCGGCTACTTTGGATAATTCTTTGAAATTATTGGACTATTCAAAAGGAAAATGTTTAAAAACCTACACTGGACGTAAAAATGAAAAATATTGTATTTTTGCAAATTTTTCAGTAACTGGAGGAAATGTTAGTTAAAGGCAAGAATTTTTTTTATCTCTAAATTTGTTTTAAATGTTTGTAATATTTTTTTGTGGGTTGTTTCCGGCAGTTAATATGGTTTACATCTGGAATCTACAATCGAAAGAGGTGGTCCAGAAATGACAGGGTCACACCGACACTGTGTTGTATACTGCTTGTCATCCAACAGAGAATATTATTGCTTCGGCGGCTTTGGAAAATGACAAAACCATAAAATTATGGAAAAGCGATACATAATTTTACAATTACATATGGTTATCCCAATATTGGTACCATACGTGAATTGGTATTTAAAAAGGTTTTGCTCGTATCAATGGCAAAAAATCACCCATTATTTGTTTGGAAGATATTATTCATGAGATATTTACAGTGGGTACAAATATTCAAGCTGTTAGTGAATTTATGTGTGCATTTTTAGTAAGTTTATTGTCTTTATATTAATTTATATGTAGCAAAAATTAACTTCTATTTTTTTATCTACAGTTTTGTAGCCCACGTGAAGCTTGGAAGAATAAAGTGTCGGTATCCTTTAAGCGTGGAGGCGAATACGGCGATCGTGGTAATGGTATCAATGATTTAATAGCACGCAGTTTATAAATATATTTTTGTAAAATTTGACACTGTTACTTATAAACTAGAAAGTATTTTAGAGGCTTTGACATGTCTTTTTCATATTTATGTGGTTTTTCATTTTAAATATCCGATTAAATGTAAACATGTATGGCTCTTCAATCACATTTTTTTGGAATCAATTTTCCTAAAGACAAGTTATCAACAGCAACTTAGCCTGACAACTTATCTAAAAAATATAAATAAAGAGAAAAATTTATAAATTTTAATTTGATAATTTCACATTTTAAGTCGTTTAAAACATGTTATTTTTCGCTGTTTTCGCATCAATTTATTAATTAAAGGAAACAACAATTGCCTACTTTTGTTAACTTTGAAATTCTTAATTTCTAATTATAATCTTTACAGCTGAGTTTCATACTGAAGTCTTTAACTTCACTATTAAACAAAAGAAAATGCCAAGAAATTTGTGTACGAAACAACAAAAAATTATGGATTAATAAAAGTAAACTCAAAAACCTACACGGTGGTTTTCATACTGAAGGTTTTTGAGTTAAGCATTAGTTATTTAATTTGTTATTTCGTATACAATTTTTTACATTTTATCTTTCAATATCGTTAAGTTCAAATTAACTTTAAATATGAAACCGAGCGTAATAGATAAATAATAAAATGTACCTACATTAATTTGGAATAAATGTGGGCATTTTTTTATACTTTTAAAAGTGAATACTTATAAAAATTTGCATTAAATGAATTTGTGATTTTCTTTTAAATACTTATATATATATATATTAATACTCCAAAAATTAATTTAAATGAGAATATCAATTTGATTTTGATCTCAAAATCCTATTATTTAGTACATATATTTATAATAAATCTTTTTATATACATACATTCAATGTATCATTCATCTAAAAGTTATTTAAATTTTAAAACTTTACTTATAATTAAATCGTATTTAAAATTACATTTCATTTTATAACTAAAAAGAAATAAATTTTACTATTCGTAAGCATTTTTTATGGATTTTATTTTAGATTTTTTGGAAATAAAATACAGTATGCATACTAATATTTAGTATAAGTACTATTTTATTTCCATTTTAAATTTACAGAAATTTTACTAATATATAGTAAAATTACTAATTTTTGTTTCTAAATGAATTTCACTAATATTTAGTAAGGAATTTGGCTAATTTTAGCAAATTGATTTCCATTATGAATATACTAAAATTATACTAAATTTTAGTAACTATTACAAATTTTTTCCACAACTTTGACTTTACTTATAATTACAGACACATTTTGCTAAAATTATCTAATCGGTCTGCTGGCCTAATATTAGTTAATTTTTCTGTAATATTACAGTTTTTTCTGTAACTTTTACAGACTTTTTTATTTGAGTGTAAAACAAAACCTTTTTAAGAGTCTCTTAAAACCTATGACGTGTCTCGCTGGTTCAATGTCGACTTGATTGGAGTTGCTCAAAAATGGTATTTAAAGGCTTCTCTTTCAATCGATTTTAAAACAATTTGATGGTATTTTAGTTAGTATTTGTTTTTTTCCAAGTATTTCTTGCAATTTTTTAGCCAAAGTTAAGAAAATGATGAAGTTTTGGGAAAAAATTATATAATAAAAATGTTACCGGTTAATCGACCAATTTTAACCGATTATTCGGGTCGAATAATTATTTGAGTTTTAAATTATTTGTTTCGACATTAACCGAAATAGAGGCGATTATTCGAGGAATCAGTTAATCGATTAACCGAATTGGAAACACTAGGGCTACCTTAAAGTGGTGAAGCTGTGTTTTTAAGGAGAATTCAGTCATCTGTCGTAGTTTAGTTCTCCGACATATCAATAAATCTTTCTAATATTAACGCCTTATAAAATTTGAGGAAGTCCTTTATAGAAAGGGTTCGAATTCTGGTAAAAACTACTATTAAAACTCTGAACTTACTTCTTTTTTTCTCCAATAAAACCACATAGACTTTGTGACCACACTTATTTCGTTTATATTTTTCACTTTAAACAGATTTGCTGTTAATTTATTTTAAAAACTTTGTCGTCTTTTTTTTTCCTTAGTAAATGTGTGACATTATACAAACACAAAGTACAATATGCCATTTACACGTATACGCCATAAACATCCCAAATGTAACGATGGAGAAAAAATACAAAATCTAACAAAAAAGCCAGCGAGAATAAGTTAAAAGATACTTACAAACATATAATTTTTTTAATATCATTTACGTGGTCAACACGTGTTTGGTTTGGTTTGGTTTGGCACTTACTAAAATGTTACATGGACTTTTTATTTACGCTAAAAACACTTTATCATACATTTGTGGTTTTCCTTTGAACTTGTTTAATGTTTTATGTTTGTTTTCAAAAAATCTTTTTTGCTTATGAATGTATGTATGTATGTCATGTGTATCTGTGCGTATGTTTAATGATAAGTTTTTCTTTTTCATTTTAATTTTATATCTAACCACAATCATGCCTGTAGTAGTTAGTTGAGCCATCTTTTATGTGTGTCTTTTTTCTTGTGTAAACTTTAAACACTTGCTTGAAAACGCCCTTACACCCCTAAAAGTATGCTAATTTTGAATGTTATTGTCCTTAATGTTACAAACTTATGTACTACTAACATCCGCATACGCACAATTTAGACATATGGTTAGAAAAGTTTTATTTATTTGGGATCACCAACCCTTTTGCTTTTTTGTAAGAAATTAGTTTAAGTAATTCCCACCATTAACTAGTTTTACATTTGTTACTCAGGCGAGACTTTAACTGTCAATTATTTTTTAAATCTTTTCTGATTTTGGTTAGCAAGATATTTAAAAGAGTACATAAAAATATGGCCTGAAAACATTTATTATATACTTATGTTACTGAGAAGATATTGCGGTAGTAAATATATGCGGTGATACCACATTCACACGAACGAGGTTTCAGTTATCTTGAAGATTTTTGCATTATCTCATATATTATTATCTCGTCATCTCTTCGTTGATGAGATAAGTTATAAGCCCCCCTCAAACAAAAATAATGTAAAGAGTTATCATTTTGATTTCTAATAAAAATTAAGAAAACTAAAGGGTTGATCATTTAAAATGTGTATTTCAATACAATTGTGTTAAATGTAACATCATTATTACTTTCGACGAAGAAATTTTATGCAAACAGATCATGGAAAGAATATACTTTTTGAAATATTTTATTAAATTTTGAATTTGAATTTATTTATTTGAATAGCTATGCTACAAGATATAATCTTATAATTACAGCATAGAACTTAAATTGATTTTGGTTGGACTATAAGTGTTTCTTTGTTTACAAAAATAACGAAACAGCTATTAACGAGATAATGAAAATCCTTCAACCTTATGTGAACATTTTTGATTAGTTTCAAAATCTAATTGCTAAATCGCCTACAAAACTTGCTTGTGAATGGAGAATTATCTTAAAAAATGTTGCGGATTTTTCATTCAGAATTATTGCTTTTATATTGCTAAGAAGTATTGCTTTCGGTTAACTGTTCCTGCCGACGCACACTGTTATATATTTAGAGAAGGCAGCCAGAAATATATTTTTTTTTTGTAGCCGATTTAAAACCAATGGAACCAAAAACTGAAGGCTAAATTTTTACTATTTCGCAGTGAACAGGGTGATCCAAAATACCCTTTTTTTGTTTTTTTGTAAAGTTATAAATTTTTCAGATTTTTCCACAGTTCAAATTTTTATATTTTTTTTCTTTTCAGACCCAGTGCAGAAAATCATTACCAGATATGTGGTTATTAGGGGATGCCAAACGGGAAAAATCCCAATTCCGAAATCCCGGGATTTTCGGGATTGGCAAAATCCCGAATCCGGGGATTATTTCTCAAAAATCCCGGGATTTTCTTATTTATTAATATTAATATGAACGCAAATAAACAAAAGCCGTTTTTTCTAATCACTTGGATTTAATAAATCCAAAAAGTATTTCTAAAAGTGCTCAACAGATGGGGTTAAATTTTTCCTATTTTAAAAAAATTTTCTGTCCGACACTTCTTTCACCCTTATTTTTAATACCGAATTCGATGATGAAGGATTCTACTTTAACTTTTAATTTATAATTATATTTTACATAAAACAGCGATAAACAGTCTGCCTTTTCAGTTTTATCACTTCAATTTATATTTTTACACAATTGAAAAATTCCATTGCAATATTTAATATTCACTAATTGGATTTAATTAAATTACTTACTGTAGAGTGAAAAATTGCCATTTCTATTTGAGCTATTTCTCCATGTCTAAGATGAAAAATATGTATTTGGTGAGGTGTAGTTTTTTTTCTAAACATATTTCATAAAAAACAATTTAAGAAAAACCTTTTATTTGTTAGTTTTTAAATTTTTTTGTTTCTCTTTTAATTTTCATTCGTATTTTTTTCTGACATTAAATTAATAGGCTGTTTCATATATTTGTGCTTTTATTGTGGATTTATTAAATCCAGCTTTTTTTTGGATTTAATAAATCCATTTTTTGTATGAAAAATTCTAAATCCAGGTGATTAAAAAACACGCTAAAAGTGAGAAATTTTAGTTTACCGACGTTTTTCCTTGAATTTTCTCATATTTACAAGAAATTGGTGCCAAGATATTGGTAAAATTAGAAATTAAGTAGTTTATTCGAGTATAATATGCAAAGACTGTGCATTATTATTATTTGCACATTATTAAGTTTTTGAGTAGTTCATGCAAAAAATCAAGTTTTTTTGGTATTTTACCAGTTTATTATTCCAAGCGAAATTCAATTTCTGAAACCTAATTTTGGCTGGGGCTGTAAGTTTGAGTTCTTCCATGAAAATATTTGAGAACGATAACCAAATAACTTTGTTGCTGTAATTACACGATTCAGTGGGCAAGGTTGTCGCAGCGAATCTGTTTTAAAATCTGCTTACAAAATACTGGGATCAAGTGTACTTAAGTGCAGGCGTTCATATATTATCCCAGTCAGAAAAATACAAAGGGGAAAGCGATGGTAAGGTACTTTAACAGGTGGTACAAGTACTGGCAAAAATTTTTTTTTTATTTTTAAAATGATAACGTCATTAGACAAAAGGACCGGCTGTTCAAAAAGCGCGGGAAAAGTACTGGAGAAACAAAATTTTTAACACTTGGCATGACAGCGTTTTGCCACCAATAATTAGGTGGTCTGGAATTATATTTTCCAAAATAAAATATAAAAAAGTTCGAATGTATATTTTTTTTTCGGCCTGCCGTGATATGAACCCAGTCCGTTTTTTTATAACACGCCGAAATTTTTGTAAAACAAATACTGGCTAAATGCTTTTTGTAAATGCTGGCGCGTCCCAAATAAGTTTTCTGCCAGTCATTTATTTTTAACACCACGGTTATCCAGGTGCTAAATTTTTTGTACCACTGGCAATTTCTGATTGGGATGTTTCAATATTCATAAAATGCACCAAATTATTAATTAACAACTATTAAATAATTATCAAATGCTTTATTCTATAAAAAAAAATTAGTTACATAACACAACATAAAATTTTTATAAATAAAGGAAAATTTAAATCCCGGAACCCCGAAAAATCCCGTAGTCCCGAAAATCCCGGGATTTTCAAATATCAATTCCGATTGGCATCCCTAGTAACTACATACTTGGTAATGGTAACTAGTTACTTTTGTTATTACGTTTCTTATTACCTTTATATGGCGATGTCGCGAAAAATAATGAGTTATGGTTAAACACCAGCATACGAAAAATCAAAAAATATATCGTTACCTATGTGCTTACCAGTATTGACAAAAATAATGAGTCTAAAAATGGATTTTCAAAAAAATAAATTATATAAAAAAAAAATATTTTTTATAGTATTTTTTTTTAATAAAATTTTCTGGTGCGGGAATCGAACCTGGGTCTACAGATTGCCAGTCAATAGCTCTACCATCTGAGCTATATCGACATGTAATATTTAATAGATAAAAACATAAATGTCCTGCTGCACACAAGTAAACTTACTCGCCAACATACAAAAAATCAAAAAATATGTGGTTACATATATCCTTACCAGTATTTAAAAAATATTGAGTCTAAAAATAGATTTCAAAAAATTTTCAAAAAAATCTAGAAAATTATTTTCTATTTGAAATAATGATAAAAATAAGTCATTATCAGTAACTCATTATTATATGTTTTAAAATAATGCAGAAGGTAAGTGGGTGTCATTACTGGTAGTCCAAAAGTAATGATATGTCATTACCGTTTCTACACTGGGGAGATATTATTTTCGGGTTAATTTTGTTTAATTATCCATTTTTTATAATTCTTAAATTATGGTATGTTTTTAACGAAAATGTTTGCCTCTTTTGGAGCATAAATAACGTGAGTCAAAAGGGGTTAAAACAGATTTTATATTGCCAGAAAGACCACATTCCCCCCCTCTAAAAGCGAAAAACAAATACTTTTGGGCAAGTTTGGGCGCGGAGGAGCTAGAGCCATTTTTTCGATAAAAGTTCAAATTTTTTTAAGTTATTTCCGAATTTTATACACTAATAGAAAAAAGTCCATAGAAAATTTAGTTAAAAATACTAAAAATTAGTTAAAAATGATACAGCAGAAAAAACTGCTAAAATCAGATTATTATACTATAAAACCAGATTATTTTTGCTATATATTAGTAATATAGGAACAGCAAAAATAAAACTGTTAAATGTATAGAATTTTAGTTATATTTGAGTTAAATTAATTAATGGAAAATAGCAAATTATACTGCTAAAATCAACAAAAAATGTTGCTAAATAACACTATGCGACAGTCAAAATCGGGATGGGATGAAACGGGAAATGTTATATCGGTCAAAAACAAGTTATACGTGTCCCGGCGTTTCGCTGGGTCACTTCTAGAAATCGAGATATATCGATTTGAAGTTAGTAACTATCATATAGGGGAAATTGTCACCTTTGGTGGTCTTTTTTTTGACATAACTCGAGAACCACTAGTCCGATTTTGCTCAAACAATTTTAAAAAAATTAAAAATTACACTTCCTTTAATCTGTTCATATAACGTTTTTCTATATACTAAACAGTTTTGCCGGTAAAAATAAAGAAATGAAGAAAGAAAATATGTTTTGCCTAAAATATTAAATTTTTTTTATTTTTAAATTCATAAAAAATCCAAAACGGGAAAAAAGGCAATTCGTATTGCTTTCACGCAAAGTCACATAACCTTTAAACAAAACGAGACATAGATCATGAAAATCGATGGACGCGTTTCGCTTTTATTCACAATTAAGTGAAGGTATCTCATTTTGACAAGAATATTGATTTTATGTTTCAATGAGTTTGGATAATATTTATTATATATTATTTATTATTAACACGTAAAATTAAAAATTATTACAGGTAATTATTAGGTTATTACATAGATACATAGGTTATTAAAATCGATGAACGCAAAACTTATTTTCGTTTGTTTGCGCCCTTTACTTTCTTGCGTGGTGGTTCGCCCACTTGTTCAGAGTGTTTATCGGATGAGGATCTGTCTTCATCTGGAAAAAATCAATTGTTTTTAATCAGTCAGTTAACTTAATTTTTGTGACTTACCCTCGGAGGAAACTCCCATTGTATATTCTTCTTCTTCATCTTCATTGTCGGGATCGTACGTCTTTTGCGACCACCAACAAATTTCAGCCAGCAGCGAATCGAGCCTTTTGCCTTTATATCGCGTTTCCATTGGCATTGCCACTTGATGGAAACGCTCGCCATGTTCATCCGACTCTGAGGCTAGCTGCTTGCTGAAGTATTCGAGATGGTGATGCAAGAAGTGAATTTTGAGGGACATATTCACTCCAATTTTCTGGAAGTAGTGCAACATCTTGGTCACAAGAGCGGGGTAATTGTGTGCTCGCGTACTTCCCAAAAAATATCGTATGACTTTCTTCACTGCCCTCCACGCAAAGTAATCATTACCGTCTAAAGCACCTTTAAATTCCTTTGATTTCATGAGCTTTCGTATATCCGGCCCATTCAGAACACCTTCCTTCAATTTTGCTTCGCTGATTCGTGGGAAAATATTATTCAAACAATCAAGAATTTTCGGTTGCTAAATAAATGTGGGTGCAATTTGTGTAACAAAATCATGCAGGTAGCCAACGGAAAAAACCCAAATAACTAAAAAAGTGCACTTTCTTTTTTTCCTTTTAATTGTCCACGCACATATCGTTAGCTGAAATGCAAAACCACGTAACTAACAAAAAATTCAAAATCGGTTTTTTGATCGATTATGATGCATATCAACAAGGTCCACGTTACTGTCATATAATAAAAATTAGACATATTATTAGCGAAAATCGAAAGCACGTAACTACATACTTGTTGCTTGAAAATTGTAACTAACACATATTTATTTCTATTGAATTTTATTTATTCATAGTAGGATTTGAATTTTTATATTTCACTAGCGGATAGTGCTACTACGCTCCCCTCCCCTCTTAGTCCTATTTTCTCATAATTATAGTGATTATAGTTTGAAATTTTTACTTTGTTAATTATAATAAATTTTTTTTTTGGAGATCCCACAGTCAATATGATTCGTGTATTAGCGTATGATCCCTCTGGAGTAATTTATTTTAAATTAAGTGCAACAGATGAGTTTAAGGAATTTCCACAAAGAATTGGAAACAAATTAAAAGCGTTTGAAACTTTGAAGTTGCATTTACAAAGAATAAAAATTTCAAGCAAAAAATGGCAACATCTTCAGGACCTTAAACCATTTCTTCCACCCGATTGTCATTATTATTACAATGAAATTCCATTTGAGAAGTAAAGGTTTAATTTTTTCCTTTATTTGTATTGTAGTTATTGTTGTTAATTATCTTTTGCTTTTGTAAATCATTTTTTATTTTCATATTTAAAATAAATAATAAATATATAAAGCGATATATTAAATAACAAGAGAACAACTTCTTTTATTCTACATTTTATGAATGCAAAACAAAATTTTCCTTGAAACTTAAAAAAAATTCATTGTAGTTACGTGTTTTTGTTTAAGAAAATACGAGTTCAAAAGCGCATAATTAACTTAACTCTGTGAAACATTAATAAATTATTACTTTTATTCCAGAAATGAATTAATCAGTCTATATTTAGAAAATCTGCGATATTTGATTACCAAAACTCCATTTATTTTTCAATATATAACATTTTTTGTTTCTCCTGTAAAATAGTAAAAATGTTAGTTACGTGGTTTTGCATTTCAGCTAACGATATATGACATTTTTTTAGTTTGTTACCGCTACCATAAAAATCAAATAACCTTTTGTTTATTACTTTTTTTTAATATTTTAGGCAAAAAATATTTTCTTCTTCATACATTTATTTTTACCGGCAAAACTGTTGAGTATATAGAAAAACGTTATATGAACAGATTAAAGGAATTGTAATTTTTAATTTTTTTAAAATTGTTTGAGCAAAATCGGACTAGTGGTTCTCGAGTTATGTCAAAAAAAAGACCACCAAAGGTGACAATTTCCCCTATATGATAGTTACTTACTTCAAATAGATATATCTCGATTCCTAGACGTGACCCAGCGAAACGCCGGGACACGTATAACTTCTTTTTTACCGATATAACTTTCCACGGTAGTTTGAACCCTTCCCGATCACCTTCCCTACCATTTGTCTCACAGTGTTATAGAGATAGAAAATCAAAACTTACACTACTCACCGGCAGAGGGCGCTAAAATTAGTTTTAGTTGAGCCTATATTTAAAATCTCAAAAACTGCTGAAAACTGTTCAAAATAAGCAAAAAAACAACGCGGAATACATTCAAATAATAAAATTTGAGATATCCGTTTGTTTCTTTGCTTTGTTGATTGTTTTTATTTAAATTTAAATAAAAAAGAAAATTGTCAGTTTTTTTAATAAAGTGCCATCTAGTGAAAACGATGTTTTTATAACTTATTTTTTTTTTTTTGTGATGGCATACCCCTGGGTAAAATTAACAGTAATTTTATGCTTTTCAATACCTTTTTTCGTTTTTTGCGTTTTATATTGATTACTGCTCGTTTCATTTGAATATATAATGTGTTCGACTTTTTTCTTTGTGCGCTGTATATGGAATGTTCAAAAGTATTATTTTTTCACCTCTCCACGTATTTTCCGGTAGGTTGGGCGTAAAAAATAATATCCCCACAAAAATTTGTCCTCTCGTATTACAACTGGCCAGTCATCAACGGCTTTTAGCGGCAAAAATTTACTAAAATTAGTTCAAAGCTTCTTTGCGCTATAGATCTTAAAGTAAAGATTTTACAGAAAAATACTAAATGGGCATATCTACAGGCAATAAAGTGGCTAGCATTTTTCTCATACACACTTTTGATGTGTCAATGACGCTCATGGTGATTTAAGTGGTTAAATTCAAAAATTGTGTTTTCCCACTTAAATCTTTTTGTTTTTAACCACTTAAATCACCATGACGCATCCTTGATACGTCAAAAGTGTGTATGAGAAAAATACTAGCCACTTTATTGCCTGTAGATATGCCCATTTAGTATTTTTCTGTAAAACTTTTACTTTAAGAGTTATAGCGCAAAAAAACTTTGAACTAATTTTGGTCCATTTTTAGGAATAAAAGCCGCGGGTGACTGGTTTACTTTAACTCGAGAGGATCAATTTTCGCGGGGATATTATTTTTTACGCCCAATCTACAGATAAATGCGTAGGGTGTTGAAAAATAACACTTTTTCGCATATGGGACGTACTCTTTCGAACGCCAATTCTGAATAAAGACGACATTAACTCTTAAACATATTTTAAGTTTTGACTTATTTCTGCAATTGATCCTAAATTTTTAACTTTGATGTCTTCAGAGTCTTATAGTAGAATTTCATGACAAATATTTTGTCGGAGCATTTTAATCCTCTAACTCTTCAATTTACGGGTCAAAAAGTCCCTTTAATTGAAGAGTTTAACCCTCTAACTCTTCACTTAAATGGACTTTTGTCCCTCAAAAATATTTATCATGAAATTCTACTAGCAGTATCTGAAAACATCAAAGTTGCAAATTTAAGTTGTATGCCAGGAATAAGTCAAAACTTAAAACGAACCCCCTAAAATCCAGGTTTGTGGGACTTTTGAACGCCAATTCTGAATTAGTACGAAATTAACCCTTAGACACATTTTAAGTTAGGAATTATTTCTAGCATTGAAGTTGAATTTTCAACTTTTATGGCTTCAGAGGCTTGTAGTAAAATTTCACAACTAATATTTTTGAGGAACATTTTAACTCTCTAACTCTTCAACTTACGGGTCTTTTTTGTCCCTTTTTAAAAATGGGATAAAAAATTCCTTTTATGTAAAGAGTATAGGGTTAAAATGTAAAATGAGTATAGGTACAAAAATGTTCCACGTAGTGCTTTACATAACTTTGCTGAACACATCCTATAGCTAAAATGAAAGATTCACATGGTTTCCTATGCCGATTCACAATAAACATTTGCAAAAGGGGGAACTTTAATCCCCCAAAAAACACAGGGCCAGGCATAAACTTTTAGAACGCCGGTACACGTATATTTTTTTTTGTTGCTCTGCTAGAATCAGTTTTCAGAACCTTGTTATTTTGAAAAAAATTCGATTTTGTTTTAAGTTTTGACTTATTTCTGGCATTGATGTTAAATCTTCAACTTTGATGTCTCCAGAGTAAAATTTCATGACAAATATTTTTGCGGAACATTTTAATCCTCTAGCTCTTCAGCTTATGAATCTCTTATGTCCCTTTTTAAAACGGGGCCAAAAAAAGTCCCTTTAATAAAAGAGTTAGAGGATTAAAATATTACACAAAAATGTTTTTCGTAGTGTTTTACGTAAGTTCGCCGAACATATCCTATACCTAAAATGGAAGATTCACATGGTTTCCCATGCCGATTCACAAAAAACTTTTGCAAAGGGGGAAATTTTATCCATTTTAAAATGCCGATACACGTATATTTTTTTTTTGTTGCTCCCCTCTGCCAGAATCTGTTGTCAGAACCTTGTTATTTTTTTTTTGTGTTGTACAGTGTTTTTTTTTTTTGATGTCATATTAATACAAACAAAAAAATTTTTTTTAAATATATTTTGGCCAACTTGTGAGCGCTTTTGTGTGGAATTGCTCATATATCACTCATACATAAAAGTGACTTCAGCCTTTAAAATTGAGTACTCTCATATAATAGTCACTTAAATAGTTTAAAATAAACCCAATGCACAGAAGCTGTTACTATAGCTGTATTTTGTCTCAAGCCTATCAACGCCACGTATATAAAGCAAATATATGTTAAACCGGTTGTAGTATAAAAAAATTTTAAAAACAGGTTATGTTTATAATTGTTCCGTTGTAATCCAACGCACGTCAATGCATAAACGTTGAGTTTTCAACGTTGATAATTATCCGTGTTGAAAGTTAACGTGCATACGAAAAGTAATGTGTTAGTTTTCGTTTTAAAAGCGTTTTTATGCACTTTCATTTTTTTGAATGAGTTAACGGATATAGTTAAGTCGAAAACACACACAATTTCCTACAGGAAATTTTAACAAACTGTCACCGAACTGGCCCCTTTATATAAAATAGACTGGTCACTTTTACATGGCGTTGTCATAGAAGGGGGAAATTGACCCCTTGTGACATGTCACAAGACAAATCCCAGGACAGGTCCCTGAACTTTGTTTTTTATGAGAGTTCAGTAACCTGTCCTAGGATTTGTCTTGTGACATGTCACAAGGGGTCAATTTCCCCCTCCTATGACAACCCATGTAAAAGTGACCAGTCTATTTCATATAAAGGGGCCAGTTCGGTGGCAGTTTGTTAAAATTTCCCGTAGGGTATTTACTTTTAATCAAACATCCTATTAATTTCAAGGTTTAGTTTACAATAAACTAAACCAACGACCAAAGTCACTTGTCATATCAATTTAGTACAACTAACTAAGTAATACCCCATTTGCATTCAGATCTAATCCATATTTGAGGTTTTGTGCCTAACTTTGCATAAATTCTGTATGCAGCATATTTTTTGTAAATTTTTTACCAAAAAAAATATGTCAACCAAACAACCAACCAAACGAAAAATAATCAAACTCATAAAAAAAAGTTAGTATAAAATTCTAATAAAGCTTTTCCGATTTAATTGAAGTTTTTTTTTTAATTATTTCCCCTTTAAATTTTAAGGATTAAACTAATATTTTTAATGGAATTCCATTTTAGTATAATAATCAGGGCAAAAATTGAAAATATGCAATAAAAAATGCAAAATATGCACTTAAATGGAAATATGCACTAAAAATAAAAAAAAAATGCACTAAAGATCCAAAAATAAATGTTAAAAACCAAAACATGCACTTTAAATTCATAGACTTTTAAAAATCATATTTATTACTCGAGAGCGTTTGATTAAAAATTAAATCCAATATAAATGTCAAAGTAGATGACAACTTGATATTTTCCTTCTAGTTAAGTACTGCGTTAAGGTTTGCAAATTCTTCCTTTTCTTTATTTTTCATTAAAACCTTTTTAGTTTTTAAAAAAATATGCATAAATATGCAATTTAATGAAAAATATGCAAAAATATGCAACAAAAATCATAAAATATGCAAAAAAAAGTTATGCACTTAAAAGCAAAATATACAAAAACATGCATTGCTAACAAAATATGCAAAAATATGAAACAACAAATTGATGTCATTTTGTTGCAAATTCTTTGATTCGGGAAAGTATTTGATCAAAATCATTTTTGGATTAATGACTACAAACATACATTTCCATGAAAATCGCTGTCCTAATAATACCTATTTCTCATGCATGTGAACTAATTTTAAGGGATAATTTTTAGTTATTTGCTTTACTCGAGTTTAAAAATGTTCCCATATTTTTAATGCATAATTATAAAGCAGCACTATATTTCACAAACTAAGAGAGATAGAGCAAAAATTTATCAAATTTCGTTACTCCTTACTTACCTATATTAATCTTTACAAAACACCAATTCTACACCCTAAAAATTCCTTAGTTGTTTATAACGAATATTTCACCTATAGCATAGGTGAAATACCCCTAACTAATATATAGTTGAATTGATTTAGTTGCTGATAACTAAGTTTTTTAGATATCAAAAAATTAATAGAAATCAACTATATCATATAAAAAATAGTTAATTCACACTACAGATATCGCTTTGTTCTAATTTAAAAGGGAATTCACAAACATTACGAAAATTTTTTTTATTAGTAATAATTTTAAATTAAATTGAATTGAAAAGGAAATATATGAAAACAACACAATTCCACATGCTCCTTGCAGAAGTCAAAGGAACAAATATATATAACACAATTCAATAAATGTAAATAAGAATATCACACATACTTAAAACCCAATTTTGAAGTTGTTAAACTTCTTAGCTTCTCTTCATCCATCAGGCAACTTTATGCTAAGACATCGAAATTTAAAACACGGACGAAAGGAAAGGAATCGTTATTTAATCTTGAACAATTTTTCATCCCATATTCCAAAATTGTATCTGCAAAACATAAAAGCACATTAGATATAAATTTTATATGCTTTAAAATATGTATAAATAAGAACTTACCAATTCATTTTCATTTTTCTGTTTTTCATAAAATATATTTTTAAACAATTTTGACAACTTAAAATTAATTGAAATGTCCATTTACAGTGTTACCAAAATTTTATTGATTTCGACTAAAACAGTAGTTGTTTTTGATTATGCTAGTTATTTATATACTTTTTAATTTCAACTATAAATTTTGTTAACTATCTAACTATGGAATTTTATCGGTGTACCAATAATAAATAAAGGCATGTTTCGAATCACGTAGAGTCCAAAAACTTAGATTTTAAACGAAAGTTTATGAGAAAACTTAGTTAAATCAGGAAAAATGTCTGTTTAATTCATGGATGGTAACCGAAACGAATACGGTTATCGTTAGGGTAAAGATATTTTAGATTATTTCGGTATCGGTATTTAAAGGATAATGGTATTTGAGTTATTTCGGTAACGGTATTTTAAAGATAACGATATTTGGATTATTTCGGTAACGGTATTTTAAGGTTAGCGGTATTTGAGTTATATCGGTAACGGTATTTTAAGAGTAACG
The DNA here is from genome assembly GCA_949987735.1 of Leucophora obtusa. NCBI lineage: Eukaryota > Metazoa > Arthropoda > Insecta > Diptera > Anthomyiidae > Leucophora > Leucophora obtusa. The sequence goes on along the minus strand of OX465295.1, from coordinate 298,884,409 downwards.
GTAGTTAGTTATTTCGATGCATACCGCATTTTTTTTTGCAAAAAACAAACTAAAGTAAAAACAAAACGAATTAATTGACTGAATTTTTATGAAATACTCAAAAATCACGTGCAATGACCAAGAGCAGAGAATTAAAAATAACGGTAACGGTATTCTGCGTAATTCGGTAACGGTATTTTAGGGGTAACGGTAGTCAGTTAAAAGGGTTTTGAATCGATAACGGTATTTTAGCGGTATTGCCTGCCAGCCCTGGTTTAATTTAATTAAACATTCTGTTGATTTTGCAAAATTCTTAGCTAATCACACAAAAAAATAAAAACTAAATTCAATCATGAAAACTGCCTTTTCAATCATGTTTATCGTTGAAATTCCTCCAATCACAAAAATTGTCCATTCAATTAAAAATTTGTAGCTCTTTAATTGAATAAATTTTCAATAAAATAGTGATACATTTGATTAGGATTTTTATTGGTTTTTTTATATATATTGGATTAAAAATTAATTCATTGGATTAAAAATTGATCAATACCATATACCTTGTAAATAGCATATTATATGCATTTGCTTAAAAATTAATCCATTGGATTAAAAATTGATCAATATTGTATAAATTCTAAATAAAACTCTAATCAGCTGGATAAAGTGGTAGTTGTCATGTCAACTATAAAAAAATATATTTATTTATTTTTAGCTTGAATTTCATAACATTGAATTTTATTAAAAGAAAACCTGCATGCAATTTTCATTCATTTGATAAATTTATTTATACTTATATGAAAAATTCTCTCGCAGAAATTAGTTTTCTTCATTTTTCTGAGGCACAAGGACTCTGTCAAAATTTTTTTGAAAATTAAAAAAATTGTTTGTTTTTGTTGAAAACTAAATAAAATATATTTTATTTAAAATAATTTTTAATTTATTTTTGCGATTTTTTTGTTTAACTAAAATATTGATTTCATTAAACAAAATTTTAAAAATTACATTATTACATGTTTACAATAATGTTTTAGAATAAATGAATATTCAGATTTAATATGGCAAAATGAAAATATATAACTAAATAAAATAGTAAACTTAATGAGAATTTATAAAATTTTATAGAAATTAATTTAAAATATCTGTTACTAATACATAAACATTTATAAAAGCAACCACATAAATAAAACAAACGAAAAACAACAACAATATGGTGATGTTTTTCTCTTTTTTTACGAAATGCTTTTGAGCGATAGAATAAAAAAAAATGGCAAGCAAATTGCAGTTTTGAGCAATTATTGAATCTATTGGATTAATTTTTAATTGACACCTTTTGAAATAATTTAATAAATCATTTTAATTGAAAAAAGTTTAACAATATTTTTTTTGTGTGAATCTAATTAACTAATTTGCTAAAATTTTGATTTTCATTTAAAATTCTGCAGGCGCAAATATAGTTAAATTTTTTGTCATTTTAGCAGAATTTTAACTATTTCTACTGCTTTTTATGAGTGAGGTGCTTTTTAAAAGCAATACAAAATGAACAAAAAGTTATAGGAATTTAAAGAATAAAATATAAAAATCAACCAAACAGTAGAGTTTTAGGTTAGTTTTATCTAACCATATCTTTGCTGTAGTTACATAGTTGGCCAATAACAAAAGCCAAAATGAATAATTTTCCAGCTACATACATATTTTCTGGTAAGTGGGTGAAGTGTGTGATAAAAAAACAAGAAGAAAAAAAAATTGCCAAAAAACTATAACCCCAAAAACAAAACTAAAATTCACATGTTAGCACTATAGTGCTATAGAATGCAATCTCTAGAACGGAATCAGGACAATGGATTTTTATATTTTAACATAGATTCAAAAAATAGAAAATGTCCAGTAACATTTGCTGATGTTTTAGTTGATTGTAGAGTTTGTTAAATACGTCAGCAACTTATAAGCAGTTGTCATACATACAAGTTGTATGATATAACAGAGTTGGTATGTTATTCAAAAAGTTACGAAAACAACGTTTAAATGTCAGTTTTTCTTTTAGTTTCGTATTAGGTAACGGTTGTGTTGGTCCAACTGGTTTACTCTAGTCTATGCCATCCATGTGGTATAGAATTCTGTTGTTGTTTTTTTTTCACTCTGCACTCTGCTCGTTTGTTTGTGGAAATGGGGATTATTGTCACACTTTATCGTTGGCTCTGTGCCAAGTGATGATCTGCGTTGATGTTGGTTTTTTTTTTTTGTATTTTTTGCATTTTCCTTCTTCAAATTTGTTTTTGTATTATCTAGACCACTACAATTTCAGGGTAAGTCTTGTGAATTTAAAAATGAATATTAAAGATAAATACATATCAAATTAAATGGATAAACAAAACGATTATTTAATATGTAATATCAACTGGATAAGTGTAGATAAGGAATGAGAAATAAATTAACAAAATTTTTAAACTTTACATGTTTTGGCTCTTGCATTGTATAACAAAATGAGTTTCATGAGGGTCAAAAATTGTATTACATATTCACGTCAAAAGAAGCGAGCAGGCAGTTAGACCGCTAGGAGTACAACGCTTTAGTCTTCTAACCATAACAGTAAAATTTTCAGGCAGTCGTCTTAGTTCAGAAATCGGCTATAGAGTGAGTCGTTTGGTATGGTTAAGCTTCAATTTCGCATTAATTCTTTTGCGGTTTTAACTCCGAGATAGCGATGAAGGTCCAGTTATAAAAATGTCTCTAAGATATGCACTTATAATATTATGTAGGTAAAGACCGCTTCAAATGTATTTAAAAACAAATTAAATTTCACTTGAAAACAGTACCACTAACATTTCATTAAATTCTACTTTTACATTTGTTTTTCACTGTTTATAAAATAAACTACAAAATAAATCGAAATATTGTGTTTCTACTTACAAGATTAGCTTAACCCCGACTCTAATTACACATGTTTTTAATACATGAGTGATAAAAAAAATTACCTATTAAATAGTAAAATTTATTGTTTTTATAGGGATTTTTTTTTCATTAAAATTTTGTATTAAAAATGTGTTAATACGCAATTGTTAGGACTGTATTTTATTTTGTTTCCATTTTTAGCTTTTGAAAAAAATTTCTTATTAAAACTTTTGAATCAATCAAAATTCGGCAACCCTGAATTGATAATCCTAAAATTTTTTTTTTTTTTGCCGAACGTAGGGGTGGCCTTTTTTAATTTTTTGTTATATCTTTGGCATTTACAGTCGGATCTTAAAGTATGATACATCGATGTTTTTCTCTTAAGGGGACCAATTTTTTTCCTCTAAGGCCCATTGACCTCAAGTATCCCGTTCTAGTACTTACCCACCAGATCTCAGTTCCTACAACCTTAATGTACCACCCTAATGTCAAAAAATTAAAGCTTGCAAAAAATCATTTAACTTTTGCTAAGGAAGTTTTTCGATAATTCCAACAGAAATTTTTTTGAGTTTTTTCGTTGCCGAAAGTAGGGGTTGCCTTTTTAAATTTTTCTTTTTTATCCTTTAAAGCAAAACATTGGTCTCCTCGAGGCAAAAAAGCGATATATCACACCTTAAGATCCGAGTGTAAATGCCGAAGTTATAAAGTAAATTTATAATAGGCGACCCCTACGTTCGGCAAAAAAAAAAAAAATTTCGAAATTGCCTTGCAAAAATACTTTATTTTCTGCCTGTAAGGTGGTACGGTCTAATGTACGTGAAATGTTTTACAAAATAAATATTTTAATACCATTTATACTAGTTTTTGCTTATTTTTTTTTTGTATGCGTTAAAAACTAAAAGAGCCAAAAACCAGGTAGGTTTTGCTCAGATATAAATGTAGTATAAGGCAGGAAGTCACTTTCAATATTACTGATCAAGTGTTCAAAAGTCAACCAATCAGAACATTAGCTGTGTTTGTGTGTCATGCCTATCAATGCTATCTCGAAAAATTTTGACAGTAGAAAGCCGGAATAAGTAAAAAAAACTGTCAAAATCGTTCTAGATAACAGTGATATGCAGTCACATAAACACAGCTATTTTATTTTTAAATACTTTGTTGTGATTAGTTGATTTTAAAAACGTTGATCAATAATATTGAACATGTGTGTTTGCTTTTATGACTATCTATAAAGTGCCCCATAGATTTTCAATATTTTTGACCAATTTTTTGTTGTTTACAAATTAATTTAAAGTCTGTATCTACACCATTTTCAACTGTAATTGAGAAAAGAACAATTAAAATTGAGATTTTCCATTTGAAATTGAGAAAAGTTCATTTGATTTTGAGATTTTCTATTTAATATTGAGAAAAGAACAATTGATTTTGAGATTTTCCATATGAAATTGAGAAAAAAGCAAATGAAATTAAGATTTTTCATTTAAAATTGAGAAAGAAACAAATGAGATTGAGATTTTCCAATTCAAATTGAGAAAAGGACATATGTAATTGAGATTTTATATTTGATATTGGGAAAATAACAAATGAAATTTAGATTCTCCAATTGAAATTGAGAAAGGAACAAATGGTATTGAGATTTTATATTTGAAATTAAGAAAAACGCAAATGAAATTGGGAAAATTATAAATTAAATTAAGAAAAGAATAAATGTAATTGAGAAAAAATCAAATGATTTTGGGAAAAACTTTAATTAAAGAACAAATTTTATTAAATCATATATTACTTTATACCTTATTTCACTGATCAATTTTACAGGCGATTAGATCCAAGGTAATGTATTGGGAGGAGGTGATAAAATAAGTGGTTACTTATGTGGTTACGAGGATGGAAAAAAATGTGTCTAAAACTTATTTTTATAAACATTTTTTTTAAAAAGTAAATGAATGGTTGTGCTTCGTATTTTTGTTCATGATGTCGAAAGGTAAACACAAAAAAGGTATACTCCTTACAAAAAAACACAAAATAATGTGTCTAAAAATAGATTTTCAAACAATTTTTAATCATTACTATGCGTTTATAACTCATGCAATACGTAATCAGGATAGGTAAGTCCTTACTTTTTGCTTTGAAATAATTCGGAAGGTAAGGAGTTATTTCAATGGTGTTGAGCATGGGGGATTAAGCGCTCAAACTGAGCAGAGTTCCGAAAGAGTTTAAAAGCTTCAACAAAGTTCGCCAACTTACCATCAGATGGCGCGCAATAACTGTTCTAAAATTCAACATCTCGCGCAATTACAGTGTTGCCATATTTGAAGTCCTTCATCTTTCACCACCTTTCTCTATCCTCTTTCCAAAGAAAGCAACACGTTAATTAATAGGAAGAATTTCCTGAGTGTTGCTTCTCTTAAAAAAAAAAAAAAAAAAAAAAAAAAATACAGTTTCGAACCTGTTGTAACAAGTAGCATTATCAACAACTACCACCTACTCTGAAAGGTCGTTCCCCATCTCCTTCCATCTCACCATAAAATTTTTTATACATTCCCTAGCAGCAGGTACATTAACAGAACTTCTATTTTCATCCATTTTAATAACGCGTAATGGTCCTTCCAATCGCTCCGATCAAATGAACATTTGGGCCATGTGATGATGGGAGCGTTTGGGTAGCGCGAATTCAAATTCAAATTTATTTCGTTCAGCCGAACTATGTATTTGATTACCGGCTCTGACATACTCATTCAGACGAGTAACGTATTCTGAAAGTTATTCATTGTAACCAGCTCAATGTGGAAAGCTTTTCTGGAATATATTTGGCCGTGTAAGGATTTCCAACTTATTGGTATTTTTATCTCCGTGCAAGGCTTAATTTCATTCACAAGAATTTTATTAAATTGCAATTTAAAATTTCTCAATTTAATTTTTTCTTTTCACAATTTCAAATGAACAAATCTAATTTCGATTTGTTTTTTTCTCAATTTCAAATGTAAAATCTCAATATCATTTATTTTTCTCTCAATTTTAATTGGAAAATCTCAATTTCATTTCTTTTTTTTTCTCAATTTTAAATGTAAAATCTCAATTTCATGTGTCCTTTTCTCAATATCAAATTAAAAACCTCAATTTCATGTATGCTTTTCTCAATTTCAATTGTAAAATCTCAATATCATTTATTAGTTTCTCAATTTTAATTGGAAAATCTCAATTTCATTTCGTTTTTTCTCAATATGAAATAGAAAATCTTAATTTCAATTGTTTCTTTGCCATTATCAAATGGAAAATCCCAATTTCAATTGTTCTTTTCTCAATACTACATGGAAAGCTCTCAATTTCAATTGGAAATGGTGTAGAAATGAAAGTGTTTCAAAATTATTTGGATTTTTGTTTTTCAATTTCGTGTTATTGAAAAGAGTTTGGCCAAAATTGAAATGGCAGTTTTTTTTTAATTTTGGTTTTTGTTGTTGAAAAATAAATAAATAAAATTGAAAAAAGCCAAAATAAAAAAATATATCTCTATAAACTTGGTTTTATTTTAAAATCTGCTAAATTTTGCAATTTTCTTTAAGAAGGAAAATATTGATTAATTATATTGATTATATGATCGGCTTAACAAAAAATTTATCCTATTTCATTCGATTTATAATTTAAAATGGCTGGCATATAAAGTTATTTTCGAAAAGTTTAATTTTTTACATGAGTTGGTATATTTGAATATCAATCGGGATTGGTTTTTCAAAATTCTAAAAATGGTTTCCTGTGCCGGAACGGGATTTTTCGGGATCCCAAATTTTTTCGGGAATTCGTGTTTTTTTGTCATTTTGGGAATTTTGTATTTAAGATAGTGTTTCTAATTCGGTTAATCGATTAACCGATTCCTCGACTAATCGCCTCTATTTCGGTTAATGTCGAAACAAATAATTTAAAACTCAAATAATTATTCGATCCGAATAATCGGTTAAAACAGGTCGATTAACCGTTTACAATTTTAATATGGAATTTTTCCCTTCTTTTTTTTCCCAAAACTTCATAATTTTCTTAACTTTGGCTAAAAAATTACAAGAAAAGCTTAAAATAAACATAAAATTACTAAAATACCATCAAATTCTTTTAAAATTGAGTGAAAGAGGTCGTTAAGCCTTTAGATACCTTTTTTAAGCAAAATAAAGGTGTTTCTAGATCTACCCAAAATACACGAAGTGTCTGGCTGGATCAGCGTCGAAGTGCTCTATAGGCTTTAATCAATACAGTAGGCGATTTTTGATTCTGTTCTTTTAAAAATTAAAGCTAATATAAATTCTATTTCCATGTCCTTCAAGGCAAGGTTGCATTTTTTCAAATATGTGTCCCACAACTGTCAACAGACATCTTAATTCTGTAGAAACTCTACCTTCTCTCACATCTCCAAAGAAAGTATAATCGATTCAAAACCACATCAATTCTACAACATGTCCAACTACACCATTTTCAGTTTTATTTCAAAATTGTTTAAAAATGTTTTCAAATTATCCAAATATATTTTAAAATTGTCTAAAAAGGTTACAAAATTGTCTAAAATGTTTCAAAATTATCCAAAAATTTTTTAAATTCTTCCAAAAATGTTTTAAAATTTTCCAAAAATCACTCCAAATTATTCAAAAATGTTTTAGAATTATCCAAAAATATGTCTAAAAAATTAAAATTGTCTAAAAAACTTTGATATTTGTCCAATTGCATTTCAATATTGTCCAAAATGTATTTTAAAATTTTCAAAATGTATTTCAAAATTACAAATATATTTTATTTGTATTTAAGAAAATTATATTTGTATTTTAAAATTGTTCAAATACATTTTAAAATTATTCACTTGCATTTAAAAATTTTAAATCTGTATTTCAGAATTGTAAAATTGCATTCAAAATAATTTTATTTGTATTTCAAAATTCTCCAAATGTATTTCATAAATTTCCAAATGTATTTAAAAAGACTCTATTTATATTCCAAAATTTTCCAAATGTATTTAATAAAATTCCAATTGCATTTCAAATTTTTCCAAATGTATTTCAGAAATTTCTACTTTTTTTTAAAAGCATTTTTACAAACATACATGTTTTCTCTTTCATAATGAAAATTTTATAGGAATTATGAGACTTAAGAGAAAGAGAAAGCATGTATATTTGAAAAACTGCTTTTAAAATAAAAATAGAAATTTCTGAAATACATTTGGAAAAATTTAGAATTTTATTAAATACATAAATACAGACATAAATACAGAAGGGAATGTTAGCTCAAACTTTGGATAATTTTGTTTATTGTCAATGGCCCTTAAAAACGGAAAAAAGACTGAGAAATTTAACAATTGTTTATGATATTCTTTAGTCTACTAACTACTATTCATAAAATTTTTTTTCCAAATTTTTGTAGAGTAAATTGGGATTTTCATGTAACTAATATTTTACTCAAATGTAACTAAATTTTTTTTTATTTCTTCAGGGGAGGAGGAAGAACTTTGGATAATAATTTTTTTAAATGCAATATTATATTTATTTTAGTATTGATTAAATTTGCATTCAAGGAAACTTTGTGTCCAGAGTTTTACAGATTAAAAAAAATTTCGTAAGAAGTAAAAAATCTACCTTGAGTTATGCCATTTTTAACTTTTAATATTTAGAAAAAAATCTCCTAGTTTCAGCAGTTTTTTTTGCCATTCTTAACTAATTTTTAATAGCTTCAGCTATATTTTACATAATTTTTTCTATTAGTATAAGAAATGTTTTAATTTAGATAATCTCAGATTCCAAAACTTTTCAACCTTAAGGTACGTTTACACGCGAGAGAAAACTGCTATAAATGGAGTAAAAACACTCCAAAATAGCTAAACTCATTCAAAATAGAGCTAATTAGAGGTGATTTTTGTTTTATCTCTAGCATTTTCTCTCTAGTGCAGATGTGCTTTTTTAATTTGAAATTTTTTTTTAAATACATCGTGTTCATGTGTCATGTTGATATTTAACAAAAACAGGAAGCTGTTAGTGTTTTTGTTGGTAAAAAGCAAGGTTGGTTACCGAAACGAATAACGGTAAGGGTAACGGTAACGGCATCAGATTTCGTATGTTTAGGTAACGGTAAAGGTAATGGTATTTAAGACTGTTTCGGTAACGGTATACCGTTATCGAAACAGCAATACCGGTACCTACCGGTATTAAAAATTATGTTAAAAACATATAAAAACAAGTAAAAACATGGCATATTTATAATTTTAAGTACTGAAAATACAGATTTTAAGCTATAAATTCAATATTGGTAGTTTTAATAAGTAAAATTATTATCTATAAATTTTTTGTAAAAAAAAACACTCAAGATTATAAAATAAAAAATAAAAAAATTGTAATTTTTATATAATATAATAAATACCGGTAAAATACCGGTAACTACCCATAAAAATAACGGTATCGGTAACGATAACGGTATTTATAAATTTTTTTACAGGTATCGATAACGGTAACGGTATTCAATTTGAAACGATATTTTAGCGATAACGGTATTATAACGATAACGGTAACCAACCTTGGTAAAAAGTTAAGGAAATACATTACTTTTGTTTTAAACGATTAATCGCCAATTTTCTCGAATAACCGGTTAATCAGTTTTAGTGATTTTTCGAATAATGCAATAACCGGTTAACCGCCTATGTCGAATAATTGGAAACAGTAATTTTAGAACATGTGTCAAAATTTCTAATTTATATAAAATGCCTTATTCTTAAGTGCACTTTTTCTATAACTGCACAACATTTTGGTTTGGTTTTTATTTTACTAATTTATGTACGCAATTGCCTTCTTTAAATGCACTTTTTATACCTGCGCATTTAAGATAAGTGCCTCATATTTTTGGCAGCTGTACATAATTTACATAAAAAAGATCACCGTTAGCTGTCTCTTATCTTTTGCTTTATTTTGCAATTCTAGGGGGAAAAAACACACACATAAAATAAATATGTTGTCAACTTTTTGTGAGAAAAATTTGCAACTTTAAATCATAAAAATCGCAAGATCTGGTGCAAAGCATAAAGTTGTCATCATTAGCTTGATTTATTTTGTTTGTTTTCAGTCTGTATGAAACCGTTATATGTTGTTGTTGTATACCTGCACATTAAGACAAGTAAACAATTTGACTTAGCAACGTTTTTGGCTTATCTGCACAAAAATTCTTATTCGTAACTACTATATAACTTTTCTACACATTTTATTACATACTCCTGTTTCTAAATGAACGAAACAAATTTAAAAAATTCAATAATTAAAATTTAAATTCCACCGATATGTTGTGTGCTATTTTAGGTTATAATAATTTTATATTGACTATTTTTACATAATTTTAATTTAAAATTGTGAATTAAATTTTAGAATTTTAAATTAGTTTCAGAATTTTTGAATTGTTCTCCACATTCAGGGCAGAAATTCAAATGAAAGTTTCTGAAATACAATTTTTTATTTTGAATTTTTATCGATTATTTCCGAAAAATAAAGAGAAATACTGTTACGAAATTAAATTTACTAAAATCGTCAAACTGGCAGCACTACATTTAAGTATAATGTTAAGTGTTATAATTTTGGTATATGTATGGAAGATTCTAGCATGTTCTACAACCACGGCCGTTACTATAAAAGGCCAAACGTAACGAAGGAATGGGTGCGCTTTAGAGTTTGTATAGTCAATTGTGTACTAAAGTTTGTTGGTTGCGTATTAGCGACTGTGTAAGGCAGTTATGTATTAGCGATTTTATAATTCAGTTGGGCTTTAGTAAATCGTTGTATTAAAAATCGTTGGTTAACTTGTGTGTGTGTGTTATACAGTTATATGGAATAAAGTGTTAAATAAATAATGTATAAGCTCAAAATCAAACAAAAGAGTGTGTGTTATTTTAATTGCAAAGAGCACCAACCCGGTTTATTTAAAGGAGATAAACGTAGGTTTTTAAAGGTAAAACGTAATAATTGCTGTCAGCAGTAAAATTGGTTATTTTGATTGCAATAGAAAAGAACCCGGTTTATTTAAAGAAAATAAGCCAACGTTTTTAAAATGTAAAGACGTAACAATATTTATGTGAAATTGTATTTAACAAAAATGGTTTATAAATATCAACAGGGTTACAATTTTGGACGAATTACCACATATTTTTGGAATTGTAAAAACTTTGGGATTCAAGCTTAAGAATCCCGAGATTCGGAACTCATTTTTGTTGAATAATCCCAGAATTTCGGGATCTACTAACTGGGTTAAAGTTTTATACATTTTTGGAAAGATAGGTTCATGTGGTTTAAGAAAACGTAAAACAAAATAAGTTGAAAACTTTGTTGAGGACTTTTGTTAAAAAACTAATTAATAATAAAATAACATTTATAAAGGTATTTTATTTTTGAATTTGATCTCAAAAATGTTTAAAAATATTATTACTAAAAATTATTAAAATCTAGCTTATTTTAACTAAACTAAACTAACCCAGAAAAAACCGAGTTTTAACTACTTACCAGCATAATTAATCGTTTAATTACTTTTGTTCGCGATGTCCCAAAAGTAATGGTTGTTCATCACCTCGTCACTTACAAAAAAAAAAAAAAACACCCAATAATGAGTACTCAATACCATCGCACTTACCAAATTATACAAAAAAATGATAACTCATTACTTTTGGGACATCGCAAATAAAAGTAATTAAGTGAGTAAGTAGGCTGATAAGTAATTAAGACTATGTTTTTGTTGGGCTAAAAAAAATTAAGAGATTGTAGGTCTTCTTCCTACAAATTTTGAGACTAGTTTGGAAAAGTTGAGTTTGAGAATTTTTCAGAACTAAGTGGTTTAAGATAACTCAAAAATTTTTATTGCATGTTAGACCTTTTTTTTAATCACTGCCCAGTCAGAAATCGCCAGGGGTACAAAAAATCAAGCACTGGCATACCACTGGGTAACCATGGTATTAAAAATAAATGACTGGCAGAACACTCATTTGGGACGCTTTGCCAGCGTTTGCGAAAAGCGTTTTACCAATATTTTTTTTACAAAAATTTCGGTGGTTTATAAAAAAAAAACACTGGCAAAGAATTGGCTTAGAGTGATATGCCAAGGTTTGCAACCAGTGGTTATCCAGTGCTACCTAGCCAATGCTACCAGGCGTACAAAAATCAATTCACTGGAAAACCAATGATTTTATAAAAATGCTGACGCTTCGTTAAAAAATGTTTGTAGTCGGAAGGTTTCGAGTTCAAATCCGGTAGCAAGCAAAAAATTTTTTTGGGATTTTTTTTAATTTAAAATTTTTTTTGTTTTATAAAATCAATTTTTTTGTTTGTGGGAAAGCTCCTTCAAGACCAACTTTTTTTTTGCCCTCAAAATACTGGCATACTAACTACAAAAAATTGTTTGCCAGTACTAGCATTTTGGCACAGCCAGTAGTTGTCCAGCTATTATCACTCATTTATGTGTTTAGCCATTAAATATTATATGTCTCGTTAGCTCAGTGGGTAGAGCAATCGTCTGCCAATCTGACGGCCTGGGTTCAAATCACGGCAGGGTCAAAAAAATACATATGAACTTTTTTTTAATTTTATTTTGGAAAATATATTTCCAGACCACCTATTTATTGGTTTTGCCAGCGTTTTGCCAACGTTTAAAAATTTTGTTCCTCCAGTGCTTTTCCGGCGCTTTTTAAACAGCCGGTCCTTTTGTCTAATGATGTTATCATTTTGGGAATGGGAAAGCACTTTTTGCCAATACTTGTACCACCTGTTAAAGTGCTTTGCCACCGCTTTCCCGTTTGTATTTTTCTGACTGGGTGGATTTATTTTTAATTTTATTTTGTTAAAAAATTCGCATTATGTTTTTTAATTTTCAAAATTTAATATTTTTATCCAAATCTAACATTCATACGCTAATAGAATGTGAAAGAAAAGATTTAAATTTTGCGAAAACGCAATTTCTGGAAAAAAAAAATTAAGCTAAATCCAAAATGGATTCATAAATTTATATTTTATAAATCCATTTTGGATTTAGCTTAATTCAATTCCTGTATTCACATTTTTGCAAAATTTAATGATTTCCTGCACATTATATTAGCGAATAAGTATTAGATTATGATAAAAATATTAAATTTTGAAAATTAAAAAACAAAATACGGATTTTTCATCAAAATAAAATAAATTCAAAAACAGATCCAGTGAATACAACAGGCCTATTATTTCCTAACATATTAGCAATAATTTTAAATATTTTGAAGATTTTTGTCTTTAAAAACGAAGATCCTTTTTGGCCAAAAATAATCAAAGTCGGAACAAAAAATTTAAACTTTTAGCAAAAACATGCAAACCTTATTTGGTTTTTGCCTTAAATATAAAAATGATAAGACTTAAAAGATTTTTCATTCTCGACAATTTTACTCACTCTGTATTACAACAGGAGAACCACAAAATAAAGTTTCTGAAATCTGTACTCCTAAACTATATTTAGTTAGTGTTTTGCAGTGTTGAAAACCCACAGTGGTGCCAAACCCGAAAAAAGACTACTGGAGAGTAGTCTTTTTTCGGGTTTGGTACCACTGTGGGCTGCAATGCACTATTTTGATAAATTTAGGCACTGAAATAAATAATGAAATAATGGATATAACTCTTGACTTTTGTTTAGCATTTGTGACTTACAATCACACTACAGTTTTTTTTTTCTTTTGGAAGCGGTTTCTATTAATTAAATATTTTCTTGCAGTATTCCGAAAACTTTAATGAAATTTTGAATTGAAATCCAAAATCTAATTGTAAATGGTTATTTTAAAGCACTTAAAAGCGATTCAATAATAATAAACATAGCAACTGATAGAATTATTGTTTCGAAGATTTTTAAATTTATTTATAATCCATTTTGGAAAATAATAAATAAATGATTTGGAGGAACCCAAATTTTTCGTTCGTGAAATTAAAAAATTTCAGTCGAATTTAAATCGCATGGTTTCTTAGCTAAAACCCTGTTGTCCAAATATACGAAATAATTTCATTTAATAACCAAATCTCATTGTTATATATTTATAACCATTTTAATAGTCCTAAAGAAAAGGTTCAAAAACTTTTCCATTCCCCCAATTCCAAATAAATTTAAACTTTTAAGCATCCTTTTATTGTTTTAATTATTAAAAGTGTGAACTGTGTAGCATGCTTAACTTTCAATTATAAACTACACACTATTTCCAATTGTCTTTCAAACACAATAGATTGTAATTTAAAAACAAAAAAATAAAACCATAAAACTTTCCTTGTTATCCTTGTCTAGAATTTATTAAAACTATCAAAACTTATGGCCATAGAAAATCTCTTCGTCCTTTAGTTGTTGTTGTTTTTGTTACTCCTGCCGTAAATGGGGAAATGTTTTAAAAGCTGCTGTGTGTTCTTGTCAAGTTGTATTATTTATTTTTACAAAAATATTTCAAAAAATACATATTTTTCAAACTAACAACAGCAGAAGCAGCAACAACAAATTGGCGTTGTCCTGTGTAAATAGTACAAAAACAGACTTTTGAACAAATTTCAAATAAAGGGTGTACACGAAAAACTGATTATTTAATCATTATAACGATTCATAAGCCATCTTTTATCCCAAAATTTTTAGATGAAAAGCCCAAATGGGATCACCCATCGTATTTGATAAAATTTAAAAAAATTAGCTGCCCACTGCTCATTTCTGGCATCGAACCCGGGATACCAGATTGCCAATCGATAGCTCTACCATCTGAGTTATCTCGATATCCCAGTGTAGAAAATTATTACCAGATATGTGGTTATGTAACTACATACTTGGTAATGGGAACTAGTTACTTTTGTTATTACATTTGTTATTACCTTTATATGGCGATGTCGCGAAAAATAATGAGTTATGGTTACACACCAGCATACAAGAAATCAAAAAATATATCGTTACCTATGTGCTTACCAGTACTGACAAAAATATTGAGTCTAAAAATAGATTTTCAAAAAAATTAATTATATAAAAAAAATATTTTTTATTGTATTTTTTTTTTTTTAAATAAAATTTGCTGGTGCGGGAATCGAACCTGGGTCTACAGATTGCCAGTCAACAGCTCTACCATCTGAGCTATATCGACATGTAATATTTAATAGATAAAAATATAATTGACCTGCTACACGAAAGTAAGCTTACTCGCCAACATACAAAAAATCAAAAAATATGTGGTTACATATATCCTTACCAGTGTTTAAAAAATATTGAGTCTAAAAATAGATTTCAAAAAATTTTCAAAAAAATCTAGAAAATAATTTTCTATTTGAAATTATGATAAAAATAAGTCAATATCAGTAAATCATTATTATATGTTTTAAAATAATGAAGAAGGTAAGTGGGTGTCATTACTGGTAGTCCAAGTATGCTTACTCGACAACATACAAAAAATCAAAAAATATGTAGTTACATATGTATATCCTTATCAGTATTGATAAAATATTGAGTCAAAAAATTTATTTCAAACAAATTTGCAAAAAAAAATCTGAAATATTACTTTTTATTTGAAGTTAAGATAAAAAATAAGTCATTATTGATAACGCATTAGTTTTTGTTTTGAAATAATGAAAAAGGTAACTAGTTATTAGTAACTCATTATTATTATATATTTTAAAATATTGCAGAAAGCAAGTCGGTGTCATTACTGGCAGTCCAGAAAATAAGGTTATGTCATTACCGTTTCTACACTGGTTATGAATAAAGTTGTATAGGTCCCGTTCAATAAATCGCTTAAAATTTCTTTCGTAATATAGTATATCAGTTACTATTTTCCCCAACTTTTTTAAGTGAAATTTTTGACAATTTTTAACTAAATTTTTTATTGATCTCATTAAAATTTTCAAAGATGTGTAATTTACATTGTAATGGATATAAATAAAATTTTAATTGAAATTGAATCAATGAAAGAGTTAGAAATTATTTTAATTAATACTATAAATTCGATTAAAATTTTAACTAAATAAACAAAATTTTTAATATAAAATTGATTTTTTTTTTAGCAGAAGCAACACTCAAGAAATGTTTCCTATTAATTAACGTGTTGCTTCCTTTGGAAAGGGGATAGAGAAGAAGTGAAAGGTGGTGAAAGATGAAGGGCTTCAAATATGGCAACATTTGAACTTTTAGAACAGTTGTTGCGCGCCATCTGATGGTGAGTTGGCGAACTTTGTTGAAGCTTTTTTAGTTCATAGCCCTGTTATATTATTTTACATCGGTGGGGTTAAGTACTATGGGAACACCGAAGGAGGACGCTGCGATTTGTATGAGGAATAGAAAAAACTCATACATATTATTTTTCATAAATTGATGTTGCCTTGGTTGGGGATCGAACCCTTAACCTCACGTGTAACAGTCCAACGCGCTAACCATTACGCTAATTTTTTTCTGTGTATAAGATGGATATCTTGCTTACCGACGAAATTTACTAACCGACGAAATTTTTAGAAACCGAAAAGAATTTTCATAAGATAAATGCTATACTTAAGTGTAAATATATATTTGCTAACTTCCTTTGGACGTCTGTATTTCTATATGTATTAATGTATGTGTCCATTGTATGTATATTGTTCAATGTTGTATTACATATTTGTGTATATGACAAACAGTTTGTTAGATGAGTGTAAACATGAAAAATGACAGCAATTCATCCATCAGTTTTTAACATTTTAAAGAGAACATAGAATTATATACCCACACACAAATATTATTAAACATTTTATATTTCACTGTTACATAAAAATTAATTTGAAAAAACTCTCATGTTTATGGTATATTTAATATCTACACTGGAAAAAATGCCGTATTTTTTATAATATATGGAATTTACGAAATTCCTGCATATATTGTAATATAAAAAATTGTGTTTTGAAATTAGTATTTGGCAACATATGTAAAACTTATTTTCATTTGTTTTCTATTTACAATTATAGTTAAGACATTTGCATTAGATATTAATCAGAACTGGGTCGACAACGACATGTGCTTTTTCATATATTTTTTATGGGAAGCAAAATGTCGCCATGTCGTCCGGCGATTTGCCGTCGTAATAGAATCTATTCTATTTTCTTGACGACACACTAATACACACTCAAAATATTTGTCAACATTTAAGGGGGGTAAATGCTGTAACAACAAAATTTTTACGGGCATATGTATTTAAGCGGTTGTCAAAAATTTAAATAATATTTTTACTATACTATTTTTTTATTTAAAATATATGTTATTGTAGTATTTTCAAAATATATTACTTTTAAATTTCTCCAACCAAAATCGCCAGGGTTGCCACTTCATTATTAGCCTTTTTTAAAAAAAGGCAAAATCGGCTGCCACTGTTCAACTTTCATTGATTATTGGAAACTAAAAATGTAAAGTGATTCTTAATACCAGGTAAATTCTCTAGTCCCTATCGTGGCCCGATTTTTATTTTTAAAATTTTTTTTAAACAAAGTTGCCACACAAACTTGAAAATTCCAATAAGGTAAGAAAAAACAATTTTACTTGGGAATATAAAATTTATTTGACTGAAATTCAAAAAAAGGGCTACGATAAGGACTACAGTTTTTTGTTGACTACGAAAGAAAAAAACTTGATCTAAATCGGTTAATCCACCTTGGCTGTACAGTGGCAGCCAATTTTGAACTCATGGTTATGAGAAAAACACGGTTAAAGTCTAAAGTTAATTTTAAGCTAAGAAAACAGCAAAATTTAAAAAATTGTGAATGAGGAAAAGTTATATCTCCTAGCTTACTACATGTCCACCAAATTTGGGACGAATCGGTTAATGGGTATTTGATATATTAAATGTAATAGGTTTCAATAATATACAATTTGTGTTTATAATATAAATAAAAATATTTTAATTTTTTAATTTTGTTTTTTTTTTTGCTCCTTTTCAATGCTTTTCAAAATTATAAAATTTTTTAAAATCCAATCAGCGGTTGCGAAGTTACAAAATATATTAAATTAATATATTAAAAACATAACATTTCACGATCAAAAAATTCTTAAATTGTGTGAAACAAATTTAATTTGTCAAACTAATGTCAGTAATGGCTCGAAATATCGATTCCAAACCAATGAAATGCAAAATTATCGTTTTTTGCTCCAGCAGCTTAGGGTAAAAAACTGATAACTTTTTTTGATTAGTTGCATCACCTCTACTTATGGTTATTTTAAAATATTTTAAACATTTACGTACATTTTTTTTTAATGCAATTTGATGCAAACAATTTTGGTTACAGAGTTTACAGTAACGGAGTTTACATTTGGTTACTTTCTTCGTTTTCTTTCAGAAACGCTTTGTCAGAATTTTCTTTCCGAAACAAAATCGTATGATGCCTACAAGGGTGAATCCAAATATGACATTGTTTTTCTTACTCGTTAAATAGTTTATTGTAAAAATTAGGAACGGAGTTTACAACATTTTTTCAAATCTTATTAAAGACATCCTTTTTCATCTCGAGAATGTTACATGCTGCAGAAAAACTTCAAGTCTGTTATACTAGATGATTACTTACAGTCAAACGATAATTTGAGTATAAACAGGCAATATCCACGGTTCTCATCTGAAAAACTGAACTGGTTTTAAGAGAGTTTCAGTGTAAAATAACAAAAAACGTGGATATTTTTAATTAATTATTTTTATAGTTTTTAACCAATTTTAATTAAATTGTAAAGTGCACTTGTGTTGTTTGATATGTTCTCTGCATTAGTTTTGTATAATTAGCACAAAATTTAGCTTATTAATATTAAAAAAACACTTAAAACTGTTTCTCTTAAAACCAGTTTGCATATAAAATTAAAGAGACTTTTTAACAGCAGTTGAGGCTGGTGGTTTGTCTTTAGTCTATATCAGGGATGATAAATTGGATTTTTAAAATAGTACTAACCAACTTAAAAAATAGTACTTTTTTGACCTCTATAGTACCAAAATTTTTATACCCTACACCACTATGTGGTCAGGGTATTATAAGTTTGTGCTGATGTTTGTAACACCAAAAAATATTGGTCCTAGACCCACCTTATAGTATACCGATCGGCTCAGAATTTTTTTTTATTTCGATTTAACGATGTCCGTCCGTCCGTCCGTCTGTCTGTCTGTCCATGCATTCTTGTGCGCACTCTACAGGTGCAAATATTAAGATATTTTGATGAAACTCGGTACACCGACTTATGTCAGCCCAAGGACGACGCCTATTGATTTTGGTGAACATTGGTCCATGTTTAGACCTAGTGCCCATATAAGGGTCCTACCAAAATTATACTGTTTATACGCTGCAGGTCGCAAATATTAAGATATTTTGATGAAATTTGGTACACAGACCTACATTGGCCCAATAACGTAGCTTATTGATTTTGGTGCACAGCGGTCCAAGTTTAGACCTAGTGCCCATATAAGGGTCCTACCAAAATTATACTATTTATACGCTGCAGGTCGCAAATATTCAGATATTTTGATGAAATTTGGTACACAGACCTACGTTGGCCCAATAACGCAGCCTGTTAATTTTGGTGAACATCGGTCCATGTTTAGACCTAGTGCCCATATAAGGGTCCTACCAAAATTATACTGTTTATACGCTGCAGGTCGCAAATGTTCAGATATTTTGATGAAATTTGGTACACAGGCCTATGTTGGCCCAATAACGCAGCCTATTAATTTTGGTGAACATCGGCACATGTTTATACCTAGTGCCCATATAAGGGTCCTACCAAAATTATACTGTTTATACGCTGCAGGTCGCAAATATTAAGATATTTTGATGAAATTTGGTACATAGACCTATGTTGGCCCAAGGACGAAGCCTATTGATTTTGGTGAACATCGGTCCATGTTTAGAACTAGTGCCCATATAAGGGTCCCCCCAAAATTGGCTTGGTTACAAACTGCAGGTAGCAAATATTAAGATATTTTAATGAAATTTGGTGCGCTGACTCACATTATAGAAAATTTTGACACAAGCACCATTTTAACCCATTCGAATTTCGGATCCAAACATTAGTTGGCTTTTAACCAGACTGGTGTAGGGTATTGTATAGTCGGCATGCCCGACTTTAACCTTTTTACTCGTTTTTATTTAATTTTTTTATCATTATAAATTAACAAATAAAAACTCATAAAAATAAACAGTTCTGTTATATCTAACTCATACAGCAATAGAAAAACGTAAATATTTTAGTTAAAACTACTAAAAATTAGTTAAAAATTACGTTGCGTAAAAAAATTCTATCAGATTTTTTTGGTAAAATATTATTAAGATAAGAACAGCAAAAACCAAACTGTTAAATACATACACAAAATTTTAGTTATATTTGAATAAATTTTAGTTAACAGAAAATAACAACTTAACCTGCTAAACTTAGTAATAAATAATAATTAGTAGACTAAAAATCACCAAAAATTTAAAATGCAGAAATCTTTTTTTCTATTATTTTTTTTTTAATACGAATAAAAATTTAGTCTTCTGAAATCAGCAGATTACTATTTTTAGCAACCATTTCCGTTGATTTTAGCGGGATAGGCTGCTATTTTCATTCAACTAAATTTAACTTACAAGCAACAAAAATTTTTTTGATATAACAGTTTATTTTTGCTATTTTTGCTCTACTAGTATATATATTTTCTGCAGATTTTACAGTACAATTTGGTATTTTCAATTAACTAAAAGTTAAATATAAAAAATATATAAAAATATATTTAAAAAAATCTGCTAATCTCAGCAGTTTCTTTGTAAGGCCATTTTTGCCTTTATTTCTGTGGGTGTAGATTTCAGAATTTAAAGTCCTTGAATATCGTATTTGACTTCGTTTTAAAGCGAATATTATTTTAAAGTTATTTACAGACCTATTCCACCTTGTAATGTCATAAGAATATTTTCGATTGAACAGATTGATTTACAATCGAATCAAATGAATTTAATGATTGCATTAGGTGCATTAAGAATTCATTCGATTCTTCGAAATGGGTTTTAGGTGTTTAATCATTCAGAAATGAAAATCGAATGAGTGAATTTTTTAGGAGCTCTGATGGGGTAAAACATTTTGCTCGTTTAAAGTTGATTTTAAAATTTTTTTTTTTAAATTTAATAAATCCAAATTTAAGTTAAAAATTAGTAAAAGTACAGTTTTATTTGTAATTAACAGGGCAGCGACTTTCATGCACTTAAAAATTTAAAATATGCGCTTAAAATATTTTTACATAGAAAAACTTTCATAAAAATTGTTGCTATCAACACGCACTTTAGTTTTACTATTAGTGTATTATTTTGTATTAAAATTTTATATTTTTTTTATTTTATTTTAATCAGTTAATCGTTAAAATACGGAATATTTAAAAAATGTATTAAAATACGTATTATTCAAAACATGAAAATTAAAAATATTATATTTCAGCAATATGTTTTAATTTGCATTGCCCGAACGACTTCACGAACAAATAGAAAGAGGGGAGGTTAAGAAAGAGTGAGATGTGTAGAGACCGTCTGATGCTGGGTATGTTGAAGTTATTTTAACTGAAGAATTATGTAATCAAATCGGTTTATTGATTTAACATGGATTCATTATTTATCTTACAATAACTACCCAGGAAAATTTTCTGTTCCAAAGAATCGGTTATAGAATAGCTACTTTTGCTCTACAACCCCTTCTACTGTCAATTCTAACACCGATTATTTTTGTTTGAGATTGTCCCAAAAGCAACCGCTTCGATTGCTCCAAAGTGGAACCTGTTGCCCTAGAACCAGTTCTGGAACTAATTCTAGAATCGATAATCGAAGTACCGTGAAACTGGTTCCGGAACCAGTTCCATGGAATCGGTTGCAAAGGAACTAGTTGCAGAACTGGCAAGGTTGGCAACCGATTGTAAAAAATTTTTCTGGGTAATTTTTATTAATGAATTTATTAAGGTTTTAATGCAACGTTTTTTTTTCATATAAAATTTAATTAATTCATAAACTTTTTAATTTTTATGTGAATGTTGTTTTCAAAATCTTGTTTTTTTTTAGTTTTTAATTGCGGTTTCTAACTATTTCGCCCACTTACATTTCTCCTTTCTCTCCATCATAGTTTTTAAAAATAAAAGGGTAAAGTTGAAAAAGATAAAGATAAAGTTGTTGGCATAATAAATATATTGTTATTCAACTACAAAAAAGTATTCCTCTTTAAAATGTTAAACAAACTCTAGCAAAATAAAAATTATAAATAACACTAGGCAACAACATTTTCGGGCAGTGATAAATGATGTGAGAGATGAATGTATTTAGTATAGTAAAATCTCTAAAGGGTTTGGCGCTGGTACAGTCAATTTATATAGAAGTTCAAAATTTTAAGTTTTTGGACAATACTGTATCGAAACCGTAAAATAGTTTGTCTGGGCTTTATTATGTGTTTGAATCTCCACAATGAAATTTTAGGATCATTTTTTAACCCAACATCTGCGCTTTTATGAGTCATTAAACACCTTTTTCATGAAACTTGAAAAAAGTTGTCTTAATTCAATAGGGATTACCGAAGAGGAAAAATTTATACGAAAATGCTAAATCGTGAAAATGGTGAATTGAAATATATAATACCGTGCAGCACTATATCAGGGCATGGGTGATCCAACATAAAATTGTATGAGTATGTTTTGTAGAACATTTTAACCCTATATCAGCTCTTTTATCGGTCATTTTCAAAAAATACCAAAATATGCATATCCCAGCGCTCAAAAATAAGATTTTTAAATGACTCATACAAATTATTACCCCTCAATTCATAACTGCTTTGTAAAGTTATAGCAAGTTTACAAAATGTCATTTTCATACAAAATTTCTTCAATAAACCTCCCATAATTTTACAAAGCGTTTATGAATTTAGGGGTTATTTTTTAAACCCTCTTATTTGGTATAAAATACGATCCAAATACAATCCAAAAAGTTATCTCTCCATTTTAAAATGCTGGCAAAGGAAGTGTTAATTTTTTCAGACTCAAAAAAGCTACCAAAATTACTCAAATGAGGAAAATTTGGATTTCATTCATTCTTTTTCTTAGTTATTTCTGAATATATAGGGTTCTCTTTCGTACGGACCACTTTTATAGGAAACAGTGAAAAATGTTTAGGTTTTTGAATCTTATTTTTGAGTTATTAATCAACTTTGTTTGCTGGGATATTTAAAATTTTATGAGATTTCGAAATTATGTATAATCGAGTAAAAAGGCTAAAGTCGGACATGCCGACTATACAATTCCCTACACTAGTCTGGTTAAAAGCCAACTAATGTTTGGATCTGAAATTCGAATGGGTTAGAATGGGACTTGTGTCAAAAATTTTTATAAAATAATAAAAGAAGAGAAATTCGTAAATAAAGCCCATATGGGCGATAGGTCCAAATATGGACCGATTCCATCTAGAATCTATCGGCTTTGTTCTCGGGACCATGTAAGTCAATTTCATCAAAATATCTTAATATTTGCGACCTGCAGCGTATAAACAATATAATTTTGGGAGGACCCTTATATGGGCACTAGGTCTAAACATGGACCGATTTTTACCAAGATCAATACGCTTCGTCCTTGGGCCGACGTAAGTCGGTGTACCAAATTTCATCAAAATATCTTAATATTTGCGACCTGTAGAGTGCGCACAAGAATGCATGGACAGACAGACAGACAGACAGACAGACAGACAGACAGACAGACAGACAGACAGACGGACATCGTTAAATCGAAATAAAACGTGATTCTGAGTCGATCGGTATACTATAGGTTGGGTCTAGGTCCAATATTTTTTGGTGTTACAAACATCAGCACAAACTTATTTTACCCTGACCACGTAGTGGTGTAGGGTATAAAAATTATATACAATCTTGAAAACTAATCGAGTGATGGGAACCCGTTTATGCACCGTTTTCAGTCCGTCATAAACGGAATCCAACTCCGTATACGTACCGTTTTCTGGATCCGTATACAGACCAGAAAATGGAACATAAGGAACATCGAAACTGATGCGAATCCGTTGAAAATCCGTCAATAACGGACCGTTTACGGACCGTTATGTCGTGTTAAAAACGGACAAGTCCGTTTAAAGTCCGTCAATGACGGACCGTTTACGGACCGTTATGTCATGTAAAAAACGGCCTAGTCCGCTGAAAGTCCGTCAATACCGGACCGTTATGTCGTGTAGTAAACGGAGTGATTCCGTTTTTAAATAGAATGCATTTTTCGGACTTTTATATCTACCTAAATTGGCACATTACTAACTTTAATATTGTATGCTTTTTAATAGATTTATTAAATAATTTATTAATTTTATTAAAAACTATGTTTACCGCCGGTGGAACTAACTTCATTAATCGGCCTCAAAATTCGCAAAATTGACCTCAAAATTCGTAAATTAATCGAGGTTTAATTAAATGTATTCACGATTGAGTTTTTTCATACGCAATTCGCAAACTATCGTGAAAAAAACATAAAATTTCATAAACACTTACTATTTAATGATTCTATGTGAATTAAAGTAATTTGGCTACTGTGGCAACGGCCAAGACAGGATGCTCGTTTTTGCGACATCCAGAAACTTTTTTAACCGACTTTAGCGCGCGACCCTTATTAAATTATTTAAATAATTCTATTTTGCGGACAAAAATTCACGAATAAACTGAAGAAAGACGACACCGTTAGCTCCGGAGTTCAAACTGATGAAAATTGGTGAAGTCCGTATTTAACGGTGCAGAAACGGATACACCAAAACGGATGCAAAACGTATTATATTCGAAAAACCAAAAGTACGGTCTGTTATTGTTCCGTATACGTACAAGCTTTGACGGATACCTGTTTTACGGACCGATAATGTTCCGTAAAAGCCGGATTAATGATTCCGTACATGCCGGAGAGTCCGTAAAAATGTTTCTTGGGAAATTATTTGACTATCAAGAAAAATTAAACAATAATTTTACATTTTTGTTGAGAGTACTCGTATGTCTTTTATTTCAAATCCTACTTAATTGTTAACAGTATTCCATTGAAATAATTTAACAATAACTAATTGTTAGCCAAGTGCATATCAAATGCTATAAAAGAAACTAATGCAATATAAGTACTATTTTTATATAAGTTGAGTTGAATTGGTTACTAAGTTAATAAATTAAGTTCTACATAAATATATGGTGAATTTAATTATTTTGTTAATAACTAATACAACAATAAAATTGCTTGAAAATAAATACATAAAATAATTGAAATAGTAAGTCAAACTTCTTAACTATGACTTTTGCAATTGTAGCTGAGAAAATATCAATTGAAATTCTGAATTTATATTTGAAATTAAAAAAACATCAATTTAAATTTAGAATTTCAATTTGAAATTCACCAAACATCGATTGAAATTCAGATTTTTCATTCAAAATATCATTTGAAATTTATAAAATATCATTTGAAATTCAGAAAATATCATTTGAAATTCAGAAAATATCAACTGAAATTCTGAAAAACGTCAATTCAGATTCAGAAAAACATCAATTGATATTCGGAAAAACATCAATTGCGATTCGGAAACTATCAACTGAAATTCAGAAATTGTTAACTGAAATTCCGAAAATATCAATTGAAGTTGAGAAGTAATAAATTAAAATCCAAGTTATGTTTTCTGAATTTCAATTGATATTTTCTGAATTGAATTGAATGACGTTTTTCTTCAATTTTAATTCATATTTTCTGAATTAAAATTGATGTTTTCTGAATTTCGATTGATATTTTTTGAATTTGAATGCATATTTTCTGAAACTTAAATGGAATATGTGATTTTTTGGAATCTCAAATTTAAATTCTGAAAATGTAAATTCTTAATTTAAAGTGGAAATTGTGAACTTCAATCGATATTTTCTGAATTTCAAAAGTAAATTTAGAATTTTCATTGATATTTTCTGAATTTTAAATGGAAATTCTGAATTTAAACTGATATTTTCTGAATTACAATTGCAAAAGTTGACGTATTATATGCGGTTTAAGTAGAGGGCAAGCATCCGTCTTTTTTTTCTTTTTTTTTGAGATTAATTTAATTTCGAAATCCTTAACATTTATCTTCGGAACGAAAACCATTACGTTGAGATAAAACAGAATCGGGATTTTTTAGTTCCATAGCTAATTTATAGCCCAATTCGGGACGACGATCACGACCCTCAGCCATGGCTTTAACCTAGAAAAAGAAAAAAATACAGTTTAATCAAGTTTCTTTATAACAGATAAACCATGAGTTACCACTAGGCGGCTATTCAATTGATTAATCGAACAATTTTTCTCAAAAATTTTTAGAATAATTTAAAACGTCCAAATTTCGAATAACGAATAATTCAAATAGTTTAATATAATTAACCGATTGATCAAAATTGGTAAAAAATTACAAAAATCTTTAAAATAACAATTATTTTAATTTTTGCATTAAAAATACAAAAATTGTTTTTTCGGACTTTCTATATTTCCATATATTTAGTTAGAATATTCTTCTACCTCCAAAGTCCAAATTCTAATATGATATTGTCATATTAGATTTTTATTTGTTGTTTCAAAATTGATTTATAGCTGGTTTTACCAAATCAGACAGTTCATATACGAAAGTACAAAATTCTCGTCCCGTTGATTTTTTGTACCTTATGTAATGTCTCGGTTGGTTTAGTAAAGCTATCATTTTCTTATTGCGGACAACTGAAGAGTTAGCGTGATGGCTACGAAACAATTGTATTGTATATCAGGAAAATGATCAAAAATCTTTAAAATATATATGATTTTTATTAAAGTAAATATGGTAAAAACCCATGCACATATCCCGATTTTATTCTGGCCTAAGGAAATCAGCAGGCGACGACTTTTTAGAATTTCTAGCAATATTTTTTACACTTTTTAACTTTTAGTTAATTTAAAATAATAAATTGTACTGTAGAATCTGCAGAAAATTTTCCTAAATATTATCAGATTACAAGTAGCAAAAATAAACTGTTATATCTACAAAATTTTTGCTATTTTTAAGCTAAATTTAGTTGAATGTAAATAACAGTCTATCCTGCTAAAATCAGCAGAAATATCTGCTAAAAAAAATTGTAAACTGTTTTCTAAAGGCTCTATTTGAATTTAAAAAAAATCTAAAAAAAAGCTTCGAAGAATTTAAAGTTTTTTGTGATCTTTTCGGATACAATTTATTTAGACAGATTTTGACAGATCTAATAAAAAAAAAAAAACTAATGTGCAAGTGCTTGTGCAAATTTAAATGTTACTGACACTTTAGAAAACATTGTTTTCTATTGTTGTTAATACATAAATGGATGTCACTACATTGCTAGATCTGTCAAAATAACAGAGTAGTATATTGGAAGATGACAAAGCAAATTGTTGAAAATGTTTTGTTGTTGTTTTTGTTTTTTCTTTGATATTTTAAATGTTTAATAACGCTCCTAGACGAGAACAAGAAATTCTCATTGAGTTTGTAATTTAACTTAATATATATTTGCAGAAATTCTAAAAACGTCGTCCCCTGACGATTTCCTTAGGCAAGAATGAAATCCGGATAGGGACATGCCTACAACTGATTCTTTTTCACAATTTGTGAAATACGTTAGGGATTTTAGCATATTTAATTCCTTTAATGCGGGATATACCCGATAAAAAAAAACCAAGTTGTTTTTATATTGTCATCAGTGCGATACTAGATGATATTATAAACGATATTTTTATGTTTTATGTATACACACTAATATTTCCTAGCAGATGACATTCGAAGAATGTCGAAATATCGGATACTTAATAAATTTATTTTTAAAATGAAAACAGACCTCGAACATTTTCATTTATTTGTAAATATTTTTTGTATATCAATTAAATACATTAACGCCTGGCCCAAAAATGTCCCCAATCATGGTTCATCATTATGTAAATTACATTAGTACTTACCTCATTTGAATTAACTACCACACCATAATTACTTATCACACTATCCTTGGTATGTTCTATATCATGAAAGTCCGTACCACGACAACAATCATCTATTAATATGGTACGATAACCCACAGAAAGAGCATCCACAGCTGTAGCTCCTACACAAACATCGTATGCCAAACCGCATACATAAATATCCGTAGCTCCCTTCATTTTTAATTGGGCATTGAGTGTAGTATCCGATAGTTTTTTATTATCCCAAAATACCGAATAGGAATCAACTTCTGGATTAGTACCCTTATACACTTTAATGCCACTATCGACAACTTTGAGATCCTTATGCAATTCGGCGCCCCATGAATCTTGAACACAATGTCGCGGCCAGAGGCGTTGCTTCATAGGTGGCGGACCAGCAAATATCACCGTATCGAATACTTGGGCTGAATCAGCATCGACCTTGGAAAAGATATAAATTTTATTATATTTTTTTTTAATTTTGCTTTAGTATTTTTTTTTTAACTCACCGGAGAATTTTCATCTAATGGTCTCATTTTAACATTATCAATAAATGATACATGATCGCTGGGATGCCAATCCAATGAATAGAATATTGCATCAAAATCGACCGTATCCAAAAGATTGTTAGTGGGTTCTAATATCTGTAAAGAGAAAATGAACGAATTAATTCATTGGTAAATTTAAAAAACTTAACTAAATGTTAGTCTTTCTTGAAGGTTTTCCCGGGATCACCAACCGTTTTCAATAAAATCTGGATATATTATACAGGACAGAAACCTATTGAAAACAAACTGCCCCAAAATATATCACCATATCGGAAGATGCTATAACTTTGAAAATGATGCGCCCCACCAGCTTGCGCAATTAGTGAATGAGCCAGTATGAAAAAAGTACATTCCTTACAAGTATGAAAAAAGAAAATTTTCGCCCTGGGTAATTTCCATCACGGAACATTCCACAGACAGCCACGAAGTGATCACTTTTTATTTATGGAAACTGAAAACTTTATTTTCTAGATAACGATGTTAATGCCGCAGGGAAAATAGCGGAAAGCTTGATTTTTCTTGGAATGAAGTTATTTATTATTTTAAGGCTAATTTTGGTTAAGCCTACACTGATAGAATTTTCGTTCATACTATTAATGAATCGATTTCATTAATCTGATTTCATTGATTTAATGAAAAATTTTCATTGAATTAATGAAAAATTCATTAATTTAATGAATTTTTTCATTATATATTTTCAACTAACCCGTAAGATATGCTATAATTTTTATAAGGGTTTTGAATTTGCTAATTACTAAAATAGATATATGTTTATGTTGTTAATGAACGCTAGGATTGCAAAATGAAATTATTTAAATATAAAGGTAAAGTAATGACATCATTTTGTTTTGGCTATTTAGATCAATCGGTAACGCGGTAATGTTTACATTCTGGCGATTGCGGGTTCAAGTCGAGTTCAGGGAGATGTCAAAAACGTTATAAAAACAAAAAAGAAATACATGTACAAATAAAAAGAAAAATTAATAAAATAAAAATAAACAATAAATAAAAAAGTAACGCAAAAAAATATATTTTTTTTCAATTAGTTTTCATTTAATGAATACGTTTCATTGATTTAATGAACGCATTCTTTGGGGACTTTTCAATGAAAAAAATCATTAAATTAATGAACAAATGCATTAATACTATGCACAAAATTCTATCAGTGTAGGCATAAGTGTTGGTTTAACCAGATGTCCAGAAATTCATTTGGATTGAGAAATGAAGCATTCAGTAATTGGCTTGCGAAAAGCAACGTTAATAGTGACATGCTACGCAAATAGGTGAGATTTGAGTGTGGCAAAGTACTAAAACTTGAAAAGATTCTGCAAGTACAATGTCTACATGTCTTGCAGCTCCTCGGACCTTTTGTTTATTTGTTTAGGCGATAATGCGAATTCCGCTATCCCAACTTTTATAAAGAATCAACAAATATTCATTGACGCGGTTGATAAATCCAAGCTCCTGGCTTTACTATTCGAAGGAAATTCATTGCTGGCGAAAAGCGTTCAATCAATACCCGTATTGTGCCATCGATTCGATTTTTCGATAGCTTTTGGCATGAGGAAAAAAAGTTACAGTACTACATATCAAAAACATCATTTTCGAGGCGCCCAAATTTCGACAAAATCTTGTTTAAAAACCCAAAAAAAAACATTTTTTTTTTGAAAAAATTATATCACCATCGTTTTAAGCGTATAATTTTACCTTGGATAGAATATATTTAAAAAATTTGAAATCGGCGAATTTTTTTTTAACATACCTAATAAAAAAACCTTAAAAATTAACGCGTAAAAAAATATAGATTTTTCGACAAAATTAAATCAGCCGATTTTTTTTTATTACCTACTAAAAAA
This sequence comes from Leucophora obtusa, assembly GCA_949987735.1. Lineage (NCBI taxonomy): Eukaryota > Metazoa > Arthropoda > Insecta > Diptera > Anthomyiidae > Leucophora > Leucophora obtusa. Next base: position 298,854,194 of record OX465295.1, on the reverse strand, counting down.
ACCTTAAAAATAAAAGTTGAGAAAAAGTAAAAAAAATTAAATTTGGGTGCCTCAAAAATAATTTTTTTGATATACGTAGTGCAGGGATGATAAATGGGATTTTTAAAATAGTACCAACCAGCTTAAAAAATAGTACTTTTTCGACCTCTATAGTATCACAAAATTTTTTCATTTAATTTTTTAATCATTATATATTAACAAATAAAAACTCATAAAAAATAAAGAGTTCTGTTATATCTAACTCATACAGCAATAGAGAAACTTAAAATTTTTAGTTAAAACTACTAAGTTAAAAATTACCTTGGATAAAAAGATGCAATCTGATTATTTTTGTAAAATATTAGTAAGATAAGAACAGCAAAAACTAAACTATTAAATACATATACAAAATTTTAGTTATATTTGAATAAATTTTAGTTAACAGAAAATAGCGACTTAACCTGCTAAAATCAGAAAAAAAAAAATAATTAGTTTACTAAAAAATCACAAAAAAAATTAAAATCTTGAAAGCTTTTTTTAAATTTTTTTTAATAAGAATAAAAATTTAATCTTCTGAAACGAGCAGTTTATTATTTTTAGTAACCATTTTCGTTGATTTTAGCAGGATAGCCTGCTGTTTGCATTCAACTAAATTTAACTTAAAATAACAAAAATTTTGTAGATATAACAGTTTATTTTTGCTATTTTTAGTCTACTAATATTAATATTTTCTGCAGATTTTACAGTAAATTTGCTATTTTCAATGAAGTAAAAGTAACTTAAATATAACTAAAATTTTGTAAATTTACAAGTTTAGTTTTTGGTGTTCTTATCTTACTAGTGTTTAGCAAAAAAATCTGCTAATCTCAGAAGTTTCTTTTGTAAGTCTGTTTTTTTTTTTTGCTATTTGCCTTTTTCTCCTATTTTTACAGGTTTATTTCTATGTGTGTAATGTTCAAAATTAAAAGTGCCTGAAAATCGTATTAAACTATGCTTTATAGCGAATTTACATTATGATCGAAATCGAGTTAAAAGTAGATTTCGATAGATTTCGTCTGAAATCCAATAAAAATTTGGGATTTCAAACTGATTTCCCATACGAAATGAAATCCCAATTTAATTTGGATTTCAGCGAAATCTCATCGAAATCCAAATTGAAATCCAATTTTTCTCCCATATTTGCAGAAAAGTAGGGAAGTTTGCAGAAAAGTGGCAACATTTAGCAGCTGTTTATGTCATCAAAAATTAATAAATAATAAATTTTAATAACTTTAAAAAATTAAGGAATAACATAATAAAGTCTGTTATTTTTAATTAAAAGAAATATTTAAAGTTGAAAACGGCTATTTTATTGTATCCGACGAAGAGAAACTATGAAAAATCAGTTGATGGCGCCGGCAAGACCATTGACGAAACATTGAATATTTTAGAATTCTACTAATCATCACTATACTTAAACACATTTCTTAGCAAATATAACATTGTATCTTTCATAATATAAATGATTTTTGTGTTCCGCCATTAAATAAAATGGTTTTTAGAAAATCTTTTAATTTTGGTTATTTTTGAAGGTTAGTTTGTTTACAAAAAATTTGTTGTTGGTTGGTCGAAATCCCATTCATCTGTCAAATATTCTAATGTAAACGATATAGATTTCGAATTGGATTTCAAAACGAAATCTAGTGAACATTTTAACAATGTAAATTCGCTATTTTACTGAATTTAGACTGAGCAAAACTACCTAGTTTTTGTACAAAACTAGTTTTTGTTTGTTTTTATGTATGCGTTTGGACAAGTAAAAACTAGCAACGGCCGAAAACTAGGTAGTTTTTGTGTTTAACTTGAGTTTTCAATAGTAATATGTAATATTTAAAATATTTTCAACATAAGTATTTTTATTAAAAAAATTAAACACAATAAATCCTATGAAAATTAAAAAAGCACAAAAAATTTAAATATCGGAAAATGTGTGAATAGTACTAAATGAGTCAGAGGAGTACCATAGTACTTTTGAGGTTCAAATAGTATCAGAAAAAGTACTATAGTACTAACTTTATCATCCCTATCGTAGTGGAACTTTTTTTTTTCTCATGCCAAAAGCTATCGAAAAATCGATGGCACAATATCGATTGCTAAATCGACCCACCCTTATGTACATACATATATTCTTGATCATTAACAATAGCAAAACCGATTTAACTATGTCCGTCTGTGTGTTTGATGAAAACATGATTATGCCCCCAATAGGTAAAAGGGGAATCTGATTTTGTCATAGTTGTTAACCCTAACGGCTATCGTTAACCTTAAAATACCACTAACAAAATAACTGAAAATACAGTTAACCCTAAAATAATCAAACAAAATAGCTTTAAATATCGTTAACGCGAAAATAACGACATAACTTAAAATAGACATAACTTTGAAATACCCTAATGAAATACTCTTTGAACTGACGTCATCCACTTTAACTAACTTTATGAATCGGTTGCCAACTCTGGTGTTAACACAAAAGATTTAAAGAAATACTATTTTAGTCGTCGCCGAGTTTGTTATCGCTTAGCTGCCGACGCCGATTTTTTTTTTTTTTTTTGTATAGCCGCCGCCGTCGACAATTTAATATCGGCTTCATTCTCTAGATGGGTTGCGAAAATCACCGTTTCACGTGGAAAGTATTTCGTGCGCTTAAAGCAAAATTTGTTCAGCTATGAGGCGCACTCCAAATTAGTGGCTACGTCAATAAGCCAAATTGCCGTATTTGGATTAAAGTACCACTCGAAGAGTTTTAAGAGCTGCCATTATAACCAAACGAAACGGTTTGGTTATCGCTCCATGATATTGGACTATTTGCTGCCTGGAATTGAAGACAATGATCTGGACGACATTTGGTTTCAAGAAGGTGGCGCTACTTACCACACATCCCGTGAAAGCATGACTTTATTGCGAGAACAATTCAGTGAAGAGTTAATTTAACGTAATGGACCAGTGCAATGGCCGCATAAATCATAGGATATTATACGAGGGGTACTGTTTATATTTCGGGAATAGCAAATAATAACAAGCATTTTGAAATAAAAATGGCTTTATTGCAAGGACCGAAAACTTTTTATTTTTTGGTTTTTATCAAACATAATTATCGTAAAAGTATGAAAATAAAAATTCAAACGTACAAAAAAATAAAAAGAAAGAAATATTTAATTAAAAATACTCCTCATGATGAAAATAAAAAACTTTTTCTGTTTTAATTTTCTTTCCAAAAAAAAAAAATAAATAGATAGAAAAAAGAAACTTTTTTTATGTTGTTAAAAAAAAATGGTTCATATTTAACAAAACCGCACCTAGAAAACCGCGAAATTTTGGCGGAACGCGAAAAAAGACTTTATGGTACAAAAATTGTATTGAAAACCCTAATCAGCGATTGTCATTCTGCAAACAAATATGCTGATGTAAGAATTTTCCTTTTTGCAAATTTTTTTTCCGCCACTTTTTTCGCGATTTTTTTTGCAATTAGCTACCAAACTTTCTTATATGAAATGGGTATTATAGTCTCAAGATTTCATATTTGACAAAACCGCATCTAAAAAAACGCGAAATTTTGGCGGAACGCGTAAAAACACTTTATGGTAAAAAAAATTGTATTAAAAAACCTTATCAGCGATTTTCATTCTGCAAACAAATATACTGAATTAAGAATTTTCCTTTTTGCAAATTTTTTTTCCGCGACTTGTTTTCGCGATTTTTTTGCAATTAGCCACCAAACTTTGTTCTATGAAATGGGTATTATAGTCTCTAGATTATATATTTATCAAAACCGCACCTAAGAAATTACAAAATATTGGCGGAACGAGAAAAAAGACTTTATGGTTAAAAATTATATTAAAAAACCTCATCAGCGATATTCATTCTGCAAGCAAATATACTGATTTAAGAATTTTACTTTTTGCAAAATTTAGTTTTTTGTTGCAAAACAAAACCCATGTAAGAAACAAAATTTTACAAATGTAAAATTTTTGCATCATTAATTCGTTTGCAGATTGTACTGAAGCTAAAATTTTATAAATTGAAAAATAAAAACTGTTTTTCTTAATAAAGAAACTTTTTTTTTCTACGAAAAAAACTTTTCTTTTTTTTGTATAAAAACTTTTTTTATATTTTTTCTTTTTCTTTTTTTTGTTTGGAGTTGAAAATAAAAAAATATCATTTGTATAAAAATATAATTTGTAATTTTTTTTTTTTTTTTTATAAAGATAAATATATTTTCAATTTTGGATGAATATAAAAAAAAATAATTTAGAAATTTACTTTATTTTGAACAGAATACTTTTTTATTTCTTGATGAAAACTTAAAAATAAAGTTTTTTGTTTGTAAAAGCCGGTGCCTGCTTTATTATTTTTCAAAATATTCCCCTTGATGATCAATATACTTTTGCATTCGTTCAAACCATTTGTCATAGCAGTTTTTCCATTCCTCTTGAGACACCTCCAAAACATGGTTTTTGAACATTGACAATTCGTTGATCATTCGTCCTTGGGGGTTAGTTTTACGAATTTCTCCGAAGATTTCCGGCAAACAAATGGTCGTGTTCCACTCAGAATACGTTGCTCAAGCGGAACAGTGGCCACATGACCCATTCGGCCGAAGAAACAGGCGACCATTTGCTTCGCTGTGCTTCTTCCACGAACAACTTTTGTTGGATTTCGCTCGTCTTGGAGTACCCACACGGTCGATTGCAGTTTTCTTTCCGGCTCATACGCATATCCATGATTCGTCACCTGCCACGATTTTATACACGTCTTTTAAAGCACTACGGTCGAACTTTTTAATCATTCCCTTACACAAATCAACGCGAGCCTTTTTTTGAGCGATTGATAAATTATGGGGTATCCAAGGAGAGCAAATTTTTTTTACAACTAAGTGTTCATGCAAAATTGAATGTATTGAAGTGAAACTAATGTGCAAGGATGCCTCTATCTCACGATATGTCACATGACGATCTTGCATTATCAGTTCACGCGCTGTATCGATATTTTGTGGCACAACAACCGATTTTGGACGACCTTCACGGAATTCGTCGGCGTCCGAACTACGAACACGATTGAATTGACTATACCAGCGATATACTATCGTTTTTGATGCTGCTTTATCGCCATATAAAGAACTGAACGTCGAAAGTTGTGAAAAATAACCCAACGAAAACCTTCTCTTGAAATTTCCATTTTTTGGCCAAATTGAATTTCTTAACTCACTGTAAACAAAACAAATAGCACTTGTACATCAAAACATTGTGAGTACGTTCATGCTAAAAAAATGTCAAATTTTATTATAGTGTTGCCAGATATTAAGTATTGACATTAGTGTTGCCAGTTCCCGAAATATAAATAGTACCCCTCGTATCGGTCGACTTTTTTCTTGGGGCTGCAGAAAGTCCAAAGTAAAAGCTATTTTTTTTTTTTGTTGGTTCCAAAGTAAAAAATATTTTATTTTTTTTATAGAGATGGGCACTTGAGCAGAATTTTGCATGAATGTGATTGAAATCATAATTTACTCAAGTGAGCGTGAGTGTGGGTAGACAAAATTTCTTCGTGAGTGAGTGTGCTTGAGCCAAATTTTTGTGTGAGTGAGTGTGCCTGAGTCCAGTTACAAAAATTTTTTGTTTTTGGCTTTTAGAAAGTATTTTCTTTATTTATGTTGCTGATTTTATATTTCTGGATTTTTAAAACAAAAAATAAATGGCAAAATTGCATATTCATAGCAATTTTTAGTTTAAAACTCATAATTTACCTTAATTTTTGAATTTTATTTTTTCGAGTAAGATTTTATTTCGTGAATTTGTGTGATTCACGTGAATCACGCATGATCACGCGTGATTGTGAGTAAAATCCGGATTTGCGTATGTGAAAGTAATTCTGTAAATTTCTTAGAAATTATGTGAAAAAACTTAATATAAATCTTCAAAATTAACCAAAGGTTTTAAATCACCCCATACAATTTTTTAAATCCCCTTTTCCCAAATTAAAATTTTTGTCCCCATGACCAACACAAATTCTCTAAATTTCGGGACAAAACCCCAAGTCTGGCCAGCCTAGCTATTTTCGAATTCATCTCTCCCTTAAACACCAGAGATATTGAATTCGGTGTAGAGCAAACATTCCGCATTATATTATTTTATTATTCTATGCGTTGGCGTTGGCGCACAGTTGAAGCCTTTGCTTTAAAAAAATAGACATTTTCTTCTTTTGGTCCAAGGTTCCACAAAATTCTATCAGAATAGTCTTAAAGGACATCGTCTGAACTTGAATGAGTGCATTTTTATCAAACTGGCAGAGTGAATATGTTTAGTAGCAAACCCTTCAAAAGTATAGAATATATATTGAATGTTAAGATGCGCTTTTGCTAAATTTCACGTTTTCGCAATTTCTTGTTAAATAAAAATCGTTAATATCAAAATGTATTACTTTCATTGGTGATACAAAAATCTTTAAATAATTTCCAGACAAATTCAGTAAATGATGGGAAAACTGTTTTGAGAAAAAAGTAAACTACTCGAGTTAAAACCCTTTTTTTGTCAAATTCCATAAATAATTTACAATATGTACAACAAATAATTCCACAAGTCTCATAACAATTTCACTAACAATCAACAATTCTCCATTATTCCAAAAATGCACAGATATATTAAACATGTAACAAGCCAACCAACAAGCATTCAGAGTATAGAGAACAATGTAGGAAATGTGATATATGAATTTTGACAAATTTTAATACCAACTAGAACAGCTTTTTTTGTAACGAAACACGAAAAAGCTGCATTTTGTATTAACCGTGTATAACACATCCGAAATGAACACGTTTTTTTTTTAATTTTGGCATACGGAAGTGATATAAGTAAAGTATATCCGCTTCCGCCTCAAAATACACACAACAACCAGTAGTTTGTGTATGTCTAACAGCAGACAATGCACAAAACTCGCATTTGCAAACATACATTATGTACTAATGATGAAAATTCCCATTCTCATCCCCATATCATCCTTAAAATGTTTTGCATAATCCAGACTATGAAAATGAAAATCGTGGATATCATATGTCAAGTTACCTATTGTATAGTAGTTTGCTTGTTATGAAGTCAATATCATTGCAGTGATTACTTTAGTAGTACACAGTTTTTGAGTATAACAACAAAAAGAAAAACTTTAAATCTTTTGTACATCTCATCATCGTTTAAGGAAGAAATAAAAAGTTTATCTTGAACAGAATTTCCTTATGTTGAAAAAAAAACGTTAACTTACCTCATGTCCTTTTTGTTGTGCACTGCAATTACTTATATCCAAGGAACCACTTATAAAGTCGTTTTGTACATCTACAATAAGAAACGCGTTTACGGGACGTACAATCTGTAACGACAATAACAAAAACAACAATATGAATATTAGGGTAAAACTTATAACTTAGCTCTAAATATATACAATGTCAACTCTTTTGCCTACACACTAAAAAAAAAGTGCTTGTAAAATTACTCTTGTAATTAGTGTAACTTTTTCTGTAAAGTTACATAAAATGCTTAAATTTTGGCACGAAATGTCTGAAAAAATAATTTATGCATTTTTCTATAAAAATACCGATAACACTGTACAACAATTTCGAAGTTTTTCCAAAATTACGGGGTTCTTACAATACATGCTGTTAGAGGAGACCAAAAAAAAAAAACGTTTTGAAAGGTCATATCGAAATTTTATTTAAGGGGTTAAAGTTTCCCCCCCCCCACCTTTTTCAAATGTTTATTGTGAATCGGCATAGGAAAACATGTGAATCTTCTATTTTAGGTATAGGATGTGTTCATCGAACTTATGGAAAACATTTTGGTGGAACATTTTAACCCTCTGACTCTTCAATTAAAGGGACTTTTTTGACTCCTTTTCAAAAAGGGACAAAAAGGACCCGTAAGTTGAAGAGTTGGAGGGTTAAAATGTTCCTCCTAATGTTTTACATAATTTCGCTGAACACAGGCCATACCTAATTCTACACTGGGATGCAATTTAAGTGGTTAAAGTATTTATTAAAAACCGTCTTATTTTTGTCGGTTTTCGGTTTCGGTTTTGAGGCTTGAAAAACCGCGGTTTCGGTTTCGAATAAAACCGAATAGCAAACTCAAGGCACATGTGAGACCCCTGGTTCAAAGTACATATTACACTATAAGTTTTAGAATTGCCACCTGCATTAGGTGCCCATGTGAAAATCGAATTATATATACACAATTGGGTCCATATTTGTTCCAAACTAACTATAGAAATGTTTGGCGTCAAACGAAAGATATTTCAGAGGTATATTTACAGTGGTTCAAAAATTTAATGGGTTGGCCAAAACCTCTTTCCAAATTTGTTTGACCATTTGGTAATAAATATATTCAAAGTTAGGTAGCCAAAAAATTAGGTTTAAATAATATTTGTTAAAAAACGACTGTTTTTCGTATTTCATATAAAAATTAATTTTTTGCGTTTTTCATTAGAAAAGTATTACGATTTCTTGCTGATTATCATAGCTAAGGACTAAAGGTCTTTTTATCTAAGTGAATATTACAATCAAAAAAATAAGTTAGTAGAAAAATTAGTAAAACATCTTGTATATCAAGTGTACTATTTTCATCAAGTTTTATGCTGAAATTCCGTTTCCAGCAAAAGTTTTAGTTATATTTTTTTTGTTCTAAACTAATGTTTTACTAATTTATTTTGCTACAAAAATTGTGCTGATAACCGAATTTGTAGCGTGGACGACAACTAGATAGACAAGATGTAGATGTCGCAGCTTGTCTGTATGTAGTACAGACAAGGGAAATGATAATAAAAAAAAAACAACTCTACACAATTTCTATATTTAAATTTTCAGCAAATAAATTAACTAAAGTAATATTTCTGTGCAAAGTTTTTGAATATTTTTCAGTCTACTAATATTCAGCAAAAAGTTTAGTGATTTTAGCAAGAATTTTTTTCATTTGCAATCGACTAAGTGTTAGCAAAAATTTTGCTGAGTTTATTATTTTTTTGGCAAAAATCAGCTCGCTGATTTTCAGCAAACACATTTTTCTGAAATTACCAACTTTTTTGCAAGCACGCTCCTGACTAAAAATTTGCTGACACAGCAACATTTTTTGCTGACTTTACTGACTTTTTTTGAGTATAATACATAAATGTAGAAATTCAAAGATAAATGCTAAATGATAGGTGGGAGTGTCCTCTTCATTTCCCTAAAAGGTTTATGATACGCCCCGATCCGCCCGTTGAACACTTTCTTCATTTTTATAATTTTACTCAAAAAACTTAAGCCAATAAAGCTGGTATACGAATATCCCTATAAGTATGCACTGTAGTTTTTACTACTGAATTGTAATATGTTTCATTTAATAAATCTTTGTGGTGCATTTGAGCATACAATTTTTTCAAGAGCACACTGAAATATACATTATTTTCTACAAACAAATACCCAATATATTTTTAATATTTTGTTTAGGGGAGAGTCGTGTACCTTGGTACTTTTGAAAATTCTGTGCCAATATCTCTAAGATTAAGATAGATGCGAAAAATCTTTAAATGCAGAAATATTAGTGTTGGTGTTGTTATAGATTGCAAATAATAAAAACTTTAATAATTCTTATGCATTTTAAGAAATTACAATTTTTTAAAAAAGCGAAAAGGTTTCAAAATTACAAATTGGCGTGTACCTTGGAACTCGTAAAAAATTAAGGGAATTTCTTAAAAAAAATATTACACCATAATGAAATTTGTTGCATTATTTGCAATAGAGTTGATATCTGCTTGAAATGAGAGAATGCAATTTAATATTTGCATAAAAACATAATTTTCAAAAAATGGCGAAAATCTTAAATCAAAGGTTATTTTATAGCGAATTAAATTCAAAAAGTACAGTTAGCCTATGGTGCTTCAATTAATCATGTACTGGAATTTGTTGAATACACAGAAGAGGAATTATTCAAAAATTTCAAGGTATACACATTTTAATTTTTTCGAAAAAGATAATTTTTTTCTTATTTGCACAATATAGTTAAGAAATTTAGTGCTTACTGCATTTAGAAAACGACAAACTTTACCAAAAAAAATTCCTTTTTCCAAAAAAGTACCTTTTTCCAAAAAAATTAACCTTTTCCAAAAAAAAAGTACCTTTTCCAAAAAAAGTACCTTTTCCCAAAAAACATACATTTTTCCAAAAAAAATACCTTTTTCAAAAAAATTACCTTTTCCAAGAAAAAGTACCTTTTCCCAAAAAAAGTACCTTTTTCTAAAAAAATTTTCCTTTTCCCAAAAAACATACATTTTTTCAAAAAAATACCTTTTTCTAAAAAAGTACCTTTTCCAAAAAAAAGTACCTTTTCCCAAAAAAAGTACCTTTTTCTAAAAAAATGTTCCTTTTCCAAAAGAAGTACCTTTTCCAAAAAAAGTACCTTTTTCCAAAAAACATACATTAAAAAAAAATACCTTTTCCAAAAAATGTACAAATAAAGTACTTTGTAAAAACAAAGTATCTTTTTCCAAAAAATTTCGTTTTTCCAAAAAGTACCATTTAAAATAATATATAATTTCAAAAAAACTACTTTTTTCCCTCCCCCACGGATATCTCCACTAAAACAAGGTTTCTTGATATTCGGCATAGACGTGCGCTAAGACGGGATTTTTGGAAATTCTTACCGGAACGGGCAAAAAGGGGAAAAGTCTCCACATAAACAGTCTCACAAATTGGAAAAGTGCCTGCCAAACCACTGGAGGTAAGAAGTTGAAATTTGGTATAAATGTTCCTCCACTGTAGCAGACATCGACTAAGTTTGTATTTTTGGAATTCCCTACAGGATATCCCAAAAGGAAACTCGGTATGTGAGTTCCTCCTTCTGTGTAGGCGTCCGCTTAGACGAAATTTTTGAAATTCCTATCGGGAGGGGAAATAAGGTAAAAGTCTCCTCCTGACGGCTTGCCCAATCCCTTTTGGCCAACCTAAAATTATAAATATGTATTCCTTGGAGTAGGACTAACTCACCGGCAACGTAATTTTTCTATTTTGGAACAGGAACATAGTAAAAATGGTGGTTAAAAGGGAAAAATGTCCCCACTAACGGCCTGCCCAAACCGCTTAGGCAATGCAGTTGAAATTTGGTATGAATGTTCCTCATCCATCGCAGATAGCCGCGAAGATGGAATTTTTGTAAATTCCTAAAGTGGGGGGCAAAAAGAAGAAAAGCCTCCCCTTGGGGGCCGGTAAAAACCCCTTCGGCTAGAAACCTGAAGCTTAAAATGTGGGTCCCTGGAGTAAGGGCTAACTTATTAGAAAGATACTTTTTTGAATTTTGAACAGGGTCGTTATAAAATGGGGGCTCAAAAAGGGAAAGTGGCCCCTTAACGACCTGTCCAAACTGCTGAAACTAGGAAGCTGAAATTCGGTACTTAGGTTTCTCTTCCAGCCTAATTCCAACCGGGAGGAACAAAAAAAGAAAAAGTGTTCCCCTTGACAGCCTGCTCAAACTGCTGGAACTAGGAAGCTGAAATTCCCTGTCGATGGATTTTCGGAAATTCCTACCGAGAGGGGCACAAATAGTAAAAGTTGGCTAGAAACCTGAAATGTAAAACATATGTTACTTGGAGTATGGGCTCACTTACCGGGAAGGTGCTTTTTGGACAGGGACATTGCAAAAATGGGGATTAATGAAGCGAAAAGTGCAGCTTAAAGGCCTGCCCAAACCGCTGGAGGTAGGAAGTTGAAATTTGGTATTAAAGTTCCTCCTCTATTGTAGACATCCGCTAAGATGAGATTTTTGGAAATTTCCACAGGTAGGGTCAAAAACAGGAAAAGTCTCCCCGTTAACGGCCTGGCCAAACTGCTTAAATTCGGTATTTGGGTTCCTTCTCAATCGTAGACGTCCCCTAAGACGGTATTTTTGGAAACTCATACCGGGAGGGGTAAAAAGTGAAAAACTTCCCCCTTGCCGAGTTGGGCAAACTTCTGGATATAGAGACCTAAAATTATGTATGTAGTAGGTTCCTCCTCAAACGCAAACGTCCTCTAAGACGGAATTTTTGGAAATTCCTACCGGGAGGGGTAAAAACAGAATAATTCTCCCCCTTGGTGGCCTAACTGAACCTTTCGGCTAGAAACCTGTAATATATAATATGTTTTCCTTGGAGTATGGGCTGACTTATCGACAAGGCATTTGGACAGGAACGTGGTAAAAATGGAGGTTCAAAAGGGGAAAATTGCCCCACCCCCCCTTAACGTCTGCGTCTTTCGCTAGAAACCTAAAACTTAAAGAACAAGTGTATATGAAACACTAAAATTAAGAAACTAAATAAACGAGTGGAATGAAACACTACACAAGTGGAATGAAATGGATATAAACGTTGAACGAGTAGAATTGAAATTATAGAGAATGCAAATGGATTGGAAGAGCGAATTACCTGTTCAAACACTATCCACGGAATATGAAACTTATGTAGCATTGAAACTTACTCTCCAAAAAGTTAAACAAATTTTCTAAAAGAGAAAAAACCTTAGAAAAGGAATGGAACTTATATATTCCGATATTTAAACTTCATGTAACGAAGCACCGGTGGAAGAAACCGACGCAGTAAATTTTCTAACTGAATTTGTGAATTTACTTGAATTGCCAGGTCTACCTTTACATAAACTGGAATTAAAAAAAAAACTTTAAGGCACGCTAACAACGTAGCGGGCTTTGCCCGCTATTTTTAATATTATAAAATGCTTTCCAACCCTGCTTTACGTTATTTATTTTCATTCAAAACACAAATGAACAAAACTACTTACGGGTCTATCTACCTAAGTTCGCACTTTACCAAATTATCTTAACATACACACGTATATTGCAATTTATTATGGATTCATTACTAACAATCCACTTTCATGAGAAAAATTGATCAAATATTTATTTATTTTAAACCCATTGTTGTGCAGAATTATTTATTTGTGGTGGCTGGGTGAAGGCTTTAAATAAAAAAACTTTAAATAAAAAAACGAATTTAATAAAAATTGTGGGGGGCGCAGCCCCCCCGGGGGGGGTGGGCGCAGCCCCCCCTTAATCTTTAAGGCACGCCAACAACGTAGCGGGCTGCGCCCGCTAGTTTAAAATATAACTGTTACCCTAATGCATATGAAAACTTAAAGAAATTTTAACTGAAAGGAAAGGAATCACATGAAAAAGTACATTCAGTTTAAGGTATATCAGCTCATCTTTTTTATATGAATATTTTCTTTTGTGAGCTCATTCTTTAAAGTCGGAAATAACTTATAAGGAAGAGATAAAAAATTAAGCAACGAATGAAAAAAGAAAATAATCAAATTTAAAGGTAGTCTCTTAATGCTCATTGTACTAACGACAAAAACTATTTACATGTACGAGTACCAATATTATGGAGCCTTACGAAGAAGAAAAAGGAGTTTCAAGTTGAATTCCTGGCTAGGGTAAACTAATAACGATTTTACAAGAATTGTCCGTTTATAAAGCCACTTACGTCCCATTCATACTGAAACCAAAACTAATAGTTTTGGTTTTTTTTTAGTTTTCGATTTAATATTTTTATGGAATTTGACAATCGAATACTAAATAAATTGGAAATATACAAGTTTTGGGTTCAGTATTAATGAGATATTAATCTTTAAGTTTTGATTTGCTATTAAACTGTAGGTTCCATGAGAATATCGTCAAATTTTATACAGACTCCAAATCCATTAATTTTAAATCCATTTAAAATTAATTATACCCTACACCACTGTGTGGTCAGGGTATTATTAGTTTGTGCTGATATTTGTAACACCAAAAAATATTGGTCGTAGACCCACCTTATAGTATACCGATCGGTTCAGAATTTTTTTTTATTTCGATTTAACGATGTCCGTCTGTCCGTCCGTCCGTCTGTCTGTCTGTCCATGCAATCTTGTGCGCACTCTACAGGTCGCAACTATTAAGATATTTTGATGAAATTTGGTACGCAGACCTATGTTGGCCCAAGGACGAACAAGTTTGATTTTGGTGAACATCGGTCTATGTTTAGACCTAGTGCCCATATAAGGGTCCTACCAAAATTATATTGTTTATACGCTGCAGGTAGGGTTTGGGATTTCCCGGACTTTTTTATTTCCCGGGAAACGGGAATGAAAAAATTTAATTTCATTCCGGGATTCCCGGGAATCCCGGGAAATGTTTTTGAACACAATTGTTAATGAAAACCACCTATATAAATAATTTTTGTTAAAAAAAACACTATTTCAGTACAAATGCAGCCTGTGTAGTGAGAATTCAAAGTAAAAAATATCAGAATGTTGAACATTTGATTTCACATAAATTAATGGCAGCACCGCCAAATTAATTGCATGATTCCAGCAGAAAGCACCTACTACTGGACTGTCGGAAACAAACCGTTTCATCACACTTGGCCCATTAGATATGGTGGTCACAATGTTATTTTCCAAAGACAATAAAAACTCTTCTAGTCTTATTTCTACAATTCTTATTTCATCAGCATTACATCTTCCTGATATATGTATAAACAAACCCCAGGTTATAAAATGAATTATTTACGTTTATACTTATATTCAAATATCTCTTTTGTGATATTCTTGTCATTCATCTAAGATTATAGTAAATCTCCTATTGTTAGAAATATTGCTCAATATTTCTTTTATCATGATATCTTTTACATGATTGTAGTAATTTAATATAATGTTCTTTACATCGGTTTCTTTTTTTGCAATGCCAGGTTTTTATTATAAAAACTTTCTCGAATAAACGAAGATCTAGTTATGGTCCGGATTGACTGCGGCTAATTTGGATACCATTTTAGGAAATGTTTGCCCTACCATAAAACCTTTAATGTCTCTTCAGCTTACCCTTTTTTCTCGGGTACTTTGCTAATTTTAGCTGAAACGTTATTCTTGTTGTTGTTTTCTTCAAGAGAAGTTGCATGACCATCAATTTTTTTTTTTTTTGTGAACCAAATTTAGATGTCGGATAACCAAATTTAGATACCACCGTTAACCATTAGTCTTTTCTTTTCACATTTATTTATGAAAAAGTTACTTATAAAATTATTGACCCTTAATATAAAGGAGTATTTTAAATTTAAAGTCGACTTTATTTTTAATCAAACGGTTTTGTTAATTTTGTGTATGAAAACCTTACAAAAATATTTATATTTTCAAATATTTTGATTGGTTGAAAATAAATTAACCAATCAGAATGCCCCAAAAATAAACCAAGTCAAGGTATACTGCCACCCAATATTTTAACTAAAGTCGACTTTACCTAAATTATACATTTGAAAAATTTAGATAGTAAGGGCGATTATTTGTAAAAAACAAAGCTTTTTTTCATATTTCTTTTAAACATTTTACCAAGTTTTAGGTTTTACTAATTAAATTTTGAATAAGTTATGCGAAAAATCTTTATTAGTTGAAATGCTGCTAATTACTTGGCAAAGATTTTATTTGTGTGTCAAATAAATGTATTCCCTTTTAAAAGATTTTAACAATGACATTTTTATTTTGGTATTTAAAATATTTTTTATGACTAAAATTAAAAAATCCGATTCGAAACAAAAACAATTTAAAAAATTTAATATTTTAAAAATTTCCCGTTTTCCCGGGAAAATAATATATTTCCGTCAAACTTTTCCCGGGATTTCCCGGGAATTCCCGAACCCCAAACCCTAGCTGCAGGTCGTAAATATTAAACTATTTTGACGAAATTTGGTACACAGACCTATGTTAGCCCAATAACGCAGTCTATTGATTTTGGTGAACATCGGTCCATGTTTAGACCTAGTGCCCATATAAGGGTCCTACCAAAATTATACTGTTTATACGCTGCAGGTCGTAAATATTAAGATATTTTGATGAAATTTGGTACGCACACCTATGTTGGCCCAAGGACGAACAAGTTTGATTTTGGTGAACATCGGTCCATGTTTAGACCTAGTGCCCATATAAGGGTCCTACCAAAATTATACTGTTTATACGCTGCAGGTCGTAAATATTAAGATATTCTGATGAAATTTGGTACACAGACCTACATTGGCGCAATAACGCAGCCTATTGATTTTGGTGAACATCGGTCCATGTTTAGACCTAGTGCCCATATAAGGGTCCTACCAAAATTATACTGTTTATACGCTGCAGGTCGCAAATATTAAGATATTTTGATGAAATTTGGTACACAGACCTACATTGGCCCAATAACGCAGCCTATTGATTTTGGTGAACATCGGTCCATGTTTAGACCTAGTGCCCATATAAGGGTCCTACCAAAATTATACTGTTTATACGCTGCAGGTCGCAAATATTAAGATATTTTGACGAAATTTGGTACACAGACCTACATTGGCCCAATAACGCAGCCTATTGATTTTGGTGAACATCGGTCCATGTTTAGACCTAGTGCCCATATAAGGGTCCTACCAAAATTATACTGTTTATACGCTGCAAGTCGCAAATATTAAGATATTGGCCCAACAACGCAGCCTATTGATTTTGGTGAACATCGGTCCATGTTTAGACCTAGTGCCCATATAAGGGTCCTACCAAAATTATACTGTTTATACGCTGCAGGTCGTAAATATTAAGATATTTTGATGAAATTTGGTACACAGACCTACATTGGCCCAATAACGGAGCCTATTGATTTTGGTGAACATCGGTGCATGTTTAGACCTAGTGCCCATATAAGGGTCCTACCAAAATTATACTGTTTATACGCTGCAGGTCGTAAATATTAAGATATTTTGATGAAATTTGGTACACAGACCTACATTGGCCCAATAACGCAGCCTATTGATTTTGGTGAACATCGGTCCATGTTTAGACCTAGTGCCCATATAAGGGTCCTACCAAAATTATACCGTTTAACCGCTGCAGGTCGCAAATATTAAGATATTTTGATGAAATTTGGTACATAGACCTATGTTGGCCCAAGGACGAAGCCTATTGATTTTGGTGAACATCGGTTACAAACTGCAGGTCGCAAATATTAAGATATTTTAATGAAATTTGGTGCGCTGACTCACATTATAGAAAATTTTGACATAAGCCCCATTTTAACCCATTCGAATTTCGGATCCAAACAATACACCAGACTGGTGTAGGGTATTGTATAGTCGGCATGCCCGACTTTAACCTTTTTACTGGTTTAAATTAACTTGAAATTTTCTTTTAGGAATCACAAATCTTTTAATTTTATTTTTGCATGACTTCGAGGGGGCTTATTACTTAAATGTTTTTTCTTAAGTTCAGTTTAAATTCAAAAATATAAGATAAATATTTTATAGTTTAACTGACAGGATATAAAGTATATTACGTGTTATTTTAACTGCTTTTGGCACATAACGGATATGAGGTCTATGTACTGTAAAGACGTTCTTTGTGTTTACTTTTCTCTTTTCTGTTTTTTTTTTTTTTTTTGAGAAATAAAACAATTTAATTTAATATTTAGGAAGATGGGTAGTAAGGGTGTTCTGCGATATATGGAAAATTTTCAAAATCCAATACTCAAATATCTTGGGATGATAGTGGCTTCGAGGCAGTAGTCCAAGCTACACTGAACCAAAAGTAGTAAGTGAAATCAATTACTTTATTTAAATATTTTCCAACCGATTTTGGAATTTTATAAGCCAGTATTTGCCAAAAAAGAATTTTCCTCCTTGTAAATCGTATTTCAAAATTTTTTAAGGGCCAGGGATAGCTAAAAAAAGTTCTTCGAGTGAGCTGAAATTTTTTCTGGATTAGTTTTTCCAGTAACCTCACAAATTAAGCCCTGGGGAGCGGGTTTCATAGCAGCTTTAAAATCGTAACCAGACTTAAAATTGGATAAACAGTTATAGTGCGTTTAGACAGAAAAGCGATTAAAGTTAATCCCACTTTTTAATCTTCATCGTTTATACATAAATTTTTTGATTAACTTGACAGTTAAAAGTTCAACTCTGTCAGTTTAAAATTCCAAGCTGGCGCCGATAGCGATCTGGCATATGATCAACATAGAAAATGTCGGCATTAGCAACATATTTGTCGACAGCGCCAAAATATTTTAACGACAACGTCTTAACATTCATTTTTATCTGACGTTAGTGTGTGAGTTTGATAGTGCTGCCAACCGAATTACAACAAAAAACAGCGTTGCATACAATTAGTAGTATGCATACAGAGTCGTTTAGAATAGTAAGAGTGGGATTGTCTGTTAATCAAAAAGATTAAAATAGGTTTTAATCGACTTTTTTAGTGCTTGTTCAAGCAATTTTTTACGGGATTAACTTTTGTGTATAAACGCACTATTATTAGATTAAAATGTGATTTAGTCGACTAGTTTAGAGCTCGATTAAGCAGTAAATCCAATTGTTACTAGATTAAATTTCCTGTGTGAATTGAGCATAACCCATTCCCCGGTATGAGCAGAAATGTTAATTTTTTTTAAAGCAATTTCAAACTCCAATTTCAGTTGTTCGAAAATTTAGTTAAATAAAGCCAGATTCACAATGATGGAGTCCTCCACTCTACAAAGTGAATTTTGTTCCTTTCTTTTTCGCACTTACATATTTTTTCTATCATGCCATCTCTATTTTGGTGCACTCCGCTCTGCATGTTGCCATCATTGTGAATGTGGCTTAAAAATTAAGTATTGTACAATAGATCAGATATTCTAGTTTGTAAATTAGTACGTTCCGTAAATATCGGGTCAGCTAGCAAATATTAAGAAAATTCGATGAAATATTGTATATTGACTTACATCGGCCATAGAACGATGCCTGTTATTAACGGCCCATATAAAGGCCCCAAAGTTGGCTCTTAATCTAGTTCGTACGTTACACGTGGCATACGAGTATATAAAAATGTGTGGGCTGGGCTCCTTATGATGAATGCGAAGTAAAGTGGAAAATTATGAAATGGAAACAGTGAATATTTTTAACTCCGGACAGGTCGTTTAGTATAAAATCGCCTAAAGTCCTATGTCGAATGCCTTGTAGGGTTGAGCAATCACAGAGGAGATGACTTACCGTTTCGCCTTCACCTGGAATACCACAGCTAAGACATCGTATATCATACGCCCGTCCGAGTCTGCTATCATGTCTATCCAACAACCAGTGTCCGGCCAGCGCGGCCGTCAGCCTGGAGACGTCCCTCCTGCTCCTACCGAGGAGAGATTTGGTGCGCGCCAGATCATAGTCGGGCAACGTTAGTCTCATGGTCCTACAAATGTCCAGTAAAGTTCATCTTCTCCTCGCACTTTGTAGGTAGTGCCTGAAGATTCCACCTTTAATGGTTGCCAGCGGTGTAGCAACTGGCACTGCTTTGGAGACATTCAAGGCAGCCCCTGCCCTTGCCAACTCATCTGCCTACCTTACCGTAAAAGTTCCTATGGCCAACTTAATCAGGGACTGAGAACTTAGCATTGACAGTTCCTCCCTACACTGCCCGACGAGGATAGTAGATGTAGTGTAGGAGCTCAGACATAAGCGCCGCCTGGCTATCAACGAAGATACTCACGGTTCCCCGAGCTCCGACTGCTCACAAGAGCCTACAGGCTTCTCTAATAGCCAGAATGATCATGATCAGGTAACCTGAAGGAACTTTGTATATCGCAGTCACCAGAGAATAGCCCACTTCACAACTCATCTTTGAGCCGCTCTGATGTCGAATTCCTCAGTCGGATCCTTCCAGTCCCATTCCTTCCTAGAAGGGAAACTGACCCGAAAGGGCCCCCAGAAGTCGATCCTAGGAGTAGAGTAGTCCGACTCTAATCAAGAAGTCTAGCATGTACGTACGTTCTTCCCTTCCAAGAACCCGTAGCAACCAGTCTCACCGCACTGCTAGTAGAAGCCGCTACCACATACAAATCAGCATTGTGATCCTCAGAGGGGCAAATCTTTGTCGCCCCGCCCCGTAAGCCCAATAAAAGCCTGAACTCTATATAGTTTGTCCGTAACTACCCGCTTGGTAGTCGCCGTCCGCCTCTCTATAGAGCCATAAATAAGTATTGGGCGTACCATTGTTGATTACATACACAACACAATTTTCGGACTCAAACTGCCTTCCTAACTCTGTGCTCGGTATTAAGTTTTAACCATAGTTTCTAGTCCAATATGGTGCCAAGATACTTAGCATATCTAGAAGGGGTGATTTCGCAGCTGCGATAGTCTGAAGCTCTGTTTGGTGCTAGTGGTGAAAGGTACCAGTTTCGTTTTGCTCGGATTCACTCCCAAGCAACAGCTAGTGACCCAGTTACTGAGAGTAGCCAGAGCGCTGGTCATGATGTCACTTATCATATCCAGAAACATCTCTGAGACTGTTACCGCCATAAGCAACAACTTTAACACACTGATTATCCAACTTAATAAACCAGAAGCCACAACAGGTGTGAGATCACCCCACCTTGGGCAGTCCCTCTCCTGACTTGTTTTAATTTCTCGCTATTACCCAGACGAGCGTTAATATTTTGAGAGCCTAACATGGTTACTAACCAGTCGCTGACATAATTCTCCACGCCCAGATCCAGAGGGTGCTCTGTATCGCCTCCGTTCTGACATTGTTGAAAGTTCTTTATATATCCAAGAAGGCAGCTAAGGTATATTGTCAGTATTCCAATGATCTCTCCAGCACGCTCACAACTTCGTGAAGCGCAATTTCCGTTGAGCGGCCCTTAAGATATTAATGTTGACTACCAGAGAGTTATGGCGATCTTTCTAGTTGTAGTACAATATGTGCATTAGAGCACAGTGCAAAAGTGTTATTTTTGCAGCTCCATGCTCATTTTCGGATAGGTTGAGAGTAAAAAATAAGATATGTGCAGAAATTGGGTTTCTGCGATGTAAACCGGCCAGGCCGTTTACATTTATGTACTCAAAATTACCCCAAAAGAGGTTCATTGATTTATCCATCTATAACTCTTAAACTAGAAGTTTTTAGTGATTAAGTTACATAGCTGTTGTTTACACAATGAAAAGGCAAACATTTTCTTTATACAAACGTTTAACTCTCCCATGACCGTTAGTGGTGTTTTAAGCGGTAAACCTACAAATTTAATTTAATAAATAAACTTTGATTGTCTCTCATTTAATTTTGGAAACCTGTAATAACGTATACTCTTCATCATATAATAGGAAATTTAGCGTAGATTAAAACCAAAATAAGTCTTTTTTTAATATTTCGTCCATTCCATGACAGAAAGCCTAAAAACTGATGAGTTATAGATTTTTTACATATGTGCACTAGGAAGCTATGTGAATCTTCCATTTTGGGTATAGGATGTGTTCATCGAACTTATGTAAAATACAACGAGGTACAGTTTTGTGGAACTATTTAACCCTCTAACTCTTCAATCAAAGGGACTTTTTTGGCCCCATTTTTAAAAGGGACAAAAAGACCCGTAAGCTGAATAGTTAGAGGGTTTAAATATTCCACATAGTGTTTTATATAAAATAGAAGATTCATATGGTTTCATCCTAAAATTTAGGTTTGTGGGTATTTGAGCGGCAATTGTGTATAAATACGAAAGTAACCCTTAAACACTTTTTAAGTTTTGACTTATTTCTGGCATTGAACTTAAATTTTTAACCCTCTAACTCCTCAATTCAAGGTACTTTTTGACCCTTTTTAAAAGGGCCACAAACGATCCGTAAGTTGAAGAGCTAGAGAGTTAAAAGGTTCTGCAAAAATATTTGTCATAAAATTCTACTATAAGTCTCTGAAGACATCAAAGTTTAAAATTGAGGTTAAATGCCAGAAATAAGTCAGAACTTAAAATATGTTTTATGCTGAATTTAGACTGAGCAAAAACCAGTTTTTGTACAAAACTAAATTACAAAAGCCAAGTCATTTACACTGGTTATTTAGTTTTTCTTTGTCACATCACTTTTTTATTACACACTTTTCTTTATTTTTTTTATTGTTAAATTAATGTAAAAAAATTATTAATACATTTCACAATTAATAACAACACACAATTTCAAACTAAAACAGAAATATTCTAAAAAAAATTAAAAAATATTTTTTTGACACTTGCTTTACTTCTATATTCGTTGTAACAGGGTGTATCGAAAATTAATTATAAATGATACCGGGTGTATCAAAAGTGCACATTTCAGATATTTTTACTTGGTTTTTGACAAAAACCAGGTAGAACCTGGTTTTCAGTTTGTATGAGAATTGTATGGAAAAACTAAATTAATTTTGTAGTTTTCGGCTCAAAACCTAAAAATGGCCAAAAACTACTAGGTTTTGCCCAGTCTAAATACACTATAAGAGTTAATTTCGTGCCAATCTGAAGACGCTCAATAGAGCACCCATATGTGCAAAAGTGATATTTTCTCACCTCCCCACGCACTTTCTGATAGATTGGGTGTAAAAAAAATATCCTCGCGAAAATTCATCATCTCGGATTAAAACAGGCCACACGCAGAAAAAAACAGGTGGAACTTTATCTAAGTGCTATGTAATTATACAACTACATAAGTTCGAAGTAAGTTTTACAATTTTCTAGCAAAATATATGTAATATTTAGGACATTTTCCACTACACATGTATATATTTTGCAAGGATTGTATATATTTTACAAAAAAATGTGCATATTTTACTAGAACTTTGTAAAACTAACTTGAAAATTATGTAGTTGTATAATTACATAGCTCTTAGGTAATATTCTCCCTGTTTCTTTTCTGCGTGCAGTCACCCGCGGCTTTTAGCCCTAAAAATGGACTAAAATTACTTCAAAGTTTATTTGCGCATAACTCTTAAAGTAAAGGTTTTACAGAAAAATACTACATAAGCATATCTACAGGCAATAATGTGGCTAGGATTTCTCTCATACACATTTTTGACGTATCGATGACGCATCATGGTGATTTATGAGGTTAAAATCAAAGTGATTTATATGGTTAACCACAAATTTGGCCTTAACCACCTAAATTACCATGATGGGTCATCGATACGTCAAAAATGTGTATGAGAAAAATGCTAGCCACATTATTGCCTGTAGATATGCTTATGTAGTATTTTTCAGTAAAGCCTTTACTTTAAGAGTTATAGCGCAAAGAAGCTTTGAATTAATTTTAGTCCATTTTAAGGGCTAAAAGCCGCGTGTGACTGGCATGTTTTAATACGAGAGGATCAATTTTCGCGACGATATTCTTTTTTACGCCCAATCTACTGGAAAATGCATGGGAAGGTGAAAAAAATAACACTTTTGCAAATGCCATATATTTCATGGGTGCTCTAATGTGCATCGATGAGTCTTTCCAGTGTCTTAAGCAGGAAAGATAAGAGAATGATAGCACTCAAAGTCCTTGCATACCATCTTTAGGTATATATACTATTTTAACCCTCCTCCAGCCAGAGCTTTGAAGAATTAATTCCTTTTTGAATGAATTCACTACCAATCGAATTCAATTTTCTCTAGAATTGAATGAATTCCTTTTCTTAAGTAATTCACTGAATTCATTCAACTGAATGCGTTCATCAAACAACAAATTCAAAGAATTAATTCAATTGCAATAGTTCTTTTTATTAAATCAAATGAATTACACCGGTGAATGCGTTCAATTTTATAAATCGAACAGAAAAAAAAGTGAATTAATTCCTTACTGAATTAATTCACCACTGAATTCATTCAATTTCATTTTCATTCAGTGAATTAAAAAAAATAAAATTACATTCAGTGAATTAAAAAAAAATAATAAGTTGACTGAATTGAAAAAAAAATAAAATAAGTTCACTGAATTAAAAAAATATAAAATAAGTTCACTGAATTCAAAGCCTGTTTTCTGCCGTTCAGTAGAAGAAAACAATAATGTACAAATAAAAGTTTTAAATAAGCAATTTTACAGCGTGTGCTAGTAACAAATTAGCAACCGGATGCTGTTTATCAACCTACATGATTAAAAAATAAAGCCTTTTACTATTAAAAATAAAAACTTTACAGATATAGATAAATTTGGAAAAAAAAATATAACTATATAACTAGTTTGAAAAATTAATAGTTATATTTTTTTCCAAATTTATCTATATCTGTAAAGTTTTTATTTTTAATAGTAAAAGGCTTTATTTTTTGATCATGTAGGTTGATAAACAGCGTCCGGTTTCTAATTTGTTACTAGCACACGCTGGAAAATTGCTTATTTAAAACTTTTATTTGTACATTATTGTTTTCTTCTGCTGAACGGCAGAAAACATGCTTTGAATTCAGTGAACTTATTTTATTTTTTTTAATTCAGTGAACTTATTTTATTTATTTTTCAATTCAGTGAACTTATTATTTTTTTTTAATTCACTAAATGTAATTTTATTTTTTTTAATTCACTGAATGAAAATGAAATTGAATGAATTCAGTGGTGAATTAATTCAGTAAGGAATTAATTCACTTTTTTTCCGTTCGATTTATAAAATTGAACGCGTTCACCGGTGAATTAATTCATTTGATTTAATAAAAAGAACTATTGCAATTGAATTAATTCGTAACAGTATAAATCGAACGAAAGCAAATATGAATTAATTCCATTCAATATATGGTGCTTAGTGAATTAATTCATCGAATTTTTAATTCAGAATTGAAAAATTGAATTAAGGAATTAATTCTTCAAAGCTCTACCTCCAGCTGACAGACGCGTAGTTGACAGAGAAACAAAGTTCGCATAAGTCACAAAAAAAAATAAAAAATAACCGTCGTTTGCGTTGTTTTGCATTTTTCTATAGAAAAACAACACTAATTATTGTTAAAAATAACTCATTACTATACAAACAACTGTCATGAAGTAACTGACAAACTTTTTTGAGTGCATCATAATAGCTGCTTTTTGTTTTTTCATGGAAAAACAACTGTAATTATAGCTAAAAAAAACAACTGCTGATTGCTACACAAACGACTATCATGTAGTAACTGTCAAATTTTTTTGAGTGTGCTTCTCCCAAAATAACATGTTTTGGAAATGGAAAATACAATTTTCTGGACAACATGTTATTTTATACAAATAAAGATATTTTATTATACATGAGCAATGTGGATTTGATCGAAAAGCTAACAATTTTCGATATTTTGGTCGCGAAAATACTTTTTAGTATTAAAAACTAATTTTTCCTACTTGGCAGGTTTATTGGAAAAATGTTGTACGGATATAAATGTTCATAATCTTATGACCTAAATCGCCAAAAATTTAAATTTTTCTTGAACACACTAAACAGAAAATACAGTCACATGAAACCCCTTTTATTTAATTTGACCTAGACAAGAAAAAAACATTTTTTTTTTACTTTCGTATCTCTGTAAAAATCTTTTTTAGCATTTCGAAAAAATGCTTCACCTTATATTTAGATGTTTTACTGAATGTACCTATAAATTTTAACTTTTCACAAAAGTAAATTCTATGCCACAAACTTTGGTAACAATTTAGAAAACGGAAATTGCTTTAGCACCTGCTTTAGCCTGCCGCCTTCCTGCCTGCCTGCCTATGTTATGTTTGTTGTTTATAACTGTTATATATTCGTTTATAGAAGTTCTCGTAAATGTCTGTATATGCCTTTTTTCAAAATATATGTATTTCTGTTAACTCACATGTCAACTTTATGTGTTACATATTGAAGTTTATATATTTTATGTAGTACATGTTCCTTCTATTTAATACCACTTTATATGTGTACCTTATGGTTATTTTGGTGCCATTGGGGGTTTCCATATCAACTATTAAACCTTATATACAATACATAAATGAAAATATATTAACTCTAGTACATTCTACAATTGGAATTTAAAATCCATGTGTGTGTTTTTGTGTATTTTATAAAATTTAGCTATTGATTTCACTTTGATGATTGCACACATATAAGAGTCCGACATAGGAAGATATTTGTTAACCGCCTATTTCTTGTAGATCGCCTCGAGGTGTTAATATTTCTCATTTGTTATGTTTTATTTAGTGTTGTTATCATTGCAGTATGTTTTTTATGTGTATTACAAAGAAAAGATTGACCAATGCTTTAACTTCAGCTTGCTAGTCGGACAAATTACTTAACATATCTCCTACCTGGTCATAATTGAAAAAGATCAAAGAGATGACGTCTTATCTTATCACCGTCGAACCCAATGCTCACATTCTAAGACGTACGACATTCTGTAAGACGGTTTTCCTATAGAAAAGTTAAAATAATCTAAGGCATATTTTCTTTATAAGAAATTCAGAATTCAAGCTATTCTTTTCGATGAAGAATTTCTAAGGTTTTGAGATATCTTTCCAGAGGAATGTATTCTTATTCAGAAATATTTTCTAAAAAGTTTCTGTTTCTACAGGCACATCTACACGTGATAAAAATCTCGTAGAGTTTGCGCTAAATTTGTCATCTCTAATAGAGTTGGCACTGATTTTTATCGTAAAAGTATCATCTCTATTTGTCAAGTATTTGTTTTTGTTCAAATTATTGTATTTTAAAGAATATTTTTTGTTCTCCAAATACCATAAGGTACATTTAATAAACTGAAGTGTTCAATAATGTTACAAGACATCTTAAAAATTATAACTAAAGATGTGACTCAATAAATTCAATAAAAATTTTTATATTTTAGAACATTTTCCTTCCTTTTTAATGTAATTTTTAAACAAATTACAGTGTACAAAAATTTCGAACTTTTTCCAAAATTACGGGGCTCTGATAATGGATTCTCGTAGAGGAGACTAAAAAAATACACGTGAGTCGGCGTTTTGAAAGATCACATCGGAGTTCTATTTCAGGGGAGATTAAAATTTTTCAAATATTTGTTGTGAATCGGCACACACTCACAATATATTTTCCATAACCGATTGAGGTTTATTTGAAAAGTAATAGGTAAAGTTTGTTTTCAATTGAAGAATCAAATAAAATACATTGAAACATATTAGTTAACTCTTTTTATCAATCAATAAAAAACAAACTACAAAAAAATATGTATGGTCTGTAGAGTTGTTATTTTTAGTTAAATTTTCTATTTTTAGAAAAAATAATTTAAATAATTTCGTTATTTTCTATTTTAAAACAAAAAATTCAAATATTTTCGGTTTTCTTTTTTGTTAAAATAGTTTGTTTATAAACAAAATTTTTTCAATTCAAATTACAAGAAATTCTTTACTCATACACACAAACATAGCCAATAAGAATATGAACGTGTGTATTGTGTATGGTGTAGTGTTTTAAAAATACAAAAAAAAATTTCAAATATGAAAAAACAAACCACAAAATCGGTTTTTTTTACGTTTAGTCAGTTAAAAATTGATGATTGTTTTAACAGACTTTTCAATTATTTGTATTTCTTTTATGGATTGTTTAAACAATATACATATGAAAATAAATAGCAAAATGGTTTAAATATAATGAAAAATCAGTAGTCCTTTTTTTAATTGTGTTGTCAATTAATTTAATATGTATTTTTTTTTTTTTTTTTTTTTTTTTAAGAGAAGCAACACTCAGGAAATTCTTCCTACTAATTAAAGTGTTGCTTCCTTTGGAAATGGGATAGAGAAGAAGTGAAAGGTGGTGAAAGATGAAGGGCTTGTTTTTAACGATAAAATATTGTGAGTTTAGGAAAACATGTGAATCTTCCATTTTAGGTATAGGGCAGGGCTGGCAAAACTATGACACGCGTGTCAGTAATGGCACGCCAGTGGATTTTAGGTGGCACGCGACGTTTTGTTGGATATTTTCAAAAAGTTTAAACTATAAGAATACCAGCAAAAAATTCAGTTAAATGTTAAATATCGCTACAAAAATGTGTGATTTAACTCCATTATGGTGAAATTTTTCATAGAGCTTGTAAATCGTCTTTTAAAATGAATAAAACTCTGTATTGCCACCATTTTTTGTTTAAAGAAATATGGTTAATACAGAACTCGCAAATCCGATATCAGAAAATTCTGAGAAAATTTCTAAAATTCTAGATTGAAAGAAGTTTAAATGTTTCGAAGATAAAATGCCTCATAATCGGAGAAACTTGCACAAAAATGGAAAACATCTTGTAATAAAATTGGAAAATAGGTGTTACGAAATAACTTTCAATGAAATAAAGTCTGAAAATAAGTTTCATAATGAAATAACCCCCTTTTTTGGAATTCGAAATTAGGTTGTGATCGTGTTTCGCAGAGCCATTTCATTTGAAATAGAAATTTCTTTGTTCAAATTCATAATATTCGCTTTTTATTCATTATTATGATGATAAAAACTGCGCGATTTAATTTAACAAAATCAAATTTTTGCCCGAAGCACATTTTTTAACTACCCAGTCAGAAATCGCCAGTGGTACAAAAAATCAAGCACTGGCATACCACTGGGTAACCACGGTATTAAAAATAAATGACTGGCAGAACACTCATTTGGGACGCTTTGCCAGCGTTTGCAAAAAGCGTTTTACCAGTATTTGTTTTACAAAAATTTCGGTGGTTTATAAAAAAAAACCACTGGCAAAGAGTAGGCTTAGAGTGATATGCCAAGGTTTGCAACCAGTGGTTATCCAGTGCTCCTAGCCAATGCTACCAGGCGTACAAAAATCAATTCACTGAAAAACCAATGATTTTATAAAAATGCCGACGCTTCGCTAAAAAATGTTTGTAGTCGGAAGGTTCCGAGTTCAAATCCGGTTGCAAGCAAAAAATTTTTTTTGATTTTTTTTAATTTAAATTTTTTTTTTGTTTTATAAAATCAATTTTTTTGTTTGTGGGAAAGCTCCTTCAAGAGCAACTTTTTTTTTGCCCTCCCAACACTGGCATACTAGTTACAAAAAATTGTTTGCCAGTACTAGCATTTTGGCACAGCCAGTAGTTGTCCAGCTATTATCACTCATTTATGTGTTTAGCCATTAAATATTATATGTCTCGTTAGCTCAGTGGGTAGAGCAATCGTCTGCCAATCTGACGGCCTGGGTTCAAATCACGGCAGGACCAAAAAAAATACATATGAACTTTTTTTTAATTTTATTTTGGAAAATATATTTCCAGACCACCTATTTATTGGTTTTGCCAGCGTTTTGCCAACGTTTAAAAATGTTGTTCCTCCAGTGCTTTTCCGGCGCTTTTTGAACAGCCTTTTGTCTAATGATGTTATCATTTTGGGAATGGGAAAGCAATTTTTGCCAATACTTGTAACACCTGTTAAAGTGCTTTGCCACCGCTTTCCCGTTTGTATTTTTGTGACTGGGTAGTTTTTTAATAGGGATGCCGAAATCCCGAGTCCCGAAATCCCGGGATTATTCAGGGGAGTCCCAAATCCGGGGATTCTTAAGTTCGAATGCCGGGATTTTCACAATTGCAAAAATATGTGGTAATTTTTCCAAACTTGTAACCCTGCTGATATTTTTAAACGGTTTTTGTTAAATATAATTCTATACAAATCTATATTGTGCAGAATTTCTTATTATATTTCGGAAATCATCGATTAAAATTCAGAATAAAAAGTTGTATTTCAGAATTTTTCATTTGAATTTCTGACCTATATGTAGAAAACAATTAAAAAATTCTAAAGCTAATTGAAAATTCTAAAATCTAATTCACAATTTTAAATTAAAATGATATAAGAATAGTGAATATAAAATTATTGTAAACAAAGATAGCACACAAAATATCGACGGAGTTAAATCCTTAATGTAATTCTTGTTAAATAAAATTTGTATGAAAAATTTTTCTTATAAGTCACTTATAAATTTTAAGTGTTTATGCAATTGACCCTATATTTCTTTTACATAAATTTTAACCCCTCAATTCATAAATGCTTTGTAAAGTTATAGCAGGTTTACAAAACGTCATTTTCATACAAAATTTGTTCAATAAACCTCCTATAATTTTACAAAGCGTTTATGAATTTAGGGGTAAGTTTTTACACATTTTTTTTAAATAAAATAATTCCCAAAATGGCAAAAAATCAGGATATCCCGAAAAAAATTCGGGATCCCGAAAAATCCCGATCCGTCCCGGGATCCCGTTTTTTTAATTTCAAAATCCCGAATCCCGGGATTTTAAAAAACCAATCCCGATGGGCATCCCTATTTCTTAAGTACTTAAATGATTAATGGCGCCCAATAATTTAACTTTTTTTAACAATATGAAATATTTACAAAAAAAAATTTGTCCATTTTTGGCACGCAGCGAAAAAAGTATTGCCACCCCTGGTATAGGATGTGTTCAGCGAACTTACTTTAAACACTACGAGGAACATTTTTGTGGAACATTTTAACCCTCTAACTCTTCCATTAAAGGACTTCTGATGTCTTCAAAGCCTTATAGTAGAATTTCATGATAAATATTTTTTTGGCGGAACATTTTAACCCTCTAACTCTTCAACTTACGGGTGAAATGGGGTCAAAAAAGTCCCTTTAATTGAAGAGTAAGAGTGTTAAAATGTTCTGCAAAAATATTCGTTATGAAATTCTACTATAAGTCTACTGAAAGAGCTGTGGTCAAGAAGATTTTTCAAGCGGCAAGAGTGTACTTTCACTTCGCATTGGAACGACCATTGAGGCTAACGGAGATGACTCAAAATTTAGAAGTCATTCTTAATATATCTCATTTATGAGATTATTTTATACTGAAACATTAAGATTAAATGCATTAATCTAAAATTTAAAAAAATAAAATAGCAAATGGCGCTTTAACAAATTGAAAAATTAAAATTTTGTATGAAAACTATCATTTCATTATTTTTCATCCATCATATTTCACTTTTTATATTTACAAAACGTTTCATATCAATCAATATTCAATTAAATGATGTTCACAAAACTGATGTTTGCACACATCGTTCAGTTTTATATTTTTTCTCATTTGCATTTTGTTTATTGGATATATTTTTTTTCTATACATATTTATTGTACACAAAACTGTTTGTGATATATCACATGATACTATAAACGAACATATTTTGCTACAATATATATATTACTTTTTTGAAATAGAATTTTTTGTTTTTGTATTTTTGTCATTTGTTTGCCAACATTCAAATGTGACAGATAAAAAATATATAAAGAATATGGAAAAACAGTGAAATTACATGGAGAATATTTAACAATGTCGGTATTTTTTCCATCATCATTCTCACTGTCATCCTCATCAGCATCATCATCATTATCATCGTCAACCAAACATCATAGAAAGAAAAATAATAACAAATGTAACAAAATTTTATGTGTATGAATATAACAGCGTTGACATGTAAACGTCACAGACAAATTATCACATTTGCATATTAAAGGCTCTAGGGGAGGCATATAATACATACAACCATTTTTTCACTTTGATCGTGGTGCATGTACACTAGGGCGGGTCAAATTGTATGGATAAAAATTTTTTGATATTGCGTACTCGATTTTTCGAAAGCTTTTAGCATGGGGAAAAAAAGTTCCACTACGACATATCAAAAAAATCATTTTCGAGGCTCCCAAATTTAAATTTTTTGCAATTTTCTAATAAATCTAGATTAGCGCCATCTTGAGGTGGCTTTTTGAAACAACTAATAAAGTTGTAAACAATATAACATTACAACCTTTCCAGAAAGGTATTACTTATGAAAATCGGATAAAAAATGTGGCAACTAGATGTAAAAGTATATATTCATTGATTCATTGACCATATTTCTCAAATTCATATGTTTTCTTAACAGAAAAATTTCCCATATTTGTTCGGGTTTTTTCTATAGGAACAAGAACAAATTAATTTAGGACTGGTTGTTTTTCCACGATTTTGCTAATATTTTTGGATATTTTTCTTCAACTTACCGTTTTTATCCATTGATTCCAACAAAATTTAAATTCTTCTCTATCTATGTGCCCATCTCCATTAGTATCGAATACTGAGAATATTTGTTCCAGACGTTCAGCGGGCATATCATATATGTGACCTCTATCATTGCGAAATAGCGCTCGACAAATCAGGGTAAATTCTGATAGGTTTAGACGATCGTCACTGAAAATAGAAAATAATTTAGTTATGATTATTTCTTGTTCACTTTGTGTTAAAGTTATTTGCTTTAATAAAAATTTCAGAATTTTATATAAGATTTTCTTAAACGATTGTTATCGTTTTTGAACAAAATTTGGTGCCAAGTTACATAACATTTTAAAAAATATATCAAATACGGACAGGATATGACGAAGGAATGTTAATTTAAAAATTAATTAAATCGACTCCTATTAACAGTATTCTAACAAAAATTTGGCACAACCTCTTTAAGCGCCATGTTCTGAGCGCCATTTCCTGTAAATACACTCACAATATACGAATATTTTACACAATTGATTGAAGTTAATTAAAAAGTAATAGGTAAAGTTTATTTTCAATTGAAGAATCAATTCAAATACATAGAAACATACTTTTTGTATCAGTCATTAAAAGACAAACTATACAAAAATAAAATATTTTTGATAGGGGTTGATATTTTCATAAAAAAATTATCAAAAAAAAACTATACATACCCTCATTGATTATTTTGTCAAAATTTGTAAAAAATTGGCCTGTTTTCACCAAATTTTGCATAATTTTCCAAAAAAAATCAATTAGATATTATTAGATTCAAATTTTTTTTACTTAAAAAATCTATAACCAAGAAGCTTATCTAATTTCTGGCTCCATGTTTCTGAAAATTTGAAATTGCTCGAAAAACTACTATCTTAAGTAACCTGATCCACATAGGGTTAATATTTTGATTGCTGGTATAAAAAAATACTCAAACAGTTGATAGGAAGCTTGTAAGATAACGTATTTTAGGCGAACTTCCAGACTTTAATTAAATTTGGTTTTATAATTGAAAGATCTAAACTATCAAACATGCTCTATTTTTTATCGTTCCAAACTCATTTTTTAGGGTTAAAAGGGTGGAGTCAAAAATTAACCTAGTTTTCTTTTCTATGCGTATTTTTCGCGTATGTATCCAAAATGGGTATCATATTTGTAAAAGGTAATAACGTGCCAGGCCGAATGACCCTTTTCCTTTCCTTAACAACGTCACAGCTGGTTTGCCAAAAATTTTCCGGAACTTAAAATATCAGTTTACCGTAATTCATTACATTTTTTTCTTTTAATTTTTATAAATTAGCTTTTAAAATTAAAAAGAAAAAAAAATTTAAATAATCTTTGTTTACCTTTTTTTAAGTGAAATCTTAGCAGAGACTTGCTCCGACCAAATTAATTAAACCAACTTAGACCTGCTAACTTTCCTTAAAATAACCAAAGTTTAATGCTTAACTACTTCGGTCATGAACTTGCTAGATATTGAATTCGAACCACAAGATTGGGGTTTGTTTATATACTCGTCAAAAACCAGTTTAAAAGCTGTACTCTTGAATAAAGAAAATTGATCTCCCTATGTTTCGGGAGCTCATGCTTCCGGTATGAAAGAAACTTACGAAAACATGAAATTGGTTCTAGAAAAAATCCAGTATAATATATTTTCATTTAATCTATGTGTTGACTTAAAAGTTGTTGCCTTACTTCTCGTATTACAGCTGAGTTTTCCAAAATAGTGTTGCTTTTTATGTGAGTGAGATTTATGATCCAACCTATGTACCTGATAGTAAGGAGCCTCATTTGCTAACTCAAGCTGTTCTTAACGATTTGGCTCGCGACTTCAAATTGTCAAAGAAAACCAGTCTGAACTATTACCCAGGAAAAAAAGTGAGGAAAAAGAAGTAGTAAAAACATAACAACAGATGAATAGGGAGTAGTGATAATTTGTGGTTTTCACTGATGAATTTAACATTGGCGTGTCATAGGAGGGAAGTTGTTCTTTTTTGAAACAAATTATGTATATTTGAACCGATGAAAAGGAAGTTCATTTTCACTTGTTTGTATTTTAATTTAATTTAAAAAAAAAAACATCAAGCATCGTGTGTGGTTTGAACCCACACTCGGTGGCATTTCAAGCAGACGCTCTACCCCTTATGCTATGGCTTGTTATAACTTATAGCTGACTTTTAGCAGTCTTGTTCAGTAAATTGTTATATTTATTTCTTTCTATTTTTATTATCAAAAATATATAACATATTGGAAAATATATAAAGTTGTTGTTTTTAGTGTTTTCTTTTTATAAAAATAATACACTCATAGAAAGAAATAAAGCTGTATAAATAGGAGAAAAAGCTACTAAAAATTATGTAATTAAAAATGACCTTGCAAAAAAAATGCTGATATTAGCAGATTGTTTTTTGCTAAATACTAGTAAGATAAGAAGGAAAAATAAAACTGTTTTTGTGCGGAATGCTATCAACGTTGGCTTATGACATTTTATAAATTTGGCATTATCTAACGTTTAGTGTTAACTCTTAACGTTACTAATGTCAAATTTGTTGGGGAATGACCAGTGTTGCCACCAGTTAAACAAAAAATTACACAGCTTTAGGTCAAAAATTATCCAAAACCGTATGAAATTACACAAAAAAAGATGTTTGATATGATTTTAAAATAATGGTTATATTGCAAACATAAAAAATCCTCTGGCCCAACTCTCCTGTGCATAATGGGGTAGAACCAAAATATTCTGAAAATAACTCAGCCATTTCTTACCGGCTGATTGCAGTAATATGACATTTCACACTGCTGGTGGGGTTATTACGTAAGCAGATTCGAAAAATATGGTTCGAATTAGGAAATTTTAAAACTCTTGCAAAGAGACATCCGTTTTTGAAAGTCCAACTTTTTTGACTTTTCACTTTTATTAGACCATTGCCTAAACGTCTTCAACATTTTCCCTAATTAGATACTGTTTTTTGTTATTTAATTTTAAATGTCAAATTTCTGTTCGAAAGCATTTCCTTTTCGAATCGAATTACATAGTACCCCCAGGTTAATTCCGAGCTTAATTTTTGGCGGGCGAGACCACAGACAGTGAGCTGTGCCATTCGACTCAACCATGTGAAAAATTTGGCCCGTTTTTATTTTTCATATGTAAAGCCAATCAAGAATTTCAAATGATATTTTCTGAATTTCAATTGATATTTTCTAAATTTCAAATGATATTTTCTGAATTTCAAATGATATTTTCTGAATTTCAAATGACAATTTCTGAATTTCAATTGACATTTTCTGAATTTCAAATGACGATTTCTGAATTTCAATTGATATGTTCTGAATTTCAATTGGCATTTTCTGAATTTCAAATGAAGATTTCTGAATTTTAATTGATATGTTCTGAATTTCAAATGATATTGTCTGAATTTCAATTGATATTTTCTGAATTTCAAATGATATTATCTGAATTTCAAATGGAAATTCTGAATTTCAATTGATATTTTCTGAATTTCAAATGGAAATTCTGAATTTCAATTGATATTTTCTGAATTACAGTTGCAAAAGGTGTAGTTGTCGTTATTACTCTAAAATTTAAAAAACCCACTTATTGTTATTATAATTCGAACGATTTAAATTTAATTTCAAAAATAATATATATCGGCTTGAGGATTAAAATTCCACTGTTAAGTTATTTAAAGACATTTGAACATCTACGTCACCCTGACTCGATTTTCTAGTGTTAAAACTTGCAACTGTCAATATTTTTATTAGCTTCTATTAATCAACACAATCCTTAAGCTAGAACAATAGTTGAAATTTGTTGAAAATGTACAAAAATGTAAAACTTTAAAAATACTCATTCTATTTCGTTGTCTTATTTTCAATATCAGCTAACTACAAAAGTTCAACTTTTCAACAGAGCACAAAAAATCTTTCAAACCTCTAATGCTCTATCATCATCTAATAGCGATAATATTTTTACTATATATTTGGTATTAAAAACTATGGCACAAATATTAAAAAATTTTAACATTTAGTGTGTCATATCGGCTTAACCCTCTAATGCAATTTCTTCTGATTACAATAATATTTAAACCATATATTTGGCGTTGAAAATCTACCATGGAACAAATATTAAAATTTTAATTTATCGCTTTAATTAGGCGATATAGCACAACAAAGATTGAAGACGCAACTTGAAACTCAGTGGTGAAATAATTTCGGTTTTTGCTGTAAATAATTCTATCAATAAAATAAAATTACGTACTGAAAATTGTTGATCAATTGTTGTTATTTCAAAAGTAATGGCGATTTTCGCTTTTTGAAAATTACGAAATTTGGCGAATTTGGCACTAAAGATCAATCAATTTTGAAAATAGTTCTGCTTACTACTACCTCAAAGTATAAAATTTGTGTTTAATTTTAAAAAAATCTGTTGGCTAGTTTTGGAGTTAGAGAGATATTTGTAAAACGTATCCTGGCGTTATCCTCTGAGTCTTGGAGAAAAATTGTTAACTGATTTTACTATTAGAGACTTTAAACTAGCTTTGTTGTTATCGGTAATGTACGCCAGATCGTAAATGTATTTTTGGCAATTTTTCAAATATTTTTTTCTGTTTTAAAAAGTTAATTTTTTAAAATTTTTTAAATTTTCACTTCACATCCCTACGGGGAAAGGGACCGGTCCCAGATGACACGCAGGATAGGTCCCAAGGGGGCGGAGAGCGGTCGTTGATCGGTCTTTTTGTTTGAAAGAGACATATCACTTTAATATGGCGTTGTCATTGGAAATGACCAATTGCCACAGTTTAGACACCTTGTGACAGTAAGGTGGTGTGTCTAAAAATAGCTTTTCAATGAACTAATAAAAAATTTAGAATTAAAAATAATATACTTGGCGTCGAAGTAGGGTTTGATAACATAACCCCCTGCTTGTAAGGCAAACGCTCTAAAATAAGCAAATCGTAAAAAATAAAGTTCAAAATAAATAAAAGAGTAAAATAAATAAAAAAATTTTTAAAATGTGCCGCGAATTTTATTTTTTATTTCGGTATCGGCCAAGTTTTTTAAAAGCAACAGTGAAAGCAACGAATCAGAAAATACTTCTTAGAAAATTAATTCATTCTCTTTGGTTCATATTTGTACTAATTTAGTAATATGCCATCGGTTGACCGGTCACGGGATAGGTCCTTGGAGGGCAATTGATTCCTCATTCCCCGTAGGGATGCTTCTCGCTTGAAAACCGTTCCGTATACAAAAAAAAAGTTTGAAGGCAAAAAAGTAGACAGTTAAGTTTTCTATGGATATAATACAACTTGTTTAATAAAATATTGTTATTTAGCCAAAAACTATTTAAAATCTGAAGACCGCCTTTAGGCGGCCTTGTGCATTAGAGGGTTAATAAAGCAATAATTTAGGCGATATAGCATAGTAAATCTTCAAGACGAATCAAGAAATTCCACTCTGAGTATATCGGCTAAACTTAATTTTCTGTTTGGCAGTTTTTTATTTGAGGAGATATTCGTATCCTGACGGTATCATGTCAATCCTGAAGCAAACATAACAACTCATTTTACAAGTAGGTATTTTAAGCCAGCTTCATTAATGTCAATAATATGTACACACATAATAATCCATGCATAAAAATACGAAATAAATGTCAAAACAACAAAAACTTTCGTAAAATAAACCATTTTTCGTATATTTTACAATTTTTTTTTGTTATTTTGACATTTTTTCGTATTTTTATGCATGGATTATTATGTGTGTATATGTCATAGCGTAAATATATATTTTACGATTTTTTAAATATTTTTCCTATTTCAAAAAGTTATTTTTTCAAATTTACGAAATATTGATCTTACATCCTTCTCGCGTAAAAATCGTTCATTGTACAATAAAAGTTTGAAAGCAAAAAAGTAACAAAATTGGAATTCATGCTTTACATACCACTTCTTTCATTGCTTCACAAGTATCTGTTATTTAGAAGTAATTCTGAACAACTTCAAAAAACTCACTTCTTACATTGCTTCCAAAGTATTTGTTAGTATATTTTTATAGCTTTCTTAGAAATACTTTTGAATAACAAACAAAAAATTACCTTAGAATTACATCTAGAGCGTAATTTCTCTAAAAGTAATCCCAAAAAGGTATTTTTATACAGTTTATTTCCAAACTGCTGATCACGGGTTCGATTTGTAGCAAGACCAATATTTTTTTTAATTTTTAAAAAAAATTTATTTTGTTATATTTTTTTAATTTTATGTTTTAATATTTATATTTAATTCCTTTAAATTCAATATTTTTTTAATTTTTAGAAAAAATCAAATTATGAAAAATGTCTATTGAATTGCACTGCACCTTTCACACTTGTTTATTACCTAAGTACTTTTATTGAAGAGAATTAGACACAGTATCTCGCAGTGACAAAGTGGTGATTTTATACCAGTCAACTTTCATATCAAAGAATAGCTCAATGGCAGAAAGTTAGACTAGCAATCTTGAGGTCGCAAGTTCGATACCCGATGGAGGCAATAAAATGTATTTATTTCTTTTTTAATAATTTTTTTCCGTTAATTTTTTCAAATTTTCAATTGATGAAATAGGGTTTCAGTTGCACTCGTTCAAAAAGTACTGAAAAAATGTTGAAGTGGGAGTTTTCCTCTCCTATGACAACTCAGTGTTAAAATCATTAGTGTTTCTTTTAAATAAAGAAGTACATCTAGTTCATTAATTGTAATGCTTTTTCTACTTTTTTTACGGGGATTACAATTGCTTTTACAAAAAATTGTTATTTAGCCGAAAACTATTTAAGATCTGAAGCTAAGTTCAATATACATACGAAAATATTTAATTAATCAATCGTCAAGGAATATTATCCCATCAGTAACTTAATTGCGTTAAATTTGTAGATAGCTCAAATTGAATAAAAGACAAAGATTTGTAAATAAACAATAAAAAAAATGTAACACATAAATTGTAATGCAAATAATTAAACAATCATTAAGTAAACACAACTTTTATCTTACAATATATTTATAGATTATATTGTAATTTACAAACAATTAAATTTTATGGAAAAAATTCACATTTCACTTTAATTATAATTTTTTTTTAACACCCAACACCAAAATCACAATTAACAAAAAAAAAATTAATTCACTCACCCATCTTTATCGAATGCGGTAAAACAGGCATCCATTGCTGAACCGTTTGGATCGTCGATGACAATTGGCGGTGTTGGTGAGTCCATAATTTAATTTGAATATATGGCTGGTTGCAACACTAAATTTATACACGAACCACGAACTGACAAAAACCAACGGTACCAACTGTAAAACCGTTTTATTTTTTGAATACGAAGTTTCAAAAAAAGTTTATTACATTAAACTGCAAGAATATTACAAAAAAAACAAAGAAAATTTCAAGGATACGAAAATAATACACATATACAAAGGCTTAATGCAATTTAGATATTACTAACACACTCAATCTTTTTTGAATACATACACAAACACACACACGTTTATATAAACAACTTTAAAACAACAACGCAGGACTTTTGTTCTAAACACAAAATCACATTCAGTTTTTTCTGCTTGCTGTTAGTGGGTGGTTTAAAACTTAATTTAAAAAATTTCAAAATAAATAATTGAGTTTTACAACAGTTTTTTTTTCGTTTTCCGAAATGCCGCAAAATTTTCCCAACAGCTAAAACTAATGCGATTTAATATGTTGATCTACAATGACTAATTGTCATATATCTGAGAATTTTGTTACCTAGACTAGAATATAACTGACTGAATAAATGTTTAAAAAAAAATAAAACAACAAAATTGCAAAGAACTGGAATGAAAACAAATACCGTAATTAAAGTTCTATAGTGAATTTTATAGTAACAGTTTAAACAATAAAATTAGCACAGTGTATACGCAAACATTCGTTTGCGTTCAAGCGCCGAATATACTCAAATACACATATTCGTTGCTGATTTTAAATCAATCAAACCAAGTGATTTTTGTTGCATCTTTGATTTAATCATTGGTCGTTTTCATACCATTCAATTCATTCATATTCGTTCGGATCAACGACGATTATTTTGATGTAGAATAAATCAGAAAAAGCTAAAATGAACGCGTATGAGTTTATTCATAATTGAAACCAAATAAAATAAAAATAATTTCATAACAATAAAGAGGGGATTTACAGTATCAGATTTTGTAGAAACACATTTAATAAATGGTACAGTGTACATTAGACCGTACCACCTTACAGGCAAAAAAGAAGTGCGCCGTACACCTTCACATATAAAGTATTTTTGCAAGGTAATTCTAAAAAAAAAATTTTGCCGAACGTAGGGGTTGCCTTTTTTAATTTTTCGTTATAGGTTCGGCATTTACAGTCGAATTTTAAAGTGTGATATATCAAATTTTTGCCTCGAGAAGACCAGTGTTTTGCTATAAAGGAAAAATCCAATGAAATAAAATTTTAAAAGGCGACCCCTACGTTATCAAAGGAGGATTTTATTTTGGGAAATTTTCTCAAGGGAGGATTTTTTTATGTCAAATGAGGTTTTACAAAGTTGTTAGGTAAGGGGATTGGGGCCCAAATTAAGGATTTCGACTTCGTTTTGGGGACAGAATAAAAAATTTTTAAATTTTAAAAGATTTAGTTTTAGGCCCAAAATATGAAGAATTTTGGTATAAATTATATGCGTATTATTTCAAATTAACGTCGATCAAATTAGGTCTGTTAAAGAATTTAAACATTTCTACAAACTATTTGAATTATTGGAGAAATGTTCTCCAAATATTTATAAATCTTGAAATAACGAAAAGCAACCAAGCTCAGTAATTAATCAAAAAAAAATTATATTTTCCAAATACTGAAATTGTTACATGCAAAGGACTCAGAAAAAATAAATTTTGTGTAGGCTCAAAAAGTACCAGGGGTTTTCATATAACCTTTTATGTACCTCCTGAATCGTGCAAACTCGAATAAAAACACTTTTCATCATAATGAAGTTCGTGTGAAAATTGTGTAGAATTTTTCTCTCGAAAATTTAATATGCGACGTTTATTTTGAAATGGTGACATTTCAGCTTAATTGTGATTTGTCTTTCGTATAATAAAATTTTTTTAGTTTCACAATTTTAAAAAAGATTTGAGGACTTTAAAGTTCGAGTGAAAACGTAAATATTTCTTCGTAAAATATTCAATTTTATTTAATTTGCTCACTCATTTCTTAATAATTTTAAGAACTTAAGAGCGATGCAAACTTAGCTCCTTTTTTCGAGTTTTTGTTTAAATTAAAATGAATTGGGTATAACATTGGGGATTTCAGCATTTAAAATTGGAATAAGCTAAAACTTTTTGGGCAACACTGCTCCCCAATAAAATGAAACAGTATTGCCGGAAAAAACAAAACAGCAGTCAGCGCCATCTGTTGCATTAAAAGCCGGTGTTGCCATTCATCAGGACCATGGGAGACCCCTGTTCTAATTGAAAAATAAAATTGCTCATGTTTTAGTTAATTCTGGCTCTTCTGATTACAGACATACATTATGTAGACTGTGATTGACAAAACTTAAATTAGCCACACTTATCGGTGTGTCAGCCTTGGTGTATCTCGTTAAGAGGTGATGCTACAAGTTGTAGGCTGTATAGAGGGTTGCCGGTTCGAATCTCGGTCATTGCGTAAACAAAAAGTTTTTCATAGAGAGACAAATTAACAATACTTTGATCAATTGACACATAAACTAACCACTAACGTGACTTTGGGTGCGACGAAATAGAGGCAGTCCCTTGTGTCTGTTAAATTTTTCAATAAAGATCCCGTGTAAAAAAGTTCAGATCTGGCCAGATCTCAGCACATCTTACCAGATCTAATTAGATCTCAAAATTGGGGACAAATATGAGATATAATTAGATCTGATCAGATCTAGGCATATCTGGCCAGATCTTCGTAGATCTTACCAGATCTAATCAGATCTCAGAATTGGGGACAAATCTGAGATCTAATTAGATCTGATCAGATCTAGGCTTATCTTGCACATTTGTCCAGATCACTTTAGATTTGAACAAATTTGGCACTAGATCTTATCAGATCTTGCCATAAGGTATTATCACATATGCCATATCTGATCATATTTGATGTGATCTGGTACAGGATCTAATTAGATTGAATCATATCTATTGAGAACCAAAATGATCTGGTCAGATCTAAACTTTTTTACACGGGATGTTTTATTCTTCCTGTAAATGAGCTCGAACTGATTTATTACTCTGACTTTTTTTTCTCAAAAATTATTCGAATAATTTAAAATGTCTAAATTTCAAATAACGAATAATTCGAATAATTTCATACTATTAATCGATTAATCGAAATTGGTAGAAAATTACAAAAATGTTTAAAAAATATAGGGAATTATTTTGCAAACGCAACGCGTTGCGTTGTTTTTCATACAAATTGTTTTTGTAACAATAACAATTTACACTCAAATCAACGCAACGCAAGGTGGGTTATAAAATAACCCACATAAATTTTTTATTAAAGTAAATGTGGTAAAAATTCAAAGTTTTTTTTTCAAAAATTGTGATAAATAATTTGCTGTAGGCTTATACCTATCCGAATTTCGTTCTGGCCTAAGAAAATAATTAAGGGACGATCTTTTAGAATTTCTAGAAATATTTGTTAAATTCAACTCAATGAGAATTTCATGTTCTAAGTAGGAAGGTTAATAAGCATCTTCAATCCCAAAGAAAAACAGAAACAACATAAAATTATCACAGTTTGCTTTGTCATCTTCCGAATTACTACCCTGTTGTTGTGACTTATCTAGTAAAGTAGTGGTATCTATTTATGTATAATAAATTTTTAATTATTTTTTACGACTTTTTAAGCGTTGATATTTAATGAAAGTAATAATATTTATTGTAATTAATGATTATTAGAATTATTAATTATAATTAATGCTCAATGTAATAAAGGGATGGAGATACGGAAA
Organism: Leucophora obtusa; assembly: GCA_949987735.1. Lineage (NCBI taxonomy): Eukaryota > Metazoa > Arthropoda > Insecta > Diptera > Anthomyiidae > Leucophora > Leucophora obtusa. Next base: position 298,811,437 of record OX465295.1, on the reverse strand, counting down.
CGTAGAGGGAAAATCAATTCTCAACAAAATTCCTCACTATTTACATTTACGTTTTTATTTATTCAATGCATACGAAAGAGATACAAATTAATGTACGGGGTCTTATACATATTCCTCTTTCGGGTGTGGTTCTCCTCAATTTGGATAAAATTTTAATATGTGAAAGCGGGAACAGAAAAAATAAAAATATTGACAAAATCTGATCTCACTTATTACATTTTTTTTATTTTTATAAATTTCAGAAGAGTTACTGAATTTATTTTTGTTCCTTTATTTAAATAAAATTATTAAAAATACAACAAGTGTATGTATATTATTTTACAGAAATTTTTTTCGATTAATCGATTAATTTTAAAATTTTGTTCGATTAACCGGTTAAGAAAAAAATCCAAACAATTATTTGCACGATTAATCGATTAAAATAAAAAGCCGATTAATTGAATACCCTAGACTTTTGACACACTAAAATAGCATTACTAAGTATTCCTAATCCATTACTTTGCCATTTTTCTTTCCATATCTGTATATGTAGCATTAAATGCCATGTTACTATCCCACAATATATTTTAAACCCAAAACTAACACAAAATCACATTCCATACATTTCTCTGGGTTTCGCTTCAATAAATTATTGAAATAACAAACCTTATTGCTTTAAATCAAATGTTCAGTTAAAATCAGTTGTCATAGTTACAACCACGTCATGCGGCTTATGCGAATAAATACTCTCCATGCAAACGTACATATGATGACGTTAAATGGGATTGAAAAATAAAAATAGATTTGGGCTTGGGAGAAATCATAAAAATAACAATTGTATATAACAGCAACAACAACACATATGATATAGAGAATTAGCAAAATGTACACATAATGGTTTTTGTTGTAGTCGTTTTAACAATGATATGTTAATAGATTTATAAATGTTCTAATAAACATTTATTGATGCAAATCTATTAAAAACTTCTCTAACAAGTTAAGATTGATTCGCACGCTAACCTTCCCTGTCCATCTTTATCTACTATTTCGCAGTATTGGGGATATGAAATGTCATTTGTAAAAGAAAGTTGAAGAAAATTTAATAATTCGTATCACGAATACCGGGAAATAGTATATTTGGGTAGTTGACGTTTGCTTTGCTCTTCAGCCTATTCACTAACGCTGGGTCTCATGCTGCAGGGTAAACTTTCACTTAACAAATGAAGATGTCAAAAAAATGTATAGAAAATAACAAATTTTTGAGTTAACTTATAGTTAACTCATAAACCGTCTCTATGAGTCCTACCCTAAATAAGGATAGTTGAATTGTAAACTTTTTTTTGTCACATTCTACTTCGTGAAACAGGTGTGCTACTCTGGAAGTTAGGACAATGAATGAAACATTTTCAGTTGCAATCTTATTACATTTTCTGCTAGAGATTTTGACGAATTTTACCTGTAGAAAAACTGCTATATTTTAAAAACTTTTTCCTCAAATAAAGCCCTTAGATTGCGATAACTTTTTCTAAAATAAAAATCTTCAGTTTCTAGTGATGTTTTCCCATCACGTTTTCCAATAGAAACGCCTTAGATTCCTGGGGCTTTTGCTATGAAAAATCCCATTGACCCCAAGGACTTTCTCTTATGGAAAACCACTCTGATTTTAAGGACTTTTCCTTTAGAAAATTTCTCCAATTCTGAGCACTTTTTACAATAGAAAAACCCTTAAATTCTGATGACTTATTACTATAGAAAACTCTCCGATTATGAGAACTTTTTCCCATAGAAAATCGCTCAGCTTCTAAGAACTTTTTCCTATACAAATAAGTTTGCTGAATCCAAGACAGGGCTCAGGTTTTTTCTATAGGAGAAATGCTCTGAATCTGATGTATTTCCATAGGAAAAAGAACACAGAATCTAAGGCATTCCCTATAGAAAGGAGGTTTCTTCTATAGGAAAAAATGCTCAGAGTCTAAGGATTTTCCTATAAGAAAGGAGGTTTTTCTATAGGGTTTTCATAAACAGGTCTCCCCAGAATCTAAGGCTTCTACTACACAGGAAAAAAAGTAGGCACCAACATTGCGAATTTGTAAAAGCAATCACATTTTCTTTTAAATTGAAATTCCCAACAATTTTTTTATTTGAAATATTTGTAACTCGTTTGTAAATTGTTATCTTTCATATAAAAATTGTTTAAAAATAAAAATTCAAAGTTGCAAAAAATAAAAGATTTTTTTTTTTGGATTTACAAATTTCTTTGTTGGTGCCTTTTTAAAAGGTTTTTTTTGTATTTACAAATTTGTTATGGGAAAGGTGTTTAAAAATTTAATTAGAATTTTGTAAATTCGTTCTGTGTAGGCTTTAATATTTTATTAAAAATATTTTAAAAAATGATTTTAGCCTTTTATTTTTGAGCTGTATAACGTATTTAATATTGTAACTTTACACACAAAAATGGTAAAATTGAGCATAAACATTTTACGCAATTTTAATGTAAATTTACTAATGTTGTGTGTAATTAACTTACGCATTTTGTGTGTAATTTTTTTCATTTACGCACTAGAAGTAAATTTACCACATTCATAGTAGGATTTCAGTTTCCTACTATAAGTTGGGTAAATTTAAACAAAAATTAATTAGAGTGAAACTCATCTACAAAAATCATTCAGTTATCTTCAGAATTACGATCTGTAGTTTGATTACAAGTATACATGGACAGGCGGGAGGACGCACATCGCTTAATCAATTGAGAATGTGATTCTAAGTCGATCGGTATACTATAAGGTGGGTTTATTTTGGTATGAAGTTACAAACACCACCATAAACTCAACTATACTGAATTGTTTTAGGTATATGACAGCTAAAATTGCTATCATATAAGATTCTCATAAGCATTGCAATGACAATCTGCTCAAAATCATCTATTCATTCATCTTTCTCAATATGACTTTTACTGAATTGTTTGTTGCACCATAAACTTTTGCACCTTGCTTCAGTGCCCACTAAAGACATTTGTAAAGTTTGAATGATTTTCACACTTTGTGCATGCACCTTGAACTACATTAGTTTCTGACGTACATATGATTGATAGTCTTTTAGAACGTATGAGGGACATGGAAAAAGATTTTAGCAAACAATTTAGAAGCACAGTAGATAAAGCGATTTAAAATTCAGTAATTAAAGTTTTCCTTGTACCTTTGACCAAAGCTTTTACTTATGAAAGTTATATTTGTCTTCATTAAATGCTTTCAGAATACCCGTCATTGGTCAGAAGATTTTCTTCTGCCTCAATCAAAGCTAAAATATGTTTACAAAAGAGTACTCGACTTAAAAGTTGGAAAATTTGATTTTTTTAAATGGCTTAACCAAACTAATAGGGTAGAGTGGGGTAAATTGGTTAACGCTTTTTCTAGCTCATAAAAAGCAGCCATCAATGATTTTTGAAGTCAGAATGGTTAGTGGTATAATTTCATATATATCCGTGGTATCCACTAATAACTTAGTACCCTTAGTACCAGGGGTGGCCACCGATTCATATTGCTATTGATATTGGTTAACGATATTTTAACGGTAATTAAAGGGAAATACGAAATTGAGGGTTTATGGTTTTTTAAGTTAGTTATATTTTAAGATTATCCCTTTTTTGAAATTTTTGGCAACTTTACGGATCGTCACTTTGTGAAACCTTATGTGTGGATGTCAACAACATCAATAGCTCCCAGCAAAACCTTCAATTATCCGTTAATGAGTTTTGTAAGAAGAAATAAAGGTAGGTAACCTCTTACTTTTATATTACAAAACCTCACAAAATGCTTAAAAATATATGTTTTTTATTTAAGTAAATATGCTAAAAGTCCAAAACTTATTTAAAAAATTGTGAAAAATAATTTTCTGTGGACTAATACCTAACGGGATTTCATTCTGGCCTAAGGAAATCACCAGAGGACGACTTTTTAGAATTTCTCGAAATGTTTGTTAGCTTAAACTCAATGAGTTTTTTTATTTTCGTCTAGGAGCGTTAATAAACTCCTTTAATATCAAAGAAAAAACAAAACAATCACTGATAAGGCCGGTCCATAAAAAAGTCAGAAACTAGATCTAGTCTGATTTGCAAATTAATAATGTGTTTATAACTTTTGAAAAAAAATTGGTCTCTTCGAGGCAAAAAAATTGATATATCACACTTTAAAATCCGACTATAAATGCCAAAGCTATAATGAAAAATTAAAAAAAAGCGACCCATACGTTCGGAAAAAAAATTTTTTTTTTGAAATCGTCTTCCAAATATACTTCATCTTGAAAGGTGTACGGCTAACTTTTTTTTTAGGTACGGTCTAATGCTTACGCTGAGGGAATTATTTGCATGATATTAATGAATTTTCAAATAACACCAATAAAGTTTCACTGGAACTCGTCCATTGAAGCTTTTAATTGAATTAATAGAATTTTTCATAAAATGTTGTGAAAAATTTCAGTTTATTTACTAAAAATTTCATACACTCAATGAAAAAATTTCATTAAAACTTGACTCATAAAATATATGAAGCTTTTTCATAAAATTTAAGAAATTTTTCATTTACTTTGTAAAAAAAACTTCTTATAATTTTTTTAAAACTTGTCCAGCAAATTTGCCTCTCTGTACGAACGAGAGACAAATTAATGTACTAGTTGTTCTATTCCCAGAAAGGTCTGCGATGTGGTTCTTTCTGATTTGGATAAAACTTTAATATGTGACAGAGGGGACATTTTTTGTTTTACTGAATTTTAGAAGAGTTACTAAAATTATTTTTATTAATTTTTTTAATAAAATTATTAAAAATACAAAAAATGTAATAATAAATTTTTTTTCATTATTCGATTAATTTTAAAATTTTATTCGATTAATCGGTTAAGAAAAAAAAACCGAATAATTATTTGCACTATCAATCGATAAAAATAAAAAGTCGATTAATTGAATACCTTAGTATCACATATGCCATATCTAATCATATCTGATCAGATCTGTAACCGAGTCCAAATAGATTTAATCATATCTATTTATATCTACAGAAATATGATCAAATCTAAACTGAAATTATAACAAAATAGTTTAATACTAAATTGAAAGAAAAAGTAACATAAAAATTAAATGAAATCAATCAGAACATGATTAACAGACTTTTGTACTAACTTTTTTTTTACAAGTTTAGTAATAAATTCGAAATTCTTTAGAGCATATTTAAAATATACCTACACAGTGAGATGGAAGGTTTAAAAAAGCAGTTTTCTAATTATTTTCGTTACTTTCTTATATACATATTTCTTTCTTAATTTTAATTTATATTCCAAAATTATATTAAAATTTCTAAGATATCTTTTATTTTTTGAAAAAGTAATCACTAGCAGAGATACAGCGATTATTTTTCGTATGAAAAAGTAACGGAAAAGGGACTAAACAACTGAAGTTTTCATCGCACGTCCAAACAGATTTCAGTCAAAACAGATGTCTACAAATCTCCGCCCACTTCCAAATTTTCTTAATAATCATCTAAATAAGATTTTATTTATTCATAACCATTTCAACTCCAAAGTCGTTATCTAGTGTAGCACATATGAAAATCGACTTACCTTTTTCTGAAAATATCGGTTACAACAACAATTCCATTAAAAATGGTAAGTTTTATGATAAACCATTAATGACGAAGGTCTTTAAAAAGAATTTTTTTTTCATGTCATCGAGTAATTTTTGCTTTCAAAAAATATTTTATATTATCTACAAGTTTTTGCACGTTCTATTATTGCGATTTCATTCATATTTTTTAATAATATTCAATTCATAAAAGCATATATAGATTATATGATGGATGATTCACCTACATATGTATTAGGGTGGGTCGAAATTCAATAAAATCATTAGACTCACTTCTAATAGTAACGAAAGTTTACTTATGACTAAGGCAGGGAATTTGGAACAAAGGGCAGTGATTTGTTATTGCATATTTTGACCAAAATTAGTTTTTTTTCTTTTCAAGATCACTTTTAGAGCATTAATGCTGTAAAAGCAATACTTAAGTAATTTTTTGGATGTTGTTTAGAATTACTTTTGAAAAAGCTATAAAAATATATTAACGAATATGTTAGAAGCAATGAAAGAAGTATTTTTTTTTTTGGTTATTCATAATTACTTCTAAAAAAGCTGTAAAAATAAATTTACGGATAATTTTGAAGCAATCAAAAAAGTTGCAATTTCTTTTACTGGGAATATAATCAAAATGGACTTCTTTTTTAACAAAAAATGTATTAAATATACCCAAACTGTTAAATACTTATTTACCTTTATTGGAATTTAAAGAAAGGATATTTTAAAAATATTTTGATATTTTTAATAAATTTACTAAGGCGGCCTTAGTAAATTTTTGAGAAATTCGGGCAGTGAAATATATACGAATATCCTAAATAAAATAAATGCAATACCCTGTTGCAAGTTGGCTACTCTTGAATATAAAAATCATACGTCAGTGTGGCAACATTTGCGAGAAAGGAGATACGAAGAAGAAAAAATCTAAAAATAGAGTGTTTGTAACATTTATGTCTGTGTTTGATCACTTCTGAGTAAAGACAATAACAGAGAGCTGAATAGATAGAAAACAATGAATTAGTTACATTGCATTCAAGCCTTACTTGGGTGAGAAACAATTAACAATTTAATGGAAAATCACTGACTGATTTTTCGATATATCTTTGGCATTTACAGTCGGATCTTAAAGTATGATACATCCATATTTTTCTCTCGAGGAGACCAATGTTTTGCTCTAAGGGCCATTGCCGTCCAGTATCCCGTTCTAGTAGTTACCCACCAGACCTTTGTTGCTACGACCCTAATGTACCGCCCTAATGTCAGAAAATTAAAGCTCGCGAAAAATCATTAAAATTTTGCTAAGGAAGTTTTTCGATAAGCCGAGCAGAAAATTATTTTAGTTGCCGAACGTAGGGGTCGCCTTTTTAATTTTTTTTCATTGGATTTTTTTCTTTATAGCAAAACATTGGTCTCCTCGAGGCAAAAAATTGATATATCACACTTTAAAATCCGACTTTAAATACCGAAGCTATAACGAAAAATTAAGAAAGGCGACCCCTACGGTCGGCAAAAAAATTATTTTTTTTGGAATTGCCTTACAAAAATATTTTATATTGGAAGGTGTACCGCGTACTTTTTTTTTGCCTGTAAGGCATAAGAAAAGGCAGAAACTAGATCTAGTCTGATTTAAAAATCAATGTTTATAATTTTTAGAGAAAAAGGTTTATTCTTCCTCTTAACTTCAAACCTACTAAAAATAAGTTAGTGTGGTTCGGTATTTACGACTTTAGTTTTGTTTAGAAATTATTAATTTTTGTTTTTCCTTAATATTGTTTCGTAGTGTTGCAAAAACATTATAGAAATTTCGGTTTTAAAACCAAAACTAGTAAAAAAAATTAAAATAGGTTGAGCCGACTTTATGATATCCTAGACCTGTTTGGTTACAAGCCAACTAGTGTTTGGATCCGAAATGCGAATGGGTTAAAATGGGCTTGTGTCAAAATTTGTCTATAATATGACACAAAGAAAAAAAATAGAATAATGATTTTACGTAACGTTCACAGAAAATCGGAAATACAGTCCATATGGGAGATAGATTTAAATATGGACCGATCCTCTCTAGAATTAATAGACTTTGTCCTTAGGTGCATGTGAGTCAGCGTACCAAATTTGATTAAAATATCTTCGTAATTGCCACCTGTAGCGAGCGAACAAACCAATTTTGTAGTCCCCTTTATATGGGCACTAGTTCTAAACATGAACCGATTGAAATCAAAATTATAGGCTTTGTCATTGGGCCGATATAAGTCGGTATATCAGATTTCATCAACATATCTTAATATTTCTGAACTTTATACGTGGACTAGGTCTAAACATAAACCGATTCTAAATAAAATTAATAGGCTTTGTCCATGAGCCCTTGTGAATCAGTGTACCAATTTTCATTAAAATATCTTAGTATTTGCCACCTGTAGTGTGCGAATAAACCAATTTTGAAGGGATCTTTAAATGGGAACCAGGTCTAATCATAGGCCGATTATAACTAAAATCAGTAAGCTTCGTCCTAGGGCCGACAAAAGTCGGTGTACGAAATTTTATCAAAATATTTTAAAATTTTCGACCTGTAGTGTGCGCACAAAAATGCAAGGACAGACAGACAGACGGACAAAAAGTGATTCTGAGTCGATCGGTACACTAAAAGGTGGGTCTAGGTCCAATATTGTATTGTATGATTTTATTGAAACTTGTATTCTTAAAGACTTTAAAAGCATTCGAAAAGTCTATTTGTACACTTAAAATAATACCTCAGTAGAAAAATCTGTCAAACGGGTTTCAAATCGATTTGACTAATTTTTAACAAATTTTTAACAATTATTTCAGCAAATATTTTAGTTATCTTTATTTAACACTATACTAAGAATCCTCAGTACTTTAACTAGTTTTTGGTGTTAATTTTCAAAATTATTTATAACAAATTTTTAAGAGCCCATTCGTTAAATTTTACAAAGTGTATTCTTAAAATATAATAGTTTCATGTTTCTGTTATTACCCGGCAGATGACGCCATCAATATATCCAAGTTTTACAGATGGCGCTATTTCTATTCCTCCCGATTTCTTAAAATGGCCCATATCTCCAAAACTAAGAGAGATAGAGCAAAATTTACGAAAATTTCGACTACCCCTCGCCTAGCGAAAGGGGTTATCTCTATCCAAAAATGGACCATGGTGGGGTCTTGGACCCTCGGGAATTTCTTGTCCACTTCATAAAATGGCCCATATCTCGGCTGATATCTATATTATTGATCGCAGCATTTTAAATTTATTATTGATCGCAGCATTTTAAATTTAAATTAAATTTCGACCCATCCTAATAAGTGTGTCGATAACGACGATGACGTGCCACTAAGTATTTAAAACGAAATATTAACAAAAGAAACAAAATATTATAGATTAAAATAGAAACAAATTTTGTTAAAGTTTTAACTAACGAGAATATTAAGATAAATGTTTTAAATTATTATAAATAAATAAATACGAAAAAATTAAAGTTGTATAAACTTAGAGTAATAAGGCGGTCAACCAAATTAGATAAGAAATAAACAAGAAAGTTCCTTCCTATTGCTGAATTACGATATTAAAAAACAAATTTTCTTCCTATCACTGAATTACCGTATCAACAAAAGAAAGGTTTTTTTTTAATACTGAAAATAAAACTCCCAGATCAAAAACTCTTTACTCCTACTTCTTGTAGACGTCACTCAATCAGTTCGCTGAAGCCAAATTCTATTTATTTTAAAACAAATTTATTCAAAAACTAAATATAACATTAAATTTATACAAAAATTTGTTTCTTCTTTTTCTACTTTAGCAAAAATTTGTTTTTTCTCTCTCTACTTTTTACGAAAATACATATTACACAGGAAATAAAATGTCAAAGTTGAAAAACAATTGAAGGTTAAATAAGTCAAGCTTCTTAAAAGGAAACATTTAATATGCACTTAAACAAAACAGAAAATGGATGATTGAATCAATCATAAAAGTAAATTAGGTTTATTCAAGTTTTTTTTTTTTTTGCAGTGTATAATTAAATTAAGAAACTTTTAGGATTGCTTTAACATTTTATTATTCTACAAAGTTCTATTTAAATAGTAACTAACAAAAAGAAATAGCATTTTGATAGAAATGTTTTGATAGAAATGTTTTTATATAGAATATGACAGAAAAGTTGATATTTCTGTATAGTTTAACCTTTAAAAAAAAAAAAACTTAACTATCAACTGAAGCGAGATTAAGGACTTGTGAATGACGAAATCTAGGCAAAATGAAAAACTTTTTCTTGAAAGTTTAAAGTAATGAATTCTTATTTAAATCAAATTTATTTAGAAAAAAGTGTTTGTAACCGTCAAATAGACAATGATGATTTCTTTTAGAATTAGCTAATAAAGAATCTTAAAAAGTGCTCATTTAAAGGCAGAAGTAGAAAATATTTTTATTTAAAAATTAAACAGACATTTTTTATAAAATAGCAACAGGAGGTCTGACTTTTTGTATCCTTTTTTTAAACATTTTACATGATAATAAAAATTAACACAGCCTCATAATGGAATGGTACATTAGTTCAAATCGGAACGATATGGAACGGAACGGGAAACGAGTTAAATTGGAATGAAAAAATATAAAACGGGTAACGGAATTCGTATTACCGGAGTGTATTATTTTCTATTACAACATAAATTTCAATTGTTTCATAAAAATTAATTCCTCGGGATCCTTCTCGTACCCACTTCATTCAATAATCCCGCACTGCAATTATACAAATGAGTTAGGTCCGGTAAGGGGCCCGATGTATTAATTTTTATGAAACAGTTAACGCACTCCGATAAGGCGAGATTCCTTCTATCCCAAAGGCAGGTTTACATTCAAACAGCTACCTTAATCGTAAACACAAACTAGCCTCAATTCCTTTCTCCTTCTCATAGTATAGAATGTTTTGGACCATTGTATTAGTAACACTTGCCGCAGATGCAAACATGGGCTTCAGTTCGCGTATCAATGGGATAAGTCTAACGAGACCGAATGAAAAGAAAAGGCATCTATTAAATTATTATCTATTGGATCTTAGCCATGCTCAGCTATAGGGTAATCACTAGAGCGTACCACCTTACAGGCAAAAAATAAAAAAAGTGCGACATACACCCTCCAATATGAAGTATTTTTGCAAGGAGGTTTCAAAAAAAAAATTTTTATATTTTTTTGCCGATCGTAGGGGTTGCCATTTTACATTTTTCGTTATATCTTTGGTATTTACAGTCGGATCTTAAAGTATGATACATCGATGTTTTCCTCTCGAGGAGACCAGTGTTTAGCTCTAAGGACATTTTGACCTCAAGTATCCCGTTCTTGTAGTTGCCCATCAGATCTCAGTTGTTACAACCCTAATGTATCACCCTAATGTCAGAAAATTTAAGCTCGCAAAAAATCAGTAAACTTTTGCTAAGGAAGTTTTTCGCTAAACCCAGTAGAAATTTTTTTTAAATATTGGATGCCGAACGTAGGGGTCGCCCTTTTAAATTTTTTTTAATTGGATTTTCACTATATAGCAAAACACTGGTCTCCTCGAGGCAAAAAAATCGATATATCACACTTTAAAATTCGATTTTAAATGCCAAAGAACGACTTGGCTACGCCGATGATCTTGTCATCTCCATTGTCGGCTGGTATGACAGGACTATTTTTGAGCGTATGCAGCAGGCTCAGAACTTTACTTATTCCTGCTGTTGGATAAAGCCGTTGTCAATAAACCCATCTGAGACCATCCTGATACAATTAACTAGTAGGAGGAAAGTTAACCTGTATATACCTGTTGTTTGGTTTACAACAATAGACTTCTCAGAGTGTGAAGTACCTGTGGGTAACTCTACACCCAAAAAATTACATAGTGGCATAGTTAACAAAATTCATAGTCGATTTCCATTTTATTTGAATCAACTATGATAATTAATAATAACTATGGAAGAAATAAAAAAAATCAATTTCTAAGTAACCCTGTTATATGAAATATCAAACAACTTAAAAATTTGTCAAGAATATAAAAAAAAAATTAGAAAAGACAAAGCATTTTTTTCTTAAATAACATTTAAATGTTTAAAATACTCATCAAAGGTGTAAATTAAATGCATTTGTAAGTATAATCATTACTCCATGCGATAAATGTGAATTAATGCATTATTTTTTTTTTAATTAGATTTCAAGAAGATTTTCCGTGAATATTTTTTCAAATGAAATCTAGTGTTCAATTATCCCACAAACGAAAAGAATTTGTCTGCACTACTTCCTTTATTTAATTGAAATCAATTGGTTTTATATATAAATTGTGTAAATAAAAAATAATCTGTAAATTAAATTTTTAATGAAAAATTATAAAAATAAGACGTAGTTGACATTTACTTCATTCGATGGATTTTAATTTCCACTAAAAAATCATTGCCAGTAACTTTCCCATAGTTGGTTTACGGGTTGCTAGAAAGCATAGTTGCCTTTCACTACTTCATATCGACGATACCATAGTGAGGGTTATTTCACCTATGAATTAGTTGAAAAAATAGTGAACAACAACTACGTATTATTTTGGGTATAGAAATATTCCTTACCTGAATTGAACACCATGACTTGGTGTCCAAAAAGAGCACCGGGATATATTATGCCTACCAGAGGCTCTTTAGAAAAACGGTCTACTGGTCGTTCAATACTATTATTAAAGCGGTAACGACGAGTATTCGTGCGTTAAAATTTATTTGAAATTTATTCAATTCAGTTACTGAGAGTAAAGGCTTTGGTTTAAAACGTTATAAAACTTCCCAGCAAAAAAAGACATGCCGAAGCAGTAGAAAAAGCACTACAATTGAATATCTAGATGTACTTCTTTTTTAACACAAACACTAATGATTTTAGCATTGAGTTGTCATAGGAGAATAGTACTCCCACTTCAACATTTGTTCAGTACTTTTTGAACGAGTGCAAAGAAATTAAGACTCTTTTTCACCAATAAAAAATCTAAAAAAAATTCTTCGCAAAAAAATTTATATTTTTTAATTTACAAAAGTTTTTTATTGCCGCCACCGAGTATCGAAATTGCAACCTCATGGTTACCACTATAGCTCTCTACAGCTGAGCTATTCTTTGATATGAAAGTGGACTGACATAAAAACACCACTTTGTCATTGCAAGATATTCTAAAAGTTCTTATTAAGCAAGTGCAAAAGGTGCACTGCATTTCATAAAAAGCAATTTTTCATCATTTTTATATATTTTTAAAAATTTTAAAACTAAAAAATATTGAATTTAAACAAATTAGTTATCACTATTAAAAAAAATTTTTTAAAAATATTGGTCATTCCAGGAATTGAACCAGCGATTATCTGTTTGGAAATACGAAATGATACCAAAATCACTTTTTAGGATCACTTTTAGAGCAGTTAATTATACTTTAAAAACAACACTTAAGTGATTGCTTGGATGTTGTTCATAAGTAATCCTAAAAAAGCTGTAAAAATATAATAAAGGATACTTTGGAAGCAATAAAAGGAGTAATTTGTTGAAAATTTTCAGAATTACTTCTAAAAAAGCAGTAAAAATATACTAAGGGATACTTGTGAAAGAAATAGTTTGTAAAGCATTACTTGAAGTTCATTCACTTATATCTAATTATAAGAACACCAAAGGTAAAGTTTATGAAAGAAAAATAGTCAGGCGTGTTTCACTTTTGGTTGTGTCTGGTATTGACGGATGTGCGGGGATTTCTATCCTTCGTAGAGTACTCAGAAGTGATCTACGAACTGGATAGCCGAGGGACGTAGAAGGAAGTGATGTAAGAACGGCACGCTACCTGAATAAAAATTTACCTTCAAAAAGGATAAGACAAGATACCCAAGGGATGTGGCAGGAAGTAACCTACGAATAGCTCGCTTCCTGGATGAATATTACCTGCAAACGACCATCGCAGAATACGGCAGGATACTCAAGGGATGCAGCAGGAAATTACCTAATAATAGGCTGAAAATTATATTCCCAGCTGAAAATTATGTTCAAGGGACTTCGCAGGATACTCGTGTCAGGCAGTAACCTACCTAACCACTTCCCGGATACAAATGATGTTCGTAATGACCTAGGAATGGCACGCTTCCTGGATGCAAATTATGTTCGAGGACCTTCACAAGATATGGCACAACATTCAAAGAATGTCAGGAAGTGACCAACGAACGGCACGCTTCCTGAATACACATTATGTTCAAGGGATATCCTTTGAATATCCTCAAAGGATATCCCAGGTCACTCAAAGGATATGTTAGGAAGTGGCCTATGAACCGTACACTTCCTTGTCAGGATTAGTTAGAATTACCTCGTGGTCGCGTTCGCGGCTGCAGACACTAACCCAGATTTCTGCGATGCTGCGTTTATATATCTTTGAATCTGCCAAGGAACGTCTGAGGATAATAAGGAAAAGCTTATGAGGTGTGTTTGAGAATTCCCCAATCAATTAATATTTAAGCGGTATCAGTTTTAATTCAATGTAAATTATTCCTAGGAAGGTTTTTTTCAAATATTTTTCCTTATTTGTTTTAAAAAAAATTGTAAATTCCATTTTAAATTTTTGATAATTGGTCTTAACCCTTTGAGGTCCCTACATTTTCTGCCGAATCGATTTTGAAGTTTTTGTGATTTTCATGATCTCTGACCTAATAATAGTTATGCCAAGAAAAAATGCTCCCTATAACCACTCCTTACTTACCTTAAAATATTTTTTATAAAACAGAATCGGTAAACATTTCTTAGAATTCTAGATTGATAGAAGTTTAAATATTTTGTTGGGGCAAAGACTTAAAATCGGAGAGATAAAAATTTTCAAGAATGTTGAACAAAAAAAATTTTGGATATAAAAAATGTAGATATTAATTAGAAATTTATTAATTCAGTTCGAGGCCAATTTCCTTATAATCAATTAACATAATAAGTACTTTTTACAAAATTTGCTATTTTTCTTTATCAGGATACTCTCCTGACAAATACTTCCTAGAGTTTTTGCTTTCGAAAACCTCTCCACTTTCAGGAATGGAAAGACGATCGTTTAGGAGATTTTCCAGATCCTCTTCATCAGTTTTCTTTAGAAAGTGGTGGCAGTAGTACAATGCAATTTGAAGCATCAAAATCTCATATTAAATGTAGTCTGCTACATTAACAAAATGGGAATGGAGCAAACAAGAAAATATATTTTCGAAGTCTTCTGCAAAGCATAGCCAACAATAAAAATATTATGAAAGTTTTTTGTTTTTGTATTTCATACCATCGGTAAAAATAAATACAAATTTTATTTTTACCTTTCTTCTTTGTTAATCAATACAAGAAGAGGCAAAAACATTTTTTCTCCGTACTATGAGTGTTGTCAAAATGTTGGTTTTTAAGTTTTATTTAAAATATAAAAATAGTTTTTTTCGACCTTTTTAATTGATTAATTAGAAATTTATTAATTCAGTTCGAGTAAAATCTTGTACCTTTTCTTAAAAAGGAAATCTTTAGCACATTATCTTACTTACTTTTTTCACAACAAAGAAAATTTTTATTAAATTTTTAAACAAATTTTCTAACTTAAGAAATAGTTAGGACAAAAATTTTAAAATTAACTAAGACTTATGGAAAAAGTAGAATTTTTATTAAATTACCCAGCCAGCAATTTCGGAGCGTTCATAAATAAGATTCTTAAATGGCTCATAGAAATGATTATTGTTTTTTTGAAAACACTCTTTTTTTCGTAGAAAATATGAACCCTCAGACAACAATCCAAAAAGTTGTCTCTACAATCTAAAAAGCTGTCTCAAAATGAGGGTTAATTTTTCGGACTCAACGAAGATTCCAAAATTATTTAATGTTTTGAGGAAAATTTTCATTTTATACGTTCGTATTTCTGAATCATTTCTGAGTACACAGGGGGCTCTTTTGGACGGACCACTTACAAAGGAAAAAGTGGAAAAATGTGTATGTTTTTGGAGCTCATTTCTGAATCATTAATGATCAGTTTTGTTCGCTGGGTATTTTTGACTTTTAAATTGAAAAATTAAGACTAATGACGAAGATTTTCTGTTGACAAAAGGTATAAAATTTACGAAGTCGGAAATTACCAAATATACCGAAAACTGAAGGTTGCATCCGAAAAACAAATTCGCCTGTTTTGGCTCGCAACGAAAAAAGTCTGTTCTAACTAATTTCGGAGCCTGCCAATTGGAAGTTGGAATCTTTAGAGAACTCTAGGCAGCATCTGCTGCCTTGTTCTTCAGTATTTCGATCTGTAGTTTGATTACAATGGTCGTTCAAGTGATAATAAGCAAAGTGATTTTAAGTCGATTTGTATAATATATGACTATTTTTGGTAGTTCCAAACATCACCACAAACTCAATATATTCTGTACCACAGAGTGGTGAAGAATATAATGATTTCCATAATTCTATCCCCGTTTCTTTGGGAGAGTCCACAAACATGATCAGTTATTGGTTGTGTCATTCTTTTTAGATGTTCCTTCCACAATTCTTTTAAATGTCTGTTTCAAATAACGTGAGTGTTACACCACTGACAATTTTAAAGTGAAATTTGGTATTAGAGCTAATATGTAGAAAATACACATACATCCCAGCAAAAATGTGGAAGCAGTAAAAACGTTGACTGCTTCCTTACTGCTACTTTTACCGCTTCTAAAAGTGGATAGCTTCGCAAACAGCACTAATGAAAGGCCTAAGTTGATTAATTGTTTACATTGCTTTTTGCTGTGCTTTTCAAAAAGGCATGAAATGAGCAATTCATTTTGATTGTTTAAATATTTTTGCGGTTCTTTTATCAACATTTTTTAAAATGCGGAAAAAATTTATTTTTTTTTTTTAAGAGAAGCAACACTCAGGAAATTCTTCCTATTAATTAACATGTTGCTTCCTTTGGAAAGGGGATAGAGAAGAAGTAAAAGGTGGTGAAGGCTTCAAATATGGTAACACTGTAATTACGCGAGATGTTGAATTTTAGAACAGTTGTTGCGCGCCATCTGATGGTGAGTTGGCGAACTTTGTTGAAGCTTTTTAGTTCATAGTCCTGTTATATTATTTTACTTCGGTGGGGTTAAGTGCTATGGGAACACCGAAAGAGGACGCTGCGATATATATGAGGGATAGAAAAAACTCATACATATTGCTATTTTTCATAAATTGATGTTGTCTTGGTTGGGGCTCGAACCCGCAACCTCACGTGTGACAGTCCAACGCGCTAACCATTAAGAGGTTTTACTAAAATAAGAGGCATTTTTTCTTTACGGAAAAATATGCAGGAATATTGTGCTTTTGAGAAGGCATGATTTTAAATAGTTAAAAAGCTTTATAATATGCACTTCCGAGAAGGCATGAATTATCGACATTTTAAAAGAAAAACAGGAGCACTAATTAAAAGCGGTGAATTCATGCATTTTCGGATCTCGAAGCAAGTGCTTTCACGTGAGCTATCTCGAACAAAAGTCAGGCATGATATCATCAATAATGCAATCTCTTCACTGCTCAACTTTCCCTGACAAAACTGCTTCCAAGCAAGCAGTAATTTCTGCTGGGATAATATTGGTATATTTATCTTAAGAACAATTTTTTTTTTACATACAACTCTAAATCCTTAAAATGCATACCGACAGCTTGCCTAGAAACTTTAAAACACGCCTATACTCTACTTACAAACACAAAGTTCATTCTATATAATGATTGAATGTGTTAGTTCATGCTTATCATTCACCCATATCTATTCAAATATAATACAAACAAAATCACCTTTTATTTGCAGTTTTTTCTATTCATAGCTTTGTTTCTCTATTCAAATTGCTGCAAACAAAACAGAAAAAAACACTATTCTTATTCAACTTTTTCAATAACAATAGCGCGAAAAATGTTTTAAAAAAAGGTACAAAATTCCATGTTATGATAAATTATCATTTTTACTGCATACAGCAAAGAACTGCTGATGAAAAAAAAAACTATTTACATAGTAGCAGAATAAAATGGAATTTTGGTAGAATAGTGAAAGAATACAATGACAGTAGTTTTTAGCAAAAATACGCTTAAAATTGTGAGCAGGCATTATTTATTTAAATATAAGGTGTGTTTCTTTACTTTTCGGGTAAAGTTCGGTAAAATGAGAGTAAGCACAAAATCCTCTCACAAAATGACAAAATTACCAAAAATTTTTCATGAATTAAACTTAAATTAATTCTTTCGAAACTCTGAGCTTAATTTAAATCATTTGAATTTTTTTAAATTCTATGGGTTATTTGGTAATATCTTCGATGACATTTAGTTTGTTTGAAAATGTATTTTAATACGAATAAATGCTCAGAAACTAAAAATTAAAGAATTTTTAAAGAATCGTTATTTTTTAAATCTATTTTCTATTCAATTTTGTAGATAACGAAAATGTGCCAAAATAATATCGGTTAGAGTTGTGAAATTTCGATACTTTTTGAATACTCAATACTACTCAATACTTTTCAATTCAGTACTCGATACTACTCAATACTTTTAACGGTTTTTTTGAATTTAAAAATAAAAATGTTATTAATTCGTTTTTAATAGGAAAAATAATAACAATTCACATACACGTGTTAAATAATTATTTTTACTTACATTTTAAATAATTTAAAACATTTTAAATAAACTAATTGAATAATTTTTCAGAAAAATTCGTTACAAATTTCTTTGCTTCACAAATAGAGTTGTATTTTCAGAGTTGTATTTTTAGAGTAATATTTTTAGAGTTGTATTTTCATACGAAAAATACACATTTCTACGGAATATTGCATCTTAAAAAGTATTGAGTAGTACCGTTTTAGTATTGAGTACTCAAAAAAACAGTCAGTATTGAGTACTCAGTACCGGAATACTCAATACTTTTACAACTCTAGTATCGGTTGTGCCATTGTACCAATCAATCTTAGATTGTGCCACAAATCCCATCACTGATGTGAAAATGCGTATAATTTCAGTTTGCAAATTGGCACAAATACCCATATTTATTCGTATTTGAAAGTTGTTTTTGATTTTATTCAATTAATTCTTATAAAAAAACAAGTTTCTTTTGATTATTTCTTTATTTAATTAAAATTTTAAATCTATTTTCACAATTGTGTTTTGTTTATATTTACATCAGCTGTTTTACCAAAGTTTACGCGAAAAAAAAGTCTGGGTAAATTTTGGTAAAAAGAACGCTCTCATTTATCCAATTTTCGAGTACGGGAACGCTTTTGGGTAAATTTCGGTAACGTTGGTTAAATTTTGGTAACATTGGGAACGTACGGGAACGGACTTATAAATTTCATTTGGTATTTAAATAAATATGAAGGAAATGTTTTTAATTTTTTCTTTCCAGCTGATTTTTTTTTTTATTAAACTCTACCGGTGTGTGCAGTAAAACTGAGACCCAATCGAATTTTAAAAATATGTACAAAGGAATATCGCCATGGTAAAATTTAAATAAATAATAAATTGTGAAAAATAATTTTCTGTAGGATTGTACCTATCCGGATTTCATTCTGGCCTAAGAATATAATCAGGGGATGACTTTTTAAAATTTCTACAAATGTTTGTTAGCTTAAACTTAATGAGAATTTCTTGTTTTCATCAAGAAGCGTTAATAAACGTCTTAAATATTAAAGAAAAAATAAAAAGAACTACAAATTTACACAGTTTGCTTTCTCATTTTCCAAAACACTGCTCTGTTTTTTGACAGATCTTAAAATAAAATGTCAGTAAAGAAATCTGCCAAACGGGTTTTAAATCGATTTGACTAAGTTTTAACATATTTTTAATTGAAACACTGATTTCAACAAAGATTTTAGTTATCTTCATTTAACACAATACTAAAAATCTTCAGTACTTTAATTAATTTTGAGTGTTAATTTTTAAAATTATTTATAGCTAATTTTTAAGAACGCATTCGGTAAATTTTACACAATTTATTGTTAAATTATAATATTTGCATGTTTATTCCCGATTTTCTAAAAGAGCAAAATTGACGAAAATTTCGACTACACCTAACCATATAAAACCCCCGTGAAAAGGTTATCTCTATCCAAAAGTGGACCTTGGTGGACCCTCGGAAATTTTTAATAAAAATTTTACGGCTCAGTATAATTACAAATAAAACTCAGGTTTTACTGATTTTGTACTTAAATCTAGATTTGTTAAATTTAACAAAAAAAAAACGTTTTAAAATCAACAAATTTTATTTTAAGCCAAAAAACAGGAATAAATATTTATTAAAATAATAAATTTTTCTGTTCAGTCAACAGACATATTTGGCCTTTTTTTTAATCACTGTATTTATTTTTGGATTTATTTTATTTTGTTAAAAAATCCACATTTTGTTTTTTTAATTTTTAAAATTTTATATTTTTATCCAAATCTAACACTTATTCCCTAATATAATGTGAAAGAAAAAATTTTAATTTTGCGAAAATGCAATTTCTGGAATAAAATTAAGCTAAATCCGAAACGGATTTATTTATTTTTTAAATCCATTTTGGATTTAGCTTATTTCAATTTCTGTGTTCACATTTTTACAAAATTTAATGATTTTCTTGCACAATATGTTGGCGAATAAGTATTAGATTTTAATAAAAATTATAAATTTTGAAAATTAAAAACCAAAATATGGATTTTTTCAGGGGTCTCCCATGGTCCTGATGAATGGCAACACCGGTTTTTTATGCGACAGATGGCGCTAACTGCTGTTTTGTTTTTCTGGCAATACTGTTTCATTTTATTTGGTGAGCAGTGTTGCACAAAAACGTTTAGCTTATACCCATTTTAAATGTTTAAATCCCCAATGTTATACCCAAGTCATTTCAATTTAAAAAAAAAATCCAAAAAAAGGAGCTAAGTTAGCATCGCTCTTAAGTTCAGAAAATTATTAAGAAATATGTGAGCAAATTAAATAAAATTGAATATCTTACGAAGAAATATTTACGTTGTCACTCGAACTTTAAATGCCTCAAATCTTTGTTAAAATTGTGAAACTAAAAAAATTTTATTATACGAAAGACAAATCACAATTAAGCTGAATGTCACCGTTACAAAATAAAAGTCGTATATTAAATTTTCTGGAGAAAAAATTCTACACAATTTTCACACAAACTTCATTATGGTGAAGTCTTTTTTTTCAAAAATTTGTAAATCTAGTAAGGTGTAAGTTCTAGGGCTCGTAAACTCTTTTGAACATTAAGTTTGCATAAGTCGAGTTTACACGATTCAGAAGGTACATAAGAGGTTTTATGAAAAGCCCTGGTACTTTTTGAGCCAAACAAAATTTATTTTTTCTGAGTCCTTTGCATGTAACAATTTCAGTATTTGGAAAATATAACATTTGTTGATTAATTATTGAGCTTGGTTGCTTTTCGTTATTTCAAGATTTATAAATATTTGGAGAACTTTCCTTCAATAATATAAATATTTTGTAGAAATTTAGTTAGAATATGCAAAAAAATTAAGATGATTATTTTGTAGAACTTTTGAAATTCTTTAACAGACCTAATTTGAAATAATACGCATATAATTTATACCAAAATTCTTCTTATTTTGGGCCTAAAACTAAATCTTTTAAAATTTACAAATTTTTTATTCTGTCCCCAAAACGAAGTCGAAATCACTAATTTGGGTCCAAATCCCCTTACCTAACAATTCTGTAAAAGCTCATTTGACATAAAAAAATCCTCCCTTGAGAAAATTTCCCAAAATAAATTCCTCCTTTGACAAAATTTCCCACATGCTAGCGACATCTACAGTTTGTTTAAAAAATTATCCATGTTGCATCCCTATATTATAGTCTCTGGATTTTTTAACAAAAAAAAATAAATCCAAAAATAAATCCAGTGATTAAAAAAAAGGCCAATTATTTCGAGTGTTCGTATCATACATTCACAAAGAAAAAATGTGTTGTCTCAACCGAATTTAGAGCCAGTCAAAACTATATTTTAGTTTGGGCAGCAGAAAGAATTTTCGGTTGCAGCAACCAAACTTTTATTATGGCCTACCACATGGAAAAGGTATAGTAAGTCTGTGCTGATGTTTGTAACTACACGCTGAAAAAGATCGTCCTGCTGGTGGTAATATGTTTAGAAAAACTGTAAAAGTTCAAAAATCATTTTAAAAAGGAAGAGCAGTATATTCAGATACCGTTACGAATCTTGTTAAAAATATTTTTTCGAGCATATTCATCAATGCTTTTTTTCTGGGTGTAATATTGAACCTATACCAACTTTATAGTAAAGCAATCGACTCAGAATCACTTTCTTAAGTTGCATTTACATCTGCAACCAAATCCCGAGATTTCGACTAAAATTGAGATTTCAATGAAAATCTTATGTGAAATCCCGAGATTTTTCATACCAATGAAATCCCGTAAATTGTGGGCGCTGTAGTGTAATGGTTAGCGCGTTGGACTGTTACACATAAGGTTGCGGGTTCCATCCCCAACCAAGGCAACATCAATTTATGAAAAATAATAATATGTATGAGTTTCTTCTATCCCTCATACATATCGCAGCGTCATTCTTCGGTGTTCCCATAGCACTTAACCCCACCGAAGTAAAATAATATAACAGGGCTATGAACTAAACAGCTTCAACAAAGTTCGTCAACTCTTCATCAGATGGCGCGCAACAACTGTTCTAAGATTCAACATCTCGCGCAATTACAGTGTTGCCATATTTAAAGCTTCATCTTTCATCACCTTTCACTTCTTCTCTATCCCCATTCCAAAGGAAGCAACACGTTAATTAATAGGAAGAATTTGCTTCTCTTAAAAAAAAAAAAATTATAAGAAATCTTATGAAAATCTCATAAATGTAACAGAATTTAACAGAATGCAACACTGCGTTTCGCTTAATTTTTAAAGTGTGTGCATGAAAAAGTGGCAACGCTGGTCAACAGCCGACTAAAAAATAACCTAAAAATAACACAAAATAATGAAATAAGAGAATTATTAAAAATATAATAAAGACAAATTTAGACCCAACGGAAATGTACTACTGATTATAAGAAGTGTTGAGTGGTTCTAAATTTTGCTTCCCGCGAAGCATAACTATGAAGAAACCATTGGAAAAAGCATGTCTTCTTTCCATCAAAATATTGAAAATTGTTGCTTCTAGCTTGTCGTCTTTACAAACAAAAAAACAATTATACTAACATAATCAGCATTAGATCTTTACATAAAACAATCTAAAAATAAACAAAATGGCTTTTAAAAAAAATGCAGTTGTCAAATCGAAATATCGCTACTTTGTTAAAGTGCAAATGTAAACGATCAAAATTTCCCGTAGAGATTTCTATTGAGATCTCGGGATTTGAAAACAGATGTTAAGGCAGCATTAGTCGATTCATCGATGTTAATCACTCTAACCATAAAAACTTGTAATCAAACAGGTCGAAAATTATAAACATAGTTAGATATCATTTGGCATAAATGATAATTAAATTTCACTTGACGAAAATTGATTAGAATCGGTCCATATTTTGATGGTTTTTAAATAGACAAAACTGGTTGTGGGTTATAAATGTTATATAGAATAATAAATCATGCTTCCAAACTTAAGAAAATTGTACCACATTTGGGCCTAGTTCCCATCAAACCAGCCTTCCTGGTGTTTAATTACTTTTTCAGCAATTGATCTCAGATTATTTAATGCAATCATTGCAGAGTTAAATTTTTCGGCAATATAATAATAAGAATTATGGCCCTTCCCCCAATTCGGCCCGCCTCCCGAAATATGGCCCAAATTATCATATGTTGTAGGGAACAACGCAAAACAGACCTGCCTTTCATCTCTGGTGTATTGGCAACAACTGAATTACTAAAACCGACAAAAATTCATTTATTATCTCCACAAAAATGAAAAGAAATTGTACGTGTTACCAAAATTTTATTGGCACATTAAGTGTTTGACAACAGCATCAAAAACAAGTAATACACTAAAGGAGTCTACTAACTATGAGTACTAGACATAAAAATTTATGACACCAGATGTTGTTCGACCGTTAAACATCAGTAAATCAATCCTGCAAACATTTACAACAACATATTCCAAAACGAGAAATTAAGCGACCTAACTGTGCATCATGTACAGCGTTCAATTAACAGTATTGGAATATATTGTTTGCTTCTATATATTTTACATCCGTTTACATCACAAATATAAAATTCACGATGACATAAGAGCATCTTTCAATACAATGAGGACATTTTCACCACCCTGCATTTACAGGAATATTTGATGTTTCCACTTTGAGATGTGTAAACTGCTGATGGTGTAAGAAACCCAAATTAAATTACAATTTTCTACACAACAGTTAAAATATTTATGGGATTTAGTTTTTATTGTTTTATCAGCCAATGATGATTTTTAAAATAGTTTGGCAATAACTTCAAGGATGTGTTGATAATTCGTGATAAAGGATTTAAAGCATAACACCTAAGTACCTACATATGTATGTAAAAGAATGGAAGAAAAGACTTATACCACATTCACAAGCAACTTTTGTAGGTGAATTTGCAATTAGATTCGGAAAGTAATCAAAACTGTTCACATAAGGTTGAAGGGGTTTTTATTATCTAGTTAACAGCTGTTTCCTTACTTTTGTTCCCAAAGAACACTTATAGTCTAACCAAAAATTTAATAAAATATTCTCAGTGTAGAAAATCATTACCAGATATGTGGTTATGTAACTACATACTTGGTAATGGCAACTAGTTACTTTTGTTATTACATTTCTTATTACCTTTATATGGCGATGTCGCTAAAAATAATGAGTTGTCGTTACACACCAGCATACGAAAAATCTAAAAATATATCGTTACCTATGTGCTTACCAGTACTGAGAAAAATAATGAGTCTAAAAATAGATTTTCTAAAAAATAAATTATATAAAAAAAAATATTTTTTATTGTATTTTTTTTTTAATAAAATTTGCTGGTGCGGGAATCGAACCTGGGTCTACAGATTTCCAGTCAACAGCTCTACCATCTGAGCTATATCGACATGTAATATTTAATAGATAATAACACAATTGACTTGCTGCACACAAGTAAGCTTACTCGCCAACATACAAAAAATCAAAAAATATGTGGTACATATATTAAAAAATATGGAGTCTAAAAATAGATTTCAAAAATTTTTCAAAAAAATCTAAAAAATTATATTCTATTTGAAATAATGATAAAAATAAGTCATTATCAGTAACTCATTATTATATGTTTTAAAATAATACAGGTGTCATTACTGGTAGTCCAAAAAATAATGATATGTCATTACCGTTTCTACACTGGGTTACAGAAAGCATATTCTTTATGGTCGGAACACAATATTTATTAACTTTTGCAAAGATACAACGGTACTATAGATGTGGAAAACCTTTATCAATAGGGAAGTTCAAAGATGAAATTTTGAATTTTTCGGTGAATGCAAGACTGCCGCCAATGTTGCCAGTTTTGACGATTTATCATCAGTTTGACGATTTTTACCATCGAAAATAGCCAAATGACGATTTGACGATTTTTCTCTTCAAAATGACGATTTTTTTTCAATAGGAAATATAGCAACAATTGTTCAAAAATACATTCAGTGTGTTCGTTTACTCGAAATTCTTACTACTTTTACTACAATTGGAAAGTTTTGTTTACTTTTTGTATTGAATTTTTCCAGATGTAGTAAATGTAGTAACTGAAAATTTTTTCAAGTAAGTTATAAATTTTTATCATAATAGGGGTTTTCATATAAACTCGTAAATTCCTTGTAAACCTTATATAAATACAAACCATATTTGTTATGTATGGAGTTTGACATTAAACTCATAAACATTCGAGTTTTACAGCGTTTACGAGTAGAATACGAGTTTATATGAAATCCCCTAATATTTTTATTTAAGGTAGTAATTTTAGAATCTGAAAGTTTTTTGTAAGGAAACTAACCCTGAAATTGAGAGTTCAGTAACCTATCCTAGGATTTGTCTTGTGACATGTCACAAGGGGTCAATTTCCACCTCCTATGACAACGCCATGTAAAAGTGACCAGTCTATTTCATATAAAGGGGCCAGTTCGGTGACAGTTTGTTAAAATTTCCCGTAGGGTAGTTCCACTGCAACCAATTCCATGGAACTGGCTCCGGAACCTGGGATCTTATATGGAAGGTGTGACTGACGTAGAATCAGTTCTAGAACTAGTTCCAGAACTGATTCTAGGGCAATCGGTTACACTTTGGAGCTATGGAAGTGGTTGCATTTGGGACAATTTCAAACAAAAAGAATGGGTGTTAGAATCGAGAGTAGAAGGGGTTGTAAATGAAAAGTACCCAGGAAATTTTTTTACAATCGGTAGCCAACCACACCTATTCTATAACTGGTTCCACTGCAACCGATTCCATGGAACTGGTTCCGGAACCAGTTCCTGGGATCCCATATGGAATGCATGACTGAAGTAGAATCAGTTCTAGAACTAGTTCCAGAACTGATTCTAGGACAACCGGTTACACTTTGGAGCTATGGAAGTGGTTGGTTTTGGGACAATTGCAAACAAAAAGAATCGGTGTTAGAATCGACAGTAGAAGGGGTTGTAAATTAAAAGTAGCTATTTTACAACCGATTCTTTGGAACAGAACATTTTCCTGGGTAGCTATTCTACAACCGATTCCTTGGAACAGAAAATTTTCCTGGGTACTTTAAAATCTAAAATTTTTTCGATCCGAAAAATGTTTTTAAAAGTGAACTTTTTCTTTCGAACAATTAATTTATATGGTGAATTTTTAATACATACATAAATAAAATTGTTTGAAATTTTGAGATACTAGTATTAGGCGATTATTTCTAATGGTGTTTTCTTTTCTGTAAAAAAAAATGTTGCCTTGTTAAAGTGTAAAATTTTAAAAATGTTGCCTTCACCCAAATAAAAGGTGAAGTAATTTTTATATACTACTCATACCATACCATTGTATCATATTTTTTATTTATTGGTAGCGTAAAAACTAGTAAATACCCTACGGGAAATGAGGAGTCAATTGCCCTCCAAGGACCTATCCCGTGACCGGTCAACCGAAGGCATATTACTAAATTAGTACAAATATGAACAATAGAAAATGAATTAATTTTCTAAGTATTTTCTGATCCGTTATTTTCACTGTTGGTTTTAAAAAAACTTGACCGATACCTAAATAAAAACAAAATTCGCGGCATATTTTTAAAAATATTTTTTATTTTACTCTTTTATTTATTTTTAACTTTATTTTTTCACGATTTGCTTATTTTAGCTCTTATTTTAAATTTCTATAATGTTTTGCTAAGAAATTTTAAGTTTTGTATTTTCAACGTTTTTTTAATGTTAAGTTTTAACAATTGGTATTTCATTTAACTTTTCTTTGTAACTTAAGGGGCATTTTTTAAATTTTTATTTATATAATCAGAGGTTTTGAGGTAGTTTTCTAATTTTTAATTGATTTTTTAATTTAATTATGGCCAACGCAAAAAACAAGTCAACTGCCATTAAGGGACCTATCCCATGACCCGTCAATCGGGGGCATATTCAAGACACTTCCACCATATTTGTGTGTGTGTTAATGTTGTTTTATTTTATATTTTTTTCTTTTCCATGTTTTTTTATTTGCTGTGTGTGTTTGTTTTTTCTTTCTCTTTTTTATTTGAACAGAAACGAAAAACATATAACTTAACCATCAGCCAGCCATCATGCATAAGCAACGTTAGCTCAGAGGGTAGAGCGTTTGCCTTACAAGCAGAAGGTTGTGTTATCGAGCCCTACTTCAACGCCAAGTAGATTATTTTTAATTCTTAATTTTTTATTAGTTAATTTGAAAAGCTATTTTTAGACACACCACCTGCGTGTCATCTGGGACCGGTCCCTTTCCCCGTAGGGTAGTAAGTAACAGAGCAAATTATTAAAAAACTAAATAAGATTTTATAAAAAAAAAATTTATAAAAAAAAAATTGAATGTTATTTTATTTTGACTCAAGATCATAAATTAATATCACTTTCTGTTTCAATTATTTTCAAATCAAAGAAAGATGATACAATTTTTACAAGTAAATTACAAAGAATAAAAATTATTGAAAAAATTCGATAAGACCAGCAAGGCAGAATGCGCATTTTCGGCTTTCGCTACAAAGCCATCAGCAGTGCCATTCGCCTTTGACTTATTTAACAAATTGTAAAAAATAATCTGTAAAAGGCATGTCCCTATCTGGATTTCATTCTTGCCTAAGGAAATCGTTAGAGGACGACGCTTTCAGAAATTCGAAGTTCGGTTAATCAAACACTCACATCGATAGTGCTTTGGTGCCTAATCGAAATCTGTTTAGTGATACGACGACCAGTTTCGAATTAATTTGATACAAAATTAAAAAACTATATTGACATTTTATGATTAAAAAATCCTTTCTTCCATTAGAAAAAGGAGCACGTGTCTAAAGGAAAAAGTAGAAAACGTGTCCATAGTCTGATGTTTCTTTCTTTTTTTGTAAATGATTAGAATCTAATAGCGGTATTCATAAGTTAAAACTAACGACTAACATCCAGTGCACAACTTTTTATACACAAAAATTCACATAAGGGAAAGTTGTGCATTCGTTGTGCAGTCGTTATTTTTAACTTATGAATACAGCCCTAAGGATTTAAAGTGCTTAAAATCTGTTGCTTTTCCTATTATATTTTTCCTCTGGTTCTGAAATCCTGCTGCTATTAAAAGATGTGCAATCTGAAACTCTATCTAATGGAACATGTGCTCAGAATCTGTGACATTTATCTTTAGAAAAAGAACTCAAAATCTAACGCTTTTTGAATAGTAAAAGTGGTCTGAAAATGTGAATTCTCTATGGATTTTATAAAAAAAATAGCAGAAAATCCCACGAGCTGTAAAGAATTTTTCCTATAGAAAAACTATTGGATTCTGAGAAGTTTTTCTAAAGATAAAGGCTAAAATTGTGATGACTTTTTACTGTAAAAATCCCCTAAGGTCCTGAGGACTTCTTCTTATAGAAAGGTTCTTAGATTCTAAGGATATTTTCCTAAAGAAAACGCGTTAGATTATAAACCATTTCTGCAGAAAACTGTCATATTCTGAGAACTTTGTTTTAGAAATAATTTTTTGCTGGAAAACCTACTTCTGAGGACGTTTTCCAATAGAAACCCACCTTATTTATTCCTTGGACAGAGTCTAAGGTACAATATTTTGTATAGAAAGATGGCTTTTTTCCCATAACCTAATGTTATCTTAGGAAATATTTTCATAACTTAATACTTAATAAGAAAAAGTACTAATTCAATTTTTATGAGAAAATATGTTCAGAATCTGGAATGTTTTCTTGCATATATCTTGTAAGAATCTCAGTTTTTCTCATGCGCCAATCTCCTCTGAATCTGAGGCACGTATAAGGCTTAAATAGAGTTATAAAATTTTTTATAAAAAATAAAAATGATTTTATTCTTTTATTTTTGGGCGGTATAAGGTATTTTGTTTAGTAAATTTACGCACAAAAATGTTTAGATTACACATAATTTCTGGCAGTTTTTTACGCAATTTCAATGTAACTTTAAAATATATGATGCAGCTGTGCAAAATTTTTTTTTTAATTTTTCTTTTAATAAGCTTTATTTTACAAAACGTTCTTCTTAACCTCAAACCTATTAAATTAGAATTAATAAAAATACATATTAATTTCAATATTAATTGTATTTGGTCTATACGACGCTTTTGGAAAAACAACACTTTGCTTAAAAGATTTAGATCCATTTTGTGAAAAACAAACGAATTTTTCCCTCACATTCATCAGTTATCTGCAATAAGAAAATGATGATTGTGCGAAAAACCTTAACGGGCCTATAGACGATCAAGCAAACTGTACAGTAGACCGTACCTCAAAAAAAAGTTCGCCGTACACCCTCCAATATGAAGTATTTTTGCAAGGCAATTTCAAAAAAATTTTTTTTTTTTTAGCCGAAAGTAGGGGTCGCCTTTTTAAATTTTTCGTTATAGCTTCGGCATTTAAAATCGGATTTTAAAGTGTGATATATCGATTTTTTTGCCTCGAGGAGACCAGTGTTTTGCTATAAAGGAAAAATCTAATGAAAAAAAATTTAAAAAGGCGACCCCTACGTTCGGCAACCAAAAAGTAAAAAAAATGTCTACTGGGTTTATCGAAAAACTTCATTAGCAAAAGCTTAATGATTTTTTGCGAGCTTTAATTTTCTGAATTTAGGGTGGTACATTAGGGTGGTAGCAACTGAGATCTGGTGGCTAACTACTAGAACGGGTTACTTGAGGTCAATGGCCCTCGAGAGAGGAAAACTGGTCTCCTCGAGAGAAAAACATCGATGTATCATACTTTAAGATCCGACTGTAAATACCAAAGATATAACGAAAAATGTAAAATGGCGACCCCTACGTTCGGGAAAAAGATAAAAAAAAATTTTCTCAAACCTTCTTGAAAAGACTGCGATTTTAATATTTATGGCGAGTTTTTAAGATGTCAGTTAAACTTGGTTTAGTTAAACCGAAAACGAATTTTTTCAGCCATTTCAAAGTTTATTAACAAAAATTTGCCGCAAAAACTTTTTCTCGAGTATAATTTATTTCTTTATTGAAATAAAACAAAATAAACCACATTTTAAAAGCAGTATTCCAGTTACAAACTGCGTTAAACTAAGTTTAAAGATAATCCACTTCCTAAAAACTGGGCCTTAAAAGAAGAATAGTTGCGACCGGTAACAAAGACATGATAGAAGGAGACATTTTATTCTGAAGAGTGTGAAAGCAAGACACTGTTATTGAAAAAAAAAAAACATGTATTACTGTGCACAATGAAGTTTGCAAGAAAGAATAGTACAAAAATATTAAAAGAACGACATTCCGAGTAACTGCGACTTGAAATATTTGATCACTGCGGTTACCAGTGATTTATCAATAACTGTGATTAAATCACCGGTATGAAAATATCGCTCATCTCTACTATAGACCGTATTTGTATTGTTATTAGAGATGAGCGATCCGGTGATTTTTGAATAACGCTGCTACCAGTGATCGTGATTTTCAAATCACCGTTCTTTTAAACAGTGACCGTGATCACGGGTTTGTAATAGAGATGGGCGATCTGGCGCTTTTTCAGTAACATTGTTCTCAGTGAATGTGATTTGCAAATCGATGTTCTTTTAAGCTGTGATCGTGATCTGCGATTTTCTGATATATAAACGAAATAATATTTATGGCGAGTTTTTAAGATGTTTAGTTAAACCGAAAACGAATTTTGTCAGCCATTTCAAAGTTTATTAACAAAAACTTGCCGGAAAATCTTTTTCTCGAGTATAATTTATTTCTTTATTGAAATAAAACAAAATAAACCACATTTTAAAAGCAGTATTCCAGTTACAAACTGCGTTAAACTAAGTTTAAAGATAATCCACTTCCTAAAAACTGGGCCTTAAAAGAAGAATAGTTGCGACCGGTAACAAAGACATGATAGATGGAGACATTTTATTCAGAAGAGTGTGAAAGCAAGTCACTGTTATTAAAAAAAACATGTATTACTGTGCACAATGAAGTTTCCAAGAAAGAATAGTACAAAAATATTAAAAGAACGGCATTCCGAGTAACTGCGACTTGAAATATTTGATCACTGCCGTTACCAGTGAATTATCAATAACTGTGATTAAATCACCGGTATGAAAATATCGCTCATCTCTAATTGTTATCAATCAATACATAATTTCCCCTAAAACTTTTTCTTATCTCCCAAATTTCACCGCAATAAATTGTTTCCCCCCTAGAATACCTATTTGGCAACACCGTTTTTCTTTAACTTCGAAATTTTGAGCTTTTTTATTTC
Source organism: Leucophora obtusa (assembly GCA_949987735.1). NCBI lineage: Eukaryota > Metazoa > Arthropoda > Insecta > Diptera > Anthomyiidae > Leucophora > Leucophora obtusa. Next base: position 298,779,958 of record OX465295.1, on the reverse strand, counting down.
GAACACAATATTAGCATGTATTGTTAGCGCCATCTATTGACTGCTAGTAGCACTAAACATGGATTTGAAACATAAGCTTATAAATCAGGGATGAAAAGGTTGGTACTATAGTACTTTCTATGGTACTATTATAACTTCATAAGTACTAATGGTACTGCTATCACTAATTTGGTATTATTTACAAATTTTCATATCGAGAGCTTATATTCAATAAGGCCTATATACAAATATACAATTGTCAATTCTTGCTTAATCTTCTAAATCATTTATAAAAAATTTCCACTAATTCTTACTTAAATATTTTTTGTTAAAGTTTCATGTTTTTCGTGATTTTATTGTAAGTAGCCCTAATTGCCTTCTATGTTGATATAAAAATTTGTAGATAGCCATTTTACAATTGGTAAATTTTTTTTTAAATATTACTGAAATGAGAATATAGGATTCGTTATTCAATATTTCTGTTTTGTAGGGATTCATATTAGTGCTGGTAAATTCGGTTATTTTCAATACTCGATACTACTCGATATTTTTGATTTCGATACTCGATACTACTCGATACCTTTAACGGTTTTTAAATTTGAAATTGTTTAAAATTTTTTTGTAAAATTCTTTGAAAATGTTTACGTTATTTCAATATTTAAATTTATAAAGATATTTTTAAACTTTTTCACCAACTATTTATTGGGATTTTCATAGTTTTTTAACATATACTTTTAAATATTTTACTTCTGATTTTTGCTTTTAGCAGAGTTGTAGTTTTGTGATAAATATTTTAGCGGAGTCACATTTTTGTGGGAAATATTTTAGCGCAGTCACATTTTTATATATTTTTTTCTGTCCAAAATGCAACTCTGAAAATATCGAGTAGTAGTTTTGAGTATCGAGTACCCAAAAAAAAGACAAATACTCGATACTCGATACCCACTACTCATATTTTACCATCACGTATACATATATATACCTCGGTAATTTTGATTACCGAAAACTTTAAGAATTTGAAAAAAATTTTAAAAAGAATTTTTAACAAAAAAAATTATAAATTAGAAATTTATTGATTCTAGTTCGAAGCCAATTTCCTTATTATGAATTAACATAATAAGTACTTTTACAAAAACTGCTATTTTTCTTCATCAGGATACTCTCCTGTTTAATACTTCACAGAGTTTTTTCTTTCAAAAACCTCTACACTTTCAGGAATGAAAAGACGATCGTTTCAGGGATTTTCCAGGTCCCCTTCATCAGTTTTCTTTAGAAAGTGGTGGTATTACTGCAAATTAAAGAAAGCATCAAAATCTCATATTAAATGTAGTCTGCTACATCAACAAAATTTGAATGAAGGAGACAATAAAATATGTTTTTGGAAAAAAGTACTTATTATGGTTATTCATTATAAGGAAATTGGCCTCGAACTACAATTAATAAATTTCTAATTTATCAATTAAAAAGGTCGAAAAAACAATTTTAAAAACCAACATTTTGACAACACTCATAATACGGAGAAAAATTCCCTGAACTCCCAGGGAATTTTTGAATTCCCTGGGGAATTAATTCCTTGACCAAAATTGAATTAACTAGAATTGAATGAATTCCTTGACTTAAAATTGAATTAACTCGTGTTGAATGAATTCTTTAATTTTAATGGTTCCCTGACCAATGGCTTTGGTCAGGAAATTCATTCTATAAATTTGAATTCTTTGAATTCATTCACAGGAATTAATTTCTGCTTATGTCTTATTAATGAATTCATTCCTTGAATTAAATAATTAAATAAAATTATTAATGAATTCATTCCTTGTATTAAATTAAATCATTGGCAATTCATTCCAAAAAGGAATTAATTCTTTAAAGCAGCTTCACAAAAACTATAAAATTTTAGGTGAATTAAAATTTTCACAAAAACTATAAAATTTTAGGTGAATTAAACTTTTCGTTTTTTTATCCTTAATGACTTTTAAACCCCGAATGATCCCAATTCTTAATTGTTGTTATAACCAGGTGTAGTATATGAAAAATAAAAAAAAATTAGTACTATGGAGGTCAATAAAGTACTATTTTTTAAGCTGGTTGGTACTATTTTCAAAATTTCATTTATCATCCCTGTTATAAATTTTAATCGAATAGGCAAGTTGCTCTTAATTTTGTTAGTCTCTCTTAAAAAAAATATTAAAACAAAGACAATTGAGGCGGCTGGCTTTGACAACCGGCAACAATCACATAATTAAATTATGCAATTGCCAAATCGATTAACTTCATAAAGGTACATTTACACTCGAGAGAAAACTGCTAGAGATAGAGAAAAACACACCTCTAAATAGCTCTATTGTGAATGATTTAAGCTATTTAGAGGTGTTTTTTGCTCTATCTCTAGCAGTTTTCTCTCGCGTGTAAATATGCCTTAAAGAAAAATTAATAAGTATCAATGAGAAAAATTAGAAAATAGTGTATATTGTTTTTTAAAATCCCTGTTAAATTATAAATTTTGTAATTTAGTAGTGTTAATATTTATTATCAGAGAAATTTGTTTTGAATATTATGGAGTTAAGAGTCAACAAAGTGTTCTCTAATTAAAGTTTTTTAAAAGTCATAAAGTGGAGTTAATCGATTTGGCAACTAAAGCATTCAATAAATACAAAAACAAATGTTTTTCTTTTATTTTTAAATTAACAAAAATTTCATAGAATAATGATGAATTTTAAAAAAATTTTACATATTTACTAATTGTATTTATTTTAATACCAAAATTATTTTTTAAGAATCTTTAAAAAGCATAGATTTTACATAATTTTGTTAGCAATTTTATGCCAATTATAAACATCGTGGGCAGCCTGTCGCCCTAATAATAATTACTTAAATTTTAAGAGAAATCGAACTTTAGCTCAAATATATTCGTATTGATTAATTTCATACAAAAATTATTTTTAAAAAATTATTCGATACTAAAATACACATCTATACATCTATTTAATCTGACATTAAACTCTCATTTACGTTGCATTTGTACATGCGCCCAAAGTACCGGCTTCCGAACCAGATATGGAAAATAGGTTTTTTGATTTGATTGTACTAAAGTCTTATCTAAATAATCGATTTTAGAATATTATTTCTCGTTATTATTTGAAACTTAGAAAATTTTTAAACGCTAAGAGAAGAAGTTCCTAAAAAAATTTATATTTACCCAAAAAAAATTTTAAATACAAATTCTTGTTAAAAATTATTTTTCCATTTTAAGGCCGCATTTTGAATTTGCTTTGTTATCCAATAAATATAAGAAACTATATAGTACAGTGTATTATTAAAAATCATATTGTAAGGCAATTTATTACATTGGACCACTTTTGCCTCGGATACTGACAAATTTGCCTCATAAAGGGCTCCTTAGCCCTATGTAGACGTAACGTACCCTAACGTAACGGGACGGGGCAGAAAATCTGCAGTTATAGATAAACGAAAACAGATAATATGTTTTTAACAAAAACTTTAGATTTTCATTGTTATTCATTATTAGTTTTGCACAATTTTAAATTTTATCACTTAATATTGTTTGTATTATCCATGGATGGTAACCGAAACGAATGCGGTTATCGTTAGGGTAACGATATTTTACATTATTTCGGTAACGGTATTTTAAGGGTAACGGTATTTCAGTTATATCGGTAACGGTATTTTAAGGGTAACGGTAGTCAGTTATTTCGATGCATCCCGTAATTTCTTTTTACAAAAAAAAAACGAGATTAGAAACAGAACCATTTTATCAACTTAATGTACAAAAAATACTCAATAACCACGTGAAATTACCAAAAACAGAAAATTAAAAATAACGGTAATGGTATTTTAGGGATAACAATATTTTATTGGTTCGGTAACGGTATTTTAAGGGTATTGATATTTCATTTATTTCGGTATCAGTATTTTAAGGATAACGGTATTTCAGTTATTTCAGTAACGGTATTTTAAGGATAGCGGTATTCCGGGTGACGGTAGTCAGTTGAAAGGGTTTTGAATCGATAATGGTATTTTAGCGGTATTACCTGCCAAACCTGGTATTATCCCTTTAAATTAGTTTTTTCCAATTTTGTTTAGTAAACATATCATACAATATCAGCTGTCACGTAAATACGCAAAAAAAATCTAATTTCAAAGAACAGGTTCGTCCGTCCCGACCCGTTTTGTTTACGTAGGATAAGAGCTTCTGTATATTTTCTATAAGATAGGTTGAACCGGCTGATTCGTGACTTTACGTTACGTTTACGTATGACCAGTTCTACATTAATGTGTACAGCTGGCATACAATATTATTGCACAATTTTTCCACTTATGTCTTTATTCTACACATGGTAATAGAATAAAGAACTAAAACAAGAAGTTGTACAATAATATTGCAAGTGTATGGCTAGCTTAATATACCGATACAATTGACTAGAGTTGTGAAATTTCGATACTTTTTGAGTACTCAATACTACTCAATACTTTTCAATTGAGTACTCGATACTACTCAATACTTTTAACGGTTTTTTTGAATTTAAAAATAAAAATGTTAAGAGTTCGTATTTATAAAGAAAAATAATAACAATTCACATACACGTGTTAAATAACTATTGTTACTTACATTTTACTAAATTTAAAACATTTTAAATAAATTAATTAAATAATTTTTCCCAAAAATTCATTACAAAATTCTTTGTTTCACATATAGAGTTGTATTTCCAGAGTTGTATTTTTAAAGTAGTATTTTTAGAGTTGTATTTTCATACGAAAAATACTCATTTCTACGGAAAATTGCATCTTTAAAAGTATTGAGTAGTACCGTTTTAGTATTGAGTACTCAAAAAAACAGGCGGTATTGAGTACTCAGTACCGGAATACTCAATACTTTTACAACTCTACAATTGACTAAAGAACTTGCTTAAAATTCAAAAGAAAAATAATACAATCGTACTAAGTTTTCCATCCCCGACCTGAATATATTTACGCGCATGGTTTAAAAGAGCCAGATGCAAAGACTTGCTCTTATTTCGATGTTAAACGAGTGTAAAAAATATTTAAGAGCTGCCAGTTTGACAAACTTTATTATAATTAAGGGGAAATGAATATGTGTATCACAGTTTTCTTTCTATACGCATTAGGGGCTCGCGAAAATTGTCTCAGATTTAAATTTTTTTTTGTCAATATTTTCACAAAAGACATTCTAAAATCAGAAATCAATTTAAGCAGAACAGCAATTTAACCCCACTCCCAACTTAACATAATACGTCAGTTGAAAAATCTGTCAAACCGGTTTCAAATCGATTTGACTAATTTTTAGTTGATTTAAGCAAAGCTTTTAGTTATCTTCATTTAAAAAAATACTGAAAATCCTCAGTACTTTAACTAATTTTGAGTGTTAATTTTCAAAATTATTTATAACAAATTTTTAAGAACCTATTCGTTAAATTTTACAAATTTATTGTCAAAATATATTATTTTCATGTTACTGTTATTACCCGGTAGATGGCGCCACCAATGTATGCGAAGTTTTAAAGATGGCGCTATTTTTTCTCCTCTCGATTTTCTAAAATGGCCCATATCTCGAAAACGAAGAGAGAGAGAGCAAAATTGATGAAAATTTCGACTATCACTAACCGTATAATACCCCAGCGAAAGGGGTTATCTCTATCCAAAAAATGGACCTTGGTGGGAACTTGGACCCTCGAAAATTTTTAATAAAAATTTTCGACTTCATAAAATGGCACTCAAACCAATAAGTCTGTTGGCTGAACAGAAAAATTTGTTACTTTAACAAAATTTATTCCTGTTTTTTGGCTTTAAATAAAATTTGGTGATTTTAACAAATTTTTTTGTTAAATTTAACAAATCTAAATTTAAGTAAGAAATTAGTAAAACTACAGTTTTATTTGTAATTATACTGAGTCGTAAATTTTGTTCAAATTTAGGGTCTCGGGACCATCCCCGGCCACAGTCCATATCATCTAAGGGCATGTAAGGTCTCTTCGAAGAGCAAACATTTTGTCCGTTTTGTTCTGTCTCGCTTAGTTTTGGAGATATGGGCAATTTTATGAAGTGGAAAATTCTTATTAAAAATTTCCGAGGGTCCAAGGCCTCACCATGGTCCATTTTTGGATAGAGATAACCCATTTAAAAAATCGGGAGGGAAAAAAATAGCGCCATATTTTAAACTTCAGATACATTGGTGGCGCCATCTACCGGGTAATAACAGAAACATGAAAATATTCTATTTTAACAATAAATTGTGTAAAATTTAACGAATGGGTTCTTAAAAATTAGTTATAAATAATTTTGAAAATAACACTCAAAATTAATTAAAGTACTCAGGATTTTTAGCACAAATTATACCAGATATGAATCAGCTGATTTGGGCAATATGGCCGACAGAAAATGAGCAAAACAAAATGAAAAAATTTACGAAAAACAAAAGATAAAGCACTATAATCTAAAAAAATACAGATATTTACAAAAAATGCGCAATACAAAATGTATAGAGATTTTATATTGTTATCTCCCTCTTGACTTGACTTCCATGTAAATAAAACCATACGGTTCGAAAATACTTTTTTGACACCTGTCATTGGTTTCACATCTGGTATTAATCTGTGATTTTTAGTATCGTGTTAAATGAAGATAACTAAAATATTTGTTTAAAACAGTTGTTCAACTTAAAATTTGTTAAAAATTAAGCACATCGTTTGGAAACCCGTTGACAGATTTTTATTCTGACTTATTATTTAAGTATAGTGGTATTCAGAGCTTTGAAGACTTAATTCTTTTTTTAATGAATTCACTACCAATCGAATTCAATTTTCTTTAGAAGTGAATGAATTCCTTTTCTTACGTAATTCACTGAATCGCTCAACGAACGCGTTCATCAAACAATAAATTCAAAGAATTAATTCCATTGCAATAGTTCTCAATCAAATGAATTAATTCACTGGTGAACGCGTTCAATTTTATAAATCGAACGGAAGAAAAGTGAATTAATTCCTTACTGAATTAATTCACCACTGAATTCATTCAATTTCATTTTCATTCTGTGAATTAAAAAAAATAAAATTACATTCAGTGAATTAAAAAAAAATAAAATTACATTCAGTGAATTAAAAAAAATTAAATTACGTTCACTGAATTAAAAAAGAAAAAAATACGTTCACTGAATTGAAAAAAAATTACGTTCACTTAATTGAAAAACAAAAATTACGTATGCTGAATTAAAAGCCTGTTTTCTGCCGTTCAGTAGAAGAAAACATTGTATTGTAAAAACGTATAAATGAAATACGTCATAGTGAAGCATCTACATTTTACTGGAAAGCATAAGTTTGAAAAATTAATAGTTATATTTTTTCCAAATTCATCTATATCTGTAAAGTTTTTATTTTTAATAGTAAAAGGCTTTATTTTTTAATAATGTAGGTTGAGAAAGTGCATCGGGTTTCTCTAACATTTAATATATATGTAATTTGTTTATTTTCACTAGCAAACGCTGTAAAATTGCTTAGTTGCAAATTTTATTTGTAAATAAATGTTTTCTTCTACTGAACGGCAGAAAACAGGCTTTGAGTTCAATGAACGTATTTTTTTTTTTTTAATTCACTGAACGTAATTTTATTTTGTTTCTTAATTCACTGAATGTAATTTGTGAGGTACAAAATCTTGAAGCAAATTTTGCCCACATATAAGTATTTAAGTGAATTTTTTATTTTTTAGTGTAAATATATAAATATAATGAGTGAAACAGAATCAAAAGAATTATGAATAAATGAATTTTTTTTAGAGGTTTATAATTTATTTGGGAATGGGTAACACCCATCGCGGGAAGGTCGGATTACATCCACCTGTTAAGGGAGATCTTTTCATTTCAGTGAAGCAACTACAAAGGGGAAAAAAAAACTACAAAGAGAAGAGAAACTACAAAGAGTCTGAAAAGCAACGAAGAGAAGCAACTACAAAAAGAGAAGGAAACTACAACTGGAAGGAAAACTACAAGGAGAAAAGCAACATGAAGAGACAAAGAGAACAAATACAGCAAAACACACACACATATCTAACACGGGGGCATAACTTACACAATAGTTACAATGAGTACACACTGTTAGTCTCAAAGGCATAAAGAAGCAAAGCGACTGGAATGCAGCATGCAGAAAGTATAAAAGGCGATCACCACAATCAGTCGAGATCTTTTTGTGTTAAGCACGCGAACGAACAAGACGTGGTAACAGGCCGGAGCAACACAGTGGTAAGAACTAACTTGGTGAATAAATTTTATGTGCAGTGCGTAGAGTAGGGTGTATCCTTAAGGTTGATTGGTAACACCAAGTCAACAGTGTAGGTTCCTGGTTTACAACCAGAATAGTAATAGGGCTCTGGTTAACAACCAGAAATAATCCGGATTACATCCGTAAGCGCCGATAGGATTACATCCTACTCGGAAGGAGATTATAGGGCACTGGCACAGGGCTTTAGCAAATATTTTGGTTTACAACCAAAATCCTAGGAGTGTAGAAATTGGGTAACACCCAATAAAAGTGGATAACATCCGCGCACGGATTAACATTCGTGAAAGTTTAGGGAGTTCAGGTAGTCAGGAGAGTAGATCACCAGTGGTTAGCCGGCCAAGCAACGCGGAGTGACAGCGTTCCCACCGCAAAGGACATCAAAAGTTGAAATACATTAAATAAATGTGATATTGAGAAATCAATAAATAAAGCGTCACGGAGTAAAAGAAATAAAAGAAAGTGTTTTTAATTATTCAAAAAAAATAAATTTTAATGCAAGGACCGCTGGACTAGCTGAGTTACCCCAGCTTCAAACCCGGGTTAACCGGAGGTTCCTTACAAATTTTATTTTATTTTTTAATTCACTGAATGTAATTTAATTTTTTTTAATTCACTAAATGAAAATGAAATTGAATGAATTCAGTGGTTAATTAATTCAGTAAGGAATTAATTCACTTTTTAGCCGTTCGATTTATAATATTGAACGCGTTCACCAGTGAATTAATTCATTTGATTTAATAAAAAGAACTATAGCAATTGAATTAATTCGTAACAAAATAAATCGAACGAAAATAAATATGAATTAATTCCATTCAATATATGGTGCTTTGTGAACTAATTCATCGTATTTTTAATTCAGAATTGAAAAATTGAATTAAGGAATTAATTCTTCAAAGCTCTGGTGGTATTAGACATAGTATACTATAGTAGCCCCACTCATTAAAAAATTGAGAGCTTGTCCCTATCGCATGTAGTTGTAGTGGTATTAAGAACCGTGTGTACAAGTAAAATTACAAACACTACTTAATTTTTTCAAATGACAGAAAATGAGTAAAGCTACTATATTATACTATGGTATTAGAGACACATTTATGTATATATACATTTATTTCTTCAAGTGACGAGAAATAAATAGGGTTACTATAATTATAATATGATTACAATTTACCTTCTGGATAATTTTGTCAAAAAAATCAATTATTTTAAATCGTCAACTATAAAATTATTTGCAATAATAATTGGAAATTTTGGGGAATTCTATTATCCCCGCACAAAAAGCTGAACCCTATCTACAACAGCCCTATAAATTAATGAATGGTGATTCAGCAAACAACCACTAGTCACAACACAATACTTAAACACATATTTTTTCACTTACCCCAAGAAATACATACTCTTTAGAATCTCATACGTAATTGAACAGCCAGCATGTAAAATCGCAAGTAGATAGAAAACACACTAAATAAAAACCGGTGGCAAACAACAAAATTTTTACTTTATTTTGCAAAATAAATATTGAATGAATTGTTATGACATGGTGCTAACTAAAGCGATAATATTCAACTTATTTAATACACACGATATACAACGAGAATAACCAAATTAATTTGTCGATAAATTTTATAGATAGTGTAAAATAGATTTGCCGCTTTTTTTTGGTATAAAAACGATTTAATCCCACAACGTTTTTAAGCCGCAAAGGTTTTACCTAAACTAAAATGAACTTTTGGGGGCAAAAGTATAGAAGCAGAAGAAAACGTGAATCAAGAATACAGAATAACTAACCTAGTGTGTGTTGCTGAAATGTGACAACGTACAGTGACACATTTTCAGAAAAGGCGGTCAAAAATATATAACTCTTGAAGGAGTTATCCTCAGTGCGTCTTTTTTTCCTGAATATGTACAAATTTGGCATTCATTTAAGATATCGATCTTAAAGATCGAGTGATAAGAAGAACCCGAGTAAAAATAGTTATATAGGAAATTATATAATTTAATATGGACTAATATGTTTATATATAGTCAAGTGTAACACTATATCTTTGCGGATATAATTATGTATAGCTTTGAGTTTTCAAAAATTTCTTATATGATGTCATATATAGATCAGTATAAATATACATGTCCCCATATATATTTATATGTGCCATATCTATTTACATATGCTATGACAATTTTAATACATCGTCATATATAATTAAAAATGGCTTTATCGGAAAATATATAAAGTTTTATATAGCTCAATGTTAAATTTTTTTTTCTAATTTGTTTTAGATATGTTTAAGTATAGCGCAATGTAAAAAATTATATGTTTTTTTGAGATATATTTATGTATGATTTCAAAATATAAAAGGCGTACTCATTACAACTCCTAAATTCCTTGTAAAACTTGTATAAATACAAGCCATATTTTTATGTATGGAATTTGACATTAAACTCATAAACATACCAGAATTATACAGTTTACGGGTAGAATACAAGTTTATATGAGAAGGCTTAAAATGATTGGTTACAATTATGTACAACTTCTTCTAAATTTTTATTTAAATTTTTAATTATTAACTTAAGGGTGTTATTTTTCAGTACTTTTTAATAGTTTTTGTTTTGATCTTGAAGTATGAAGCGTTATATAATTATGTCTTTCTACATCAAATTAGATATAATTATATCGGGTCAAAATCCGGATAAGATTATATATGATTCAATATATTTAGATCTTATCCGATATAATTGTATCCACCATTTTTCGGATCATAGCATATCTCCAATTATATTAAATAAGATATCATTACATATAACATCATATTATTTTTTTTACCCGGGAATATATATAAAGGGTTTAACTTTCATACCTCGTATTTCTGTTAAATTTCAGCACAAAACATAAATGTTGTAACGAGTTTGACCGTTAAATTAAACTTTAATCGCTTTCTGGATATAGTGAATAATTAAAATTTCGTAAGAAAAACATTTTTTAATTAATGTTTTTCCTTCGATTTGAAAATTTTTACAAGTAAATTATAGGGAATAAAACTTGAAAAAGCTTTAATTTTTAAAGTATCTATCGCAGCCAGAGTAGGAAAATAAACTCTAACGAACCGTACTTTTAGGATTGCGTACCGCACATCGCGAACACAGTACACAAGCATATTGGTTGCGTAGAAAATTCATACGCTATTCTCTTCAATTAGTGTTTCTGTTTATACACACAACCCGAATTCGGTACGCTAGGGGGTGTGAATATGTGTTGAAAGTACAATACAAAGTAGTAGTGTTTGCGTTCATCAGACAATCGGTTTGTTTACAAACACGCAAGCGCTAAAACGATAGATATGGTATGTGCTCGTTAGCTGTACCCTACCCTACATGTTGTGTATAGTTTATTTTCCTACTCTGATCGCAGCTGGTTCTAACTCAACGCTGATCGACAACTCATGAAGCACAGATTTATAAACGACAACGAGCCGTGCATTTTAAATTCATATTCTAATTATTTTTTTTTAATTCTAATTCTTTTCAATAAAGTTAAATAGAGGTGGTCACATGAGTGAAATTTAATTCACACCCACTCACGCTCACGAGAGAAAAATCACAATTACGAACATTTTTTTTCTACTCACTCAAGTTAGAGAAGTTAGTTCGCAATTTGGGGGAAAAAATTCTCTAAATTGCTGATTTAAGGCGTTGTTTCTAGATGACGTTTTTCATCACATGGACGAAAATACAATAACAAAATACATGCAATGCAAAAACAAAATATATGTAGTCACTCATTCGACGAACGACACAGGTCTTGTAGAAACCCAACGTAAGTATTACGAGTAAATTTAGCTCTTATAAATAATGTACTTACATAAAACTGTCAAATTTTTCACACAAGTTTTCAGATCTTGGAAAAGAAAAATGGCTTTAGCTTCCAGGGGCGAGTTTTGGCATACCCACAATGGGGTATAGAATAAAGCTAAGTGTCCAGTAAATCTATGGTCCAGTAGACCATACCTCAAAAGCAGAGTAGGAAAATAAACTCTAACGTACAGTACTTTAGCGTTGCGTACTGCACATCTCGCATACTGTAAGCAAATATATTCCTTACAAAAAAGTCACATACGATATCGCTTTACTTAACGTTTGTGTGTATGCACACAACCCGAATACAGTACAGTAGGATTGAGAGATGACGAACGTAGAACGTAGTTCGTTCACCGTCTGTTTGCCTCTCTGATTTTGTTTTTGTTGTTTTTTTTCTACAAAATGATAATACAGTGGTGCCAGACAAAAATTAAAATAATTGTATTGGTCGCCTTTTAAAATTTCTTTTCATTGGATTTTTTCCCTATACACTCAGATATAAAAGTTAGTAAAAAAATTTGTAAACAGTTTTAAATCGAACTTTACTATTTTTATACTGATTTTTTGTACACTTTTTTTAGTAATCATTTTTACTATTCTCTTATTACAAATTACGGATTTTTTTACTAATTAGAAATTTATTAATTCAGTTCGAGGCCAATTTTCTTATTATGAATTAACATAATAAGTACTTTTTTCAAAAACTGCTATTTTTCTTTATATATTAGGAGAGTATCCTAAATAAATTTCTAATTAATCAATTAAAAAGTTCGAAAAAACTTTTTTTATTTTTTCAATAAAAATTAAAAACCAACATTTTTTCATTTTACTAATTTTTCAAAACCGAGTGCTAAATTTAGCAGAAAAATATACTAATCTAAAATTTTTTTTTTATTTTTTACAATTCTTGTTATGTTTATATTTGTTACTATTGATATATTCTTAGTTTGGAAATAACACTCAGAAAATTTTATTGTATCTCCAATGCATAAAAAGATAATAACTGGAGAACCGTTTGTAATTTTGACTCCAAATTCCAAGTACGATAAAGAAAAAAAGTTTTTTTTTATAATTTTTTTTTTGTAGATTTTACAATTTTTTTTATTTTTTAGTACACTTTTTTGCTAATTTCAGCAGATTGATTTTGAATTACTGTTTACAACAATTTGCTGGAAGTTAGTAGCTGCAACTAATTATTTATACTAATTTCATTGAACTAAAATTATTGATATTTAGTAAGTTTTAGCAAATCGATTTTGAATTGCATTTTACAACAATTTTTCTAAAATTTAGTAGCGACTACTAATTTTGTTGTGCTACAGATCAGCAGACATGTGTTGCTAAAATTAGCAAAAAATACCGCTGGGCTCAAAACAGTTAAATTTCCCGTAATAACAGCAAAATTTTCCGTAGCCATTACAGACTTTTTTGGTTGAATGTAGCAAAACAATGGTCTCTTTGAGGCAAAAAAATCGATATATCACATAAAAACAATTTTATAAATTTCCTTGCAAAAGTACGAAGGTGTACCGCGCACTTTTTTCCTGACGTCCTGACGGTACCATACCAGATCCGCTGGTATGGTACCGTCAGGACCCGGCAAGTTATACGCGTCAAAACTATCGAAAGCGCAGCGCAGACTTTTTTCCTCTATAGGAAGGGTTACTGCTCTGGGTTCGTCAGCATTTGGAAAGTCTTCTGTATTAGTCACAGGAAGACAACCCGGAAAATGTGTATCTATGCGAGCATCGAGTGACTCGCTTGCACGTGTTCCAACTGCCGCATTGCCATTTTTGGCCAATACATAGGAATGGGTTATCATCGGGGGACCACAAATCATACCTGAGTAATTTTTTTTTATTAGAAAATTTCAGAAAAAATAAAAAATTTTCTTTGTCTTCGACTAATAAATGAACTGGGAAATCTGTAATAAGATAAATATTTTCCAACCGATTTTTAATTTGTATAACTTTTCGGAAAAATAACTAAGTAGGAGTTACGGTTTTGTAAGCATTAAGTATAAAAAGATATACTTAGGGCGTGTGCGGTGTCGCTAAAGTGGAACTATACTTAACTAATTTTCCAAAAATACAAACCTGGTTTAAAAGTTTAGAAAAATGTGTGCGACAATCAATTTTTACGTTTATTTAGTTTTATAAAGAGGATTCGTCAATTTATTTTATTTTCGGCCAAATTTATGTTATTACACGAGCAAATATTTCAAACAAAATTGTTTATACACAAATATTTAAGAAATATATTTCATTTTTTAATTTTCAAAATAAAATTTCCGTCGGAGAGAACATTTAGAATTTGCTTTCAAATAATTTAGTTCGAAAAGCGTGTGATCTAAATTGCGTTACCAACTTTTTTATCAAAAATATTTTAGTTTAGTTTCAATTTAGCCTGTTCGCACACACCCTTAATAACATAATTTAAAAAAACTTTAAAAAATCGATTTCCGGCGCGACTTTTCTTTACCCAATTGCCTCTATTAGTAAAATATTATGATCATTTTGTAAAAACTATCAAATTATATTTTTAGTAATCCTTTTCAACATGCTGCTATCATAAGTTTCCATAATTTATTTTTATTTATCTAAGAGAGATGAATATGATATATAAGACCAGAATATGATAATATTCCCATCATTTAGGAAATATAATGTCATCATTGAAGGATCATATTTTGATAAAAAAAAGAAGTTAAAAGTATGATTACCACAACTACTTAATATTATTATCGCAATCACAAACCCAAAATAAATGATGCTCTTTGAATATGATCATACCAACCATATTTTTTCTTTGCATGCGGCCACACCCAATGCGGAATGGGCTTGGCTGCAAAGATATTTATAAACCAATTCTTTTTTTTTTCTTCTTCTTTTAATAACAAAACCCACAAACTCTGCAACATATTATCCAAGACATTAATTGTAAATTTCGGACACCTAGAATTACATCAACTTTTATTGCTATCTTTTTTGTTAAATATAAATAAATTATATAATAATTAAATAAGTTTAAAACTAATATGGATTAGGGTATAGATTTTTGAAAATTAATAAATTACATAAAATTTAACGGATTGTAAAAAATAATTTAGACTAGTAGTATATTACTAAAAAAAAAACAAAAAAATACTATTTCCCACTCTTAACTCATTAATCATTCGTATGATCTCGAATCCAATCCAAATATTCAGTAACTCTAGTATAGACACCAGGATAACCAGGTTCGCCGCATTTATTGCCAAATGAAACGACGCCCAATTGAAGCCAACGCGAGTCGTAACGCATCATTAAAGGACCACCAGAATCACCCTAGGAAGAGAAAAATAAATAATTTATTATTACAATTTTAATGTTATGGGTAGATGACTTACCTGACATGCATCGACACCACCATCAGAATAACCAGCACATACGAAATTCTCATTTATAGGTTGAAAATATGAACGATCACAATCTTCATTACGCCATATCGGTAGCTCAGCTTGTCTTTGTGAAGTGGACTCTTTGCCACCATAATATGTAGTACCCCAACCTACTACTGTAGCTCTTCTGCCAGGTAAGCGTTCCTTTGGTGGCGTCCGCCCGGCTCTGGGTAAACATACTGGTATAACATATTTTGATTTACGTACTGGTTTATCCAAAACCAAAATGGCTATATCATTATAGAAACCAATACGTGAAAATCTTTCATGGGTTCGTACTTCTTTAACGGCAAATGTTACCGGATCTGAGGGTTCAGCATCGGTTGAAAGATCAATATCTCCTAAACGTACAGTAAATTGTCGTGCAGCAAATCTACAAAATTAAGAATAATTTAAAATTTTTTTTAATAATTTAAAAATATTACAATAAAATACAGATAAAAAGAAATGCGTGCTGACAATCGAACTGAAATATATATCAGTGATATAACGAATAAAAAAGTTTAAGTCTGGCATGAATACTGTCTTTTTCCTTCGGTCCATGTGAGTCAGCATACTAAATTTCTTTAAAATATCTTTAAATTTGTGATCTGGGGGACCCATTGTATATATAGCATAGTTGGGAATTTTGTATTGGCATTGAAATTTAATTGGTCTCAATGCCAATGACGAAAAATTTCATTACCATTCAATGCCAATGAAATTTTTTTCAATTGGAAAGATTTTTTGTGAAGGGCTTATAAAGACACCATAGTGTTTGGTATCTTTCGAAAGGAAGTTACAAATTCGGAAATACTAATAGGATGGTAAAAATGGCGTTTTTTGCTAAAATGTAAATTTTTATTTTTCAATAAAATATTAATTAAGGGACATAATCAAACAATTTTTTGGATTTAAATAGGTTTTAAAGTCGCAAATGAGAAATTGATGATTTGCAATTTCACAATTCCCAAAAATAAAATTAAAATTGCCAAAAATGGAATTTTTAAAATTTTTTTCTGCCACGCCTACATTTGAAGCAGGGATTGGAAGGGACTTATCCAATAAATTTTGTATATGTTGGAGTATCTACAACCGCTTCCGCTATCCAATTGGAGGCGTGCAATTTGGGATCAGGGGTTAAAATTGATATTTGCTTTAAAAAATGTGGCAAATTTGAAGCGGCTGGGGGAAAAATTGTATACAAATCAAAGATCAAAGATCAAAAGGGGGACATGACATTGGCCGTTTTTTGAAATCGACTTTTTTATACTTTTGTATTTTAGTAAATATTCTCTAGATTCTAAGAAAAAAAAATTTCATGTAAAAATTGCTACGGGTTCAAAAGTTACAGCCGGATTAGTGAGAGCGCATTTTTAATTTTACGTACGGCAGCTAGTATATACACAAACTTTGAACGCATTTATCTCGAAACCATGTTTTTCGTACTGGTTGCGGCACTAGCGGGTTCATTTTTTGACGAAATTTTTTTTTTTTGTATTTTTTTAAACTCGTATGACACGAGCTTTTTTTTAAATTTTTTTCGATTTTTTATGAATTTTTAAAGTCAATATTTTTTTCGAAAAAACACGCTTTCAAAATTGGAACATCACCAAAAATTTAAAAAAAAATTAAAAAAAGCTCGTGACATACGATAACCAATTTTGTTAAGATTTAAAAAAGTCATTTTTTTCCATATCGGACCCGTTTTTTTCTCTGCCGCCAGTTTGGAGCTCTATAAAACCATGTTGGAGTGAAAAATATATTTTTTGAATTTTTTTTTATTGTAATTTGTTCAATTCTCCACAATACAATAAAAAAAAATTTTGGAAAAATGTTTGTTTTTGACTGAGTTATGAATTTTTCAAAAAAGGTCTGTTTTCTCTGCCGCGAATGTCATGTCCCTCCTTAACACAGACCTCTTCTTCATTAAAAGCCGATTTTAAAGAGTGTCAGGGTTCAATTTGTTTCCTTTCTACATAAAACTAATAAATATGAAGTTTGGGGCAATCGAATAAAGAAAAGTCGAGGTGCAAATTTATTGAAAATTTCAAGAGTGTTTATGTGGGAAAAAAATTACTTTTTCAGTTTTTAGGAAAATTTCGTTCTATAGTTTAATTTTTTCTACCACCTTTCTTATGAATCGATATCAGTATAAAATTGTCTTTTTAAAAAGCTACATAACTTCAAAATCGGTTAAGAACTCGCCAAGAAATAGCAAATGCTACAGAACAATTTTGTGCCAAAAACACTAGGTCATGAAATTTGATGGCACTTTTTTAAACTTTCAGAAATTGATTAAAGCCATAATTGTTTTTTGCTCTCTATACTTATAAATACTCACATATGAAATATTGTTTTATTACCTGTCTGTTAACCTGTCGCGCCATAAGGCAAAAAAAGCATCAATTTTTTGGCATAATTTTCAAAACTCCATTTTCGATTTTTAAAAAATTTTCTTAAACAAATTTTAAAAAAATGGATTTTTCACTTCAAGGAATTGATAAATATATCCTAGAGATGAAATACTCCAATTTTTAGGTAAATCCCTCCATGAAGCTGTCGGTGACAAGCTCTTATTTTTTGTGGATTTCGAGAAAAGTGTGATTTTTATAAAAAATTAATTAAATTTATTCTTTTTAAGTACTTTGTATCAAAAATTAATCAAATTTGTACTTTTAAATGTTATATTTCATCTTAATAGCTTAGCGGTTTCGAAAAATTAAGATGACGTCATTAACCCTTTGGGACATGGGGGCACATATGACCCCTAGCTAATAAAGGACAATTTATTCAAAAAAACGCAAATATTTTGTAACTACTGTTGAATTTTTTGAAGTGATGCCTAAAATATAATAGCCAAATGTGCAGATTTTCCTTGCTAAAAATTTAGAATAAATCGAACAACGTTAACCCATTATTGTTTTATTACCTGTCTGTTAACCTGTCGCGCCATAAGGCAAAAAAAGCATCAATTTTTTGGCATAATTTTCAAAACTCCATTTTCGATTTTTAAAAAATTTTCTTAAACAAATTTAAAAAAAATGGATTTTTCACTTCAAGGGCTTGATAAATATATCCTAGAGATGAAGTACTCCAATTTTGAGGTAAATCCCTCCATGAAGCTGTCGGTGACAAGCTCTTATTTTTTGTGGATTTCGAGAAAAGTGTGATTTTTGTAAAAAATTAATTAAATTTATTCTTTTTAAGTACTTTGTATCAACGATTAATCAAATTTGTACTTTTAAATGTTATATTTCATCTTAATAGCTTAGCGGTTTCGAAAAATTAAGATGACGTCATTAACCCTTTGGGACATGGGGTCACATATGACCCCAAGCTAATAAAGGACAATTTATTCAAAAAAACGCAAATATTTTGTAACTACTGTTGAATTTTTTGAAGTGATGCCTAAAATATAATAGCCAAATGTGCAGATTTTCCTTACTAAAAAGTTAGAATAAATCGAACAACGTTAACCCAATCCTTGCCAGAGCCAAGCTTTGAATTTTTGCAATTGCAGTGTAGGTACACTTTTCTAACTCCAATATAGTTAATTTTACCTATATAATTCTCTGGGTGTATTACCATAGGTTTTAATTATGTTATGTTCTGCAAACGGTTCTTTTAATATGAATTTTTATATAAAGCAATGAACCAGAACAGGTTGATTTAGAAACGATTCTAGACTGGTTATAAAACTGGTTCTGAGAAAGTGACACCTTACTTTTTGACTCAGTTCTAGAACCGATTCCGTGAAACCTACTGATGTAAGAATTTTCCTTTTTGTAAATTTTTTTCCGCGACTTTTTTCGCGATTTATTTTTTTAATTAATCACCGAACTTTGTTCTATGAATTGGGTATTATAGTCCCTAGATTATAAATTTTAAAAAACCACACTTAACAAATTGCAAAATAATCGCGAAACGCGAAAAAAGACTTTATGGTACAACAATTGAATTAAAAATCTTTATCAGCGATTTTCATTCTGCAAAAAAACATACTAATGTAAGAATTTTCCTTTTTATAATTTTTTTTCCGCGACTTTTTCGCGATTTCTTTTTCCAACTAGCCACCGAATTTAAAATTTATAATCTAGGGACTATAACACCCATTTCATAGAACAAAGTTCGGTGGCTAGTTGAAAAAAAAAATCACGAAAAAATGACGCGGAAAAAATTTGCAAGAAGGAAAATTCTTACATCAGTATATTTGTTTGCAGAATGAAAATCGCTGATTAAGTTTTTGAACCATAAAGCTTTTTTTTCGCGTTCCGCCATTATTTTGCAATTTTTTAAGTGTGGATTTATTAAAATTAGAATCTGGTTACTATAATACCCATAATTCGCACCAAAGACTGGTGGTTAGTTTGCAAAAAAAAGTTTCCGAAAATAATTTTGCAATAAGTAAAATTCTTGCATCAATATATTCCTTTGCACAATGTAAATCGCTGATTAAGTATTTTAATTAATTTTTTATACCACAAAACCCTTTTCGCATTCCGCATTTGCAAGCTCAGAAATGAATTTGAAATATATAAAATGACGTCTACAAATGCCAATTCTTTCTTATAATTGAGACATTAGTAATCGTAATGAACTTAATATACAATTGGCATTAGTAATGAAATCGATGTATTTCAAAGCATTAGCATTAGTCCAAGTAATAATAATGCCAAAAATTTCATTAGCATTAGTTTCAATTTAATGGTAATGAAATCACCAATTAATTTGTACAAATAATTAATTATTCTCATGTATGCTCATAACACATTTTTGGCGCCTAAACTCATTATTTTGTTTGTTTTACAATAGGCCATTATTAGAAAGTCATTATTTTATATTATAAAATAATGCAAAAGGTAATTATATATCATTATTGCTAATGCAGATAGAAATGAGGTGTCATTACTAATATATTGTGGGCACCTAAAGCTTACACATTCGATTTAGAGGAAACTCGGTTATATGATGGAGAAACAAAATTTAATGCTTAAGTTTTAAGTTAAGTTTTTTTAAGAAAATTGAAAACAGATTTTGTATGAATAAAAAAAGTATTGAGTAGCATTGAATCAATACTTGCAAAGTATTGAGTAGTATCGAGTATTCAAAAGTATCGACATTTTACAGCTATGATTTTATATTATGAATCATTTACTTATAGTCTTGACTAGGGTGACCATTTTTTTCTGACTTCAAATCAGTACAAATTTTAAAAAATATCATCCAAAAAAAAAAATTATAATGCAGCTAACCTAATTTATTGTCAACCAAATGGTTTGGTTAAGGCAACAAAATTTTTCGCATAACCATCATACCATCCTAAAAAACCTTACAAATTTCTCCCTATACAGACTCCAAGACAAACATTTTTTTGATCTGTTACGATTCCTTTTCTATTTTTTTTTTTTTTTTTTGTAACAGATTGATGAAATATAGCCATTGGTGAAATATAGCCATGGAGTCGAATATGACCCCAGGATAGTATGAACGTTAATTCTTCCGAATTTTTATTCAGGCCAGCGAATTTCTGTTGCCACGAGCAACGTTTTTCTACAAAAAACACGTAACGTTTTTAAAAATGAAAATCTTAAGGTTTTGTGTACTTTTTTCTATTGAAAATTCCACATATTCGAAAAATTTTCTATGGAAATACCCACATATATTTTTTCAAATTTTAAGGATTTTTGTACGGAAAATCTTCAGCTTTTGATGTCGTCTCTTATACTCAGAAAACAGAATCATTCTGACAACCGCTCTGACAGCCGGATAATTAAAATATTTTTATCAGAGTCCAATCAACTGATTTTCTATTATCGCAATGGAACTATTTGATAAATTCGGTTGTCACCACGAATCTTTTCTGTGTATTACACTACATATTAGATTAAGAAATTTACATGTAGAAAAATCATTTTGAATGATTTCTGGTAGAGAAAACCCCTCACATTCACAAAAATTTATCCTATAAAAAAATACATTGTACTTGGATTTTGGCTTTTTTACTAAAAAAATGTAATAGTTTTTTAATTGCCAAAAATCAGTACAATCAGTACAACTTTTAAAAAATCAGTACAAATCAGTACAAGACTTTTTCATCAGTACACGTGACCAAAAATCAGTACATGTACTGATCAAATCAGTACATGTACTGATCAAATCAGTACGAATGGTCACCCTAGTCTTGAGCAGCCAGCGAACATAAAACAAATTACACGTGAAACAACAACAAATTTTATTTGTTATTATTGTTTTGCATGTAATTCGTTTAATGTTTACACAAATCCATGGCTAGTGAAGACCATAAGTTACTCTGAGTCTCCACGAGACATTAACGTTACTCGTAATATTATGTCTGTTCCCGTACTTTACCGCAGTTACCCAAACTAGCCCAAAGGCGTTCCCGTATTCAAAATTGCTTGCAAATTCTTGTTGTTTTGGGCTCTTTTGGGTTCCCACGGGAACCCGCGGTAACGTACGAAAACGCACATATTGTATTAAAGAGAAATTCGACAGAATAACGGCAAAAAATATCTACACATATTATTATTACTATTAAGGGTGGAGAACAGTTTTCGTATTAATCTCAATACCTAGTAAGAATTTACTCATGGAGATATGCACAAAATTATTTCAACTTTATTCAAAAGTATTAAATTATTTTATTTCAACTTGGCAAGCTTGTGCAAAAACATAGGCAACATGCAAAAGGGGTTTCCGAACTTTTTGCAGTTGCGAATTTAGCAACAGCAAAACAGTCAACGTACTCATATTGAAGAGCTGATTATGGGAAAAGTAACAAAACATTACACTGTGTGTAATTTTTTAAGGGCGAGTAACTTATTTCAAACATAACCATGGTTAAACGTTAACCACAGATATTTCCATATAAATTTGACATTCATAACTATGGTTAAGCAATAAACTCAGTTTATTTTGAGATAAGTTAATAGGACTAAGTCATGGAAATATAACCATATACGGGCCAAAAAAAAAAGACTCGTGTCTCCCAGTTTTGCCCCAAGTAATGCACTTTTTTTATTGGCCCCCAAAGATTTGGGGCCTCGGTGTCATTTTTGCAAAAAAGTGATAATTTTCTCAGGCTCATATCTTGCAAACCGTTCGGAATTTTGATTTACTCTCTTAGGCAAAGTTGCAGCTCTTGTCATAAAGAACAAAAATTGTGATAATATAAAATCAAAAAAAAAAAATCACTCACCGACCGCAGCAGCACAGCCAAAGCAGTAAACTCAGCACACACATCAAGGGACGCAGGACGCAGCACACAATATAAAAGCGACACGACGCTCACATCGAGGAATTACACATCGAGACGTCAACGAAAGCTCAGCGGTGAAAGTTATAGAGAAAGTGCTACAGCATAATTCGCACACAACATTGGCAACTGACAATTTCAATATGCAATGTGAAAAAATAGATTTATTTTGCTACGTTTGCGGTCATCAAATCAGAAAATAAAGTTCTACAAGATTTCAAAAGGAAATGAATCTTTTAACTAGTGAATTCATTAGAGAATATAAGTTGTTTTTCGACGAAGTAGACTTGACCGGTGAAAATTACACACCTAATACAGTGTGTCGCCAATGTTATAACAATCTCATGGCATGGTTGAGTGGAGGCAAAGATAGTATGAAGTATTGTAAGCCGGTAAACTGGATTAATCGCCCAGGTGATCATGATGCAACCAGTTGCTATGCATGCGTAAATTACACATGTCGTCGAAATCGACATGCTGAGAAGAACAAAATTTATAAAGCAACTGTAACAGCCACACTGGCAGTGCTTGCACCTGAAAATTTTGTTTCACCAAGGCCGCCAACTCCAGATCATACGACAGAATTTACAGGAATGAGTAGAGCAAGTGGTGTTACATATGAAGATCCATTTGATACCGATTATGAGCCCCAACAGGGAAAAAATGGATCACAACTAATAACACAACTGGAAAATAAATGGATTTCATTGTGGCCATATTGGGACTATCGCAGCGACTTGCCATATTTTTGACAGCGTTTTTAAAGTAAAGAAAACTCACACATGGTAATGTTAACTCTACGGCGTACCGCAAACGGCACCACTCTAAAGGGCGGATTATGGGACCGTAAACGTAAATGTGATGTAACTGTACCGTGCCGTAGCTAAAAAGTACACTTATAGATTATCGTAAACGACATTACAATTTAGCATCTATTTCATGTGGTTTTATATTTTATTCTAAATTTTTCCATTTATTTGTTAATTTTTATTCCTCATTTGTTATTTGAATCAATTTTCTTTATTCATTTCATATTTTTTTCGACTAAAATTATTCAGCTGTTTCGATGCCTAATAGAAAATTCTGATTTCAACAGAATGATCCGGCAAGTTCGTTTACATTTACGTATTAGTAACCATTCGTATACATTTCTTCTTGTGGTATCGGAACAGCTGATTCGTTACAGATACGTTTACGGTTGGGTAACTCAGCCTTAAATGATGACAATTCGTTCGCTTACTGCAACGATATAAAAGCTTTGGTGGTAAAAATGGGAATGAACTACATCGCTAGTGAGTGGAGATTATTTATTGATGGTTCTGTTTCAAGCTTGAAAGCAGTGTTGTTGCATGTGTCGAACCGAAAACCTTCCATTCCGCTAGCAATGGGTATTAACATGAAAGAAAGCAATGAAACATTGAAAGATATAATGAAAAAAATCAATTACTACGAAAACAAATGGAAGATTTGCTGTGATTTGAAGGTCATCAACATTTTGCAAGGGATCATCGATAAGGGCGGCTTCCCAAAATTCTTTTGTTTTCTTTGTAGTTGGGATTCGCGATCACCTCTGAATCAATTCCAATGTAATTCGTGGAGTCCAAGAGGAAGTGTGGAGGAGCAAATGAAACAACATAGACTGAAGAATGCACCTTTAATTGACAATACTCAAGACATCTTGCTGCATTGCTTGCAGAGGTAATATCAATTTTATTGATGCATTGTTTTGCATTCCTTTTTTGATTTCTTTTCGAATTCATTTCAGGTATGTTGGTGGAGTTACAAGAACACCCTGTTTGATGTTAATGAAGTATTTGAAGAAGAAAAAGCCGATAATGGAGGGCAGTCTGGAAGCAACGTGCCTGTGGACACCATAAGTTCTGCATCAAAGTCAGATTCAGACGACGATTTGGATCCACAACTTAAGAGAGTGCGATTTGCAAGTCCAGGGCCATCAACATTATATTATTATATAATAGATAGCATAGTATCTCAATGTTGAAGTAAAGAAAAAACAAATGAAATTAAAAAAATTTCGGGAAATTTTTCACTATTGCGGCTACCTAAATGGTAGCCTAAACTTCCTAGGAAGTTCATATGTTCTAGAAATTTGTTTATTGAGATCTTAGGTACATTTTTCTAGTTGATTGTTGCCTTGAATTTTGAACGGTTTGCTACCTATGGACCTGAAGAGGTGAAAAAAGGTAAAAAATATCGAATTTTTTAAAGTTTTTTGCGATTTTAATCTCGAAGATGAAGTTTTTTGATTTTATATGTTCACAATTTCTATTCTTTATGACAAGAGCTACAACTTTGCCTCAGAGAGTAAATACGAACGGTTTGCAAGATATGAGCCTGAGAAAATTATCACTTTTTTGCAAAAATGACACCGAGGCCCCAAATCTTTGGGGGACCATAAAAGAAAGTGCATGACTTGGGGCAAAACTGCGAGACACGGGTCTTTATTTATATTTTATCACATAGTGGTGTCCGTATATGGTTATATTTTTTCGTGTTGCATGTTATCAAGTTGTTGTTGTTGTTGTGTTATCAAGTGCACCTTGCCCAATTCTTTTGTTTTAAAGTTTTTCGCCAAAAACAAAAGTTTTGCTATTCTTGACGCGTTCGTAGCCAGCTATAAGTAACCTTTTTCCATATATGTACCTTAGTTTTATTCAAACCGGTATGTAAACATTGAGGGTATTCACAGTAAATCTGCATTTACCATAAATTTGACAACTTTATATGGGTTAAACTTCAAAAATTATGATATTTTATAATGTGCTAACGTTAGCACTTAAACTGTGAATTCCTTTATTGAAAATTTTTTAAAGTTTTATAGTGTTTCCTATAAAACCGGCACAAGGTGTAATTTTTTATAAAAATATCATAAATGCACATTTACATGAGAGAGAAAACTACTAGAGATAGAGCAAAAAGTATCCCTGAATAGCTTAAATAATTCACAAAACAGCTATTTATAGCTACAACCAAACCATAAGTTTGCCAGCACAAATCTGTTTTTCGGATTATACTTACGGTTTTTGTCTCGAATCTCTGGTACAATGGGCAGCTGTTAAAATATATTTTGAACCAATCAAAGAACCGCCACACCAAAATTCGGTACGTTTGGGACCATGTAAAAATATGGCTGCCATCCAAGGCCATTGACCATTGGGTGATTCAACGCCTCCCACAATACGTCCTGTGGAATATTCTTGTTGGCCGCATTCTTCAGGATCTACAATACTGTTGGTTCCCAAAAGCTCCAATTCACTGGAATTCAAAGGACCTTCAGTGGTAGTGGTGGAAGTAGTTGAGGTAGACGGTTTGCTTTGTGGCTTCAATACCAAACTGGTGGATGAGGGACGACTGGTAGGTTTTCGTGTTGTAGTAGCTCTTGTAGTAGGTGCTCTTGTGGTCAACCTTAAGGGTCTTTGTGTAGTTAATACTGTAGATGATTCGGGTAGAGGACAGCATACGCCAGGTACAAATAAACTTTTAAAACATAAAGATTCCCGTAGACTACTAAGATTTAAAAGTAAAGCGGGACAGCTACTTAAATCTTCACAACGTCCTGGACGACCAGTAGGAGTTTTACAACGATTTTCTACATCTTTAGCCGTCGATTCTTCTGAGGCTAAGGCCAATGAATCGGCTAAAGGTCTTGTGGTGGTAGCCAAAGACGTAACGGTTGTTAAAGGTCTAAGGGTGGTGGCAATTTTATTAAGCGACGTAGAATTACCCTGTGTTGCTCCAGTATCTTTCTTGATTTTATTTTTGTTTTTCTTTTTCTTCTTCTTCTTTTTCAGTTCTTTATTTTCTACAAACATTGGCTTACTTATGGAACCCTCTTGTCCAATTCTTTTAGTGGCTACAAGTACACCAGCAGAAGAGTTCTGAGTGGTGGTAATAGAATTACCTAAAGGTGATGAAACCAAAACTTTGGAAGTTTCTTTCGCTAAATCTTCAAAAGATTTTTCTGTTGTGCTAGTAGTAGTTGTTGTGGTACTAGTTGTGCTGTCCGAATCTGATTTTACATCATGTCCTCCCCGCATAGTATCCACCAACATATGTCCCACCGTATTTAACGCTCCCAAAGTTTCAGAAATACGATGAAATGCGGATTGCGATAGCAACCGTGGTAATGATTCATTACTTTCACTATCACTAATACTAGCACTGCTAGTATTTTCCTCACTTTCTTCATCATAATATTCTGTAGATCCTTCTTCATCATCAGAATCATCTTCAGACAATGAATCTGCACTACTTTCCGAGTCCGATATTGGATCTACATTTTGTTTTATATCATTCAAACGTCCCGATCTTTTAGTACTAACTCCCGCTAGTTGTTTGGAAAACGGTGAATCCGATTGAGACTGGAAAAAAGACGCTGCCTTAAAAGTAGTTATGAGTCCAAATTCATTTGTTATGTATGGGGTTAATTGTGTGTATTTTGAATGAATTAATACTTACATTGATCATTTTCTAAATGTCGTGGTTCATAATCCTCATCATCGGCTTCCTCCATACCCGGTGCAGCTGTTATTTGTACTATTATGGCTGATAATAAACCTAAAATCAGATAAGATTAAAAGATTTAAATTAATAATTAAATAGAATAAAATTAAACGTCATATAATAAATCCAGATAATGATTATTTGCTTAATTCTTTTTCATACCTATTAGTGGAAAATGGGTAAAGTAGTTCCAAAAAGTTCAACTACAAGGAAGTCACCTAAGTACTGGATATCTAACTTGTTTTTGAACTTAGAAGTAGTATAAAGGAGACGGTTTTTGATTATTGTAAAAAACACGATATTCCTAGATTTTATTAAAAATCCCTATAATTTTTTTTTGTATGCATTTTTCCATTTCTTTTTTCTCTTGTAACTTATTTTAGAAAATGTATTTTAACTTAAATATTGGCTGAACTTCACATTATGGGGCACCCCCCAAAAAAAAAAAAATATATATGACCCCCACTGGAATTAAAAAAAAAAATTTTTTTTTCTATATGGCGTTAAGGGGGCCGGGGCGCCTGGGACCCGCTAAGTCCAAAAAACCGAAACACGCCCAAAATAGTAAAGGAAATTTTCTCCCGATTTCAAAAATGCAATTGGTTTTATGATCCGTAAAGTGTGGCTCCCACTGGATCCATTTAAGACCCCCCGGGAGTCGAAAATAGCCACTTAATGTACTAAATGGGTACTCAAATGAACGGAAATTTTCTTAAGAATTCAAACATGACCACAACGTACCAAAAAATTAAAATTTTTTTTAAAAAATCGCGCGATTCGGTTTTTCGGACCTAGCGGGTCCCGGGGCCCCCGGCCCCCTTTATACAGAAAAATAATTTTCTTTTTTAATTCCGGAGGGGGTCATATTTTTTTTTTTTTTTTTGAGGGGTGCCCCATAAAGTGAAGTTTCGCCTAAATATTGTGTAACTACACGCAGAAAAAAAAGGTGTAACATTTACAAAAATTAGAGTAAAAGTTTACAAAGTTCCGTGGTAGATATCCAACTACATAAAATTAACGACAAATTTGTCAAGACGCTTAGGTAAATTTTCAAAGAGATATATGTATATGTAATTAAATCAAAGCGTTTGTTTAATATAACAACATGCAAAGGAAAATAAACTATTTTCTTTTAGTAAAAAACATTGTTTATTTTTTAAATAAGTAAAAGAAAAATTGCAAATTCTGTATTTTTATTTTATTTTTTTTAATTTTAATTAATTAATTTTATTTATATTTTAATATTTTTCTTTGTCCTCAATTTCTCTGCTGCCGAACTGTAATTGTGTTTTGGGTATTCAATTAATCGACATTTTAATTTAATCGATTAATCGTTTAAATAATTATTTGGGTTTTTTTCTTAACCGATTAATCGTATAAAATATTAAAATTAATCGATTAATCGAAAAAATGGTATGTAAAATAATATACATACATTTGTTGTATATTTAACAAGGTTGGCAACCGAAACGAATAACGGTATAGGTATCGGTATTGTTGTCGATTTTTTATTTGTTTCGGTATCGGTAACGGTATTTTAATCATATCGGTATCGGTTATACCGATATGATGATCGGTAACATTAATACCGGTATATACCGGTATTATTGAAAAAATTTACAAAAATATAAGAAAACGTTCTTAATTATAAAAAACTCAATTTTATTAAATTTTTATAAAGGATAACTATAGTTTATGGAAATGTTTTTATAATATGAACAAAAAACAATAACCCGACTAAAAAAGATGTTATATAATCATATATCACCATATATAAACCCATATATACGTCCATATCTAATTTGATCCAAATATTGGAATATATAATTATATCAAGCGAGATAAGCGTGTTATCTAACCTGATACAATTTGATCCGAAAAATGGGTCTATCTAACTGCATCAAATTATATATAAATACATATAATTTGATGAAAATTTTCAAATAAAATTTTAGTAAATATTGTTGAGATCACTTATTTTCATTCATATTAAATACTAATGCCCGACAGAACAGTCGGGCTAACAAAGTGGGTATTGGTCGATCTTTGATATTTTGATGCAATACAAAAAAAATTTTATTGATGGAAAGATGTTTGAAATGAGGATTGAGTGCGATTTGGACCGTTTTTAGAACGCAGATTGTCGTTAAACTTAGAATAACGCACTTTGTAATTTAAATCCTTCTTTGAAATGTGGTTTTTTTGTTAAACACCAAAATTCAAAACGGGAAAAAGTTGTTTAGAAAAATGTTTGCTAATAAACTTAGAAATAGCTGCCAAATTAATTTTCAGTTTAACTCATCATTACAAAATTTTGTCGGAACAACTTTTTCTTGGTTAGTGTTTTATTCTTTCTTATAAAATGTGTTTCTTTCTTATAAAATAAAAAAATTAACTTTCACCATTAATTTCTTTTTCACTGAAAAAGTAACTGAACTTAAACCATATTTATTCCAACAAATGTTTGTCTAAGTTTTGTTTTTAAACTTCAAAATAATTCTTTCAACCTTTAATTCCACAATGAAAAATTTTTTTTCCTTATGTCTTTAAAATTAGTATTTTGCCAAATATTTTAAAAATAGATGTTAAATTCAAATATAAACATTTATTTAAAAAAATATAAACCTGATCCACAATTTCTGAGTTTTTTTTTAAATTTTTTAGTGCAATTAAACTTTATAAAATTTTGTATAATAAGATATCATGTCAGATATAATTATATATAAAATTAATACAATTTCCTATTAAAATTGTTTTATATTTTGATATAAGATTGTTTATAGAAGCTTGTACGCCATTATACTATATCACAGATCACTTAATATATGGCTGGAGACCAAATCGCATATGATTATATATAACGTCATGTCAAACACATTTATAAAACCAAAGTGTTAATATGGTTACATAAAGCCACGCATATCAACATTTATAATTATATCAAATCATATAAGATTATATGAAAAATTTTTTAGTCGGGAAGTTATTAAAAATTGCTAAGTGTTTTATTTTTTAAACACAAAAATTTTTTTAAATCTATTAGGAACACAAGTTGATTCACTACAAATATTTTATATTTGTATTGAGATCATATAATAAAATAAAAAACAATAAGTTTATAAAATTAATAAAAGGATTCTCTAAAAGAAACTGTAAATTCAATTAAAGGTTTAAGAAACCAGTTTATATATTAAATTTTATTTACCAATTTGTAAATTTGTGGCTCTTTTATCCTAATGGAACCATAGGACATAATATATGGGTGATATCAAATAATGTGATAAAAACCGTGTAACCACCGAATATCTAATGCATGGATTACATTTGAGTTACATATTTCGATATATATCAGCGCATTGTCACCTGTTTTACAAAATTTATAACAATCTGACCAATTTTTGGTTAATACATAAAATTTGTGACCAATTTTATAGGCCAAATGTAAACTCCGTAACCAGTAACTCATAAGGTTTTTTAACTTTAATAGCTTATATTTTAATAACCAATAAAGCTAAACACTAACTGCAAGAATTTTTTTGAAGAGTAAAACTGCCGTTTTTAATAAAAATTAATACATTTTACAAACTTTTTCGTATATCTTAGCTATCACGACTTCAACTCTGTAACGATTTTTTGTCATAATTTTTGATAAAAATGCATATACCAGAATTTTGGAGTTATCTATTATTTATATTGCGAAAAGTATAATGTTATTTATACTCAAATGATCGTTGGACTGTAAGTAATCATCCAGTATAACAGACTTGAAGCTTTTCTGCAGCATGTAACATTCTCGAGATGAAAAAAGATGTCTTTAATAAGATTTGAAAAAATGTTGTAAACTCCGTTCCTAATTTTTACACCAAACTATTTAACGAGTATGAAAAACAATGTCATATTTGGATGCACCTTGTCGGCATCATGCGATTTTGTTTCGGAAAAAAAATTCTGACAAAGCGTTTCTGAAAGAAAACGAGAAAAGTAACCAAATGTAAACTCCGTAACTGTAAACTCCGTAACCACAATTGTTTGCATCAGATTTCATTCAAATAAATGCAGATAAATGTTTAAAATATTTTAAAATAACCATAAACAGAGGTGATTCAACTAATATTTATGTGTCAAAAGACGATTCAACTAATAATTTTGCGTCAAATCAAAAAAAGTTATCAGTTTTTTACCCTAAGCTGCTGGAGCGAAAAACGATTGATTTTGCATTTCATTGGTTTTGAATCGATATTTCGAGTCATTACTTGACATTATGACATTAGTTTGACAAATTAAATTTGATTCACACAATTTAAGAATTTTTTGATCGTGAAATGTTATGTTTTTAATATATTATTTTGTAACTGCGCAACCGCTGTTTGGATTTTAAAAATATTTATATTTTTGAATAGCATTTAAAAGGACCAAAAATACAAAATTAAAAAAAAAATTAAAATTTTTTTCGCGGAATGAATTGTATTTTTATTCGCGAAACCGCCAATTTGATAAACACAAATTATATATCATTGGAAAGCAAATTGAAAACCCAAATACGAAAAACTAATAAATTGAAGAAAATTCGTACGCAATTTTTTTTTTGTTATATCTTTTGCTTGCAGAAATGTGAACTCCGTTACAACAAAAAAAATTAAAATTGTGCAAAAAAAGTTATTGCGACAATTTGTAGAAGAGATTTTTTGCAATTAGGTTTATAATGACTAAACTTACTGATTCCATTAAGAAAAAACCGAAATATTAACACTTTTTGCTTCTCACAAATTTGGCCCAAAAATTTATCACATTTTTTGATTTCACCCATATATACAGTGGGGAGCGTTATTGAGTACATGTCAGTACTTGAGGAAACTTACAAGTGCAGACATAAAAATATCAGTCAAGGGGACTAAAGTATACTTTTCTGAAAGCAAAAGGTTCGCTTAATCTAAATCTGGCCTCAGAAATGACCTTCCTTATCAGACTTTAGAGCTATATAAATGGGAAAAACTTAACTTTTCTTCAAAATATTTCGAATCGTATATTTTCTTGAAAAATATTTTTAACAAGATTCGTAACGGCATCTGAATATACTACTCTTCCTCTTTAAAATGATTTTTGAATTCTTTTGATAACATATTTTTTTACGGATATATCGTTTATTGCGGCCCTATGCTCCTTGCAGGAGTAAAAGGAACAAATATATATATATATATATCGTTTATTGAAATTTGGGCCTTCACCGAAATTTCAAAGTAAAATTGTAAAAAAAATAAAAGATCCAAATTTCAAAAAACGATATTTCCGTAAAAAAATATGTTATCAAAAGAATTCAAAAACTATTTTAAAGACGAAGAGTAGTATATTCAGATGCCGTTACAAATCTTGTTAAAAATATTTTTAGAGGAAACATACGATTCGAAATATTTTGAAGAAAAGTAAAGTTTTTCCCATTTATATAGCTCGAAAGTCTGATATGGAAGGTCATTTCTGAGGCCAGATTTAGATTAAGCGAACCTTTTGCTTTCTGAAAAGTATACTTTAGTCCCCTTGTCCGATATTTTTATGCCTGCATTTGTAAGTTTCCTCAAGTGCTGACATGTACTCAATAATGCTCCCCACTGTATTTCTGAAACATGTTATTAATTTTTTACCAATTTCAATTAATCGATTAATCGTATTAAATTATTCGAATTATTCGTTATTCGAAATATGGCCATTTTAAATTATTCGAACAATTTTTGAGCAAAATTGTTCGATTAATCGAATAACGATTAATCGACTGAATACCATATTACCAACCCTTCATTGCTTTATTCGTCATTTCCGTTCAATAACTGTAGGTATAATAATGATGTAGATATAAAAACTATTTGTCTAAAAAACAAATGAGAATTATAAAAGACACATTTTTCAAAACAAAATTACTAAATAAAAAATTACAATGTCAATAAAAGCGTTGAGTACCGAGTACTCATTTCCGACTTTTTTTTAGGGTACCCAATGCTGAAAAGTAATTACTCAATACTTTTAGGCTTGTATTTTTTCAACAAGTAAGCAATTTTCACATGAAAATTACAATAAAAATATATTATTTTTATTTTTATTTGCATTAATATTTTTTATTTTTGTTTGCATTAATAATATTATAAGATAAAAAATTGAGAAAATCCAGCATCATTATTCTTTTATATTAAAGATGTACATCCACCATATTGATTTGCATATGTCAAAGGAACCTGTCGTATTAGAAAAATATACTTATTGCTTATTTTATTTTCAAAATTTGATCAATGCAAATTTTACATGGTTGGCAAACACTACCTTTTCAATATAACGGTAGTTGCCTACGATGTCCACATCAATACCGATATTAAAATTTTAGGACTGCGAGTACAATAGTGGCATGTGTCTCCTAATATCACAAGTTTTATTTCAGAATATTGCCTGTTACATTTTGTTGTATCTGCAAAATACCGTTATAAATCTGTGTTTCGGTATTTTAGCGGTATTTTAACGGTAGTTCAAGTTATTATAGAATTCGACCGGTAAAAAGGCGAAAAGAAACCGGTGATACAAAAAGACATATGCCTTTCATAGTTTCGACTTTTTATAATTTCCATATGCGTCTTGAAGTAGCTGCTGTAGCCAACTACCGTTATTATGAAAAGGTATTCAATGCCAACATTGAAATTTTATATAGTACGTTTTTAAATAAATTTCACCAATGTAAATTTAACAAAGCACGTACTTAGCAGCCAACTTAACAAAAAAAAAGCATTCGTAATTTAGCAAAAATGCATATCAATTAATTACCAGGAATTTGGGGCTGGTATTTTTGTATTAGTTCAGTACTATGCAAATTTTACATAGCAGGCTTTTTAAAAGATACACCTGTTTTTTTTCTGCGTGTAGGCAAAACAACTTCTGAAGTTGTATTTTACCAAAGTCGAAGGGCTTTGGTAAAATTATAAAATTTTTGCGTGTAACTATAATAGATTCGAGCATTTTTTTATTTAGAACTCTTACTTTGAAATGGCTATGTAGTTCTCCCACCCTATGTTAACAGTTTCAACATCATTAAAAACATATTTTTATCATTAAAAGGGCGCGAATAAAAATTTCAATTTCCCATTTGCAGCCACATTTTGTATATTTTTTTTTCACTGAGAGGATTGCATTCACTTTTTTATTTCCTAAACTCTTTGATACTTTGTCTAAGCGAGTAAAAAAAATTGATCTCGCGCAATATCTAATCATATCCAATTTGATATTGCTTAAGATCTACTGTAATATCTAGCTGATCCAATTAGATCTCAAAATTGGATGTATCCAATGATATCGTATTAGATCCCATTGTATATATGGGGATAAACTAAGATCAAGTTATATCTCAAAATTGGGAGGTCCAATGATATCTTTGGGAATAAACCTAGATCTAATTTGATCCGAAAAATGGCGGATCGAATTAGACGCAGTTATATTTGTGGATAAACTTAGATCTAATTTGATCGGAAAAATGGCGGATCGAATTAGATAGAGCCATATATTTGTGGATAAACATAGATCTAATTTGATCTCAATTTTGGCAGATCTAATTAGATCTAGCAATATATTTGTGGATAAACTTAGATCTAATTTGATCCGAAAAAGTGGCAGATCGAATTAGATCCAGCAATATATTTGGGGATAAACTTAGATCTAATTTGATCCGAAAAATGGAAGATCGAATTAGATACAGCAATATATTTGGGGATTAAGTAAGATCTAAATTTATCCAAAAATTTACAGATAAAATTAGATCCAGTAATATACTTCGGGATTGCGTAAGATCTTAACTTTTCCGATAAATTACAGATCGAATTAAATCCAGTGATATATTTGGGGATTTGGTAGGATCTTAATTTATCCCATAAATTGCAGATCGAATTAGAAACAGCAATATATTTGGAGATTGACATCTAAAACTATCCAGAAAAATGACAGCTAAAATTAGATCCCGCATTATATTTGGGTACTACGTAAGATCTCCATTTATTTGGGATTAAATAAGATCCCAGACAGATATTGACAATAGTTCAAAAAATAACACACTGGAAGAGCACTGATTTTATAAAAATTACAATATTTTGTTAAAATAAGGTTTAAACTCAGAAGGTCTCGAGTTCGATACCGTTCACGGCTATGCATTTTTTGTTTATAAAAATGCGCATTCTGCCTTGCTGGTCTTATCGAAATTATTTTAATAATTTTTATTCTTTGTAATTTACTTGTAAAAATTGTATCATCTTTCTTTGATTTGAAAATAATTTAAACAGAAAGTGATATTAATTTATGATCTTGAGTCAAACTGAAAAGAACATTCATTTACTTAAAAATAAGAGATCAACTAAATATTCCCCCATTCAATTGAATTTCAGTTTTATCAATTATATTTCAGAACTTATCAATTATTTTTCAGATTTATGAATTGTATTTCAGAACTAGTCAATTGAATTTCAGTTTTATCAATTGTATTTCAGAAATTATTAATTGTATTTCCGAAATTCACAACTGTATTTCAGAAATTATCAAACTGTATTTCAGAAATTATCAATTGTATTTCAGAAATTATGAAATGTAATTTAGATTAGATAATTCTTCTCTATTAACTATGATAAACCAACAAGTTCTTAAATAGATTTGATTATTTCTGAAATACAATTAATAGCTTCTGAAATACAGTTAATATTGCAGTTGCTGATGAGTTACCATATATGATGGCACCATATATGACAATATATTGTTTAAATGACACCAATATGGAGCTTTATATGGTAATATATAACTTAGATTCATCCATATACCATTTGATCCGAAAAATGGCCCGATAAAATTGTATCAGTTCTTATTTGTATCAGTTTTTATCTAATTGCATCAGTTTAGATCTGACCTGATTAAATTATGTGTTAATCAGATGAAATTGTATCAGATTTTTGACCTGATACAATTTTATTGGTTTATATTACATGGTATCAGTTTAGGTCCAAATAGATATATTTGTATACAAAATTATATAGTTATATCCCAATTTTGACCTGATATCAGTTTAAAACTTTGATACAATTGTATAAGGTAAATGTCGGATACAATTATATTTTATTTATATAAAATTGAACCAATTACGATCAAACCGATAAAATTGTATCAGGTCAAAAATCTGATACAATTTCATCTAATTAACACATAATTTAATCAGGTCAGATCTAAACTGATACATTTCGATAAAAATTGATAAACTATTGATAAAAATATATCGGGCCATTCTTCGGATATGACTATATGTAACTATTTTTTCTCGGGTTGTTTAAATGATACGATATATCAAAGTATATGGTACTAAATATGGTAGCATATATTATCATATCTGGAACTGTATTAAAAATGTTGTTCATGAGGTACCATATATAATAATATATGGTTAAAATGGCACCATATATGCTAATATATTGCTTAAATAACACCATATATAAATATATATGGCACTATATTTAGTAGCATATATTATCATATCTGCAACTGTATTAAAGATTTTGTTCATGAGGTACCATATATGACCATATATTGTTTAAATGCCACCATATATGATAATATATAGTTTGGCACTGGCACAACTGGCACCATATATAGTTATATATTGTTTAAATGATACCATATATAATTATATATTCCTAATATGCCGCCATATATACTAAGATATAGCTCTATATACAACTATATAAGCAATAAGATCAGCTATGCTATGTAATATATAATCATATATACCATATCTAATATTATAAAGGCCGTTATCTAATTAGATGAAATTATATATGGCATAATATAAAGAAAATTTTTGGAAAAAGACGTCATATATAATTATACATAACGACATGTCTAATTATATATTGTAATATATGCCACATATGATTATATATAATTTTTTTTACTCGGGTATATCTAAAAAACTATTTGATTAATAAACTATAATTTTTATATGTTTACCAACATTCATCACTGAACTGTTATCGACGAACAAAATAATTTCTATATGTTAATGATTGAGTAATATATATTTTTTTTTTTTTGTACAAAAACTTAAGGCCATTCATAAAAATTAACATGCAATAAACGAGTAAATACAGACGATTAAGGTCCGATTATTGAATGCCCATTTAAGATTTTACAATAGTTAAATTCAAATTTTATATGGGAAACAAGAACAAATGTGACACTTAAAGTCCCAGTTAGTAAGTAACGAGACATTGTGATAATAAGGCTAAAGCCTGGATTAGCCAGACGTAAACGTAAAAGTATCTCTGCATAGCTGAATTAATAAGTTAAATAAGAACAGAAGATGTGCTGTGTTTTTTGTTTCATTCTTATGCATTCAATATAGAGAAAACGAAAATCTATTCAAAATAGATTTTTGTTGTGTATTTACGTTTGCTCTATATTTAATGCATAATAATGAAATAAAAAACACAGCACATCTTCTGTTCTTATTTAACTTATTAATTCAGCTATGCAGAGATACGTTTACGTCTGGCTAATCCAGGCTTAAAAGTACAGTTTGTATTGTACCCAGTGTTAAATATTAGGCCTTTTTTTAATCACTGGATTTATTTTATTTTGTTAAAAAATTGATATTTTATTTTTTAATATTTATATCACAATCTAATACTAATTCGGTAATATAACGTGTAAGAAAATCATTAATTTTTGTAAAAATGTGAACACAGAAATTGAATTAAGCTAAATCCAAAATGGATTTATAAAATAAATAGATCTGTTTTGGATTTAGCTTAATTTAACTCCAGAATTTGTATTATCACAATATCTAAATTTTTCATTTGCATTATATTAGCGAATAAGTGTTAGATTTGGAAAAAAAATATAAAATTTTGAAAATTAAAAAACAAACTGTGGATTTTTTAAAGAAATAAAATAAACCCAAAAATAAATCCAGTGATTTTAAAAAAGTCCTATCCCAATCCACAACTCATGTTTGAGCCGGCGGTGTATAGCCTGGTGTCGGATCCCTCTTTTGGATCCCTCTTGTCCCATTACTTTCTAGAAGGGAAACTTATCCGAAAGGGTCTATAGAAGTCATTTCTTGAAGTAGTGTATCGCATAAGCAATGATTTAACAAAAACTGAGTTTATAAGCAGAAGCCACAACAGGGGTGAGATCACCCCACCTTAGGGAGTTCGTCTGCTGACTTGCTTTGACTTCTTGCTATTACCCAGACGGGGCCTTTATACGAGCACTAGGTCTACACATGGACCGATTCTAAACAAAATCAAGAGACTTTGTACATCGGCCCAAGTTAATCAGTGTACCAAATTTCGTTAAAATATCTTAATATTTGCGACCCTAGGTCAAAATATAGACCGTTAATAACCAAAATAGATAGGATTCGTCCTTTGGCCAATATATGTCAGTGTACTAAATTTTATCGAAATATCTTAAAATTTACGGGAACATTTCGGGAACTAGTTCTAAACATGAACCGATTTTAACCATCCTTGGGCCGACGCACAGTGGGATGAACGGTTGAAAAGTGGCGATTAATTCAGGGAAGTCGTATTGTTATTTTTTATTGATGGATATTCATAAATATATATAAAAAAAAAACCATCATTTAAAAAAAGAAAAAAGTTGGAAAAAAAATTTTTTAACCTTTTATAGGCTTTTTCGTATTTTAGAAAAAATGGTCTTATTTCACAATTTTCGCTGTAACTTTGGAATGAGAAACGATAAATTAGTAAATTAAATTGCAAATTGGTGCATGATTAATGTACTTTTAGAAACAAATATGTTTTTAAAAAAATAAAAAGGAATACATATTTAATATGTATTTACCCAACAATTCGTTCCGTTTACGCACCGTTTTCAGTCCGTCATAAACGGAATCCAACTCCGTATACGTACCGTTTCCTGGATCCGTATACGGACCAGAAAATGGAACATAAGGAACATCGAAACTGATTCGAATCCATTGAAAATCCGTCAATGACGGACCGTTTACGGACCGTTATGTCGTGTTAAAAACGGACAAGTCCGTTTAAAGTCCGTTAATGACGGACCGTTTACGGACCGTTATGTCATGTAAAAAACGGACTAGTCCGCTGAAAGTCCGTCAATACCGGACCGTTATGTCGTGTAATAAACGGAGTGACTCCGTTTTTAGAATGCCGTTTTCGGACTTTTATATCTACCTAAATTGACACATTTATGAAATAATTTATTAATTTTTTTAAAAACTATGTTTACCGCCGGTGGAACTAACTTCATTAATCGGCCTCAAAATTCGCAAAATTTACCCATAACTAGATCCAAAATATATCTACAAGCAAAAGAAACAATTTATTAATCGAGGTTTAATTAAATGTATTCACGATTGAGTTTTTTCATACGCAATTCGCAAACTATCGTGAAAAAAACATAAAATTTCATAAACATTTACTATTTAATGATTCTATGTGAATTAAAGTAATTTGGCTACTGTGGCAACGGCCAAGACAGGATGCTCGTTTTTGCGACATCCAGAAACTTTTTTAACCGACTTTAGCGCGCGACCCGTATTAAATTATTTAAATAATTCTATTTTGCGGACAAAAATTCACGAATAAACTGAAGAAAGACGACACCGTTAGCTCCGGAGTTCAAACTGATGAAAATTGGTGAAGTCCGTATTTAACGGTGCAGAAACGGTTACACCAAAACGGATGCAAAACGTATTATATTCGAAAAACCAAAAGTACGGTCCGTTATTGTTCCGTATACGTACAAGCTTTGACGGATACCTCCCGACTAAAAAAGATATTATATAATCATATATCACCATATATAAACCCATATATACGTCCATATCTAATTTGATCCGAATATTGGAATATATAATTATATCAAGCGAGATAAGCATGTTATCTAACCTGATACAATTTGATCCGAAAAATGGGTCTATCTAACTTCATCAAATTATATATTAATACATATAATTTGATGAAGATTTTCAAATAAAATTTTAGTAAATATTGTTGAGATCACTTATTTTCATTCATTTTAAATAATGCTTAATGTTTATAAAAATTTTTTTAATAAACTTGGAAATAGCTGACAAAATAAAACATTACAAAAATTTGTCGGAACAACTGTCTTATAAAATAAAAAAAATAACTTTCAGAATTAATTTTTTTTCACGGAAAAAATAACTGAACTTAAACCATATTTATTTCAACATGTTTTTCTAATTTTTATTTTTAAATTTAAAAATTGCAATTAAACTTTATAAAATTTTGTATAATTAGATATCATTTCAGATATAATTATATATAAAATTAATACAATTTTCTATTAACTTTGTTATATATTTTGATATAATATGGTTTATAAAAGCTTATATGCCATTATATATAATTATGAATGAAGTATATTTGCAGATCTCTTAATATATGGCTGGAGACCAAATCGCATATGATTATATATAACGTTATATCAAACATATTTATAAAACCAAAGTGTTAATATAAATGTATATGGTTATATAAAGCCACGCATATAAACATTTAAAGTTATATCAAATCATATAAGATTATATAAAAACTTTTTTAGTCGGGCTGTTTTACGGACCGATAATGTTCCATAAAAGCCGGGTTGATGATTCCGTACATGCCGGAGAGTCCGTAAAAATGTTTCTTGGGTATTTTAGTAAAATTTTAAATTAAATTCGATTTTTTTTCTCCAAATTCCATAATTCCACAAATTTGACTCAAAAAAATTAGAAAATATTATTATTTTTTATTGATCAATATTCATAAACACAAAACAAACAATAATTTTAGAAAAAAAAAATATTTACAAAAACTAGAATTGTTAGGCTTTTTTATTTACTTCATTTCATTAACTTCAAAAGTATTATTCACGTCATAATCATCATTAAATTCATTAAAATAATCTTCATCATCATCGTCACCATTTCCATTTTCATTGTGGGGAAGAATAAGTAACTCCAATGCACGATTTTCTATTAACAACTATTCCTCTTGCTTGAAATGAATGGATCAGAACTTAACAGAAATATATTAAACATGTCTTCTATTGTATATTCCCGAGTGCATTTACGCGAAAAGTGCTCCCTATAACTTTTAATAAAGTCCTTATTTTCATATATTTAGTTAGAATATTCTTCTACCTCAAGTCCAAATTCTAATATGATATTGTCATATTAGATTTTTATTTGTTGTTTCAAAAAGGGTTGATCATTTTCATGATAGACAATACAATTGTTTCGTAGACATCACTCTACTCTTCAGTTGTCCGCTAAGAAAATGATAACTTTCCTACTCAAACCGAGACATTACATAAGGTACAAAAAACCAACGGGATGAGAATTTTGTACTTTCGTATATGAACTGTCTGATTTGGTAAAACCAGTTATAAATCAACTCCTTTTTGAAAGCAACAATTACATAAAAGTACCCTTTGGGTACTATTTATATGTATGTCCGTTGTCAATACATTTTGTAAAAACAACTAATTTTAAACTCAAAACAAAATAAATATTTGAATGAGATTTTAGCCGTGGTGTGCTTATTTTCAACAATTATTTTAATTTTTGCATTAAAAAATACAAAAATTGTTTTTTCGGACTTTCTATATTTTCATATATTTAGTTAGAATATTCTTCTACCTCAAGTCCAAATTCTAATATGATATTGTCATATTAGATTTTTATTTGTTGTTTCAAAAAGGGTTGATCATTTTCATGATAGACAATACAATTGTTTCGTAGACATCACTCTACTCTTCAGTTGTCCGCTAAGAAAATGATAACTTTCCTACTCAAACCGAGACATTACATAAGGTACAAAAAACCAACGGGATGAGAATTTTGTACTTTCGTATATGAACTGTCTGATTTGGTAAAACCAGTTATAAATCAACTCCTTTTTGAAAGCAACAATTACATAAAAGTACCCTTTGGGTACTATTTATATGTATGTCCGTTGTCAATACATTTTGTAAAAACAACTAATTTTAAACTCAAAACAAAATAAATATTTGAATGAGATTTTAGCCGTGGTGTGCTTATTTTCAACAATTATTTTAATTTTTGCATTAAAAAATACAAAAATTGTTTTTTCGGACTTTCTTTGTATTTTTTAATGCAAAAATTAAAATAATTGTTGAAAATAAGCACACCACGGCTAAAATCTCATTCAAATATTTATTTTGTTTTGAGTTTAAAATTAGTTGTTTTTACAAAATGTATTGACAACGGACATACATATAAATAGTACCCAAAGGGTACTTTTATGTAATTGTTGCTTTCAAAAAGGAGTTGATTTATAACTGGTTTTACCAAATCAGACAGTTCATATACGAAAGTACAAAATTCTCATCCCGTTGGTTTTTTGTACCTTATGTAATGTCTCGGTTTGAGTAGGAAAGTTATCATTTTCTTAGCGGACAACTGAAGAGTAGAGTGATGTCTACGAAACAATTGTATTGTCTATCATGAAAATGATCAACCCTTTTTGAAACAACAAATAAAAATCTAATATGACAATATCATATTAGAATTTGGACTTGAGGTAGAAGAATATTCTAACTAAATATATGAAAATATAGAAAGTCCGAAAAAACAATTTTTGTATTTTTTAATGCAAAAATTAAAATAATTGTTTAAAGTCCTTATTTCTAGCTGGCTGAGATTCTTCAGTTAGTTGACCAATAGGCAATGGTGAGAGCGATATAATTTTTGGCCCGTGAATAAAGTATTTATGTAGAGTAGGCCTGGCAGTGTCATTAGCGAAATTTTAAAATCTTTCAATATTTACCTCAATACCACTTAAAACAACTACACTCACAATATTTTATCCTTAAAAACAACCTAAAGTACATATTAAATTAATTGAAAACACAATTAAAAAAGGACTACTGATTTTTCATTATATGCAAACCATTTTGCTATTTATTTTCAAACATTGTTTAAAAAACCCATAAAAGAAATAAAAATAATTGAAAAGTCTATTAAAACTATCATCAATTTTTAACTGACAAAACGTAAAAACAACGATTTTGTGGTTTTTTTTCCTATTTGAAAGTTTTTTTTGTTTGGATTTTCAAAACACCATACCATACACAACACACACGTTCATATTTTTATTGGCTATGTTTGTGTGTATGAGTAAAGAATTTCTTGTAATTTGAATTGTAATAATTTTGTATATAAATAAACTATTTTAACAAAAAAGAAAACCGAAAATATTTGAAGTTTTTGTTTTAAAACAGAAAACAGCGGAATTATTTAAATTATTTTTTCTAAAAATAGAATATTTGACTGAAAATAACAACTCCTACAGACGATACATATTTTTTTCTAGTTTGTTTTTTATTGATTGATAAAAAAAAAAGTTAAACAATATGTTCCAATGTATTTTAATTGATTCTTCAATTGAAAACAAACTTTACCTATTTTTAAATAAACCTCAATCGGTTATGGAAAATATATTGTGAGTGTATTAATATTGTGTGCTTATTTATTTTATCAACTGTAAATCAATTTTTGTAATTTCTGCAGATACTTCGCCATTCCTAAAAAACGCCTTGCAGTATTACCATCGTTTGAGTTTCCAAAGCCTGGTTTTGGTTGGTCAACAATCAATCCAATTTCCTCTCTAAATTGCCTTTGATTGCGAATTTTTGTATCAGCAATAATTTTTTTTCATCATCACATCTAGTTTGCCATTTTTTAATCCGAAGTTTATATGACAAGAGC
Source organism: Leucophora obtusa (assembly GCA_949987735.1). Classification (NCBI taxonomy): domain Eukaryota; kingdom Metazoa; phylum Arthropoda; class Insecta; order Diptera; family Anthomyiidae; genus Leucophora; species Leucophora obtusa. The sequence goes on along the minus strand of OX465295.1, from coordinate 298,735,820 downwards.
ATAAGACACTCAAAAAAAAAAAACAGTGCACGTGTGTAACATAGAATTTTCACATGTAACTCATATTTTTAATATAATATACAGTTGGGGCCACGAATTTAAGACAATTCAAGTTTTTTCTAATTTTATTATTGTTGCCTCCATTTTTAAAGATCAAAGCACCATTTAACTGCATTGATAAGTTTTACAATTCATTGTAATGCAATTTATTTTAAAATAGACTTCCAAGAACTCTTCCGTCGCTGTTTTTTCAAGAAGTATGTTCTGTAGATGTCCGATGAAACGAATTTTTCCATTTAATTTTTAAAATTCTGTATAAATCAATTTTGTAAATAATAAATGAATTTGGTAGCAAATAAGAAATTCATTTTTAAATCGAAAATAATTAAATCTAATTTAATGATTTTAAAACTAAACGTAGTTGACATTTACTACATTATTTTTCACTACTGAATCGTTGAGAGTAACTCCTCGCATAGTTGATTTATATATTTTAAATATATATAGTTGCCTTCTACTACTTGGTATAAACTATGCCATAGTGAGGGTTATTTCACCTATGGCATAGCTGAAAAAATAGTGTAAAATATTATAAAATCAGTAAGAAATTTTGATTTTGTCTAATATTCGGTTTATTTAAGAGAAAATTGGAAATATAGTTTATATCAGAAATCAATTCGTTTTGTCCTTGGGCCCATGTAGGTAAGTTAATTTACGAAATTTTGTCGCAATATTTTAATATTCAAAACTTGTCACAATTTAATTTGTTTAATTTAAATATTTTCTGTAATATTTACTTTTCCATGGTTGGGCTAATAATTGTTACTGTCATTTATTTTTTTAACGACTGTTTATTTTTTGACATGTACGAGTGAGTATTCATATGATATAATCACATTTGTAAGTGAAAAAGGGCTTGAATAAATGGAAATTTTTTAAAGTGCTTGTTTAAGTATTATTTTTACTGAACTGTGGGAAGCTTCCATAAAATAAATAAATTCAAGGTCATTGAGTTTTTTTTTTTTATTTAACTTCATTATGATTTCATATGAAAATTTTCGTCTTCCAAACTTTATCTGCAAGACAATTAAAGTTAATCTTTAAGGAGTGTTGTTTGTAGTACTTATTAAAGTAATTTTAAAATTTTTGTTGCCACTTTCACTTAAAAATGAGCATTTCAAAAATATTTTATAATAACCTAAACTCTTTAAAAATTGTTTTGACATTTTAGTTGTTAATTACATAAAGCAAGGAAAGATTTCAGCCGATATTTTGTTTTATTCACTGTCAATAACATTTTACATAATTTGCTCAAATATTAATCTTGTCTAAACATGGTTTTGGTCATAATCTTGTTAAACTTGTGCTGTTGCCCATTTAATTTTATAGAGCGATAGATCAGCAGATAATCTTCTTAAAATTTGCCAATCAATTTTGCACCACCTGAGGTAATATAATATCCCAATTTATCTCCCCTAATTTATACTCTAGGCTACATTCCTTGTTTTTACGGACCCTAGTAAAAAAAATTACGTGGCTTTTCTTGTTATATATAATTATATCGAAAAAACTACACCTTTTGCAATTGTAATTCAGAAAATATCAATTGAAATTCAGAATTTCCATTTGAAATTCAGAAAACATCAATTGAAATTCATAATTTCCATTTGAAATTCAGAAAACATCAATTGAAATTCAGATTTTCCATTTGAAATTCAGAAAATATAAATTGAAATTCAGAAAATATCATTTGAAATTCAGAAAATATCAATTAAAATTCAGAAAATATCATTTCAAATTCAGAAAATATCATTTGAAATTCAGAAAATATCAATTATTATTCAGAAAACATCAATTGAAATTCAGAAAATATCAATTGAAATTCAGAAAATATCAATTGAAATTCAGAAATCGTCATTTGAAAATCAGAAAATATCAATTGAAATTCAGAAACCGTCATTTGAAATTCAGAAAACATCAATTGAAATTCAGAAAATATCATTTGAAATTCAGAAAATATCAATTGAAATTCGGAAAATATCATTTGAAATTCAGAAAATATAATTTGAAATTCAGAAAATATCATTTGAAATTCAGAAAATATCAATTGAAATTCAGAAAACATCAATTGAAATTCAGAAAAATTTAAACAGAATTTTTTAAAGAATCCGCCCAGGTAAATAATGTTATACCCTATAAAAAATTTATATATTGATTTTATCAAAATACTTTTGATTAATAAGTGGGAGTAAAATTCATTTTATTTACGCGGGTGAGGAATATTTAAAATTTGTGTGTCTGAATGATTTTATGTAGACTAATTTCTTTATTGTTACGAATTATGGCTCCAAAATGTAAGGATGAAATTTAAGTTACGTATTAATGTCTAATGGAGCCATAATTCGTTACAAGAAAGAAATTAGTCTACATAAAATCATTGAGGCACACACATTTTAAATATTTTTCACTCGCGTGAGTACAATGAATTTTACTTATTTTGATAAAACTCATATATAAATTTTTTATAGGGGATAACATTATCTACCTGGCCAGATTCTTTTAAAAATTGTGTTTACATTTTTCTGAATTTCAATTGATGTTCTCTGATTTTCAATTGTTATTTTCTGAATTTCAAATGATATTTTCTGAATTTCAATTGATATTTTCTAAATTTCAAATGATGTTTTCTGAATTTCAATTGATATTTTCTGAATTTCAAATGATATTTCTGAATTTCAATTGATATTTTCTGAATTTCAAATGACGATTTCTGAATTTCAAATGATATTTTCTGAATTGCAAATGGAAATTCTGAATTTCAATTGATCTTTTCTGAATTTCAAATGGAAATTCTGAATTTCAATTGATATTTTCTGAATTTCAAATGGAAATTCTGAATTTCAATTGATATTTTCTGAATTACAGTTGCAAAAGGTGTAGAACATGTTATTGTATCAAATTAGATCGTATTAGATCATATTAGATCTAATAGATATTTGATGAATTAAAATTAGATCCAATTGTATCAAATTAGAATTGTATGAAATTAGAATTGTATGAAATTAGAACCTAGTACGATCTAATTTGATACAATTATGTAGATGTTCTCATTTTTTCGGTTATAATTACACATATGAAAAGTCACATGATTGTGTTTTTCAACACTCATAGAAATAAAACTGTAAAAATAGAAGAAGCTACTAATAATAAGTTAGAAATCACCTTGCAGACAAAAGATATTAGCAGATTAATTTTTGCTAATTACTTGTAACATAAGAAAAGCAACAATAAAAATGTTAATCTAAAGCTGATTTACAGGATGAAGAAGAAGAAAACATTTTTATTGAAAAATTTAACCCTCTAACCGGCAAGCCCGCCTCCAGGCGGGGTATATTAAATTGACCAGAAATGCGCCAAAGGAGTATTTTATAATAAGAAATTATGCTTTTTCAACAGAAAACAAAATTTTTTTAAATTTTTTGTGAAGAATTTTTTTATATACAATGCACGGTTTGGAAGCGAGAAAGTGTCAAAGATAAAATTTCGTAAAATTTCAAAAATTAAATATTTTTAAACAACCTAGATTTTCAAAAATCTTAAAAACATATTTAAATTGACTAAAACAATTGATAGTGATCATGAAGTAAGATTGGAGCTTAAGCTATTCAAAAAGTTCCTTACTTTGGTCCAAGGACGCACAGGATTCCATAAGGATACCTTTAAAGGACATCGCCTTAACTTCAAAACGAATGGACGAATTTTTCTGAAATTTGGTAAAACGATAATATTTGGTATAGGTAGCAAAGTTTATAAGTTTGAATAATATAAATTGAAGTTTTGGTGCGTTTTCGCTCAATTTCGCGTTTTTCGAAAAACGAAAATCGCTACATCCTCTTAAGTAACAGCACAAAAAATGTAATTTTTTTATTGCAATTACATCTTGGTAAGAAAAGTAATTTGTGCCTAAACCTAATAATTTTTATGCGCTAGTTTTCAAAATTCACCTTTAAACTATTTTGGCTCATATCGCCTAAAGTAGGCAACGAAAAAAAATTTTGTAGAAGAACTTATTGTTTATTTTTCGTGAGGAGCACATGGTATAAATTTTATTGAAAAAAATCTTAGGCCGGTTAGAGGGTTAACAGACACAAGGGAATCAGCAGACTGCCGCACTTTCGTCTCACCCAAAGACTCGTCAGTGGTTAGTTTATGTGTCAATTGCTCAAAGTAATTTTAATTATTAATCTGTCTCTATATGAAAAACATTTTGAGTATGACATGACCGGGAATCGAACCGACAGCCCTCTATACAGGCTGTGACCCAAAGCATCATATCTTAACGAGATACACCACGGTCGGCACAGTGATGAGTGTGGCTAATTGTAGTTTTGTCAGTCATAGCCTGCACAATGTTAATCCGAAGAGCCAGAATTAACTAATACATGAGCAATTTATTTTTCAATTACAATGTCTCCTCTCTTTAATCCATTGTTTTTCTCTATTCAGAAGCAATTATCACATTATGATGCGCTTTATTTTATAAAAATAAAATATTTATTTTTTCCACCATTTTCCTATATTCTTAGTTTTCCTAAATAATCAAACTCGAGGTACAAATTAAGGTTTTTCACAAGGGGTGTGCTATTTTATTTGTTGTATCGTTGTATCGTCCTAACAAAAAACAGAGTTGTTAAAAATTAAATTGAAAAAATGCAACATTTGAGAATAGCACGATACAACATTTTTACGTATCCCAGTGTTGAAAATCATTACCAGATATGTGGTTATGTAACTACATACTTGGTAATGGTAACTAGTTACTTTTGTTATTACATTTCTTATTACCTTTATATGGCGATGTCGCGAAAAATAATGAGTTATGGTTACACACCAGCATACGAAAAACCAAAAAATATATCGTTACCTATGTGCTTACCAGTACTGACAAAAATAATGAGTCAAAAAATAGATTTTCAAAAAATAAATTATATAAAAAAAAAAAATATTTTTTATTGTATTTTTTTTTTTAAATAAAATTTGCTGGTGCGGGAATCGAAGCTGAGTCTACAGATTCCCAGTCAATAGCTCTACCATCTGAGCTATATCGACATGTAATATTTAACAGAGAAAAACATAATTGACCTGCTGCACACAAGTAAGCTTACTCGCTAAAATACAAAAAATCAAAAATAATCCAAAACGAGTAAAAAGGTTAAAGTCGGGCATGCCGACTATACTATACCCTACACCACTCTGGTGTATTGTTTGGATCCGAAATTCGAATGGGTTAAAATGGGGTTTGTGTCAAAATTTTCTATAATGTGAGTCAGCGCACCAAATTTCATTAAAATATCTTAATATTTGCGACCTGCAGTTTGTAACCAAGCCAACCCTTATATGGGCACTAGTTCTAAACATGGACCGATATTCACCAAAATCAATAGGCTTCGTCCTTGGGCCAACATAGGTCTATGTACCAAATTTCATCAAAATATCTTAATATTTGAGACCTGCAGCGTATAAACAGTATAATTTTGGTAGGACCCTTATATGGGCACTAGGTCTAAACATGGACCGATGTTCACCAAAATCAATAGGCTGCGTTATTGGGCCAATATAGGTCTGTGTACCAAATTTCATCAAAATATCTTAATATTTGCGACCTGTAGAGTGCGCACAAGATTGCATGGACAGACAGACAGACGGACGGACGGACATCGTTAAATCGAAATAAAAAACATCAGCACAAACTTATAATACCCTGACCACATAGTGGTGTAGGGCATAAATAGATTTGAAAAAATTTTCAAAAAAATCTAGAAAATTATTTTCTGTTCGAAATAATGATAAAAGTAAGTCATTATCAGTAACTCATTATTATATGTTTTAAAATAATGCAGAAGGTAAGTGGATGTCGTTACTGGTAGTCCAAAAAATAATGATATGTCATTACCGTTTCTACACTGGGAGGTCAATTATATTTTTATCTATCAATTATAACATGTCGAGATAGCTCAGATGGTTGAGCTATAGACTACCAATCTGGAGCCCCAGGTTCGAGTCCCGCACGAGAAAATTTTATTTAAAAAAATTTTTACAATAAAAAAAATATTTTTTTATAGAACTTATTTTTTTTAAAACCTTGCCTCAGAGTATGATGATATAGTCATTACTGGTGATTTTAATTCAAATGTCTTAACAGAGACGGCACTCCCTGATAATATTTTACCGCTTGGCCTTATTCCAGTTAACTTGACAAATCCAACATACCATACATACGTCCACAACTAGCACACTGATTGACCTTTTCCTTGTGGCTAATACTGCTAACATAATATTGTATGATCAGATATCTGCGCCATGTTTTTCTAAACATGACCTTATTTTTCTAACTTATAATTTTCCAGTTCAACAAGTTAAACAATGTTTCAGTTATCGTGACTTTAAACACCTAGATTTTAATCGTTTATATGAATATTCCTCTTACATTGCCTGGAGTAACATTTATTTTATGTCCTCCATTGATGAGCAATCTTCATTTTTGGAGCACAATATTCAACATCTTTTTGACTTCACTGTATAACTGAAACATAAAAAAACAACACATAAACAAAAACCCTGGTTTCAAATTCAAATATTTTACCTTGAACTAACACTTTTCTTTTGGTGTAAGAATTAATTTCTAAGCTTGCAAAAATTAAGACTATTTTTAGTAAGCTAAACAAACGGAAGTGTATAGACACACCGTTATTGACAAGATATTTAGTAGAAAATAAAAATTTACTTCCGAAGAAATAAAAATAAAATCCAACTACATTACATACTCCATGTCATGCAAGTTGCAACATTCGTCATGCTTGAAAAAAAAACAAAGCTGGTTTACCAACATGATGATCATAATGATGTTGAACATATGGAGTTACATACATATGTGGCGCTGATAGCGACGACATTAAAGATGATGCTAATGGTTAAGAGCTACTGGAATTTGATTGCATAACTGGGGATTAACCTAGCATTGAAGTAATCCAAACATCGTATTTGTACGTACTCTAAAGCCAGCAATAGCCAAATATGTACAATTTTATTATTAAATAATTTTTGTTTACTCAAGCGATTGTTGATAGTAAAAAGCAGCCAACAGTGGCAACAGCTGATAGATAAACTTGTATTTCCTAATAACATTTTTTTATTAACGATTTGTATAGAAAATATTGTCTATGGTCATGTTCATATAAATAACTAAAAAAAGATTTAAATAAAATTTGGATTTTTTCATTCATTACAAATATGCACAACAGCAACTCAACTACAATGCTTATAAATTTTTGATATTTAAAAATTTACGACACTTTTTTTTTTTAATAATCCAACACAATGCACTGTGGGCCAGCATCATAGAATTTTGGCCAAAACTAGAATATTGAGTATATGAGACTAAAAGATATCACAAAGGGGGGTTTGGTTGTTGCTGATCACGAATCTGAAATAAAAAATTTAAAATTCAAAATGGCCGATCCAAGATGGCGGCCATTAATTTTTAGTTTTTATTATATTGGACTTAAAATAATCGATTATATATGTCTAGGATCCACTGATTAAAAATCTGAAATCAAAATTTTGAAATTCAAAATGGCGGATCCAATATGGCGACAAACAATTTGTTCATTAAATTTCTTATGTCGCCTGATTTACTTCAAATTTCCGCCAGGGGAAGTTTTTGGTTAGCAGATTACGAATCTGAAATCAAATTTTAAAAATTCAACATGGCGAATCCAATATGGCGGCCATAAATTTAAAATAGTTATGTGTTAGAAAATAAATTACACTGTACAAAAAAAGGGTTCTCATGACAAATAATTCTGGCAGAGGAACCAAAGTGTATCGGCGTTTTAAAAGTGTTCGTCTGGCCTTATGTTTTTTGGGGGTTAAAATTTCCCCTCTTTTGAAAATGTTTATTGTGAATCGGTATAGGAAACCATATGAATCTTCCATTTTAGGTATAGGATATGTTCAGCGAACTTATGTAAAACACTACGGGGGACATTTTTGTGGAACATTTTAACCCTCTAACTCTGCAATTAAAGGGTCTCTTTTGGCCCTTTTTAAAAAGTTTCAAAAAAGACCCATAAGTTAAAGAGTTAGAGTGTTAAAATGTTCCGCAAAAATATTTGTCATGAAATTCTACTATAAGTCTCTGAAGACATCAAGGTTGAAAATTTAACTTCAATGCCAGAAATAAGTCAAAACTTAAAATGTGTTTAAGGGTTAATTTCGTACTTATTGAAATGTGTCACAAACCTGGCCTCTAGGGGGCTAGTCTGTGTAAGAAAACCAGAACCTTCATTTAAGGTAATTTTTAGTGCTATTTTTTTAGTTTTTACTAAAACTTTGGAATGCTGGAAATCAGAGAGATCTGAAGGTACTTTTTCAGTTAAAGGGCAAAATCTCGAAAAAACCTAGGTGGAAGACATTTTACGGAACACATTGGCATTCAAGTTTTTCAAATATCTCTTGGAACATTTTGGAGTTTTTTTTTTTTTTTTGAAAATTTAGGCTTTTCAAAAAAACTCACATTTTTGAGGTAAAATTAATAAATTTGTTACTTTTTTCGTAAATACTTAACAGGTTTATATATTTTTTTTTTTTTTTTTTTGAGAACTAGTTTCAGTTTTATAATTTGAGATTGTTTTTGGAACAAATTATTGTTTATTTATGATTTTTTTATTGTAGCATTATAAAATAAAAAATGTCACAAAATTAAAAACCTTTGACTTTGAACTCTCGCCAACTAACAACGTGTAACCACGATGATACAATATTTCACTCACAAAATATTCAATAATCCTAGATTTTGAATATATAAACATATTTTCCCTTTACCTGAATTGTACTTTTGGCCAAAAAACGGCGATTCTGGCCCACAGTGCAATGGTTGAGTCAAACTCATATTTGAGAAGGTATTTAAAAGAAATGATCAGAGATAAGATTATCGAAAAAAACACACACAAAGTTTTTACATGTTTTATACATAAATATTTGTGATTAGTTTTTTGTTTGAAAAGACTTTTTCTATGACGTCATAGTTTTTGTTCAGGAAATTATTTTACAACTGCAGATATATCCAATTTCTTTAGTTGGAATCATGTTTTTTTTCTTCTTCTTTCAATAATAATTTGTATATTTTAATGTTATTCATTTCCATATTATTTGCATGCAATTATTTTAATAATTTATTTTTCACTTTATTTGCATACAAAAAGATTGTCTGTCTGAAGTGTTGGGCTGAATTTTTGTTTTTGTTTTAGTTTATTTTTCTGTTTTTCGGTTTCACTTTCTTTTCCCATTTAATATGGAACCAGTTTTATTGTGTATTTTTTATTGTTTAATGCATACTTAAATATTTTGTAAATTTACTATATTTAATTCTTCTTTTTTTATTATCAATTTACAACATAATTTGGTATCTGAATATTAAATATTACACTCAGAATATATTTACAGTAACTATCCTGTAAGAAAAAGAGATCAGTTGAATGCGAACTAGATCTGACAGTATAAACAGAACTAGACTGAAAGAGCCAACCCTGTGACTAAGTAGTAAAAATGGGATCGGTCTCAAAGTGTTACCCCTTGATCTGTGCCGTGACCGATACAAATAGACCAGTATCAAAGGACCTACCCCGGGACTGGTCAAAACAGGACCGGCAAGAAAGTACATACCTCAAGACCTGTAATATTTACCAAAAAAATTTAATTCGTCTGAATTTTCCGTAATTAATTTTTAAAGCATTTAACTTACAATGGAACTCTCCAAAACTAGTACTCCAATTGCATAAAAAAGGGACACGGATAACTTGCATTATAAAGTTAAATTGTTTGTGTTGTTTATGAAGCGATAAAAAAATCACAAAAATTATGGGCGGTTTTGTATGGGTATGTATGTTTCGTAGAATGACCCGCAAGGTGTGTCTTTTCAAATTCGTTCTAGTTATAGCACTCAAAGAGTATTGAAGAGCTGAATACGGGAGGGTTCTGAATTGTCCATACTAGTGAGTTTTTATAATATTAGTATGAATCATCGGTTGAGTTATTAGGGTGCCGCGGAGACCAAAAACTCTTGTTTCGAGAAAAATTATAAAGAAGGATTACATTCCTTGAGAACTACACAATAAATAATATTTTTTGTGTTCACCATTAGTTGTGGCATATGTTTTAAATAGAAATACAACAGAAAGAAATAACACAATCCACCCTTCTGAAATAAACAGTCAAATATTTCTGTTGGTTTTAGCAGTATAGTCTATTGTTTCTATTCAACTAAATTTAATTTAAATATAACTAAAATTTTGTACACCCAGAAAACAGATTCGGTGCTGACAACCACATTTCTTGCCAATCGAGTGGTTTAGTTGCATCAAATGAATTTTTCGCTTGCGGCTACCGAATTATTCTTCATACAACTGAAATTAAGTTGTCACAGTCAAATTAGTCTTGTCTCAATTGGTTTTCTGTTGCCACAACTGAAAAATTCGGCTACCACAGCCGAACCATGCGATTGACCACAAATGGGGTTACCAGAACTGAATCTGTTTTCTGGGTGTATATTTATGTAACAGTTTTATTTAATATTTTCTGTCTACGAATAAGCATCAATTTTTTTTTTTGTGATTTTAGCAAGATAAATGTCATTTCAAATTAACTAAAATTTATAAAAAATATTTCTAAAATTTTATTGATTTAACAGTTTTATTTTATCTGTTCTGATATCGCTAATATTTAGTAACAAAATTTGCTAACTTTAGAAGTTGTTTTTTCACAAGGACCTTTTTAAGAAATTTTTACTAGCATTTTCTGCTATTTTTACAAGTTTATAAATCAGTGAACATCAAGATATTGAAACGTTATGTTTATTTCAAATTACTTTATTTGCATTAAAAAATTTTAATCGTAAAAATTTAAATATTTGTATATAAGTGCTTATGCCCAATAATTTAAAAATCTATTCCTCTAACTCCCATTGGAGCATAGGGCGCTCAAAAATTTTTATAAGGCGTTTATAGAATGAATTTTGTATGATAGTTTTGTTTTATAATCCATTTACAAATTTTAAAAGTGATTGTGCATATGATCCTTAGAATTTTTTTGGTGTTCTGGAATTTTCAATTTTATTCTTTTTACTTTCATTTTATTTCGTCCACAATAAGAATAAAAACTTATTTATTAACAAAAAACACATTTTAAATTTTTGGTTTGGATCAAAATTTTGCAATTTGCACAACAATTAATACTAAAAAAATCGAATGTTAAAAAACACTCCAAAATTCTTAATTCTTTCTCAAAATTATTCTTTTTTGGCACTAATAAAAATCACAAATAAAAATTCTCATATATGCTTATGCTTGCCAGACGTACTGTTTTCAACAGTACGCGTAATTTTTTTCACTGATTGTACTACTTTCTGCATAACTCCCAAAGAAGTACGCAAATGTACTTTTTTTTAACCTGTGTCCTTCTTTTAGTACTTTTTTTAAACATTAAATAATACTAAAATGTTCCTTATTTCATAACGCTACCCGTGTTTTCGACTTAACTATATCCGTTAACTCATAAAAAAAAATGAAAGTGCATAAAAACGCGTTTAAGACAAAAACTAACACATTACTTTTCGTATGCACGTTAACTTTCAACACGGATAATTATCAACGTTGAAAACTCAACGTTTATACATTTTCACATCTAATGTAACTAGAGTTTGCTAAAAACCGAAAAAGTTGAAAACCGCGGTTTCGGTTTTTCAAAATTATAAAAACCGCGGTTTCGGTTATTTTTCGGTTTTCTTATGATATTAATAGAATTGTTTTAAAATAATTTAATATGTATATATAACAATTAAATATTTTAATACATTCAAGATATTTATTAAAATTCGATTAAATTTCTCACTCGAATAAAGGCAATAACACCAGTGCCGGGGAATTCGGCAGATTAAACTGTATTTAAGAGTTTAAATTTGGAATTTAGCAATTTGTTTAAAACAATATAAAGTTGAAATTTTATACAATAAGTTTCGCGGACTACGAAATAAAACTTTGTGAAAAATAAGCGGAGAAAATCTGAACTGAATACGTGAAACTCAATATCTCTTAAACTACATGACTTTTAGTGCAATTTTTTACTAAAATTATTATCCTCAGCTTATATTATCTGTAGTAGTAAAAACAAAAAATATTTAAAGTAATATTTAATGGAGAAATTATTCATTCCAATTAAATACAGAATTTTGTAAAATAAGAGCTGAACCTTTTTCGAAATTTTTGGCTCAATAACATGTAATTTAATTAATTATTTTAATTGCTTCAAGTATTTGCTAAAAACCGACTTATTTTTGTCGGTTTTCGGTTTCGGTTTTGAGGCCTCGAAAACCGCGGTTTCGGTTTCGGTTAAAACCGAACAGCAAACTCTAAATGTAACTTATACGTCCCTACCGGAAATTTTAACAAACTGTCACCGAACTGGCCCCTTTATATGAAATAGAGTGGTCACTTTTACATAGCGTTGTCACAGGAGGGGGAAATTGACGCCTTGTGACATGTCAGTTTGACAGTTTGTTAAAATTTCCCGTAGGGGTGTTACTTACTAAAAACTTTTGCTGACGTGTGTTGGATTGTAACGGAACAATTATAAATATAACCTGTTTAAATTTTTTTATACTACAACCGGTTTAGCACATACTTAACGTTGATAGGCATGAGACAAAATACAGCTACTATTAGGAAAATTTATATTTTTTGAAATTCCTGCAGTTGCAATACATCTTATGTTTAGATTATTGAAGCGTCAAACACAAATTGGCAATAAAATTGAATGGCGCGAGCCAGTGTTGCCATTTCAGTGCTTTTCGGGTATTTTTTGGTGCTTTTTTCCTTCCCGTACCCGGTGATTTTTACAAATACCCGTTTAAAAAAAGCGGGTAATTACAGTGCTTTTTCAGATTTCTGGCAGTGCTTTTAGTGCTTTTTGTACAGTTCACATTTTTGGTATTTCTTCTCGTTTTTTTCTAGTTTTTCTTGAATTTTCTGTCGAACTATACAAAAAATACATTTTTTCAAAATGTTTGTAGTACAATTTTAAATAGCAACTTCGTTATATTTAAAATTCAAAATTTTTAAATATTAGTTTGGTGCTTTTTACCCCTTTTTTGGTTATTTTTTGAACCTTTTTTTACACGATTTCACAAAGCTAAAATGTGCTTTTAAATTCTTGACTTAAATTTTTCAAAAAATTAATATCGTGCTTTTTTACCCCATTTTTTGGTAAATTTTTACCCTTTTTCACAATGCTCACGGTGCTTTTCTGCCTTCAAGAGTTGGCAACACTGGCGCGAGCAGTTTTCGAGATTTGAATTTTAGATTTTATTTAAACCCGTTTTGGTTAAACTTTTTTCCGTTTTTGAAATCAACAAAAGTGAAGATTGATTAAGGATGTTTCCTGAATTTTGTAAGAATTCAGAAAATTCTAGTTTTTTGGTTTAAGCCTTATACTATAAGGCTAAACTGCAGTTTATGGGGTTTCGTAAAAAAAAAAAAATATGTTTCTCTCTTGAATTAAAAAAAAAAAACCGAAATTAATGTTGCCCGTGGGGGCAAAAAACTGGGGAACATAGTAACATATGTATAGACTCACAATATTTTATCGTTAAAAACAACCTCAAACACAATTAAAAAATGACTACTGATTTTTCATTATATTCAAACCATTTTGCTATTTATTTTCAAACATTGTTTAAACAACCCATAAAAGAAATAAAAATAATTGAAAAGTCTATTAAAACAATCATCAATTTTTAACTGACAAAACGTAAAAAAACGATTTTGTGGTTTGTTTTTTCATATTTGAAAGTTTTTTTTTTGTTTGAATTTTCAAAACACTACACACACACGTTCATACTTTTATTGGCTATGTTTGTGTGATTGAGTAAAGAATTTCTTGTAATTTGAATTGAAATAATTTTGTATATAAAGAAAGTATTTTAACAAAAAAGAAAACCGAAAATATTTGAATTTTTTGTTTTAAAACAGAAAACAACGAAATTATTTTAATTATTTTTTCTAAAAATAGAACATTTGACTGAAAATATCCTACAGGCGATACATATTTTTTGTAGTTTGATTTTTGTTGATTGATAAAAAAAATGTTAATCAATATGTTTCAATGTATTTTAATTGATTCTTCAATTGAAAACAAACTTTACCTATTACTATTCAAATAAACCTCAATCGGTTATGGAAAATATATTGTGAGTGTAAGTAAAAAAAATATTAATATTTCAGTTTTGAAATATTAATAATCTTTTATTTACTTCAAATAATTTTAAGCAAGTAATAAAACCTTTTATTTATTTCAAATAATTTAAAGTAAGTAAATAAATTATTTTTAATTTTTGCCTTAAAAAATACAAAAATTGTTTTTTCGGACTTTCTATATCTGAAAAAAGAAATGTACAAATGGGACCAAAGAGTATTCGTGTAAAAAAAATAAACAAATTCAGAAGAGCCATGTTCAGATTTTTTGCGTTTTATCATGGAATGAATGATATATAAAAACAAGTTGTCCTAAATATTTATGAAACAGTTTTATGAACAAAATCGATAACGTTGAAAACCTTCATATAAATATGATGAAGCTTTTCCTTTGAGTCAAGTTACTAATGAAAATTTTATTAAACACGTATGTGTCTTAAGTCGTTCGTTTTACCTTTGCGTAAATAATAATTTAACCAATATTTAATAACAAATTTAAAATCAGAAAACAATTATCAACAAAATAAATGTTACACAATATTTTCTTCTGAGAAAAAAAAAAGAAAAAAATAAAACCGCAAATTAAACAAACCTTAATATGCGTATTAAGGTCAAAACTTCATATACTACATATAGGTGATGTTCCACTTAATGCTTAAAAAAATACAACAATAATAAAAAAAATAAATAAAAGATGAGAGATAAACACACACACATACACTTGAAAATAAAACCAAAACTATAAAATGCAAATTTCACAAGTCAATGTTACGAAATTACTTAAACTTAAAAAAAAATCCACAAAAATAATAAAAATATTTTAAAGTAAAAAACTTACCTAAACTTATAAGAAACGTAGTTAAACGCATTTTTAATGATTTATTGTTGTTCAGAAAAATATATGAAGGCGGTTTTAACAGATTTGAAATTTAAAACATTTGTAACAAAAACGGAAGTTGCAAAAAAAATGGAATTTTTTTAAACACAATAAAGTTGGCAGCTGTAAATGGTTTTTTAAAATTGGCTTTTATTTGTTAACGGATTATTTAACCAACAAAAAAGACAACAAAATTGTTTAAATGTTGATATTCATATAGTGGTTGGCTGGTTGTTTCGTTGATTATTTGGTTTGGTATTGAAATTGCTGGTTAAATGAAAATGAAAGTGTTGAATATTATTTTTTCTTTCTTGCTTATTTCTTATTATTGTTGTTTTTTATTGCCGTTGTATTAAATTTTGCAATTAATTTTTCTTCTACTGATTTTTTTATTTAATTTGTAAATAACGTTGTAAATTTTATTATAAAAATTTTAAGTAATTTATGTTTTTTTTTTTAATTTTGCACTTGTTAATGTAAATGTTGTTTTTTTATAATGACATTTATCTTTTAAATAAATACAAGTTAAAAAAAATATATTTTTTATTGCGAAATATTTTCTTTAAATATTTTTTTTATAACACTTTTTTCAAGCAATTTCATTTTAATGTTTTCACTTTTTTCGTATTATTATTTCTTTAAAAGTTAAACTAATATTTCTTTTAATTTAAATTTTAAAAATTTTAATTCATTATTTATCCGCTATTCCTTCCGTAATCGTGCTTTGCACGTCTTCGACTGTTTTATTTAAAATAATTTAGTTTTGGCATCAGTTGCCTTTAAATTTTAAGTTTTTCAAATTTACTCAAAAACTTTAGCTTACACAGTATTCAATTCGAAACAAAAAAGCCAAACTGATTCCAATAGCTTGTAGTTTGTAGCTTACACATGCTTTCTTCAGTTGTTATTCATAGAGCACCAGCAAAGCACATCCATCACACACATATTCAACTTAAACTTAATTTTACATACACTTAACGAAAAAAAATCTTAACACACAGAGAAAAAAAATCATAGTTAAATCCATTATTTGATCATATTTCAATTTATATCTAATTTTTTAGATATGATTGTACCTAGTTAGATCTGCTGATATATGCTAAGATATAATATACATGGGTGAAATCAAAAAATGTGATAAATTTTTGGCCAAATTTGTGAGAAGAAAAAGTGTTAATATTTCGGTTTTCTCTTAATGGAATCATTAAGTTTAGTCATTATAAACCTAATTGCAAAAAATCTCTTCTACAAGTTGTCGCAATAACTTTTTTTGCACAATTTTAATTTTTTTTGTTGTAACGGAGTTTACATTTCTGCAAGCAAAAGGTATAACAAAAAAAAATTGCGTACGAATTTTCTTCAATTTATTAGTTTTTCGTATTTGGGTTTTCAACTGGCTTTCCAATGATATATAATTTGTGTTTATCAAATTGGCGGTTTCGCAAATAAAAATACAATTCATTCCGCGAAAAAATTTTTTATTTTTTTTTAATTTTGTATTTTTGGTCCTTTTAAATGCTTTTCAAAAATATAAAATTTTTTAAAATCCAAACAGCGGTTGCGCAGTTACAAAATAATATTTTAAAAACATAACATTTCACGATCAAAAAATTCTTAAATTGTGTGAAACAAATTTAATTTGTCAAACTAATGACTCGAAATATCGATTCAAAGCAATGAAATGCAAAATCAATCGTTTTTCGCTCCAGCAGGTTAGGATAAAGAACTGATAACTTTTTTTGATTTGACGCAAAATTATTAGTTGAATCGTCTTTTGACGCATAAATATTAGTTGAATCACCTCTGTTTATGGTTATTTTAAAATATTTTAAACATTTATTTACATTTATTTGAATGAAACCTGATGCAAACAATTGTGGTTACGGAGTTTACAGTTACGGAATTTACATTTGGTAACTTTTTGCGTGTTCTTTCAGAAACGCTTTGTCAAAATTTTTTTTTCCGAAACAAAATCGCATGATGTCTACAAGGTGAATCCAAATATGACATTGATTTTCTTACTCGTTAAATAGTTTGGTGTAAAAATTAGGAACGGAGTTTACAACATTTTTTCAAATCTTATTAAAGACATCTTTTTTCATCTCGAGAATGTTACATGCTGCAGAAAAGCTTCAAGTCTGTTATACTGGATGATTACTTACAGTCCAACGATCATTTGAGTATAAATAACATTATACTTTTCGCAATATAAATAATAGATAACTCCAAAATTCTGGTATATGCATTTTTATAAAAAATTATGACGAAAAATCGTTACAGAGTTGAAGTCGTGATAGCTAAGATATACGAAAAGTTTGTAAAATGTATTAATTTTTATTAAAAACGGCACTTTTCCTCTTTATAAAAATTCTTACAGTTAGTATTTAGCTTTATTGGTTATTAAAATATAAGCTATTAAAGTTAAAAAACCTTATGAGTTACTTGTTACGGAGTTTACTAGGCTAAATGTAAACTCCGTAAAAATTGGTCACTAATTTTATGTATTAACCAAAAATTGGTCAGATTGTTATAAACTTTGTAAAACAGGTGACAATGCGCTGATATATATCGAAATATGTAACTCAAATGTAATCCATTCATTAGAAATTCGGTGGTTACACGGTTTTTATCACATTTTTTATATCACCCACATATGTATATAAATATGATAGATGTACCCGATCAAAAAAAATTATATATCTATAATTTATCTTATGATGTATTTGGAATTATTTAAATTTTAAGAAATTTTAAAAAATAACACAAAAAATTTAAAAAAATATTTATTTATTAAAAAAACATTTATTTCATATAAAAAAAAAACGCTGTCGGCAGGATTCGAACCCAGATTGCTGGAGTTATAGTCGGTTCCTTAACTCACTCAGCCGCATAAGATGACTGACTATACCAGCCAATATTGTTCATGTTATTGCGTTATATATAATTATATAAATTTATATATACCCAAGAAACATTTTTACGGACACTCCGGCACATACGGAATCATGAATCCGGCTTTTACGGCACATTAACGGTCCGTAATACACGTATCCGTCAAAGCTTGTACGTATACGGAACATTAACGGACCGTGTAATCGGATTTTCGAACATAATACGTTTTAACTCCGTTTCCGTACCGTAAAATACGGACTTAATGGATTTTAATTTGTTTTTAAAATAAAAACAATTAAATTCTTTTAAAAACTTTTTGTGGCGATAAATTGGTGGCGGTAGCTAGAATATATCCAACACAACACAATTAGCACATCATCAAGTCGCATACATATATTAGATGGTAAGATTAATAAAATTTAGTGCGTGTTTTACAATGGTTTGTGGTTTATGTAAGATCCTTTGTTTTTATAACAAAAGCTCTGTTCCACGTACGTTAACGCGGCTACGCAATTTTTCCCAAATTGTGTGTAAATTGTTGTTGTTTCGAGTAAAACGCCATCGTAAATACAATCAATTAAACCATAACTAATTTATTTTTTCTTTTGCATGTAGATGATCTATTCTATTATGGGTGACTGTCGTGAATTGATGCGCTAGATAAAGAGGTAAACTGAGGTACTAAATATAGTGTAAATGTAAATAATATCGTTACAAATAAATCTATTAAAAATCAAAAAAAAAAAAATTTACCTAAAATTAGTCAATTTAGATAGATAGACAAGTCCGTTTTTGGTCCGGAGTCACTCCGGTTATACACGACATAACGGTCCGTAAGTGGTCCGTCATTGACGGACTTTCAACGGACTTGTCCGTTTTTTACCCGACACAACGGTCCGTAAACGGTCCGTCAATGACGGACTTTCAACGGACTTGTCAGTTTTTTACACGACAAAACGGTCCGTAAACGGTCCGTCATTAACGGACTTTCAACGGATTCGAATCAGTTTAGATGTTCCTTAAAATCCGTTTTCTGGTCCGTATACGCATCCGGAAAACGGTACGTAAACGGAGTTGGATTCCGTTTATGACGGACCGAAAACGGTACGTAAACGGAACGATTTGTTTGTTGGGTACATATATGTATATACATGACTCAGAAAAAATAAATCCATAACATTCTTTCAAAAAAACAAAAATTGAAAAATTTTTTGGTAAAGAAGATTTAAAAAATGTTTGTGGGGGTCTAGGCCTCGATTTATATGGCTCAAAAGTCTAAATATCAACAGTTAAAAAAGAATTTCTTTAATTATGAAAAATAATTATTTTATTAATTATATTTCTTTATTAATGAAATTAATATTAGCCCTAGAAAGTGATTCCTGTACTATTATAGAACTGCACAGTATAATGAATAACCTTTTGAATTGCCTTAAAAATCGGCTAAAAGATAAGTTTTATAGAAGCAAAGTTTTTTTAAAAAAAATTTCTATCACGAAACAAAAACTTTAAAATAGAGGCAAATCAGTTTTTATGAAATGCTGTTACTTACTTGGAACTTTTAGTATTTTAAATAATCTATACTCTCTGGAAAGGAATAAAATGTCCTTAGATCTAATAAAGGCTGAAATTTTAATAAGAATAAATTTTGAAGAAATTTGAAAAAAATTTTAAACATTTTTGCTTAGTTAGTAAATTCTGTAAATAAAAATACAAAATATATGCATGAAAAAAATAGTTATTCTTTCTAATGTGATTTAAATTAATACATATGTACATATTTTTATTTATTTCAATCATTGGTACAAATAAGACTTAGAGTCTCTTAAAGCACCTCAAACATTTTAAGTCACAGTGATTAAATGCTTAAATAAGATACATAAAATCTTAAAAATAGACAGTAATAATAACAACAAAACTAAAAAAAAAACAGAACAACATAAACGATTAATCTTTAAACAAATTCATAATTGCCATTTTAAAAAACAATACACGGGGTTCGGATTTAATTTGATTAGGTAAAGAGTTCCACAATTTCACAGCACTAACAAAGAACAATCTTGAGGATGATAAGTAATTATAAGCAGGCGTAATAATATTGCTTGTTCGACTTGATCTGGACATATTAATTTTCCGGTACAAATAATCAGGTTCCTTCGTATATATAATTTTGTGTAAAAATATTAAATTTCGAATGTTTAGATATGAAGTTAGATTACATCCCAAGTAAAAAAAATGATATGGAGCCATATGAAGTTATATTTAATTATATATAATCTTTTATGTAATTAGATATAATTATATCCGAAAAATGAGAACGTCTTATTGTATCATATTGTATCGAATTGTATACAATTTGGTACAATTTGATACAATTTTATGCAATTCGATACAATTGTATCCGAATTTTGTCCTCATCCAATTACATCAAATTATATATTTTTGTATAAAATTATATAAAATGTTATAAAGGTGGGCATAGTTTGATACAATTATATCTAAATATTAACCTTATACTTTTTATCATATTATATAGGACCATATCTAACAATATACATACAAAAATTATTTTTTTAAATAAAAAAAAATTTTCAATTACTTGTAATTGTAATGTTTTTTTTTGAATTGCAATTACAAATAATATGTAATTATAGATGAGTTTTTTTTCAATTACAATTACATGTAATTGTGTAATTGCATGTGTAATTAATTACAAAATGTAATGATTAACCCCAGGCCTGCTGGAGATCTTATAATTTCGATAAATCTTCCATTTACTTTTATCCAGATTTATCATGACAGTGCAATAAACATGAAAAAAAATTACTTTTAATTTAGTAATTTTAAAATAAAGTTAACAACAATGAAATTTTAAAGTTAATAGGATTAATTAATAGGATATACAACCAAGATATAAGAAATCAGTCAAGTGTACGTTATAGTATAGAGAATTTCGTATTAAAGCTTCAGTGTTGTTAATGTTATGGGTGCGGCGCGTAAGCCATTTTTGACTCATGCTCAAAAAAAACAAATTACTCACGCACGAGCATTTCGTTTCTTACTCAGCACACATGAGTATATTAAAAACTTACAATCAGAAAATTCTCACGCAAAACAGTAAAAATTACTAAAAACATATGATGCAAAAAATAAACTCACACACGAATCATGCACGGGTTATTCTTACTCACGCTCACGCACGAATCACTTAAGTATAGTAATTATTACTCACGATCACGTGTGAATAACGTGTCTCACGAACAATTCGTGTCACGCGCCAATCCCTAGTAATTACTAAATCTAAAACTAGTTCAAAATCATTGATACATGGAACCAAATATAATACAATACGGTTTTATATGGACCTTTTATATTTTTATATAAAATCACTTTGAAAAAATTGCCTATGTGGGATGATATATGTCTAAGTTATATATGGGTTCATATTCGTCAATATATAATCATAACTAACACAAATTATAAAATATTTCTTATTTGGATCCACAGTTTTATATTATTATGTATAGTGTCATACTAAATTATATATAAACTACATGTACGTTTCTATCTTTTATATGTTACTTTATGTACTTATATATAGCAAATACATATATATGTAGGCAAATATGTAATAATATAAAATCACATATGTCTCCATATTAAAACCTTTGAGGAAAAAATATCTAACATATGACTATATAAAAGTATATCTGCTTGAATTTAAAAGCATATGTGGCCATATGTAACTATAAGTTACTATATGCAATTATATAAAATAATATATGATTATATCAAAACTTTTTTACTCGGGATCCCAAGATTTGAAGGGAGTATTGAGATATTCTATCATATTTTCTCTTGTTGAATACAAATCTAGCACAATTATTAATAACCATTTGTAATTTAGTATTAGATGTGGCATCGAGGTTTCCAAAAACAATTGCTCCATAAGTCAAAATTGGTATAAGTATGTAATTTGACGTAAGACTGAATATTAATTGTTACACTGTTAAAATTTTTTTGGTTAATTTTTCCCGTGTTGTTTTTTTATCAAACTAAAAACTCGTTATGTTAAGTTAAGTGTGCTCCTTTACTTTTTTGGTGTAAAGTTCAGTAAAATGAGAGTAAGCACAAAATACTCACTCTAAATGACAAAATTGCCCAAAAGTACGGGAACGCACAAAATCACTTTTCTAGCCCAAAACTTAGTTAAAAGAAAAAAATTAAAATGCATATAGTTTTAGGCTAACAAATCGCACAGATGCACATATTTTTTGCATTTAAAAGTTTTTTTAACTTTGTTCAGTTAATTTTTATATATAAACGTTTTATTTTGCGTATTTCTTTGCTTAATTAAAATTTAAAATCTTTTTCACAATGGTATTATTTGTTTATCATTACACCAGCTGTCCCTTTTACAATTTTCCGAAGTTAATAGAAAAAAGAGAAACACAAATACACCATTTTGAGCGCTCTCATTTGCCCAATTTTCGAGTACGGGAACGCTTTTTGGTAATAATGGTTTCCGCGGTAACATAAAGGAACAGACCTTTTATGTGATAATTCAGCAGAAAAATTAAAAGACAAATTTCTTTTAATAATTGCCTGATACTGGTAAAGAAAGAACGAAAATTTAAAAAAAAACAAATGTTTTTTATAAAATATTAGTCAGAGGCACAGAGTTTTATAAAAGTATCTCCAAGAGCTCAAAAAGGTAAAGCTTTTTGAAACTTTTTAAATATTACAATTAAGAATGGCTTATACCCATAAAAGAAAATTTAATTTTTAACGCATTTTATAAGTTCTAAACTAAATTATATATTTCAAGTGTAATTTAATTTCTAGGTGATTTCAATTTTCAAAAATTTTAGTTTTTTGTCAATATTTAAATTTTTTTGCCATCCGTTTGCGACTCCGTGGGAATTTTGAGGTTCCAATACTAAATGAAAGTAAAATTCCAGAGGATTTTGCAAAGTTAGCTCGGTTTTTTATTTTATGGCCTCTTGAAATATCTGTGTGTCGCGAAACCAAAAAAAATATTTCTCATTTTTAGAGTTAGGAACTCTCTCGCGTTCACGAATCAGTTAAATTTCAACTGTTCTTTCAGTTCTTTTATTTTATTCGGAATTATCAAACAAACCATGGCAATAATATAATCTTATAATGATAGAAAAAATCCTGTAACAATAGCAAAAAAAAAAGATTAGTTAAAAGGGGCCCTGCAAAGAAAGCTTTTGAAATTAATAAATCCTTTTTGGTGAATATTAGTGAGATAAGAATAGCAAAAATGCAACTGTTAAGTGTACGAAATTTTAGTAATATTTGAGCTAAATTTTGTTTAAGTTAGTAGAAATCGTTATATATTCAAAAGTTGATTTATCTTTAAATTTATTTGAGTTTAATACAAATAACGGTCTCTCCTGCTACAAGAAACATAAATATTTGCTAGAAAATGGTGGACTGCTTTCTACAGTTTAGATTTTTATTCGCATTAAGAAATTCAAAAAAAAAAAAACTTAAAATTGTTTGTGATGTTTTAGTCGACTAATATCCAGGAAAATTTTTGCAGTGTAAATTGTCATTTTCGATTAACTACAGTTTGTACTTTTTTAATGTTTAGCAAATGCTCCGCTGAGTTCAGCTGTTTTCTCGAATGAACTAGTGAAATAAAAGAACACACAAGCTCAATAATAAAATTGATTGAAATGAACTGTGAATTATATTGCCCAGTTCTAGTAATTTTTATTCCGATTGTTTGTTTGTATAAAATGTTTCATTTTGTATGGAAATTTTCGGGTGTCATAACATTTTTACTAACAATTTCTAAACCGATTTCGACAATTTTTAACACCAAACTGATTATAACAAACAATTTGAATAAAAATAAGCAACTGATAGTGCGTCTTTATTATGTGAACGTGATTAAAATTTCAACAGGACATTAAATTAAAATCCGAGCTAGATTTGCAAAACCCTTTGAGGATTTTTTTTAAGCAAGGTCTTCTAAAACCGCATAATCTATTTTTGTTAAATATACTGCAAGAAGCTTATTGGGACAAATCCGAATTTTTATTTGTATTTAATTTACAGTCACTTCCAGAATAAATTTCTTGTTTCTCCTAAAGTACGCTTTTTCATAGACAGTTAATAATTTTAAAAAAAATTATAAAAAGCCACAAACCAACATTATAATCCTTAATTTATGGTGGAAACAAAATTGTAAAATGTCTAGTTTTTCAAAACCGAGTGCTAAACTTAGCAAAAATATACTAATTTAACAACAAGTGGATACTTTAAGGAAATTTTATTTACAAGAATTCGTGGCTTTTTTAGAATTCTTATTCAGTTTATATTTGTTGTTATTGATATGTTCTTAGTTTGGAAATAAAACTCATTAAATTTTATTTTATTTCCAATGCATAAAAAGGTAATAACTGGAGAACCGTTTGCAATTTTTACTCCAAGTTTTAAATATGTTGAAGTAATTATATATTTTTTACAATCGAAAGAGAAAAAATATTAAAGTCTTGGTGTTTTATTTAAAAATAAAAAAAATTTTTCGACGTTTTTGAAAAATAAATATTTTTTATTAAATTTGATTTTAATTATTTTTTTTAGAATTGAGAGTTTGTTTATTTTTAGTACCATTTTTTGGTAATTTTAGCAGATTGATTTTAAATTCCATTTTACAACAATTTACTAAAATTTAGTAGCGTCTACTAATCACACTGCATGACAAAATCTTGACTTTTAAAAATTAATAGAGCTCTGACCATCTATTCTATATTTTTCGGACATGCTGATTACAATGGCCCAGCAAAATATTGGTAATGACACCTCATTACTATCTGCATTACCAAAAACGATATATCATTACCTTTTGCATTATTTTATTATATAAAATAATGACTTCCTAATAACAGCCTATTGTATTCAATGTTTTTTAATATATAACTTACGCGTAATAGTTTAAATAAGTACTTTTATACATTAAATTTTATACATTTTTCTTTATTATATGTAAATATGTTTTATGTTCAAATTTTTATGACGAGTCATAAAATTACACACTAAAGAAAACTTAACTTTTTCTTAATATATTTCCTTAAGCTAATAGTATTTGCCTAACTCCTTTTTTAAGAATCAAGTAAGCAGTCGGATAACCACTTATAATTCAACTTTTTGTAAGCATGTGTGTAACCACTTATTATTCAAAATCTCATAACTACTTATTTCCCATTTTATCGTAAGCGAGCGGGTAAGCGTGACTACTTATAAAAACGACCACGCCAAACAAAAATAATGAGTTTAGACCAGAAATACAAGCCAGCCGACTTTAGCCGGTCAGCCGCCGCCAGCCGACACCTTTGACAAGCCGATACAGCCGCCGACAATAATCGCCTAAGCCAATTTTCGACTAAAGCCGATAGAAAAGTGCAAAAATATTAATGTTTTTTTAATTTATAAAATTTGTTTAAATATAAAGCTATGGACATGGAAATAGGACACTTTTATGTGTTAAGAAACATAATTATTTATTTTGAAAAATAAAACAAAAATAAAATTTTTTATTTCATATACGGGAAGTGTTATTATTGATGATTGTAATTCATTCTTCATTTAAATAAAAATCCTTCAACTACCCAGTGTAGAAACGGTAATGACATATCATTATTTTCACTTTAATATTTTAGCAATTTCAGTTGGAGATTTCATCTCGTTGTGGAATTGAGGTATAAGTCTTCGTTTTTCTGGATTACAATGTTTTCCACGTCCCATATTGGTACAATTAGAAAAGAATTTACTTATTTCAAACGCAAATTATGAGAAGAAAATTATTACTAAGTGCATCGAGTAAAATTTTGACAATTATTGCAAGTGTCCTATTTTTATGTCCAAGTGAAATATGAACAAAGTAAAGTAATTTTGTTGTAAATATTTGCATGTTTTAAATATTGCAAAGTTTTATATATAATCTGAGACACTTGATTACAGTTTACTATAATAGAAAAGAAATATAATTATTGCTTTATAATTATTAAGAGAAAGGCATGAAGATAATTTTGTATGAAGTGTCCTATTTCTATGTTCATAGCTGTACATAATTATTTGGAAAGTAAAATTTTTTTGTTTTGAGATATCGTTGATTTTTAAAATGTTTTGCATCAACCTGGCGGTAGCACAACCAGGCGGATTTGTTGATACTACAATTCTACAGGTTTCCGCATTATTAGGACTGTGTTTGAAAAAAATTTCCATCACTAAATCCAAAAAAAAACTGATGAAACAGTCATTCAATTTTGAAAATAAAAACTATTTTATAACCGTATTTTTTAAGATTAAAATTATTGTAAAACTATATACAAATTTTTATTATTTTTATTTTACAAAATTTTTAAATTTTTCTGATGCCTTTCCATCAGAAAAATTTGACATCGTTGGCGACTTTTTTTTGTTACCTTAGTTTCACTTTTAACGAAGCCCAGAATTAACGAATTAACTCTTCAAAGCTCTGGTAATTAATTCGTAACAAAAGAAATCGAACGAAACAAATATGAATTAATTCCATTCAATAAATAGTTCAATTCATTGAATTTTTAATTCAGAATTCAAAAACTGAATTAAAGAATTAATTCTTCAAAGCACTGGGTGAGGTAAAGCTAGGAATAGACGAATTTCATTTCCATTTTGGTTTACTTCTCTTAGTTTAGGTTTCAGTAATCATTTCAATTTCGGGGAGAATAAGTGATTGGCCTATAGCTCTCCTAGGCTGGTGCTGGGGCTGCCAGCTAAGCCACCAGCCTGGCTTGGTGAAAGTCAGTAGCAAACTTAGCAAAAATGCCTACTTCCCGAGACGTCACTTTATTTTCCCTAAGTGACCATTCGGACATGCTACAGACCGTCGCTCGAATTCGCTTCCATCTCAACAGAGGTGGTCCCCAGGGAGTACCACGAGGAGGCCACTGCCGTAGCAATGGGATCAGCACGCTGACCTACGAGTCGACTTGGAGTGACTTACTAAGGATAGTGGGAACACTTTGCCTTATACTTGTCAATTTTAAGTATGACAAGTCTTACTAAGGAACGCTTTAACCAGTTTGCCTTACACACTCCCATACTCGCGGCCCTATGTTCCACTGGGAATTAAAGGATTAAATATATATCTCTTAGTTTAGTAGATATGTACCATTTTAAAAAACTGGAAGGGAAAGAAGTAGGGCTATCTTTAAAACATCGGATATACTGGTGGGGCCATCTAATAGGTGATGGCAGAGAGATGAAAATCTTATATTTTAACAATAAATTGTGTAAAATTTAACAAATGTATGTATAAATAATTTTATCGACATTATGAAATATAAACTCAATTTTTATAAATTCGGAAAACTACACCCAAAGTAATAAATCTGTTGGATGAATAGAAAAACTTGTTACTTTAACAAAATTTATTCCTGTTTTTGGCTTAAAATAAAATTTGTTGATTTTAACACTTTTTTTTTTTGTTAAATTTAACAAATCAATTTAAGTAAAAAATTTGTAAAACTTTAGTTCTATCTGTAATTATACTGAGTCGTAGAATTTATTAAAATTTAGGATCTCGGAACCCTCCCTGGGCCTAATCCAGATCATATGAGGGCATATAAGGGCACTCCAATGAAGCAAACATTTTGTCCGCTTTGCTCTATCTCGCTTAGTTTTCGAGGTATGGGACATTTTATGAATAGGAAATTTTATATTAAAAATTTCCGAGGGTCCAAGGCCCTGCCAAGGTCCATTTTTGGATAGAGATAGCCCCTTTCTCTGGGGTATTACACGGTTAGAGGTAGTCGAAATTTTCATAAATTTTGCTTTATCTTTCTTAGTTTTCGAGATATGGGCCTTTTAAAAAATCGGGAGGGAAAGAAATGGCGCCATTTTTAAAACTTCGGATACATTGGTGGCGAATTACCCCATCTACGGGGTAATAATAGTAACATGAAAATATTATATTTTAACAATAAATTTTGTAAAATTTACCGAATTAGTTAGTTTTAAATAATTTTGAAAATTAACACCTAAAATTAGTTAAAAGTACCGAGAATTTTAAGTATAGCGTTAAATGAAGATAACTAAAATTGTTGCTTAAATCAGTGTTTCAACTAAAAATTTGTTAAAAATTAGTCAAATCGATTTGAAACCGGTTTGACAGATTTTTCTACTGGCGTATTATTTTAAGTGTACCTATAAATAAATTACAAAGTTGACTTCGAAATTTTTGCAGTTGCTTTTTTTGCGTGTATGTATCTGTTGAAATTCTTGGAAAATGTACCTTTTAGCCGACGTTAGCCGGTTAGCCGCCGCCAGTCGCCCAAAAATAAGTTGTGCGGAGCTATGAATTTCTATTATATAACCACTTATTTGGTAATGAAAGATTTTGCTGGGCGCGTACTTTATTTTCCAATCTAAGGTACAGATTTTTCGCTAAATGCCTTTAAAGTTTGGCGGTTTTCCATAGAGTTTGCTATTCCCCAGCAAAAGCATGGTAATGACAGGTAATTACCATACGGATTACCAAGTAATGATAGGTCATTACCTTTTGCATTACTTTAAAATACAAAATAATGACTTACTGATAATAAGTTATAGAAGTACTTATATATTCTTGCAAAGTAATCACTTACTGGTAATTGATTAAATAAGTACTGATTTAGTCTTTTTTATATTAATATTTATACCCTACACCACTATGTGGTCAGGGTATTATAAGTTTGTGCTGATGTTTGTAACACCAAAAAATATTGGTCGTAGACCCACCTTATAGTATACCGATCGGTTCAGAAGTTTTTTTTATTTCGATTTAACGATGTCCGTCTGTCCGTCCGTCTGTCTGTCCATGCAATCTTGTGCGCACTCTACAGGTCGCACCTATTAAGATATTTTGATGAAATTTGGTACGCAGACCTATGTTGGCCCAAGGACGAACAAGTTTGATTTTTTTGAACATCGGTCCATGTTTAGACCTAGTGCCCATATAAGGGTCCTACCAAAATTATATTGTTTATACGCTGCAGGTCGTAAATATTAAGATATTTTGACGAAATTTGGTACACAGACCTATGTTAGCCCAATAACGCAGCCTATTGATTTTGGTGAACATCGGTCCATGTTTAGACCTAGTTCCCATATAAGGGTCCTACCAAAATTATACTCTTTATACGCTGCAGGTCGTAAATATTAAGATATTTTGATGAAATTTGGTACACAGCCCTACATTGGCCCAATAACGCAGCCTATTGATTTTGGTGAACATCGGTCCATGTTTAGACCTAGTGCCCATATAAGGGTCCTACCAAAATTATACTGTTTATACGCTGCAGGTCGTAAATATTAAGATATTTTAATGAAATTTGGTACAGAGACCTATGTTGGACGATGTTAGACCAAGGACGAAGCCTATTGATTTTGGTGAACATCGGTCCATGTTTAGAACTAGTGCCCATATAAGGGTCCCCCCAAAATTGGCTTGGTTACAAACTGCAGGTCGCAAATATTAAGATATTTTAATGAAATTTGGTGCGCTGACTCACATTATAGAAAATTTTGACACAAGCCCCATTTTAACCCATTCGAATTTCGGATCCAAACAATACACCAGACTGGTGTAGGGTATTGTATAGTCGGCATGCCCGACTTTAACCTTTTTACTCGTTTATATTAATATTTTATTTATAAATTTGTTTTGAACTAAATAGGAAATTTTCCAAGGTAAAAAGTTTTTTTTACCAATACACCAACTATTTCACAATGTAGGGTGACCAC
Organism: Leucophora obtusa; assembly: GCA_949987735.1. Lineage (NCBI taxonomy): Eukaryota > Metazoa > Arthropoda > Insecta > Diptera > Anthomyiidae > Leucophora > Leucophora obtusa. Next base: position 298,705,949 of record OX465295.1, on the reverse strand, counting down.
TTATTTCCTAACTTCTGAGTAACCACTTATTATATCTTTGTGAGTAACTACTTATTCTTTCACTATGGGTAACTCATTATTCGCACTTTTTTTGTAAGCGAGAGGGTAATGACCACCCATGAATTTTTGGACATCGCGAACAAAAGTAATGTTGCGAGTAAATAGCCTGGTAAGTAGTGACAACCTTTGTGTGCTACTTACTCGCTTAATTACTCGGTAATATCTGTTTTTGCTGGGTCGGTTTTAATCGAAACCCAAACCGCGATTTTTCAAGCCTCAAAACCGAAAACCGACAAAAATAAGTCGGTTTTTAATAAATACTTTAACTGATTAAAATAGTTAATTAAATTGCATCCCAGTGTACAATTAGAATCGGAAAAGATTTATAAAGGAGCCCTAGGGCCTTCTGAAATCAGAGCCGTATGAGGGTGTATTTCTTTTTTTATTACTCGTCAAAGACTCTGACTAAGGAGCATTAGTGGAAAATTTATAATTTTCTGAGCCAATATGAGTTATATATTTATGATTAATTTTTGAATCATTTACGAGTATTTAAAAAATTTTAAAAAAAATAATTTTTTAATACACTCATAAATATGAATCTGTTATATTTTATTTATGACTCCAAATTTCAGCACTCTGAAAATAATCATATTTTAGAGTCTTTTACGAGTAATAATTTCTGGGTGCTCAGAAAAATATATTTAATTATAATGAACATTTTCTCCACTAAATATTACTTTAAAGAATTTTTCGTTTTTGTATAGATTTTCACCGCGTATTTTTCAAAAAGTCCTATTTCGTAGTCCACGAAATTTATAAGGCTTTATTTAACCTTATGTTCTTTTAAACATATTGATAAAATTTAAATTCGTGAAAATACAGCTTTAGTTGCCGACAAAAGAATAAAAATAATTTATTTATAACGGCAATATAGGCATAGAATACTGAGGATGGGTTTGTAGCGGAACCCGAAAATACGCATTCTATCCTACTGGCCTTATCGAATTTTGAAAATTTTTATTCTTACTTGTAGAAATTGTATCATCTTTCTTTAATTTGAAAATAATTTAAAAGAAAAATTTGATAATTAATATGTGATCTCGAATCGAACGAAAAACATCAATTGAAAAAAAGAGCAACTATACATACCCTCATTCGTATTGTACGTGTTGAACTATTTAATTTTTATACTAATTTAATTGTCTGAAAACAATTCCATTAGTACCACAAGAAACCCGAAAAATAACCGAAACCGCGTTTTTTATAATTTTGAAAAACCAAAACCGCGGTTTTCAAATTTTTCGGTTTTTAGCAAACTCTAGTTTTCCATTTAGTTTTTTATATACAAAAATTTTCAAATGCAATCAATAAAAATTTTTTATGGTGAAATGTAGGTACAGGATCTGTATTCATATTTAGGCTTAAAATTTGATGCATAAAACTTGATATTAAAACCATTGTTCGCGTTTTATATGGATTTTTACGATCTTTTAAGGCTTTAGCTAATTGAATCGCTGAAAGAAAAATCGGCCTTAAAAAATGCTATGGCTTAGTAAAGAAGCAATTAAAAGGAAAATATTACAACAAAATTTTCAGTAGACATTACGGACGTTTTTGGTTGAGTGTAATAGCTTGTGCCTACAAACAGGAAACCTGTAATTTTTAAGGAAAACTAAAGGTTAATTCATCAATTTTATGTTTAAATTATAACAAATACGACTAAAAATATTAGTAGTAACAATAAAAAATAGCCACAAAAATTTCAGTTTCCTATTTGCAGGCACATTTTATAGAGTTTTTTTCAGTAAATTGGAGGATTGCATTTTCTTTATTTTCTCTTTGATTATGCCTAGGCACACATAACTAATAAGGATTTCTACAAAAACGCCTTTAACCAAAAACATTTTCTTTAGGCACCAAACAGCTTAAAATTTTTTTTAGAAAACAGTTTTCGCAATTGTATTTCGAGTCCCATTTATTTAGGAAAACTTCAGAAACTTGGCCATTTAATTCTCAAATACAATAGTTTTATATAATCATAACGCCGAGTTTTAGTGATGTGCATAAATTTTCATACTGATTGAATTATCTTATAATTTTTATTAATTTTTTTTTTTTTATTTTTTTTTTATTAATTTTTTATTATTAATTTTGGACTATGAAATTTGTTTATAAATCATATTAATTTTTTCGAAACATCGATAAGGAATTTCATTAATTGAATTAAGCTTATTATAAAATTCTATGAAACTTTTTAATTTTATGAATTCCTTCATTAGATATATTTTGTACATCGGTAAAATATGGTACAATTTACTACGCTTTTTGCATTTTCTAAATACTTTTTATTTATCCTCTCCAGCTTAGCAACGACAACAACCAATTATAATAAATAATAATAAATGAAATTGCTTCATAAATTTTATGAAGCTCTTCATTGGCTGAATGATTTATTCATTAGAGGAGTGGGCTATTCATTTTATGAAGAGTTTCATTAATTTTATGAACTTTTCATAAACATTGACTTTAATGGAACCTGTTTCATAGATTCTATGAAAAGTTTCATTGAAACTAGAGATGTGCACGTGAGTAAATTTTCACACACACTCACTCACGCTCACGAGAAAAAATTTCTAATCACGCACAATCACTCACGACAAAAAAATTACTACTCACACTCACTCACGCTCACGTGAGTAAATTGAACTTTCAGTCACACTCACGCGTGACCATGCGTGATTCACGTGAATCACGCAAATTCACGAAACAAAATAATATTCAAAAATTAAGAAAAATTAAACTTCAAAATGTGCCCAGTATAGGGTTTGGGGTTCGGAAATTCCCGGGCGGTATTTCCCGAAAAAAGTTTGACGGGAATCCCCAGGAAAAAAATTGTTTCCAATCGGTTTCAAACCACACTAGTTCTGCAACTGGTTCCACTGCAACCGATTCCATGAAACTGGTTCCCGGACCATGAATGACGTAGAATGAGTTCTAGAACTAGTTCCAGAACTGATTCTATTGCAACCCGTTTCTTTTTGGTGCTATAGAAGTGGTTGCTTTTGGGACAATTTCAAACAAAAATCATCGGTATTAGAATTAAGAGTAGAACGGTCTGTAAAGAAAACGTAGCTATTCAATAACCGATTTTTTGGAACAGAAACTTTAGTGGGTAATTAATTACTAGGGCAAGGAATTTCATGCAGTTAAAAATGGAAAATATGCGCCTAAAAAATATAAGAAATATGCACTAAAAACTATTATTTTTGCAAAAATAATAATTTGTTTTCCACTTTAGCATAAGTAGATCATCATCAATGATTAACCCATCAAGGCAAACGACACTGATGATGGTTTTGTAGCGAAAGCCGAAAATACGTATTCCGTTTTGCTGACCGTATCGAATTCTTTCAAAATTTTTTATTCTTTGTAATTTACTTGTGAAAATTTTATCATCTTTCTTTAATTTGAAAAATAACTTAAACATAAAGTGATATTAATTTATGATCTAAAATCGAACTAAAAATATTCATTTACCAAATAAAAAGATCAAATATACATACCATTCATTCAAAAATAATGCACTTCAAAATTAAAAAATATATTTAAGTTAGTTATTTGGCAAACATACACACAAATCGAAGATTTGCCATAGGTCAATAAGGTTTTTAAGAATTTTTATCTTGATTGAATCAAAATATGAAAATTTCAATTTTGTATATTTTTTTTTTTTGCAAAATAAAAAATGTTCCTGAAAATTAAAAATATGCACAAATATACATTAAAAACGCACCAAATATGCATTTCAAGCAAGGTTGGTTACCGTTATCGTTAAAATACCGTTATCGCTAAAATACCGTTTCAAATTGAATACCGTTACCGGTACCGATACCTCTAAAAAAATTTACCAATACCGTTATCGTTACCGATACCGTTATTTTTATGGGCAGTTACCGGTATTTTACCGGTATTTATTAATTTATATAAAAAATTACAATTTTTTAACTTTCTTATTTTATAATCTTGAGTTATTTTTGCAACAAAATTTATAGAAAATAATTTTAATTACTAAAACTACCAGCATTGAATTTATAGGTTAAAATCTGTATTTTTAAGACTTAAAACCAAGAATATGTTATGTTTTTACTTGTTTTTGTATATTTTTAACGTAATTCTTAATACCGGTACGTACCGGTATTGCTGTTTCGATAACGGTATACCGTTACCGAATCAATCTTAAATACCGTTACCTTTACCGTTACCGAAACAAACGAAATTCGATACCGTTACCGTTATCCTTACCGTTATTAGTTTCGGTAACCAACCTTGATTTCAAGTCAAAATATGCAAAAACATGTATTTTTGACAAAATATGCAATTACAAATCGATGCCATTTTGTTCTAAATTTGATGGTTCGGATAAATATTTAGTCCATATTAGTTTTGGACTATCGAGAAAAAACATGCATTTGCAGGGAATTCCTTGCCCTAGTAATTACAAATATCACATATAAACCCGTATTCTACTCGTAAAAGGTGTAAACCTGTATTTTTAACTTGGCAAATTATATTTTAGCTTGAAATTTGACAAGACCTAAATTAATTTGGCATAGATTTTTTTGACTTGAAAAGAGAACTATTTAAATGTTTTACAAAAAGTAGACATATAAACCGAAATTCATTGATTTAAATATTTCCATTCTTTGATCCTTAAAATTGACGTTCTACATAAAATACGACTTAAATGCTTTCTATAATATATTAATAAAACAAATAAAAATAAAAAAATGTTACCAAAAAACTGATGCATTTCGATTTTCATTCCCTTTTCCCGGGAACCCTAGGCGAGTATGAAATTTTGCTATTTATTTTGTATTAAAAATACCCAAAAATATAATGTCGCCTAAAACAATTACTTGAAAATATGAATAAAAAGCCCAAAAAAACAGCGTGAGTCGTTAAAGTTCGACTCACGCACACTCAATCACGCAAAAATTCTACTCACGCACACTCACTCACGAACAATTTTCTTTTACTCACACTCACTCACGTTCACGTGAGTAAATTAAGGTTTTACTCACACTCAAAATTCTGCTCACGTGCCCATCTCTAATTGAAACTATGAAGAAATTCATTACTGAAGTGATGATAATTCTATCAGTGTACGTTTCATTGTTTTTTATGTTATCATTATTTTTTTTTTTTTTTAATTTAATAAAATTTTACTTTTTTGAACTATAAGTGCATTTTTAAATAGTCCAGTTATTTTTTTTTTAATCCAGGTGAATTTTTTCCATTTTTTTTTATTTATTTTTATTTGATTTTTGGTATCTGGCAACCCTAGTTGTAATATAATAAAATATGAAATCTCCAAAAACACCCAAAAACTGCAAAATATGAAATTATTTGCCTAGGTTAAAATTAGTAAAAATATTTAAACCATCTTATGGAACGTAAAGGGTTTTTCAATAAGAGCGCTACAAAAGTTTTTTTAAATAAAACAAAAACGGTTTTGGATATCAATGAAATTCGTTATTCCTGTGAAAGTACGTTCGATGCCATTATGTATGGAAATCGATCTCTTATGCATGGCCACCACGGGCACGCTTGCAGAAGTCCAGACGCTGAACCCAATTTTCGACGGTTTTCAAGCATAAATCGGCCGATACTGCTGCAATTTCACGTTCGATATTCGTACGAAGTTCATCAATCGTCGCTGGCTTGTTGGCATATGACCATAGATTTGACGTAGCCCCACAGAAAATAGTCCAACGGCGTCAAATCGACTGGACCATTTCGTGAGATAACACGTTCTCCAAACTTGGTTTGCAATAAATTGATTGTGACATTCGCTGTGTGGCTTGTGGCGCCGTCCTGTTCGAACCACATGTCCTCCAAGTCCATATCATCCAATTGGGGCCAAAAATATTCGGTTATCATTGAACGGTAGCGATTCCCATTCACAGTAACGTGCCGGTCTTGATCATCACGGAAGAAGTACGGCCCAATGACGCCGCCGGCACATAAACCGCACCAAACCGTAATTTTTTTTGGGATGCAATGATGACTCATGGAGTACGTGTGGATTACTCTCTGACCGATAACGCATATTTTGTTTATTGACGAAGCAATTCAGCCAGAAATGAGCCGCATCGCTGAAGATGATTTTTCGATGAAAATCCGAATCATTTTCAAGTTGTTGCTCAGCCCAATTCACGAACATACGACGCATCTGGTGGTCAAGCGGCTTCAGTTCTTGCGTCAATTTGATCTTGTAAGGATGTAGGACAAGATCTTTTCTCAAAATTCGCCACAACGACGTCACAGAGATGCCCAACGCTTGAGAACGACGTGTGAGAGACACATTTGGGCTTTCTTCAACTGAAGCCTCAGCGGCAGCAATATTCTCGACACTACGGGCACTTCTTTGTCTCACTGGCACGGGAACATTTTGTACTGTGCCTGTGGATTCAAATTTTTACACTAGACGCTCAATTGTTGATCTGCTAGGACGATTATGACGACCATAAATTGGACGTAGCGCTCTTAACGTTGAGGCCACTGACTCCGAATTTCGGCAGTAAATTTTAATATTTTCGACTCGTTGTTGGCTCGTATATCTTTCCATCATGAAATGGAAAACCTTACTGAAGAGAAATGTCAAAAGAGCGGCAAGAAATATGGCGTCGTTTGCTATCCGTGTCTTTCTACTTTTGTAGCGTCCCTGTTGAAAAACCCTTTACATTGGTTATTTTTACAATAATAAGTAAAATAACTACTAGTTTTGTAGCTCTCCTGAGATGTGAGCTTTTTTTAGTTGGCATTTATGGAATATATAAGTTCAATATATTACGATATATAATTATATATTTAAAATGCTACTGATTGAAAACATAATTTGCACATGCCCTAGTAAAAATGATTTTTATATAATTAGATATGATTTTTATACAATCATTTATGATTTTATACAATTATAACTTGTCGAGTATTGTGAAAAATATATTTTTATATGATTATATCAAAAGATATTTAATTATATAAAATTATATTAACCAGATCCACCATTTTCCGGATCAAATCATGTATGGGTTAATATAATTATATAAAAAATATATTATTTGATCCGAAAAATGGTGGATCTGGTTAATATAATTTTATATATTTAAATATCTTTTGATATAATCATATAAAAATATATCTTTCACAATCCTTGACAAGTTATAATTGTATAAAATCATAAATGATTGTATAAAAATCATATATGAATATATAAAAATAATTTTTACTAGGGTGCTGTTGACACTAAATTATTTAATCTTTTTAATATCTGTAAAAAAAAATATTTATAAGTAAATTAAATTGAATTAAAAAAAAGTTTTAAAAAAATCGTTTTTTTGTGCCCGAACTGGGATTCGATAATAGTACCTCAGTCACATATATAATTATGTGTGGGGTTATACTATATGACAATATATAATTACATATTGTAATATTATTAATTCCAAGTTGCACTAACCCAGCAAAATGTCAGTAATGGGTGCTCATTACTAATATATAAATAATAAGCAGTAGAATTAGGGTCTACTGCATATAATTCGGTGTCAAAACTCGTTATTTTTACTCGACAAGTTCGTTTTTGTAAGTAGTTGTCCATATTCGCTGCATGAAAAAACACACAAAATTTGTGCACCCAATACATTACAAAAATATATAAAATAAGTAGTTACCAAAATAAGCAGTTATTCGTGTGCTAATATGCAGTTAAAAAATAAATAATAAGGCTTGCTAATATACTTATTAGGAGTTAAAAATAAGTAGTTACCAATATCACATTATCTTTATAACACTATGCGACAGTCAAAATCGGGATGGGATGAAACCAACGGGAAATGTTATATCGGTCAAAAACAAGTTATACGTGTCCCGGAGTTTCGCAGGGTCAACCCTAGGAATCGAGATATATCTTTTTTTTGACATAACTCGAGAACCACTAGTCCGATTTTGCTCAAACAATTTTAAAAAAATTAAAAATTACAATTTCTTTTAATCTGTTCATATAACGTTTTTCTATATACTCAACAGTTTTGCCGGTAAAAATAAATGTTTGTTAACGCTACCATAAAAATCAATAACCTTTTGTTTATTACTTTTTTTTAATATTTAAGGCAAAAAATATTTTTTTCTTCATACATTTATTTTTACCGGCAAAACTGTTGAGTATATAGAAAAACGTTATATGAACAGATTAAAGGAATTGTAATTTTTAATTTTTTTAAAATTGTTTGAGCAAAATCGGACTAGTGGTTCTCGAGTTATGTCAAAAAAAAGACCACCAAAGGTCAAATCAATATATCTCGATTCCTAGGGGTGACCCAGCGAAACGCCGGGACACGTATAACTTCTTTTTTACCGATATAACTTTCCCCGGTAGTTTGAACCCTTCCCGATCACTGACCCCTACCATTTGTCTCACAGTGTAATTAAATAAGTAGTCGCGCGTAAGCTGGACTGCTTATAAAAACGGCTTCGTCTAACAAAAATAACTAGTACTGATGCCGAATTATAAGTAGTAAAAAATTTAAGTTTCATTATATAATCACTTATTTGGTAATGAAAGATTTTGCATATAACATAACTTTCAGGTGCTTTTGGCAGAAAATGGGTTAATTTTTTTAAGATCTGTAAAAAAAATATTTACAAGTAAATTAAATTGAGTTAAAAAGAGGGGTCTCACATAGTCCTGATGAATGGCAATACCGGTTTTTAATGCAACAGATGGCGCTGACTGCTGTTTTGTTTTTTCTGGCAATACTGCTTCATTTTATTGGGGAGCAGTGTTGCCCGAAAAGTTTTAGCTCATTCCTATTTCGATTGTTTAAATCCCCAATTCATTTTAATTTAAACAAAAACTCAATTTAAAAGAAAAAAATAGCAGCTAAGTTAGCATCGCTCTTAAGTCCAGAAAATTATTAAGAAATAACTCAGCAAAGTAAATATAATTGAAAATTTTACGAAGAAATATTTACTTTTTCATTCGAACATTTAAGGCCTCAAATCTTTGTTAAAATTGTAAAAGTAAAAAAACTTATTATACGAAAGACAAATCACAATTAACCTGAAATGTCACTGTTTCTAAATAAAAGTCGTACATTAAATTTTGGAGAGAAAAAATTCTACACAATTTTCACAGGAAACTCATTATGGTTAAAAATCTTTTATTTTCTAAAATTTGTATGGAATTTGACAAGTAAATACGAGTAGTTTTTAAAAACTAATTGTTTTTGGTTAAGTATAAATCTAGTAGGTGTAAGTTCTAGGGCTTGCAAACACTTTAGAACATTAAGTTTGCATAAGTCGAGTTTACACGATTCAGAAGGTACATAAGAGGTTATATGCAAACCCCTGGTACTTTTTGAACCTACACAAAATTTATTTTTTTTGAGTCCTTTGCGTGCAGCACTTTCAGTATTTTGAAAATAGAAAATTTTTGAATAATTATTGAGCTTGGATGCACTCACAATATTTGATCGTTAAAAACAACCTAAAATACATATTACATTACACAATTAAAAAAGTACTACTGATTTTTCATTATATTCAAACCATTTTGCTAATTATTTTCAAACATTGTTTAAACAATCCATAAAATAAATAAAAATAATTGAAAAGTCTGTTAAAACAATTATCAATTTTTAACTGACAAAACGTAAAAAAAACGATTTTGTGGTTTATTTTTTTATTTTTTTTTATTTGAATTTTCAAAACACTACCACACAACACACACGTTCATATTTTTATTGGCTATGTTGGTGTCTATGAGTAAAGAATTTCTTGTAATTTGAATTGAAATAATTTTGTATATAAAGAAACTATTTTAACAAAAGAGAAAACCGAAATTATTAAAATTATTTTTTCTAAAAATAGAACAATTGACTGCAAATATCAACTCCTACAGACGATACATATTTTTTTGGGGTTAGTTTTTTATTGACTGATAAAAAAAAGTTAAACAACATGTTTCGTTGTATTTTAATTGATTCTTCAATTGAAAACAAACTTTACCAATTACTTTTCAAATAAACCTTAATCGGTTATGGAAAATATATTGTGAGTGTGCTTTTCGTTATTTCAAGATTTATAAATATTTAGAGAACATTTCTTCAATAATTCATATATTTTGTAGAAATTTTGAAATACTTTAACAGATCTACTTTGATCGACTTTGAAATAATAATACGCATATAATTTATCCGAAAATTCATCTTATTTTCGGTCTAAGGCTAAATCTTTTAAGATTTAAAATTTTTGAATCTCTCCCCAAACCGAAGTCGAAATCCCTAATTTGGGTCCAAATCCCCTAACTTGACAACTCTGTTAAAACCTCGTTTGACAAAATAAAATCCTCCCTTGACAAAATTTCCCAAAATAAAATCAGATACTATTAGGAAATAGGAAATCAAAACTTATACTACTCACCGGTAGAGGGCGCTGAAATTTAACTATTATTTAACAACTATTTAGTATCAGCTGAGCGTATATTTAAAAATTAAAAACTGCTGAAACTGCTCAGAATAAGAAAAAACAAGCGCGCAATATATTTAAATAATAAAATTTGAGACATCGGTTTGTTTTTTGCTTTGTTGTTTGTTATTACATATTTAAATTTAAATAAAAAAAAGGGAATTGTCGATTTTTTGAACAAAGTGCCATCTAGTGATAACGATATGATAACTTATTTTTTTGGTGTTGCCATACGCCTGAATAAAATCCTCATTTGACAAAATTTCCCACATGCTAGCCAGGGGTATGGCATCACCAAAAAAATAAGTTATAAAAATATTGTTATCACTAGATGGCACTTTATTCAAAAAATTGACAATTTTCTTTTTTTATTTAAATTAAAATAATAAGGGTACTCACGATGGGTATTGCAAACGATGCAAACGTTGCAAATGATTGCAAAAAAACAACGATTGCATCAACACAACAACAAAATGTATGTATTTGCAATTTGCTTTATTTTCTTCATTTGCAATAAAAAAACCTTTAGCAAAAATCGCTTTGCATATAAGCTAAGTTGCAAATAAAACAAAACATCTGTTTTTAACATATCAGCCGCCATATTATGATTTATAAAATAAGATATTAAATAAAAAAATTGTTTGTGATTTTTTATTAACATAAAATTTTTTTTATTTATTATTTTATTATTATTTTTATGATTCACAAATTTTCTCAAAAATACGATTTATTTTTACTTTTGACGTAAACAAAATCACTGTTGCCAATTTAGCTATTTTCTCGTCAAATCTAGCGATATTTTACCATTTTCAGCTATTTTCCAGTGATTTTTTAGTTTGATTTAGCGATATTTTTAGGAAAAAAGTTAGCAGCACTGAACAAAATAGCTCATATAGCAAATATGCAATTGATCTTAAAAAAGACGCTCACGATATGTTACAATTTGCATAGCAAATTAGCAAATTGCAAATATGCACATGTACCATCGTGAATACCCTTAATAACAAACAACAAAGCAAAAAAATAAACGGATGTTATTATTGGAATATATTCCGCGCTTGTTTTTTTTTTATTTTGTGCAGTTTTCAGCAGTTTTTGACTTTTCAAATATAGGCTCAACTGATATTAAACTGATACTAAATAGTTGCTCAGATAATACTAAATTTCAGCGCCCTCTATTGGTGAGTAGTTTAAGTTTTGATTTCCTATCTCTATAATTAATAGTCTCTGGTAGAGATGATGAGCGATCCGGTGATTTTTGAATAACGCTGCTACCAGTGATCGTGATTTTCAAATCACCGTTCTTTTAAACAGTGACCGTGATCACGGTTTTGTAATAGAGATGGGCGATCCGGCGATTTTTCTCAGTAAATGTGATTTGCAAATCGTTGTGCTTTTAAAATGTGATCGTGATCACGGTTTTTCTATGGAAAAGACTGCGATTTTCTGATAAATAAACGAAATAATATTTATGACGAGTTTTTAAGATGTCAGTTAAACTTGGTTTAGTTAAACCGAAAACGAATTTTGTCAGCCATTTCAAAGTTTATTAACAAAAATTTGCCGGAAAAACTTTTTCTCAAGTATAATTTATTTCTTTATTGAAATAAAACAAAATAAATCACATTTTAAAAGCAGTATTCCAGTTACAAACTGCGTTAAACTAAGTTTAAAGATAATCCACTTCCTAAAAACTGGGCCTTAAAAGAAGAATAGTTGCGACCGGTAACAAAGACAAGATAGAAGGAGACATTTTATTCAGAAGAGTGTGAAAGCAAGTCACTGTTATTGAAAAAAAACATGTATTACTGTGCACAATGAAGTTTGCAAGAAAGAATAGTACAAAAATATTAAAAGAACGACATTCTGAGTAACTGCGACTTAAAATATTTGATCACTGCCGTTACCAGTGATTTTTCAATAACTGTGATTAAATCACCGGTATGAAAATATCGCTTATCACTAGTCTCTACTAGTATAACCTAGAGAGAACCACATAAAGATGTTTCAATTTGCATTGCACTATTGCCACCACTTTCTAAAGAAAACTGAAGAAGGGGACTTGGAAAATCCCCGAAACGATCGTCTTTTCATTCCTGAAAGTGTAGAGGTTTTTGAAAGCAAAAACTCTGTGAAGTATTTGTTAGGAGAATATCCTGATGAAGAAAAATAGTAGTTTTTGGAAAAAAAAGTACTTATTATGTTAATTCATAATAAAGAAATTGGCCTCGAACTGAATTAATAAATTTGTAATTAATCAATTGAAAAAGGTCGAAAAAACAATTTTTATTTTTCAAATAAAAATTGAAAAAACCAAAACATTCTGATTATAGTAGTTGGTAGTACTTGAAAATGCTTTAATGTAATTGAAAATGTAATTAGTTCTAGGAAAGTTTTTTCGTGAGCAGTTTTTTATCTTTAATTCCACTAATACATTTTCCTTAGTGTATCAAATCGCTTGGTATCTTCAAAACGTTGTAACAATAATCGACAGTGTTTCGTGGTGGTTTTTTAAGTTTTTTTTATTGTCATAATATTGCTTTTTTATTATACATATTTTGTATTATTATGTCTTGTTTTCTTTCTTTTATTTTCACGCTTTTATTAAACATTTCATTTTTTCATGTGATTCATATTTACTTTATCAACACTTATGTACATTAAGGTGGGTTGATTGACAACAAATTGTATGTGCCGGCCCTTGAAAAAAAGCTTTGGTATTTTTTAAGAGAATTCCCAAAATATTACGTGTTTTGCCCCTCAGCGATCTGAACCATTTTTAAAAAGGGTCTACTTCTTCGAAGAGCCCTCAAATGGCTTATAAAATGACACCCCATTTATATAAAGTTTCGTCAATGGTAATATTTTGGGAATTCTTTGCAAAAAAAATGCCAAAGTTTATTTTCAGGGTGACACAACAACTTTTTTTGTCTAACGACCCACCTTAATGTAAGTTATTATAAACTCTCTGTTGTGTTTCTTTTTCATAATTTTTTCAAAGTGAGAGTAAAACCAAAAAAAAAAAAATAATAATTTTAAGCTGCATTGTTTTGTTTGTCACATTTTGGTTTGTTTGATTTTTCAATTTCAGCGTTGACTTTTTATTTTTGCCAATTAACCATTATTAACTTATTATCACATTATGTGTTGTGTTATTGAAAACAATAGACAATTTGTTTAATCTCTATGCGATTTGTAATTTTGGTTTTTCAATAAAATGTTTTTTTATGGGTTTAATTGTGTTAGTCACACGCCACGCATACATATATATTTTTTTTGATATAGATAGATAGATATTCACGGTCGTCAATGACGTATTTGTTTTCACATGCATTCAAATTAATATGAATTCGATTTTTAGTTTTACTATTTTTTAAGAAGTTTGTTTCTTAAGTCTTTTGTTTTCAAAGATCTAAAACTTTACTTTATATTACCCTATTTAGTGCATGGAAAAGAAATGTAGAACCCCAAACTATAGTTATACCCTGCAACACTCGTGGAAAGAGAATAATAAGTTTTATTCTGATGTTTGCAACACCAAAATATATGGGAACTAGGCCTACACTCACAATATTTTATCGTTATGTTTTTAAAATACATATTAAATTAATTGAAAACACAATTAAAAAAAGGACTATTGATTTTTCATTATATTCAAACCATTTTGCTATTTATTTTCAAACATTGTTTAAACCAACGAGCATATAATTTAAAAGAGATACCAACTCTCCCTACCTCTGTTAAGAATTATACACGCCATAAGAATTATACACGTCTGTAAAGGTTAACATTTTCGATATAAATTGTCAATCTTCGAAAGAGAGTGACGAATACCGCCTGTTTAAACAATCCATAAGAGAAATAAAAATAATTGAAAAGTCTGGTAAAACAATCTTCAATTTTTGACTGACAAAAACTTAGAAAAAAACGATTTTGTGGTTTTTTTTCATATTTGAAAGTTTTTTTTTTTTTTTTTGTTTGAATTTTCAAAACACTACACACACAACACACACGTTCATATTTTTATTGGCTATGTTTGTGTGTATGAGTAAAGAATTTCTTGTAATTTGAATTGAAATAATTTTGTATATAAAGAAACTAATTTAACAAAAAAGGAAACCGAAAATATTTTAATTTTTTTGTTTTAAAACAGAAAACAACGATACGTATTTTTTTGTAGTTTCTTTTTTATTGATTGATAAAAAAACATCAAACAATATGTTTCAATGTATTTTAATTGATTCTTCAATTGAAAACAAACTTTACATATTACTTTTCAAATAAACCTCAATCGGTTATGGAAAAAATATTGTGAGTGTATGTATTTTGGTTAAATTCGGCTAATATTTACAACAAGTGCTTATAAAGGGTTGTTCAACAGGGACGCTACAAAAGTAGAAAGACAGGGACAGCAAACGACGTCATATTTCTTGCCGCTCTTTTGGCATTTCTCTTCAGTAAGCTTTGCCATTTCATGATGGAAAGATATACGAGCCAACAACGAGTCGAAATTATTAAAATTTACTACCGAAATTCGGAGTCAGTGGCCTCAACGTTAAGAGCGCTACGTCCAATTTATGGTCGTCATAATCGTCCTAGCAGATCAACAATTGAGCGTGGGGCTACATCAAATCTATGGTCTATGCCAACAAGCCAGCGACGATTGATGAACTTCGTACGAATATCGAACGTGAAATTGCAGCAGTATCGGCCGATTTATGCTTGAAAACCGTCGAAAATTTGGTTCAGCGTCTGGACTTCTGCAAGCGTGCAAGAAAGCAAGATCGATTTCCATACATAATGGCATCGAAAGTACTTTCACAGGAATAAAGAATTTCATTGATATCCAAAACTGTTTTTGTTTTATTTAAACTTTTTTACTTTTGAAAACCCCTTTATAAAGGTCCCACCAAAAAAAAAAAGCTACAGGTCCCAACTGCACAGATATTTTAATGAAATTTGGCACCCTCATTCACATGAGAGCAAAGCCTGTTGATTTTGTTTAGGATCGGTCCATGTTTAGTCCTAGTGCCCGTATAAAGGATACCAAAAATGGGATACTTCATATTCTGATAAAATTTGGTACACCGAATTACATCGGCCTAATGATTGATTATGGTAAAAATTGGTCCATGGTTAGACTTAGTGCGCAATCTATTCATGATGATTTGCCAGAATATACTGACCATAAATGTCAAAAAGTCAGCCGAATATGATAGTTCGTTTGACAGTTTAGCCTTTCGTAAGTTCTATCGGGCTTAAAAAAACACTCTGTACAAATTAACACACTCCGACAATGGATTGGAAAATCGGTGCAAATCGCAATGATATGGAATGGAACGGGCAACGAGGGAAATTGGAACACTTGCCGCAGGGAACGAAATTCAATGAAACGGGGAACGAAATTCTTATTATCTTAGTGTATTAATTTCTATTATTCTATAAATTGAAAAAAAGAAAAAAATGGGTCACCCTGTGGCTGTTTTATAAAAATTGATTCCTGGTGAATAATAGTAGCGTAAATATTGCACTGAAGCTTGCAAAAATTTTGTAAGCGAAACAGAGCAAAACAGACAAAATGTTTGCTCCTTTGGAGTATTAACACACTCCGATAATACAAATAGGCTAGGTCCGGGAGAGATCCGGAGGGAACCATTTTTATAAAACAGCCAATATAAAGTAATCCAACAAATGCTTTTTTTGCTCAATTGTAATTAGTTCTTAAGGCATTATTGCGATTTCTATTCTAATGCCAGAAAATTTCAGTAGCATTAAATGGTAATGAAAATTTTTTTTCAATGTCATTTCAATGCCATTGAAAAAATCCCAAGTATGACTAAAAGTAACGCTAAACAAAAATGTTTTAAAAAAAATCCAAAATGATTCATAGTGATTTCCCAAAAGTCAATACACATGGCCTACATAAAATGGTAATTATTATATTGTATATTGAATTTGTTGTTAAACTAAGTAAAACTTAACAAAAAAAAACACTTTTAACACTCTAAACAATATTAATACATAAATATTTAATATTGTATTCAGTTAAAATTTTGTTGATGTTTGCCAAATGATAAAAAACAGTCATTTGTCACAAATACTACATGTGGTTTTCTTAATTTCAGAATTCATATTGAATGTCCTTGAATGTGTTTTTTTCGGGTGAAATACAGTTTAACTGACATATTAAACTTATTTTGAAGAGATATGGCGAGTATTATCATAATTTGATTAAATAATAACAAATATCTAAGGGTGGGAAAATCCAAATTAATTATTGGTTTATAAGTAGGTTTTTAGCAGCAGAGGTTAAGGTGACTTATTGATAATTTAAAATTAATTTATTTCAGCTTTATGAATTCGGTTAGTTATACACGTTCACAGCAAAACCTTCTATTACCCGGTAATGATTGTGGTAAGAAGAAATAAGGGTAAGTAACCTCTTACTTTTCTATTACCAAAGCTATTATTTTAACAAGGGCATGCCCATCGAGGTAAGTCCTTACCTAGTAATGTGTTTTTCTGAACTTACATGTTACGCTTACCTATTACCTGTAGGTTAAAAATAACCTTAAAATAATACGTTGTTGTTTTTTCTTAAAATTTCAATTTGTTTTATATTGAGTATTATAGTATATTTAGACTGGGCAAAAACTAGTATTTTTTGACCATTTTTAGTTTTTGAGCCAAAAATTACAAAATTAATTTGGTTTTTCCATACATTTTTGATACAAACTGAAAACCATATTCTATCTGGTTTTTGCCAAAAACCAAGTAAAAATATCTGAAATTTCCATTTTTGATACACCAGGTTTCTTTTATAAGTAATTTTCGATACACCCTGTTACAACGAATATAGAAGTAAAACAAGTGTCAAAAACATATTTTATAATTTTTTAAAAATATTTCGGTTTTAGTTTAAAATTATGTGTTCTTATCCATTTTTAAATGTGTTAATAATTTTTTTAATTTAGTTTAACAATAAAAACATAAGGAAAAGTATTTAATAAAAAAGTGATGTGACAATGAAAAACCAAATAACCAGTGTAAATGACTTGGCATTTGTAATTTAGTTTTGTACAAAAACCACCTGATTTTTGTTCGGTATAAATTCAGTATTAAATTAAAAATTACATATTTTTTAACAAAAAATTTTGGAATAAAATTTTTTATAAGTTTTGGTTATAAAAATAAGCATTTTGTAATAAGGGGGGTAAGCTCCCAATAAACTATTTTGCTGGAATTAAAGTTGAAATCAAGCGTAATTCCAGTAATTTTTTCCAATTTCAAGCCTTGATTTATACTTGATTTACACTGTAATTCAATAGCATACTCCAACAAAAGGGACACTGGAATTCAAGTCGAACATAACAGTGTAAATATGCTTGAATTCAAGCCTTGAATTACAGTCCAATTTAAGTTCAAACAACACATTAAAAACCCTTGTATTCAAGCCCTATATTCAAGCTCAAATCAAGCCAATTAAAACACGATAATTGTAATATTTGATACAATTTATTTGCAGTTATAAAATTATTTTGTCATACATATATTAACATTTATATTTTTCTTTTAATATCCAACATCTTGAGTCGACGGAAACCAATTTTTTGGAGTTTCTCATTCCTTTTTCTGGCAGCGTCAAATGTTGTAGTGCTTTTCTTAGCTAAGGAGAAATGAATAACATTAGAATAAATTTTAGGCTAAAAGAAATGTCAATTACTTACATATTTATTAGAATTAGAAATTCAGATTCCTTTTATATCTCCATTAGGGTTTGGGGTTCGGGAAATCCCGGGAAAAGTTTGCCGGGAATTCCCGGGAAAATAATATATTTTTCCCGGGAAAACGGGAAATTTTAAAAATATTAAATTTTTTAAGTTGTTTTTGTTTCGAATAGGATTTTTTAATTTTAGTCCTAAAAAACATTTTAAATACCAAAACAAAAATGTCATTGTTAAAATCTTTTAAAAGGGAATACATTTATTTGACACAGAAATAAAATCTTTGCCAAGTAATTAGGAGAATTTCAACTAATAAAGATTTTTCGCATAACTTATTCAAAATTTAAGTAGTAAAACCCAAAAACTTGGTAAAATGTTTAAAAGAAATATGAAAAAAAGCTTTCTTTCTTACAAATAATCGCTCTTACTATCTAAATTTTTCAAATGTATAATTTAGGTAAAGTCGACTTTAGTTAAAATATTGGGTGGCAGTATACCTTGACTTGGTTTATTTTTGGAGCATTCTGATTGGTTAATTTATTTTCAACCAATCAAAATATTTGAAAATATAAATATATTTGTAAGGTTTGATTTTGTAAACCGTTTGATTAAAAATAAAGTCGACTTTAAATTTAAAATACGCCTTTCTATTAAGGGTCAACAATTTTATAAGTAACGTTTTCATTAATATATGTGAAAAGAAAATTTGGTTATCCGACATCTAAATTTGGTTCACAAAAAAAAAAAAAAATTATGGTCATGCAACTTCTTCAGCTAAAATTAGCAAAGTACCCGAAGAAAAAAGTGTAATCTGAATAGGCATTAAAGGTTTTATGGTAGGGCAAACATTTCCTGAAATGGTATCCAAATTAGCCGCAGTCAATCCGCACCATAACTAGATCTTCGTTTATTCGAGAAAGTTGTTATAATAAAAACCTGGCGTTGCAAAAAAATTAAACCGATGTAAAGAACATTATATTAAATTCTACAATCATGTAAAAGATATCATGATAAAAGAAATATCCAGCAATATTTCTAACAATAGGAGATTTACTATAATCTTAGATGAATGGACAGGAATATCACAAAAGAGATATTTGAACATATGTATAAACGGAAATAATTCATTTTATAACCTGGGGTTGGTTTATATATCAGGAAGATGTAATGCTGATGAAATAAGAAGAATTGTAGAAATAAGACTAGAAGAGTTTTATTTGTCTTTGGAAAATAACATTGTGGCCACCATATCTAATGGGCCATATAAAACAATTATTTTTAGTTTGTTTATTTTTTCAATATTGACAAGAATAGAAAAACAAATTATTTCAATTTGTATGAACTGGATTTTTACTGGAAAAAACACATAAATTAAAGCTGAATTCAAGCATTTTATACAGCACTTGAATTTTTAGTTTTTTAGTGTTTATTGGGTTCTTACTTTTCTATTACCACACCTATTATTTTAACAAGGGCATGTCCATCAATCTAACTCCTTACCTAGTAATGTATTACTCTGAACTTACAGGTAAGGAGTTGTTAAGAATATTTTGTTTAAATTTTAATTTTTTATACTGAATTTAGACTGAGCAAAAAATACTTCCTTTTTGTACAATTAAAAACTAGCAAGAGTTAAAAACCAGTTAGTTTTCCCTCAGTCTAAATTCAGTATTAAACCGAATATCAATTTTAAATTCACAGGTTTTTAAAAATAGAATTTCTAAAATTTTATGGAAAAACGAATTTATTTATACCAATAAAACATCCAAATGTATGAATTTGATTTTACAAATAATGCAAGGGTGAGGTGTAAGTGTCCAAGGTAATGCAAGGGTAAGCGGTTATATTCCTCTAGCTGCGATAATTTGTTTCATTTACCAAATAAAATTCTAAATATTTTGTGTTTATGATTTCTTATCACAATAAAACACTTAAGCTTTTTTTTGCAAACTCAGAATATATTATTAAAAACATATAAAATCAAAACTAGTATTTCAAAACTCGTATTTAATAGTGTATTTAGACTGGGCAAAAACTAGTAGGTTTTGGCCATTTTTAGGTTTTGATCCGAAAACTACAAAATTAATTTAGTTTTTCCATACAATTGTCATACAAACTGAAAACTAGGTTCTACTAAAAATATTTGAAAAGTGCATTTTTGATACATCCGGTATCATTTATAATTAATTTTCGATACACCCTGTTACATAATACAACGAATATAGAAGTAAAACAAGTGTCAAAAAAATATTTTTTAATTTTTTAAGAATATTACTGTTTTAGTTTGAAATTGTGTGTTGTTATTAAAGCACCGTAAGTTGTTTGAGTTTCACATGAAAAAACTGTTATACTCCATATAAAAAAAATGATTTTTCACGACAATCAGTTTCACGTGAAAATTGTGGAGTTTGTTTTCACGTAAATTTAATGTACAAGACTATTATTTTTCTCGTGAAAAAGTGACATTTTCTATTTATTGTGACTGTGTCTTTGTTATAAAATTAAAAAATCGGTAATTTTTATAAATTAAATTGCAATTTGAGGCCTTTAAAGTTCGAGTGAAATTTTTCCACGTGAAAAACAACTTACTGTGCTTAATTCTTAAATGTATTAATAATTTTTTTTCATTAACCCAGTGTAGAAAATCATTACCAGATATGTGGTTATATAACTACATGCTTGGTAATGGTAACTAGTTACTTTTGTTATTACATTTCTTATTACCTTTATATGGCGATGTCGCGAAAAATAATGAGTTATGGTTACACACCAGCATACGAAAAATCAAAAAATATATCGTTACCTATGTGCTTAACAGTACTAAGAAAAATAATGAGTCTAAAATAGATTTCCAAAAAAATAAATTATATAAAAAAATATTTTTTATTGTATTTTTCTTTTAATTAAAATTTGCTGGTGCGGGAATCGAACCTGGGTCTACAGAATGCCAGTCAATAGCTCTACCATCTGAGCTGTATCGACATGTAATATTTAGTAGATAAAAACATAATTGACCTGCTGCACACAAGTAAGTTTACTCGCCAACATACAAAAAATCAAAAAATATGTGGTTACATATATCCTTACCAGAGTTTTAAAAATATTGAGTCTAAAAATAGATTTTAAAAAATTTTCAAAAAAATCTAGAAAATTATTTTCTATTTGAAATAATGATAAAAATAAGTCATTATCAGTAACTCATTATTATATGTTTTAAAATAATGCAGAAGGTAAGTGGGTGTCATTACTGGTAGTCCAAAAAAAATTGATATGTCATTACCGTTTCTACATTGGGAATTAAACAATAAAAAAATAAAGAAAAGTGTGTAATAAAAAAGTGATGTGACAAAGAAAAACTAAATAACCAGTGTAAATGACTTGGCTTTTGTAATTTAGTTTTGTACAAAAACCAGGTGGTTTTTGCTCAGTCTAAATTCAGTATACATTCAATCTTTTGAAAAAGTCTGCATTAGTGCTGGTAAAAATATGAGTAGTGGGTATCTAGTATCGAGTACTTGTCTTTTTTTTGGGTACTCGATACTTAAAACTAGTACTCGATATTTTCAGAGTTACACTTTGGTCGGAAAAAATATATGAAAATGTGACTTCGCTAAAATATTTATCACACAAAAATATATATCGCAAAACCACAACTCTGCCAAAAGAAAAAATCAAAAGGAAATTATTTAAAAGTATATGTTATAATTACTAAAAAAATGCTATGAAAAATAAAATATGAAAATTTTAAAAAGATCAAATTTAAAAAAATTCTAATTTAAAAACCGTCAAATGAAGCGAGTATTATCGAGTATCCAAATTAAAAATATCGAGTAGTGTCGAGTATTAAAAAGTAACCGAATTTACCAGCACTACTCTGCATAGTTTCAACGAAACACAAATTTTTAAAAATTATTGTTTTAGAAAGAAAAACTGAAAGCTGTACTGGTGCTTATAAGAAATTTACCAAACTACACCTTTTGCAACTGTAATTCAGAAAATATCAATTGAAATTCAGAATTTCCATTTGAAATTCAGAAAATATCAATTGAAATTCAGAATTTCCATTTGAAATTCAGAAAACATCAATTGAAATTCAGAATTTCCATTTGAAATTCAGAAAACATCAATTGAAATTCAGATTTTCCATTTGAAATTCAGAAAATATCAATTGAAATTCAGAAAATATCATTTGAAATTCAGAAAATATCAATTGAAATTCAGAAAATATCATTTGAAATTCAGAAAATATCATTTGAAATTCAGAAAATATCAATTATTATTCAGAAAACATCAATTGAAATTCAGAAAATATCAATTGAAATTCAGAAAACATCAATTGAAATTCAGACATCGTCATTTGAAATTCAGAAAATATCAATTGAAATTCAGAAACCATCATTTGAAATTCAGAAAATATCAATTGAAATTCAGAAAATATCATTTGAAATTCAGAAAATGTCAATTGAAATTCAGAAAATATCATTTGAAATTCAGAAAATATCATTTGAAATTCAGAAAATGTCAATTGAAATTCAGAAAATATCAATTGATATTCAGAAAACATCAATTGAAATTCAGAAAATATCAATTGAAATTCTATTGATATTTTCTGAATTTCAAATGACGATTTCTGAATTTCAATTGATATTTTCTGAATTTCAATTGATGTTTTCTGAATTTCAATTGATATTTTCTGAATTTCAAATGATATATTCTGAATTTCAAATGATGATTTCTGAATTTCAATTGACATTTTCTGAATTTCAAATGATATTTTCTGAATTTCAATTGATATTTTCTGAATTTCAAATGACGGTTTCTGAATTTCAATTGATATTTTCTGAATTTCAAATGACGATTTCTGAATTTCAATTGATATTTTCTGAATTTCAATTGATATTTTCTGAATTTCAATTGATGTTTTCTGAATAATAATTGATATATTCTGAATTTCAAATGATATTTTCTGAATTTCAATTGATATTTTCTGAATTTCAAATGATATTTTCTGAATTTCAATTGATATTTTCTGAATTACAAATGAAAAATCTGAATTTCAATTGATGTTTTCTGAATTTCAAATGGAAATTCTGAATTTCAATTGATGTTTTCTGAATTTCAAATGGAAATTCTGAATTTCAATTGATATTTTCTGAATTTTAATTGATATTTTCTGAATTACAATTGCAAAAGGTGTAGTTCTGGAGTGAGTCTTTGGCACCAATACTGTACCAGTTGGTTTACACGTAAATTAAATTCATAATAGAAAATTTAAGTGTAAACAAAATAAGAATTTCAAATGTCGTATTTTAATTTTGATAATTTTTTTAAGCAGTCTCTACATAGATCGTATTTAACTACACCTTTTGCAACTGTAATTCAGAAAATATCAATTGAAATTCAGAATTTCCATTTGAAATTCAGAAAATATCAATTGAAATTCAGAATTTCCATTTGAAATTCAGAAAACATCAATTGAAATTCAGAATTTCCATTTGAAATTCAGAAAACATCAATTGAAATTCAGATTTTCCATTTGAAATTCAGAAAATATCAATTGAAATTCAGAAAATATCATTTGAAATTCAGAAAATATCAATTATTATTCAGAAAACATCAATTGAAATTCAGAAAATATCAATTGAAATTCAGAAAATATCAATTGAAATTCAGAAATCGTCATTTGAAATTCAGAAAATATCAATTGAAATTCAGAAACCGTCATTTGAAATTCAGAAAATATCAATTGAAATTCAGAAAATATCATTTGAAATTCAGAAAATGTCAATTGAAATTCAGAAAATATCATTTGAAATTCAGAAAATATCATTTGAAATTCAGAAAATGTCAATTGAAATTCAGAAAATATCAATTGATATTCAGAAAACATCAATTGAAATTCAGAAAATATCAATTGAAATTCTATTGATATTTTCTGAATTTCAAATGACGATTTCTGAATTTCAATTGATATTTTCTGAATTTCAATTGATGTTTTCTGAATTTCAATTGATATTTTCTGAATTTCAAATGATATTTTCTGAATTTCAAATGATGATTTCTGAATTTCAATTGACATTTTCTGAATTTCAAATGATATTTTCTGAATTTCAATTGATATTTTCTGAATTTCAAATGACGGTTTCTGAATTTCAATTGATATTTTCTGAATTTCAAATGACGATTTCTGAATTTCAATTGATATTTTCTGAATTTCAATTGATATTTTCTGAATTTCAATTGATGTTTTCTGAATAATAATTGATATTTTCTGAATTTCAAATGATATTTTCTGAATTTCAAATGATATTTTCTAAATTTCAATTGATATTTTCTGAATTTCAAATGATATTTTCTGAATTTCAATTGATATTTTCTGAATTTCAAATGGAAAATCTGAATTTCAATTGATGTTTTCTGAATTTCATATGGAAATTCTGAATTTCAATTGATGTTTTCTGAATTTCAAATGGAAATTCTGAATTTCAATTGATATTTTCTGAATTTCAATTGATATTTTCTGAATTACAATTGCAAAAGGTGTAGTACACAACTTTTTCAAATTGATTATTTTGAGAACTAGTTTTGTAATTACTGGTCAAAAAACTACTACTAGTTTTTAAATCTAGTTCGACCATTTGCTACTGGGCTCATCTAATTGTTCGCACGCTAATATAAGGATATTTTTATTAAATTTGGTACGCCGACTCATATAGGACCCAAGAGCAAACCATATTTATTTTAGATAGAATCGGTCCATAGTTCTTTTAAATACATTATTAACCCGATTGGTGGGGGTATCATATAGACGGCATGCCCGACTTTAATCGTCCTAAAACTACAATATTTTTCCTCCTTTATATACGGAAAAAGTTTTCTTTAAATTTGTCTTTCCTTTCTCGAATTTTAATTTTCGAATTCTTATGGTGGCTGCGCTCTGTTTTTCGGCCAATGCTCGCTTCAGATGAATTAATTGCGTTCGGTACAGGTCCCCCGTGATCGTCTGGCCCGATTTCAGCATCTCATAATAGATTTGCCACTTCTGGTCCCACCAAATACAGAGCATTAACCTGGCGCAATGGGTATTCGGCATTGGCTTTTATTTTTCATCGCCAGTAATGATTAGTCGAGGCAAAAATTACTTCTTTTTATGACGTTCAAGCAGCATTTCGGAGAAGCAAAATCGTTTTTCGACGTCTCTGGGCTTCAATTCGTGTAGTACAAAATTTCCTTGCTTTTGAATGAATCCTTCTCTTTGAAAATGGTTTGAAATTCCTGCTTGAGTGACTCCAAATGATTTTGTAAGTTCTTCTTGAGTTTGACCAATGCTTCTTCATCGAGTAGTGCCTGCAATTTATCACCCACGAACTTTTTTGGCTGACGTGGGCGGTCTTTGTCTTCCGTGTCAAAATCGCAATTTCTGAACTGCACAAACCATCTCTCGCACGTCGAAATTGGTGGCACATATTCAGGATAAGCTTCGGTGAGTAATCATCGTGCTTTACCTGCACTTTTTTCAAATTGAAAAAGTAAAGAAAAACTTCTGGCAAATGACACAAAATTCGACATTTTTGAAGCAAAAGAAAAACTTTGTTTAAGTAGGTTTGAGGTTAAGAAGAAGAATAAACATTTTTTCAAAGTTATAGACACATTATTAATTTGCAAATCAGACTAGATCTAGTTTCTGCCTTTTTTTCTATGGACAAGCTTCATCAGTGATTTTCCATTAAATTGTATTATTGTTTATATTTTATTGTCAGATTGTCTCTATACGCAAAAAATAAAAAGTGGATAATTGCCGAAGTACTTCGGTAAAATACAACTTCAAAAGTTTTCTGCTAAGTTACACAATTCTTTAATTAAAATATAATATTTTCTAAGACAATTTATAAAAGAAAAAACTTAGGTAACTTAACATATTTTGAAGTGTGTGGAATTGGAATAGGTCAAAAACTAAGGCAAGTTGACAAAAACTAAAAATTGAAAAATCTACATGTATTTTTTTACTGACTTACAAAATATACTTTTGAAGTTGTATTTTCCCTAAATACTTCGATAATTATGGAACATTTTTGGGATTATTGTCTGGGGGGTGAGAAATTCCAAGTCAGGGTGATGGTACTAGGTCAGTATAGTAAAACCCTCAAAGGGTTTGGCGTTCGTATGTGTCATTTTTTTTTATGACCTTTTAAATTTTTTCCTTATCTTGATGTTTTTTCGCTTAGTTGTAACATTTTGGCAAAAACGTAGTTTAACATAACTCGAGAACCACTTGTCCGATTTTGATGAAACAAATTTAGAAAAATTTAGAATTACAATTTCTCTAATCTGTTTCTATACCGTTTTCCTATATGTGCAACACTTTCGAAGTTAAAAATGAATGTATGAAGGGAAAAAAGTATTTTTTGCCTAAAAATTTAAATATTTTTTTTTTAAAATTCATAAAAAATCCAAAATGGAAAAAAGTGCCAAAACTAATTACTTTCGCGTAAAGTCACATAACTCATGAGCAAAAAAAGGCATAGATCATGAAAATCGATGCACGCGTTTCTCATTTATTCACAATTAGGTAAATGTATGAATTTCAAAAATTTGCTCCAGATATGCACAACATTATTTGGAGAAAACATTGACACTCACAAGCCGAACTCTCTCATATTTTTCTACTGTACTAAAAGAGAAATATTGATGTGGCAACACTGGTTCTGTAATGTTCACATAAAACATGCATTGTCATTATACTTCTTCTCTTTCTCACACTGGTTCTGTGATTTTTGTCATTCAACAAGTGCCGACGAACGCGAACAGTAAAAGTGATTTTTCTCCAGTTTTTTAAAAGTGAACAAAAGAGAACAGAATATGGAACTGTGCAAGCCAGATATAAATAGCTTTTGCTACTGCTGTGGTCAATATGTCTCAACACATAAAAAAAGGGGAAATTTCAGTACTGATTTTGTTCAAACATACGAGATGTACTTCAACCAAAATGTTATAGTGAACGAAAATTGGGTACCAAATATAGTGTGTAAAAGCTGCTACAACCGTCTAATGGATTGGAAAAATAGAAGACGTGAAAGTATGCCATTCGGTATCCCAATGACTTGGACTAATCCTGGCGAAGGTCACAATCCATTGAATTGCTATGCATGTGCGAATAAAGGAGCCGCAAAAAGGATAAGAAAATCGTATAATTACGTTGGTGTTGCAAGTGCCGCAACACCATTGCCTCATTCGGACCACATTCCTGTGCCAAAAGCTTCTAGCCCAGATATTTTCTCTTCTACGACTGCTCCGACATATCATGCACGTGATGATTCCCCATATGAGCCATCAGTATCCAATGAGCCAATTTTAATAAATCAAAATAAGCTTGATTCAATTGTTGCCAAGTTGGAATTAACACAGCATAAATCGGAAGAGCTGGCTTCCATTTTGAAATCAAACAATTTGTTGGCACCCGGTGTGAAAGTCACAGCTTATCGAAGTCGTCAGGCAACACTCCAAAGTTTATTCCTTGTGAATGATGAAAAAACTTCTGCATATTGCGCGGATGTAGGAAAATTGATGGACGCAATGGAAATAAAATATGAAGCAGATGACTGGAGATTATTTATTGACAGTTCAAAACTCAGCTTGAAGGCGGTTTTACTGCATAAGACCAATAAAAAACCTTCAGTTCCAATCGCCTACAGTACAGAAACGAAAGAAACATATGATGCACTGGAAAATATTTTAAAAATGGTTAACTACGCCAAACATATGTGGCGCATATGCTGCGATTTAAAAGTTGTAGCAATGCTTTGCGGTCTTCAAAGCGGCTATATAAAATATATGTGCTTTTTGTGCGATTGGGACACACGATTTTCCGGTGACCAATATGCATGCCACGGATGGAAACTCAGAGAGCACAGCAGGTTACAAACGGCCAATATTATTCGTGAGCCTCTAGTGCCGAAGGAGAAGATATTGCTGCCTCCACTGCATATTAAACTTGGAATTGTTAAGAATTTTATCAAAACTGTCGCCAAAAGGGATGAAGTTTTCTTGTGTTTGAAACTAATTTACCCGAGACTCAGCGAAAGTAAAATTAAAGAAGGTAAGTTATAAATCACATTCATTTCCCATGATTTTCCATCTTAACAAATTAATTTTTTCCAATCAGGCGTACTAAATGGTCCAGATAAACGAAAGCTGATTAAAAGTGACGCATTCAACAATATTTTGATTGACGCTGAATTGAATGCATGGCAGGCAATCAAAGAAGTAATAGAAGGCTTGTTGGGAAAGCATCGTTCTAACAACTATGATGTTTCTGTCGCAAGGATGTTAAGAGCATTCTCGGAAATTGGTGTCCACATGCCCTTGAAAATCCATTATTTACATCATCATCTGGACTACTTCAGCAAACAATTGGCTACCGAATCTGATGAACAAGGTGAACGCTATCATCAAGTTGCTATGCCATTTGAAATGAGGTAATACTGATTTTTTATTTTTTCAAACTCATTTTAATAAAACAAAAACTTACAGATATAGAGGCAAAAAGTCGCCGAGTGCAATAATTGTGGAAATTTGCTGGTGGAGTAAGTCAGTGTGGCAAGACAAGGATGATCTTGATGATAAAGAATTTTCAGGAGATGCAGAAGGGCCAACAGTGGAGTCACACATTGACATTATGTGTGGTTCAGAAACTGATGATAGCGATGAATGCGATGCCACTAGTCCCGAACAACCACCATCGAAAAAGTCTAGGCAATATTTATTAAAATAAATAAAAATAAATAAATAAAATAAAAATAAAAAATTATAAAAATGTTTACTTAATTTTTTTAGTAGTTTATGGCCAGAAGTCTGGAGTTATTGGGGAAAATTTATGAAAAAGGCGATAAATGACACTTTTTTGAATAAAAACAAATATCAATATTCTTGTCAAAATGGGATACCTTCACTTAATTGTAAATAAAAGCAGAACGCGTTTAATTTTGTTTATAGGTTATGTGACTTTACATGAAATTAATAACACTTGATCCTTTTTTCCGTTTTGGATTTTTTATGAATTTAAAAAAAAAAATTTTAATTTTTAGGCAAAAAAATATTTTTTTTTCTCCACAAATTTATTTTTACGGGCAAAACTGTTGATTATAAAGAAAAACGTTATATGAACGGATTAAAGAAATTGTAATTCTAAATTTTTCTGTTTCATTTGTTTCATCAAAATCGGACAAGTGGTTCTCGAGTTATGTTAAACTACGTTTTTGCCAAAATGTTACAACTAAGCGAAAAAACATCAAGATAAGGAAAAAATTTAAAAGGTCATAAAAAAAAATGACACATACGAACGCCAAACCCTTTGAGGGTTTTACTATACTGACCTAGTACCATCACCCTGACTTGGAATTTCTCACCCCCCAGATTGGCTGTTGTACTGTGTAATTATACACTTTTTATTTTTTACGTGTATATGATAATTTACTCTCAGAAGTGATCAAACAGACCTACAAACATTCTACTTTAGATTTTTTGTTTATCTTCTTCTCTCCTCTTTGTTACCTTTTTCACAAATGTTGCCAAACTGACGTATGGTTTTTACGTACAAGTGCAGGCAATTTGTGTATATCGGAGACGGACTGCCAGCAGGGCATTTTTATTTTTCTAGTAAAGTGTTGTTTTTTTAAACGCGTCATATAGACCAAATGCAATTAATATTGTAATTAATATGCATTTTTATTAATTTTAATTACGTAGGTTTGAGGTTAAGAAGACGAAGTTGTTAACACTATTTCGTTCAATGACTAAGTGAGTATAAATGACAGATGTTTACCCTCTAAAATGGCATATAAGTAATTAAAGACACAAACCATGTGTAAAAGATACGCCATCTGTTGTGAATCTCGCATTTTTAATTTCGACACCCAATATATAAAAATTAACTTGCAAAAATAATCTGCTCAAATTAGCAGATTATTTTTGTTATATATTAACTAGGATAGTAACAGCAAAAATAAAACTGTTAAATATACAAAACTTTATATTTGCGTTAAACTATTGTTAATAGGAAAGAACAACTTAACTTGCAGAAATCAACAAACAATTTTGCTAGGTAATTAGTAGGCTAAAAAAACTTAAAATTTTCCAAGTTTTTTTCTCGATTTTCTTTTAATGCAAATAAAAATCGAGCCTTCTTCTCCTGATTTTAGCCAGCTAGACTGCTATTTGCATTCAACTAAATTTAACTTAAAAATAGCAAAAACTTTGTAGATACAACACTTTGTTTTTGTTATTTTTAGTCAACTAATATTTAGCAAAATTTTCTGCCGATTTGACAGCATAATTTGTCATTTTCAATTAACTAAAAGTTATCTCAAATATAACTAAAATTCGATAAATTTGACAGTTTTATTTTTGCTATCCTCATTTTTCCAGAATTTAACAAACAAAAATCTGCTAATTTAAGTAGTTTTTTCTGTAAGGTCATTTTTAATTAATATTTAGTAGCTTTTTTTGCTATTATTACAGGTTTATTTCTATGAGTGTAAGGACTACTTTGAAACTACTGCTCCAATCGGAATGAATTTAAGAATATCCCGTTTCAACACAGGGTGAATTACATGATTTAAAAGTGACCACTCTGGCTATCAGAAAATTTTAATAGCAAATCGTCGTAGCGCCTAAGGAAATAACTATTTGTCGAACAACTTTTTTGTGTAATTGACCTACAGCCTTTCGCGAAACTTGTTAGAAATTATTTTTTCACACAAATATAAACAAAATTCCAAAGTTTAAATTTATAAAAGAATTGCATGCAAAAAACCTAGCCGGGACACAAAATAAAGACCTAATTTAGAGCCCCATAAATAATTTTTTAAAACAAATATCTAATTTCTGAGGCGCAGCGACAATATATCAATTAAAAATAAGGACTTCTTCGAAAAATGTTACACCTGTGATAATCTTCGATATTAGACAAAAGAAAAACATGTTCACAGAGTCATGCTATATCCTGTAGTTTAAAAGTTATTTGAATTCAAATATCAAAATGTTTAGTTTTGGCTAATAAATACCTTATATTTACGAAAATAGTTTAAAATATTGCTAATAATATTAGAAAAGATATTTAAACAGCATTTTTAAAAAATCGCAATAGATTAAATTAAATTTTGAAAAATTTTAAAAAAGATGTTATAAAATTGTCTAAAAAGTGCCCCCATTCTTTAGTTTTTCTCGAAACTTTTGTTATAGAACTATTTATATTTTTACATTTTCTAAAAGAACAAACACTCTATGCTCACTCATAGAGCAGCTACTTTTTCGGCAGCTTTCTGACGATGAAATTGATAGCAGGCTTTTTATCATTTTCCTTTAAAAGTTGTTTCCTAAAATCATGTCCTTCATGTGATTTTATTTGACGTCAAGATTGAACAACCAATCTTCTTTAGTTTTTCATTCGTAACTAAAAATAAAAGAAATTTTGCACAAGCAGTTTAACCGAGAGAAAACTGCTAAGGCACATCTACACGAGAGAGAACACTGCTAGAGATAGAGCAAAAAACACCTCTAAATAGCTACATTGTGAATGATTTAAGCTATTTAAGGTTGCTTTTGTCTCTATATCTAGCAGTTTTCTCTCTCGTTTAGATGTGCCTCTAGAAATAGAGCTAAAAGCAACGCTAAATAACTTAAATCATTCACAATAGAGCTACATATTTAGACGTGTGTTTTGCCCTATCTCTAGCAGTTTTCCCTTGTGTGTTAATTAGCCTTTACTTTATAAAGATTTTCATGTTAACTATTACTATTTTATAAGTAAAAGTTGGTATTAGCTGTGTTTGTGCGGCAAGCTATCAATGTTTGTCATAAGCCAACGTTGATAGCTTGCCGCACAAACACAGCTATTTTATAAGTAAGTTTACTCCACATTTTTTATTTTCTCCTTTCAAAAACACCTTATCAATTGAAAAGCCGAATATGAATGAAACAACAACACAAGAATACAAATGTATGGAAAGAGAAATGCCAAAAAGAATCATGACAATCGAAAACCTTTCTACTTTTGCTATCCCGCTTTCTTCTCTGCCCCGTTCGCCTACAAACAAGAATTGAATGCAATAAAGTCATGCAAAATGTCACCGTCTAAATTGAATCTTACTTCAACATCTGCTTTAAAAACAATTTTTAACTAAACCAATAAAGTAATTTGAAAATGTTGAATGTTTACGGTAGTGGCGATTTAAAAAACAAAACTAAAAAATATTTGTAAATAAAGTTTAAACATTTTTACAAGATCAGCTGACGTTCGAAGCAATGGCACCCAAGCAGCTGACTGTAATTTTTATTGTTTCTATAATAGCTCTATAAAGGCACGTGTACACGCGAGAGAAAACTGCCAGAGATAGAGCAAAAAGCAACCCGAAATAGCTTAAATCATTCACAATTGAGACATTTAGAGATGTTTTTGCTCTATCTCTAGCAGTTTTCTCTCGCATGTAAATGTGCCTTAATAGTATCTCTCTCTGCATTGAGACAATTATATGCATGATATTAATGAAAGTGCTTCATAAAGTGAAACTTCATTGGTTTTATGGAAAAAAAAATGTGAAAAAGTTAGGGTGTCTCTTCATATTATTCATTAAAATTTTCATACACTCAACGAAAAAGTTTAATTAAAACAAGATTCATAAAATATATGAAGATTTTTCATCAAATTTAAGAAATTTTTTATTTATTATGTGGAGAAAACTTCATTAGTTAAAATTTCATTAAAACTCGTCCAGACAAATTCTCCCTGTGTAGCTCTAGTGCCTAAATGCAATGAAACTGTACCTCTCACTGGAACTCTATGTAACCGTCTAAAGATTACCGTTTTTATTTTCTAGAAATTCAAAACCCTCGATTTTTTTAGAAAAATGAAAAATTACAAAACGTGTATATTAGGTGGGCCGATTTGTAAGGACAAAAATCTGTCGATATTCTACCAACAATTTTTCGATAGCTTTTGGCATGAGGAAAAAAAGTTCCACTACGACATATCAAAAAAATCATTTTCGCGGCGCCCAAATTTCGACAAAAACTCGTCTAAAAACCCAAAAAAAAACATTTTTTACGATAAAATGATATCGCCATCGTTTCAAGCGTACAATTTTACCTTGAATAGGATATATTTAAAAAAATTTAAATCGGCGAATCTTTTTTAATATACTTTTTTAGTGTTCAATTTCACCTTGGAAAGGTAATATTTAAAAAAAATTAAATCAGCCGATTTTTTTTATTACCTAATAAAAAACCTTAAAAATAAAAGTTGAGAAAAAGTCAAAAAATTTAAATGTGGGCGCCTCGAAAATGATTTTTTGATATGTCTTAGTATAACTTTTTTTTCCTCATGCCAAAAGCTATCGAAAAATCGATGGCACAATATAGATTGCTAAATAGACCCACCTTAGTGTGTGTTTCAAAATTTGTAAAGGGTGGTCCAACCATAATGCAAGATGTTAATTGTTAGTCACACCTTAACGTCAAGTTTTTTGCCCAACTTAATTTGACATTTCTTTGTTTCAGTGTTTGACAAATTCAACCATGGAGAGGTGCAAAATTGAGCAGCGCGTTAAGATTGTTGAAGCTTTTACGAAAATTGGCGTTCAAATCAGAAATGCAATTCGTGCACTTCGTGATTTCTTTGGTCAGCATAATCGACCAAATGTGTTCACAATCGGCTGAATTTTGCGCAAATTTTAGCAAACACAGAAAAAAGATCAGTTAGCCATCGGTTGCAAATTCTGTATTTTAGTTATTTAATAACAATTTCAGTTGATTTTATATTATTTATGTAATCAGAAAGGAAATTCGGTTATTATTCAAATTAAAACATCCTCAAAAGCCCTAGAATTTTCTTGTAACAATTTTTTGGGTTTCCCAATTAATTTAAAATAAAAAATACGGTTTGTAAATCCTTCGGTAGATACAACTGTTCATTATACTACAAGATAATCACAACACCTATTCTTTGTTTGTGGTAGCAACATTGGCGGACTCAGGCCGGTCTAGAGTGGGCAAAGCCCACCCTAGACTGCTTTTTGCCCGCCCCAGAATTTTAAAAAATCTGTCTGTAATTCTTGTCCTATGATTATTATTTTTTTTAATATCATTTAATCCTGTATTTTTGGTTGGGAAAATGTCTTTTAGTTTCCAAGAAAGATAATTTGTTGGAATCTAAGGGTCAGTTTTACAGCCAGAACTAATATTGATTTTTGTCTTGAAAATTTCTTAAATAAAGCCTAAACCAGATAAACATAGTATCGTCAGTATTTTATCGCAGTGAGACGTTTTGTCGATAAAGCAGGTTTTTTACTTTCTTTATTTGTCACTATCGAAAAATTAGAAAAATTTATAAATAAACAAGAACTGCTTTTAAAATAAATTCAATAAAAAATGTTTCAAAATATTGCATAGTTTCCGCGAAATACAAGAACAAAAGTTTACAAAACATACTCACTGGCACTGTGAGTATGTGGATTGGGCTTAAGAAATGTTGTTTAAAAATTCTTACTTAAGAAATATTTAAGAAGCAAATCGATCTTAGTTCTGGCTATAAAGCCTGCCTATATGACACTTGCTAGTTTAAGTATTAATAATCCAAAATAGAATATAGCACGAAATTCCTTATGTGAGAAATAATGTGTGTGAAGAGAGCAACTACATATATCGAAAAACTATCAAACTGTCAAATTGATGTTAATGAAGTGCCCTTCATATGATTTGCATTGATGGTGCAAAAAACTAGAATCTAGAAACTAGCAAGTGTCATATAGGATTAAGAGAAAATTTTCTTGGATTTAATAGTTTGTTAAAGGAATAATTCGTTAATATTACACTCGTAGAAATAAATCTGTAAAAATAGCAGTAAAAGCAACTAAAAATTAGTTAAAAGTGATTTTCCAGAAAGAACTGTTGTTTTTTTTTTCTAAATACTAAAACTAAAATGAAAATGAAAATGACAAATTGTATTTTAAAATCTAAAGAAAATTTTGCTAAATATTAGTAGACTAAAAATAGCAAAAACAAACTGCTATATCTATAATTTTTGTTATTTTTAAGCTAAATTTAGTTGAATGCAAATAGCAGCCTATAATGTTAAATTAGCAGAAATAATTACTAAAAAAAATTGTAAAACTGTAAATTTAACAGGTTTTTTGCTGTTCTTATTTTACTTGTATTTAGCAAAAAAAAATCTGCTAATTTAACAGTTTCTTCTGCAGCATAAATTTTAACTAATTTTTAGTTACTTTTTCTGCTATTTTTACAGATTTATTTCTATGAGTGTACTATTTTGAGGAAATTTCAATATGTTGTAGAAGCAAAAATTCTAAAGGGCTCTTCAACAGGGACGCTACAAAAGTAGAAAGACAGGGACAGCAAACGACGCCATATTTCTTGCCGCTCTTTTGACATTTCTCTTTAGTAAGGTTTGTCATTTCATGATGGAAAGATATACGAGCCAACAACGAGTCGAAATTATTAAAATTTACTACCGAAATTCGGAGTCAGTGGCCTCAACGTTAAGAGCGCTACGTCCAATTTATGGTCGTCATAATGAATGGCTTCGTCAATAAACAAAATATGCGTTATTGGTCAGACAACCGAATATTTTTGGCCCCAATTGGATGATATGGACTTGGAGGACATGTGGTTACAACAGGACGGCGCCATAAGTCACACAGCGAATGTCACAATCAATTTATTGCAAACCAAGTTTGGAGAACGTGTTATCTCACGAAATGGTCCAGTCTATTAGCCGCCTCGGTCGTGCGATTTGACGCCGTTGGACTATTTCCTGTGGGGCTACGTCAAATCTATGGTCTATGCCAACAAGCCAACGACGATTGATGAACTTCGTACGAATATCGGCCGATTTATGCTTGAAAACCGTCGAAAATTGGGTTCAGCGTCTGGACTTCTGCAAGCGTGCCCGTGGTGGCCATGCAAAAGAGATCGATTTCCATACATAATGGCATCGAACGTACTTTCACAGGAATAAAGAATTTCACTGATATCCAAAACCGTTTTTGTTTTATTTAAAAAAACTTTTGTAGCGCTCTTATTGAAGAACCCTTTACGAAGAAAATGTCAGTTTTTGATCACATCAATAATTTAAGTGGTTAAAATATGGAGTACGAATTGGTTAGTCAGAGGTGGAAGAAAATATGAGACAGGTTGATCTTAGATTTCTTTTCCCCATCAAATATCAAAATTTTATACTATTCTGAGCATATAGCATTCCCTGCACGAGGTTTTCTTCAGAAAAAAGGATGCATTTTTCAGAGTTTTCTATAAAAAAACATTTAAAAATTTTATCAAAAGGGAGGGAGATATTTTTAAAAGTCTTTTTTTGTATGAAAAATCGCAAGCATAATGTCGAAAGTATTTTTTTAAGATTAAGGGTTTGAGATGGGGCAAATAAACAGCAAAACATTCCCACCCCAGAAAAATGGTCTAGGTACGCTTATGGGTTGCAATCAAATTGTTTTTATGAATGAATAAGTATTACTTATTTGCTTTGCTGCCAAAAACATTATAAAAATACAAAAAACAGTTTCTATTCAATAAAAATTAAATTTTATTTAAAAAAAAGATAACACATGTACCGCCTTTGATTATAAATATATAATTAACATTTTATTATAATTTTTATAATTTTTATTTTATTTTGAAAATAAAAAGCCTTTAGACCCATTTTTTTTAAATCATAC
The DNA here is from genome assembly GCA_949987735.1 of Leucophora obtusa. Taxonomy (NCBI): domain Eukaryota; kingdom Metazoa; phylum Arthropoda; class Insecta; order Diptera; family Anthomyiidae; genus Leucophora; species Leucophora obtusa. The sequence goes on along the minus strand of OX465295.1, from coordinate 298,668,958 downwards.
TTTTGTTAATTAAAGTTCTACAGCTGGAAGAAAGTCCGTAGAATTTAAAGCAATCCCCACTACATTATCTGTATGATCTGCCACGGGACCAGTCTATTTGCTATTGTATGGCTTTATAGTAGAAGTAAAAATTGACCCCTTGTTTATGATATATTCCACAGATCTTGCCCGGGATAAGCTTTTTTGAAGAGCCGGATCTTTTACGAAACGTTTCTACGGCAGTAAATTACTTGTTTGTATTTTAATTCTGTATGTTTTTTTTACAAACAATGATAACTTTTCCTAAACAAAAAGCCTTTTTTTAATTTACCGGAAATTCTTTTCTCTTTATTGCTCCTTTTGATCGATAAATGGTTGGATTCCGAGTTTCTTATGGTATAAAAATGAATAAATATATCTAAAACAACATTACCTCAGACACACATTTCAATGGAAAAACCCTTAGGATCCAGAAAATACTACAGGTTTTCAAGTATATTTTCCTTGAATATAGAAGATTTTAATATGTTTTTTATTTAAATTGTATTTTTTGTTCACAAAGAAATAAAAAACTAATAAAACAAATTTAATATTTTAATTTGAAATGGTGTATGATATTTTAAAATTCAGTTCCAAGTACCGAACTATTTTTAGTTGAAGTTAGTATTCACATCTGAAGGTATATAATTTCATAACCGAATTATTCAATAATGCCAATCGAATGAAGCGTTAAATTTTTTTCGAATCGAGTTACGCGGTTACCCCCCTATTTTCTGGGTGCAGGAAATATGAAAACACCTATGCATGCTCGCTCAGTTCGTTCTGCGGAAAACATTGCTGTTGTTCGCGATAGTGTGGCAGAAGATCAATCAACCTCGACTCGTCGTCGTGCTCAACAATTGAACATCTCACGAACATCACTGATGCGAATTTTGAATAAAGATTTGAATTTACACGCTTACAAGGTTCAATTGACTCAAGAGCTGAAGCCTACTGACCATTTCAAGCGTCGTCAATACGCCGAATGGTTGGTTGAACAGACAGAAGTGACTGGTGACTTTACAAAGAAAATCATCTTCAGCGACTACAAAATTTTTGAAAAATCGCGATTTTAACGTATTGGCCGCTATAGATGAATACATTTTTTTTATTGAAATATTTTCCTTTTAATTGCTTCCTACTAAGGCATTACATTTATTGAGGTCGATTGTACATTCGGCGACTAAAGTCGCTGAAATAGCAAAAAACCATAAAAACCTATATAAAACGCTAAGTAGTGGTTTAAATATCAAGATAAGCACATCGCATTTACATCGTAAATATGGCCACAGGTCCTGTGCTTACATTTTAACACAAAAAAGTTCATATTAATTGAATTTGAAAAATTTGTTATATAAAAAACTGAATGGACAACCGCCAAACTTTAAAGACATTTAGCGAAAAATCTGTACCATTGATCGAGAAACAAGGTACGCCATTGTAATCAGCATGTCCGAAATATATAGAATTGATTGTCAGAGCTCTATTAATTTTTAAAAGTCAAGATTTTGTCATGCAGTGTAATCCAAGAATAATTATTCAAGAGCTAAAGGATAAAATACTTCGGCACATTAACGACATTGAACCTCAATTATGTCTCAGAGTCACTGCAAATATGGACCATCCGATAGAGGCATGCCACGGAAGCCTTGTCGAGCATTTAGCCAATATTTTGTTTCACACATAATTGTCATAGATCCTTCTATCATAGTAAAAAATATTAAGATAATTCCCTGAAAACGTTTTGTTTTATTTACAATTAACATCGTACGTTTTGGTTGGACCACCCTTTATTTTCTTTAATATTCATCGGATCGTCAACATTTAAATTGCATCGGAGATGGTACACACCTCTACATTGTGGAAATCAATTTTTTTAATGTCAAAAGAAAAAAATTGCCGTTCGCCCATCTCTACTAAGCAACGCTGCTGAATACACAAAAACGCCTAAAAGTATGCTCACATTTTTTATATTCAAACTTCATTACTTTTGTAAGTGTTGCCACATTTTTAAAAAATTTGGTTTATTTTCCATTTTAGGAAGTTTTTTGCTTCTCCTGTAAAGTTTGTTAAATGTAACTTACGGCTTTTTTGATTTCATATGACGACATATTCTCTGCATTAGTTTTGAAAAATTAAATTTCATAACAATCACCCCTGTTCTGAGTTCAAAAACTTTTTAATTAGAGTGGATTTGGAAAATCACACTGAATTAAAAATTTCGGAAATTTGCTGTTTCGAACAAATTTTAGAATTTTTAAACAAAGTTTTAGATAAATTTTATAGAATAATTGTTGCAAAAAATGTATATATTCGTTTTACTTTTGCCAAGCTTTTTCTACAAGAAATAAAATAATTCGGATGTGGATCACAGAACAGCAAACAAATTCGGAATGTTTCACTTTAGAATTTTTTTATGTGGATTCGAAACGTAGAACAGCGCCAAATATCTTCGTAACTGCGACCTGTAGCCCGAGAAAATATAATTTTTCTAGGACCTTTATATGGGCACTAGGTCCAAACATGGTTAAAAATACATAACTGTATTTTTGGAAAATGTAAATAGAGTCATAATCTAGACTGAATTACCTTTCTGGTAATATATAAAAATTCAAAATCGATTGGAAAATATTTAAGTAATTGCAATTTCCTCAGACCATTGTGGGGTTAAAATGATATAAATTATGGAAATCGTAAAAAAGAAAATATTTTTGTCAAAAATTTACAATGTTATACTCTAGTTTCATTTCTAAGATCCACAAATATTCAGATATAATTTTTGTCTTTCTTGGGTTATGATAACCTGGCTCCAGGTATGGCCAAAGATGGGATTTTTTTTTATAAATTTAGAAAAGTGGTCAACGGACAGAGGTTTATTAAATACACTTTAGAGAATAATTCAAAATTGAAAATTACACATATCCCTCTTTTATTAACTTAAAAATGACGGCGTTTTAAATTTGAAAATTTTAGAGAAAAGTGTGATTTTGGCCAATAATTTAGATAATAGTATTAATTTTTGTGTTTTTAGCTAGCTGCAGCAAAATCACTTGGGATTTCTTTTAATTCTGATACAAGAGATTGTTTTCCGAAAACTTTGCAAAACTCTGACAACGTTAACCCTTTCTGTACCAAAGTCAAATGTGAAATTTTTCGATTTTTCCTGGAAGTATATCAAAACAGTGTGTTATTTCTTGCGGAATTTGGTGAAAGTTGTCCAAATAACTCTGTTAACACCAAATTTTATACATAGTAATAAAAAATTAGAAATTAACCCTAATAGGCACATGGGGTCAAAATGACCCCAAATTTTTGAAATTTAAGTGTCATTCTACATGAAAATCGATATAAAAACCTTTAACTAAGCATTTTCTAGAAGCAGAAAAAATTAACCTATTTGAGAGCATTGTATCAAAATGACCCATTTTTTATGTTAATTAATTCTGGTTGGCAGAAAAATTTCAGTAGAAGTCCATTTAAATGTCAGAAATATGTTTTATAATATATGCAACAAAGGTTGCTGGTTCGAGCCCCAACCAAGGCAACATCAATTTATGAAAAACAATAATATGTATGAGTTTTTTCTATCCCTCATACATATCGCAGCGTCCTCCTTCGGTGTTCCCATAGCACTTAACCCTACCGAAGTAAAATAATATAACAGGGCATGAACTAAACAGCTTCAACAAAGTTCGCCAACCCTTCTTCAGATGGCGCGCAACAACTGTTTTAAGATTCAACATCTCGCGCAATAATAGGTTGCCGTATTTGAAGCCATTCATCTTTCACCACCTTTCACTTCTTCTCTATCCCCTTTCCAAAGAAAGCAACACGTTAATTAATACGAAGAATTTCCTGAGTAATGCTTCACCTTAAAAAAAAAATTGTGTTTATAACTTTTAGAGCAAAAAGGTTTATTATTTTTCTTAACCTCAAACCTACTAAATTAAAATTAATAAAAATGCATATTATTTACAATATTAATTGCAGCTGGTCTATATGCCGCGTTTGAAAAACAACAATGTACTAAAAAACATAAAAATTCCCTGTTGACAGTCCGTCTCCAATATACACAAATTGCCTGCTTTTGAACGTAAAAACCATACGTCAGTGTGGCAACATTTGCGAAAATGGCGACACGGAGGAGATTAGAAGATAAACAAAAAATCTAGAGTAGAATGTTTGTATGTGTCTGTATGTGAAGTAAAAAACAATAACAGAAAACTGAATAGGAAAGAAAACTATGAATTAGCTATACTACATTCAAGGCCTTACTTGGTTTAGATGGCTAAGCCGTCGAACTTTAGTATAGTTACGTTTGTAATGTAGGAATGCACGGGTTCGATTCCTACAGCCGACGGGTTGTTGAAAAATTATCATATAGAAACAATCTAATAATAAAATATAAACAATAATACAATTTAATGGAAAATCACTGATGAAGCCTGTCCATAGAAAAAGGCAGAAACTAGATCTAGTCTGATTTGCAAATTAATGTGTTTATAACTGTTAGAGAAAAAATGTTTATTCTTCTTAACCTCAACCTACTAAGTCAATTTTTTTTTTTTTTTTTTTTGGAAAAGCTCCTTTTAGACCAATTTTTTTTGCTTTCCCAACGCTGGCATATTAGTTCCAGCAAACAATCTAACGGACTGGGTTCAAATTACGGTAGAACTAAAAAAAAATTACATATGAATAAATTCTATTTTGGCAAATATATTTCAAGACATATTTATTGGTTTTGCCGACGTTGAAAATTTTGTTTTCTCAGTGCTTTCCCAGCGCTTTTTGAACAGCCGATCCTTTTGTCTAATGATGTTATTATTTTGGGAATGGGCAGCACTTTTTGCCAGTACTTGTACCACCTGTTAAAGTGCCTTGCCGCCATTACTTTCCCGTTTGTAAAATTAAATTTAACATTCATAACTATGGTTCAGCGTTTAACTTCCCAGGTGGAAATTATGTGTGGTAACAAAAAAGAAGTACTGGCAAAGCGCAATTAGACCGCGGTCTTACAAAAAGAAGTACTGACAAAGCACTAAATTTGGACGCCTTCCCAACGCTTTAAAAGGGTGAATTCTCAGCCCTTGTTTTCCTATAACATTATTTTGTTTTTGAAAAAGAAACTCCAAAAGAGTGAATATTTCAATAATTTTTGACTCCACAATACAATAACTTCAAGAATAGTCTATTTTTAGATTAATTTAAAATTCTGCAGTGATGAGGGCTCATAATTTAGTGGCAGGGAAAACACTTGATTTTTATGTTTCTTGGTGCTTTCTCAATACTTTGCAAAGCATTAAATAGATCGGTGGTAAGTATCATTTGGGTGTCAGGAAAGCACTTTAATTTTTTTATTTGAGAGTTGGCAAAGCATTTGATTTTTATGTTTATGGGTGCTTTCCCAGGGCTTGGTAAAGCATTGGCACCACCGTGGAACGGTGTTATCATTTGGACGTTGGGAAAGCGCTGTTAACAAGCACTCATACCACCCATTTCGGTGCTTTGCCAGTGCTGGCCCCTTTGTAATTTTCTACCTGGGTTTGTTTATTTCGACATTAGTTAGCGTGTGTCTTAGAATTTGACTACTTAAGCCCCGTTCACATTATCACACAAGTGCTTATATTTTTCTTCACACAAGTATGACAAAAAGTATGCTGAAATTGTCTGGTTGTCAAAAAAGTATAAAAGAAAATCTGTTCAGTGTTCAGACTGTTATCGACACACACAACAAATAAATTAAAACAGTTATATTTTCTTCTATTATTACTTTTTTCCACCACTAGGTGGCTTTAATCTTTGTTTAACATTTATGTGTGAATAACACAACACTTCTGTTAAGACAAGTGGTAACTTTATGAAATATTTCAAAAAATAATCTTGTCAAAAAAGTGTGACCGTATTTTAAAATGTGTGCACCCATTTTGGCATGTGTGTAACGAACAGTGTTCGCACTATTATACATTTTCGTTATACAACACATTTCTGACATGTATAACACACTTGTTTGATAATCTAAACGGGGCTTTGACATTAAACTTTGACATTAAACTGGGAAGAAATAGCAATCGTTTCTCCAGAAAAAAAATCATACTTACATTTCTGTGAAAAATAAAATAAATACAAATTTTTATTTATATATTTTTAATAGGAATTTATATAAATTCCACATTTTGTATTTCAAATAAAAAAGCCAACTTTATTTTTGATGGAATTTTACAAAACCTTTTTGTTTTATAAATGTGAAAATTAAAAACATGATGTTTTTATAAATATATTTTTTTAAAAATTCTTAAAGAAGATGGTGTATATTCAAAAAAAAGAATTTAAAAAAAGAAACAAAAAACTTCAGTAAAGTAAAATATAGATTTTCTTTCTTTGATATTTGATAGTTTCAACAAAATATTTTATAAGGATGATGCATCATAATTTTGGTTTTGTAACTAATTTTTATGTAGATTTTGTAGTATTATTATTAAAGAATGGGTGTTTCAATGAAAGTCCCAAAAAATAATAAGAAAAATAAATGAAAATCCAGTATGTAAATAAAAAAAATGTAATACACAATTTTTGTTAAGTTTGTTTGGAGTTCTTTATGTTTTTTTTTTTTATTAGGGAAATTTGTACAAAAAAAATTATAAACTATAAAGTGTAAAAATAAAAAACACAAACTTTTTATATTATATGAGAAGTTTTATAAACTAAGTGTAAAATTAAAATTAATTCAACAAAAAAGCAAACTAAAAAAAAATACCGCTACAGTAAAATGCTAAAGGGTTTTATAAAGGTGGCGGAGCAGACGAAAAACAGTTTATGTTAAAATTCAATAAATTAAAGCATTTTTTTTTTCACTTAATCTACCAACTAACTTAACAAACTTTGCCAGTAAGCTGGTTTAGTTATTAATTCTCTTTTACTTTCTTCTTGCAAGTTTTTCTTTTTTATTTAGTAAAACAACGTCTAAAGAAAAATTTTAGACTGGAATATTGAGAATATGATAATAAATCTAAGAAAAAATTATATTAGAGTTTAAAAACAAGCTTTTATGTTTTGATTCAAAAACGAAAAAGAAAATCAAAGGAAATTCTAACTTACACATTTTATTAAGGCCCCAAAGCTGGGCGCCATTTATAAGTAAAATTTTTAGAGTAGTTTCCTTTTTTAAGAACTCATAGACTGAATAGTTTTTCCATTTAGTCGTTGGGAAGGAGGCCATTGTACTAACAAAACTGTTTAGCCTTAGGATGGACACCAAATTAAGAACTGTTGCGTCTTTTAAGTTCTCAAAATTGTGTTTTTAGTATTCTTGTTAATGATTTTTCTCTGATTTTGTTATCTTTAAAGCTGGTTTTTTTTAACATAATTTTATTTGAGATCTATTTACTGCAGCCATTTCTTACAAACGCCCTTTTTAGCTGCTTACTCGCAAAATTTGTTAACAAGTTTCACAATTTTGTTTTTCTTAGAATTTGTAGGCGTTTGGGGATTTTTAAGACAAAAACAAAGTCTTGAATACAGTTGTTTTATATGAGTGTGTGCATATGTGTTTGTTAAACAAAATATAAACAAAACTTTTATTTCAAAAAGAGCATTTCTTTATAAATATCCATAAAATTGTAAAACTTTAAGCAATATTAAATTAAGTTTATAATTAAATGAAATATTTACTGCTCAACAAAAAGTTTTATTTGTAAAGAAATTGCAATTATAAAAAAAGTAAATTTGTTCATTTTTATGTTGACGACAAAAATGAACAAAAAAAAAATTAAATAAAAAATTAAATATTTAAACAACATGTTTACAAATATAGAAAAAAGTAGAGTATAAGAACAAAATCTTAATAAGTTGTAGAAAACTTTAGCAAACATATTTAAAAAGCAATTTAAACCAAACACATTTTTTTTAAATTGCGAAAAAATATATTGAAAATTTACCAAAAATTATTATGTTTAAGTCTTTTATAACTGGAAATTATAAATTAAACTTAAAGATTTGTTTTTAATTGACAAATTTAAATTAAATTTAAAAATTTTTTTAAATTTTTTAAAAATTTTAAATTGGAAAAATTTTATAAATTTTAAAGCATTTTTTATTATTTTTAAAATATGTTTTTATTTGAAAACATATTTTTTTTTATTTTAAAATATTTTTTATTTTTGATTTTCGGATTTTTTAAATTTAAAAAATATTTTAAATTTAAAAAATATTTTAAATTTAAAAAATATTTTAAATTAAAAAATATTTTACATTAAAAAAATATTTAGAAAATTTATTTCAAATTTTAAAAAACTATTTAAATTTTTTTTTATTTATTTAAAAAAGCTGTTTTAATTAATGTTTTTTGTTTTAAAAACAACGTTTTAAACTTTTTAAAAAAATGTTAATTTTTATAGTTTTTTTAATTCGAAAAAAAAAATTTTTTTTTTCAATTTGAAAACATTTATTTTAATTTTTTTCTTTTGTTTTTTGTGAATTGGAAAAAAAATTAATATTAAAACACAATTCCACATGAAAAAGATTATTTTTTTAACTTTCATTATGAAAATATTCGAAAATTAAAAAAAAAATCATATTTTAAAAAAACCTTTTAAATTTAAAAAATCAGATAATTTAATTATAAAAGTAAATAAATTAAAAATTGTTTTCAATTATCCACCTTCAAAATTTAATTATAAATTCCAGTATTTTGGATATTTATAACTTTTTTAAAATTAATATTTTAAATTGTTCTTAAAAGGTGTTAAAAATGTTTGTTTTTTACTACTACCTTTTTTTTAATCGGAAAATTGTTTAGACTTTAAAAAAATTATATTTTTTTTTCTGCCAAAATCCATAACATCTTTCTGAAAGAATATTTTTACAGAAATCTCTTTAGGAATTTGTACTTTTTTTCCAATAAAAAAAGAAAAAAGTATTTCTTCTTTTTCTATCAAAACTTTTATAGTAAAGAAAACATTTGATTTTTGTGTTCTGTTTAAAGATTTTGTTTTAATTAATAATAATATAGAGGTCTAAGAAAAAACAAATAGTACGGTATTTTTTTTATAAATAAAAAACAAATTATTTAAGAAATTTTTTAGTTCTATGGTTTTTTTTTTTAATATAGACATATTTTTGTTGAGAAAAGAAAAAAACAAACATTGAAACACTCAGAAACTATTATATGAATTAAATTTATGTTGGTTGTAGTTAGATTTTAGAATTATATATAAATTTTGTAATTTTTTCAATATATTTTTTTTTCGTTTTGTATCAATATATTTTTTTTAAGATTTTTATAAAATTTTTTATATTTTTTGGGTTTTTTTTTCTAAAGATTTATTTTTTTCCACTTAATTGTAGGGCTAGTAGTAAATTATATAAATTTTTATTTTTATTGTTTTATATTTATTTTATGATGAGCGAACCCAAATTATATATTCACAAGAAGAGTGTTTTAAAACACGAACTTTTTAGAACAAAAAAACGCTCAGAGCATATTTCAAATCAATGAAATAGTTTGTTGCTGTAGTATCTTAGAAATTTTCAATCTTTTATACTTTTTTCTAGAATTTGTTTTCCATTCTTTTCTAGCAAACTACTTTAATTGAGCTGTTTAAATTTTTTTTAACAGATGTTGTTTCGTTTTAATGTTTTAGGGTTGGATCTGCATCAATCCTGGTATATGATGGTCCGCTTCCAAAGTTTTTTTTTATAAATTTTTTTGTTGATTTTTTTTTTGAATTTTTCGCTATTGCTATAATAAAATTTGGATATTTAAACTTATTATGGTAATCATCTTAACATATCATGTTTTTTTTTGTTGATTTTTTTATTTTTCTGTGTATCATTAAAAGTTAATTATTTTTATATACTCCTGATACTCTGGTTAAAAAAAAAAAATAATTATGATGCACTTCTTCATTTTCATCTTTACAAAAAAATATACACGCATCTCCTGTTTTTCAGTTTTTTAGATTTTCTTAAAATTCTTAGTACGAGTTCATATTAGAGAAAGAGTAAATTTAAAATCTTGCAGGATATGTTTTTTGTTGTTGTAATGTAGTGATGCTCTCATGTTATTTGTTAAATTTTAAGTTTTTGTTTTTTGTTTCATCCTCTTTCGTATTTAGTTGCTTTTCCAAAACTTTTTCTTTAGCATTTTTATGTTTGGATTTCCCTTAACGCTGATATTGTTTCCCGTTAAGTTTTCTTGGAATTTTTCTTTTTCTTCTTTTAGTTTTAATCCTTTACTACTAAATACGGCTGAAAGGGCAATTTTTTTGTTTTGTTTAAAAATAAAAAAAATTCGTAGCATATTGATCCTGTTTATGCTCTTCTGCTTGTTGTTGTAGTTGTAAACTCGTACTAACATTGTTCGAAAATTGGAATTATGGGCGAAGTTGGCCAGTCCTCCTCTTCCTCGGAACTAATACTTTCGGTTCTATAAATAAATGAAATTAGAAAATATTATTAATAAAAATTTAAGGTTTTGATTTTTTTTTTAAAGATTGCAAGGATAATATTAAAATAACTTTTCAATCAGTACCCTATTTGAATGAGGGGTCAATTGCACCCATAGTATCTATCCCTAACTGGCTAAAGCAGGACTTATCACAGAATGTCCCAAAAAATGTATAAAATATAACTCATTTTGTGTCAGTTCCTTTTGGGTTTGTTTGGTGACATTTTTTTTTTAGGTCATTTAGGTGTCATGTCTTTTTAAGATAGTCCTGTATGTTGCTCTTACAATTAGTCCTCTGTCACCTTGGAAAGAAGGCGTATCTTTTACACATGGTTTGTGTCTTTAATAACTTATATGGCATTTTGGGGGGTAAAGATCTGTCATTTATTCTCACTTAGCCACTGAAGGAAACAACAAAGTTTCTTTTGCTTCGAAAATGTCAACTTTGCTTTACTACTTCAATTTGAAAAAAAGTGCAACTGAAGGCCATCGATTGCTCACCGAAGCTTATCCTGGGGGGTTATTACGTAAGCGGATTCGAAAAATATTGTTCGAATTCGGAAATTTTAAAACTCTTGTAAAAAGATATCCGTTCTTGAAAGTCCAACTGTTTTTTTACTTTTACTTTTTTACTAGACATTGCCTACACGTTTTCAACATTTTCCTTTACTAAAACAATTTTCTGTTACTGAATTTTTAATGTGGAAATTCGGTTCGAAAGCGATTTCTTTTCGAATCGAATTACATAACCCCCCTGAATATGTTGCATCGATTTCAACGTGCGACAGATGGTTTGTGCGGTTCAGAAGTGGTGATTTTGACACGGAAGACAAAGACTCTGGGCGGTCAGCCAAAAAAGTTCGAAGACGAACTTTCAAAATCATTGCGAGTCACTGAAGCAGCAATTTCAAAACGTTTGCAAGCAGCAGGATTCATTAAAAAGCAACGAAATTGAGTATCACACGAGTTAAATCCGAGAGACGTGGAAAGATGATTTTTGCATTGAATCATTACTGACGATGAAAAATGGATCCATTACAACAACCCGAAGCGCAAGAATACGTATGTGAAGCCCGGCCAACCAGCCAAATCAATGCCAAAGCCGAATATCCATGGCGCCAAGGAACAGAAGGTTTCCACCTACTATGAGCTGCTGAAATCGGGAACCTGTACGGAACACAATTGATTCGTTTGAAGCGAGCATTGGCCGAAAAATGATTCGTTCTTGGCCTTAGAGCGGAATACTTATGTTAACAGAAAGAGGGGAAAAGGTCATAGCTAACGATGGCGAATGCTTTGAATACACTTATATTGTACCAATGTTTCACAATAAACACCCAAAATTTGCCAAAAAAAAAAAAAAAAAAAAAAAAAAAAAAAATTGCGCAATTTTAAGTTATACACTCAATAACAGCAGTAGTATTATGAATAAAACTCATGTTAACGATGTCAAATTTTCATTACAAATACTGCTGTGTTTTTTTAGAGAAAAGTTCAGTAAAAGCTTCACAGAATAGTTAGAATCTAACAAGGAAGGTAGGTCTGTGCACGTGGTTCACACAGATTTCGATGAAATTTGGATATGTGATAGAGCAGACAGAAAAAAGTATGTGCACCTTTTTAGCGGCCCAATCACAAGGCTGAGGGTTACAAAATGTGGTCAAAAATTACCCCGTTCTTAGTTTTTTGGATTGTTCAAGTGGTGTAGCAAATGAAAGGTATTCTGAAGATTTTAATTGGTGTACTAAAAATATTAAAAACAAAAGTTGCAAATAACTCTAAAACTCATTTTTCCTTTCTAAATATAAATTTGGGCTGATATGTTTAGAACAGACATTTTCCAAATTTTGTCCCGTCTAGCACATATCCAAATTTCATCGAAATTTAAAGGAACTTACAAACAGTCTCTACGTGGTAGGGGATGTTCTTTACGAAAAAGTTTATAGAATCAATTTTTTTTTTATTGTAAAACGCCTTTGGAAATAAATAACTCCTTTGAATGTTAGCGATTTTCAAAAATAAAGTCTGCAGAATATTAGAATTTTTTATAAGAAAAAGTTTTTGTTCTCATTTGGAAAAAGTTATCAAAAACCTTGTTTTTTTATAAAAATATATTATAATTTTAAGGTTTTATTAAAGTAAAGCTCTCAGAATCTCAGTTAAAAATGAAAAGTTTTAGAAAATCTGAAGCCTTTTAAAATTCCTGTGGTGGGATTAAAATAACAAAAGCATTTTAAGATTATAAATTTGTTAGGTAGAAATATTCCAATTACCGAAACAACAATTTTATACCTTTAAACCGTATAATTTTATACCTAAAACCCGTATATGTTTTTGTTTTCTTAACGAAATAGGTTATCATTATAAACAATAATAACATAGATTCGCTAAACAAAAACACAATTACACATATTCTAATATGATTAAACAACACTCCAGACAAAGAGGCGATGGCCATATAAAATTACTAAATTGTTAATGAAAAGCACTTCAAAAAAATTACAACATACACTAAATCGTATGAAAGAAAGTTAATAAAAAAACCTATTAACAAATAAAAAAAAAACCCCCAACCGTCGTAAATTATAAGATAACAATACATCATAAAACGTGTATGTAGGTAATTGGGGGGAAAAGAAATATTGATATAATTCATTAATAATAAACAAATTTTTTTTGTAAACAAAAAATAAATATAATTTTTAAAAACATTAAAACTGAAATGGATACATTCATAGACCAATTACCAGGTAATAATCCTTTTAGTTTTTAAGTAAAATCGCTATAACGACTATTTTTGAAACATTTAACAGTCAAGTAATACTTATATTTTGAAATTTCATAATTTCTGAAATACAAATGTTAATTTCTGAAATACAATTGATAAATATGAATATCAATTGATAATTTCTGAAAAACAAGTGAAAATTGTGTAGTACCAAAGTGAAAGTTTGGCGACAATTGCCCCCATCCCTATGACATCTCCATACTAAATTCTACAGTTGTTTGTATTGAGAATCAGAACTCGTACTAGTTGTCTGGTTCAAATAAATTATTACGTAATTGGTTCTGAACTAGTATTTTTTGCTAATGGGGGTGTTGGGTGTTATTTTCAATGTTAGCAAAAAAATAATTATACACGATTTTAGAAGCAATGCAGAACAAGACACACAATTTCTACTCTCTTCTTTCCCTTCTAAAAAATACAATACCCGGTATAAACCAAAACCTACCCATTCAGAAATCGTCAGTGGTACAAAAAATCAAGTACTGACTGACATATCATCAAGTACTGGTAACCGCGGTCTTAAAAATAAATTACTGGCAGAACACTCATTTGGTACGCCTTGCCAGCGTTTGCAAAATGCGTTTTGCCAGTCTTTGTTTTACAAAAATTTCGGTGGTTTATAAAAAAAAACCACTGGCAAAGAATGGGCTTACGAGTGATATGCCAACGTTTCCAACCAGTGGTTATCCAGTGCAACCTATTAAGAAATTGCAGCTGTACAAAAATTAGTTCACTGATAAAGCAATGATTTTATAAAAAAGATGACGCTTCGTTCAAAAAAGGTTTGTAGTCAAAAGGTTCCTAGTTCAAATCCGGTTGCAAGCAAAATTTTTTTTTTTTGATTTTTCTTAATTTAAAATTTTTGTTTTATAAAATCAATTTTTTTGTTTATGGAAAAGCTCTTTTTTTTTTGTTTTCTCAATGCTGACGGCCTGGGTTCAAATCACGGCAGGACCAAAAAAAATACGTATGAACTTTTTTTAAATTTTATTTTGGAACATATATTTTTAGACCAGCAGCGTTTTGCCAACGTTCAAAAAATTGTTTTCTCCTGTGCATTTCCGGCGCTTTTTGAACAGCCGGTCCTTTTGTCTACTGATGTTATCAATTTGGGAATGGGAAAGCAATTTTTGCCAGTACTTGTACCACCTGTTAATGTGCTTTGCCATCGCTTTCCCGTTTGTATTTTTCTGACTAAAAATACAATCTGAAATACAAATTTTATATCTTTTTTATTTTAAATTAATTTTTGTCGTTTATTTAACCTTCTTTTTCAATTTTTAATTTCACAATTTTCTTGAGCGTAAGGTTTGCTTTTTATATATAAAAATTCTTTATTTTCGATATTTCGCTACTCCATTGTGTAGCATCTTCAGGAAATAACAATTAATTATTAATTTAGCGAAATATCGAAAATAAAGAATTTTTATATATAAAAAACAAACCTTACGCTCAAGAAAATTGTGAAATTAAATTAATTTTATATGAATTTACTATTATGTGTGGTAACAAAAAAGAAGCACTGGCAGAGCGCAAGTAGACCGCGGTCTTACAAAAAGAAGTACTGGCAAAGCACTAAATTTGGACGCTTTCCCAACGCTTGAAAAGGCTGAATTCCCAGCGCTTGTTTTCCTATAATATTATTTTGTTTTTGAAAAAGATACTCTAAGAATGGACATTTAAATAATTTTTGACTCCACAATACAATAACTCCAAGAATCGTCTATTTTTAGAGTAATTTAAAATTCTTCAGTGATGAGGGCTCATAATTTGGTGGCAAGGAAAAAACACTTGATTTTTATATTTTTTGGTGCTATCATTTGGGTGTCAGGAAAGCACTTTAATTTTTTTATTTGAGCGTTGGCAAAGCATTTGATTTTTATGTTTGTGGGTGCTTTCCCAGGGCTTGGTAAAGCATTGGCACCACCGTGGAACGGTGTTATCAGTTGGGCGTTGGGAAAGCGCTGTTAACAAGCACTCATACCACCTATTTCGGTACTTTGCCAGTGCTGGCCCCTTTGTAATTTTCTACCTGGGAAAGTACATTTTTGAATATGCATATTTTAAAATCGTTGTTTTTTAGGAATTAGCAATTCAATTATCTAAAACTTAGTTGATTAAAAAATATGTGTTTTAAATATTTGAGTTCATCTGAGATTTACAACTTAAGATTTGTCACAGACTTCTCAATTTTTAGGTATTAAAAAAAATCAACATTTTTCAGTTTTAGTCAATTTTTTTCGTAAAATTAAAAAAGAAACAATGGAATTTTTTTGATAAATTGAGTAGCCAGTGATGTTTAATAAAGGTATGAATTAAAGTATTAGATATTCGTATTGACATAGGTTATATATAAACAAAATTGTGAAAGAGAAAATTCAACTTTAAACACACGTATTGGAAATATTATCGCAGCTGTGAAAATGTGCAATATATCAAATTAAAGCGCACATTTCATCATATTGTATATTGATGTAAAAAAAATAGTCTTCTTACTTTCAATTTTGTATTTTTTTGCAATAAGTTTAAAACAAAATTTAATTTTCCTACGTTTTGCAAATATTTCTTAAACTAAAGCTAACTTTAAAATTCTAGGGTCATATTCGTAATATGCGTGCCAAAGTCTATCAGAAATGATGTGTCGCAATCCCGATGCATCAAATTTTTCTTATTTTGTTGTACTGTGTAATTATTTAACTATTGTTAAGTTAGCCTTCTAATCATATATATGGCACACTATGGACTCGGTTAGGTTTTTTAAATAAAAAAATCCAAACAGATAAAAACAATCTAAATTTAGAACAAAAAAATTAGAGCATTGAACTTGAAAAACTTGCTGATACTAACAAAATATAAATATTATAAACGTATGATAGGAAATTTTTAAAACTATGTTAGTCACATATTAATTTCTTTAAATTGTAGAATAACAAAAATAACATTTGTTTCATGCATGATTTGATATCATTTAATTTGTTTTTAGCAAAAAAGAAATGGGAAAAAATAACAAAGTTTAGAAGCCGATTTTTTTTTTGTATTGAAGTACATTTAGCCTAATTTTTCCAATGTACAATTAGCTACATACTGTGACTTTGACATAATTGTTGCTGCTTTCGATATAAAATTTTAATTTAACTGTTCGGTAAAGTTTTAATGAACAATCAGCAATCGGGCCTTAGTAATTAAAAAACAATAAAGTATAAAATTGTTTAAAAAAACAAATTTTTAGAAAATCATATTAATGTTTTTTTTAAATATTTTTATCAAATTTGTAACAAAAAAAATTAGAAAAACAATAAAATTAATGAAATACTTGTCTATGTATTTACCTAATACTATTTTCGTTTACATATTAAATTTGTTTTTTTTTTTAGTAAATCAATTGGCTGACATAAACACAATACTTTTTATAAACTTTTCAACACACGCCTCTTATATTTTACGAAAACAACATAAACAGTTACTCACAAAATTAAAAGGACCGTAATCAAAATATGTATAATTTTTCTATATGAAGATATTCTCACAACATGAATAATTTTCTTTTGGAAAAATTAATTAAAATCTACTTAAATCTAGTAAAGATAATTTTCTTAAAATCTAAAGACTTTGTAATTATTTTGTAAATATTTTTGTTGTCAGTAACTGTATATTTATATTGTTTTATGATATATTGAAAACCCGCCAGCGTGCGTGTGTGTTGTTGTTCCCTATTTAGGCCTCAGCAAATTCATAAAAATAAAAACAAATACAAAAATACGTCTCTGGTCATATGATAATGTTAATCACAAACTACAGACGAAAACAAAAATGGTTGAAAGCGTATTTTTTGGAAACAATATAAAAAAAATTGTTGGTTTTTTTAGGTGGAATAATTTATTAGAAACTTGTTTGCGTCAAAGCAAAATTTTGTTGTTTTTTGTTTTTTCTCTTTAAAGAAATGCAAAAATATTCGTATGTATTTACTTTTTACTAAAAAAAAAACATACACACGCACTTGGTCGTACATTTATTTTGTACCAAATAATAAAGTTTGTTATTAACCCATAAAGAAAAATTGGTAAATGTTGGAGAAAGGAATAGACATTTTTAAACAACTTACACTTAATCTATTGCTCCTTGTCTTAAATGAGATGATATTATTGCCAAATGTTTGGCATTGACATTTAGGGATACATATAAACAAAATGATTTATAGCTATCGCTATTATAAATATTATTATTATTAATTTAACACATAGGCCAAAAAGTCGTTATCGAGAAAAACGATGTTGTTTGCAAAATTGGCAGTTACATCAAAGTTGATACTGGATATGTCAGATAAGATTTGAGAAACGCGTTTCGGCATCAGAAAGAGGATATACACATTTTATGTAATCCATTCCTAACTCAATTTTTTTCAAAAATTGTTAGTAGATCAAACCAATAACAATCTAACGCTATATTGACGAAACTCCTAATAACTCAGGGTGAATCAGTTGCGCCAAATTAAAAAAAATCCAGTGTCCAAACGGCCACTTTTATAGTAAGAACTAAGGGAGATTTTTTTTTTATAAAATTTTACTTCAGTCAGAAATTTTCAAACAAAATTTCTAACTTAATAGACATTTAAGAGTAAAATCGTTCTTATTTCTGACTGTAAAATTTACCCTAAGACCTTTATGAGGTTTACCTGTTTAATTTTGGAAATAAATTTTAGTTTTGTCTTCCAATAATATATATTGGAAGACAAAATACTGGACCATTTGTTTAAAGATCGAGGAAGTTTTAGGGTTTTTTTTGCAATTACTTTTACTTCTTATGGGAATTTTCTTTTATATTTTTGAAGAACTTGGAAATATTTCAAACAATGTTTTAAATATACATTAGATTTCAACATTATTAGGAATTGTATCTTATATTTATAAAGGAGAGTCTTTTAAATAATTTCTCAACAAAACATTCGCTTATTCTTAAAGCTTTTTTGATTTTTCTTATTTTTGTAATACAGAGAAAGAATTTACAAAATTCTAATTAAATCACTAAACATCTTTATCGGATAAAATTCGACTCACTCACTCGACTACGACAACCGTAATAAGACCGAATATAAATTTATTTGCAAATTTAAATGGGTTAAGGAAAAAACTGTTGTTTAAAAGGATTAAAAAACTACCCTTTGATTTCTTGCAATCCCATTAAATCAAAATAATTATAAACAAATACAAAAAAAAAAGAAATTCTTTAAAAAAACTTACCTTGATCGTAAACCATCATCCATAGAATTAGTAATGTCTTCATCAATAGTATGCAGGTCGGTTGAAAAACGATTAGTAGGACGTAAAACACGCAAAGTACGGCTAGATAATTTCCAAACCAAGCGTTGTTTATAGGGTTGTTTATTTTGACCATTATAATGGGACAAAATACCCGAAACAATACTAAAACCGCAGGTGAAAACACGATCGGGAATCTGAAAATGTGTAAAATAAAAAATTTAAATTTTTTTTTTGCTTTTTCCTATTAGATGCTGTTCCAATCTACCCTCATAAATTTTTGCAAAAAGAGTATATATTCAAAGACATGCTTCAATTCGGGGCTGCCACGAGTATATGATTCCTTAATATGGAAATCTAAATGCAGGCATATCAATACCAAAGCTAAAGTAGAAGGTGTTATAACTGTTGTTTTCACATCACACAGCAATATTTCCAAGCGATTTTCCAATTCTTCCAATATAATAAGTTGTTTATAGAATTCAAAGAATTGACCGCCAATTTCCTTGGCTACATTACGGAACAAAGCAAAGTAAATGCGTAAAAAACTGACCGAAGTAATGGGTGTACGACCCATTTCTACGCCCAATTTAAGACCAATTACACCAGCCATGCGTTCCAAATCGCCAGCGGTACAACCACACTAAAAGGAATGAGAGATTTTTTTTTATCAGTTTTGCCATAATTTAAGGTTTTTCAGTTGTTTTTACCAACCTGTGATATTGTAACCAAGTCATCGGCGGGTAGAGGCTTCAAATTTAATTGTTTTACTGCCAAATGCAGAGAGGCAACGCTCATGCAGGCCATATGCTTGGGCTTAACAGCCATACGATCCAGAAAACGATCCACTAAACTCATGGCAGAAAATAAAACATCGGAGGGCAGCTCATACCAAATTTTAAGGCAACGTAAAACATAAGCGGAGCCATCACGACCACCAGCTGTAACTTCACGCTAAAAGAAATAAAAAGAAAAATAAACTAATGAATAAGAAAAAAATTTTTCAAAAGAAAATTAATAGAAAATAAGAATTTTGTATTGCAAAGTCTCAAACCAAATGAAAATAGTAAAAATTACTCAAAAACCATCATAATTTCCATTTTTATTAAAATTAAAAAATGTTTGTTTTAAATTTAAAAATTTTTAATTTTTACTTTAAAAGTTTTTACTTCGATTTTAAAATGTACACATATGGTCAAAATAATAAGTACACGTGCTTATTTTTTCTTTATGTTTAATTTTAGAATTACTTTAACGGAAAGTAAACATGGCAATTATTTTTTATTTAAATAACTTTAATATGGCAATGCCTCTAAAAGTAAAAACAAAACTGGTGCTTCCCCGTTGTTTTGATTGTGTGTTAGTTTTGTACAGTTGTGATTTCGGTACTTGGTCAAAATAATAAATACATTGCTAAATTCTTTAATATTTTCGCAGTCTGCTCTAATTTTTTGGGAAGGCTAGTTATTTTACTGTTGTTTATCTTTATTCATAACGAAATATATAGTAAAAAAAAATCAGCGATGGGTCGAAAAAGTCATTGTTCTCCGGAAGAGAGAAAAATTGTTTCAAGACTGAGAAAAAGTGGCCAAAGTCTTCATTCTATAGCAGAAACTATTAATCGGTCGCTATTTTTTTTATACAAAATGCTTTAAAGCCTAAAAACCCCGTCGAAACTCGCGGAAGACCCAAAAAACTTCAAAAACAACAGATATCCGTATTGTAACTTTTGCGAAGAAGGACCCATTTGTGTCTTCAAGAGCGATTTCAGCAGATATTGGAAATGTAATTTCATCGCGAACGGTTCGTCGTAGACTACAAGAAGCTCATTTACCAGGACGGATAGCCAGAAGAGTCCATTTGCTTAGACTAAAAAATTTAATGGCTAGGTTGGCGTTTGCAAGAAGTCATTCCAATTGGCGAAACATTTTGTGGAGATGAAACAAAATTAATTTGGAAACGACTGTGCTCAGAATTTTCAACGCCCTAAGGGTAAGGAATTCCATATTCGTTTTAGGAAGAATAGGGTCCAGCACGGGGGCGGCAATATTATGGTCTGGAGTTGTTTCTAGTGGTACGGTGTCGAACCGATGCATCGAATTACCGACACTATGACCAGATTCCGCTACAAAGATATCTTGGAATATCCAGCAGGATAACGATCCAAAGCATAATTCTAAGTTGGTAAAGGATTGGTTCCAAGGCAATCATGTGGCACTTCTTGACTGGCCAAGTCAATCTCCGAGCTTAAACCCCATCGAAAAGGAAGTTTTTAAAAATAAGGATCAGTTATGGAATTTTGTTCAAAAAACTTGGTATGAAATACCAGTAGAGACCTGCAGGAAGCTTATTGCCAGCATGCCAAAATAATTCAAGATAATGGTGAATATATTGGTTTGCTTATTTAACTAAATGTACTTATTATTTTATCCAATTTTTTTTGATTAATTACTTACTTTTTGAACAAGACTGAATTTAATTTTTGTTTTTGGTATTGTTTTAGTATTTATTTTATTTCTAATGTTATAACAAAACAAAATAGTATATGTTTTTTCTTTTAATTTAAATAAATTTTCGGCTACGAGCCTTTAAAAAAATATTTCACGCTGTACTTATTATTTTGACCATATGTGTATATATTTTAATTTGTATTGAACATTCAGAATTGTTCCAAAGTTTTTATTGTATTTTTCAAAAATTAAAGAAAACAAATCTAAAAGAAGACATCATCGCGCCTTAAATGAAATGAAAATATAATTGGAAATTTTTAAAAACAAATCAACAATTTTTATAGCATACGAGCATACCCAGTCAGAAATCGCCAGTGGTACAAAAAATCAAGCACTGGCATACCACTGGGTAACCACGGTATTAAAAATAAATGACTGGCAGAACACTCATTTGGGACGCTTTGCCAGCGTTTGAAAAAAGCGTTTTACCAGTATTTGTTTTACAAAAATTTCGGTGGTTTATAAAAAAAACCACTGGCAAAGAATTGGCTTAGAGTGATATGCCAAGGTTTGCAACCAGTGGTTACCCAGTGCTACCTAGCCAATGCTACCAGGCGTACAAAAATCAATTCACTGGTAGACCAATGATTTTATAAAAATGCTGACGCTTCGTTAAAAAATGTTTGTAGTCAGAAGGTTCCGAGTTCAAATCCGGTTGCATGCAAAAAATTTTTTTTTTTTTTGTTTATAAAATCAATTTTTTTGTTTGTGGGAAAGCTCCTTCAAAACCAACTTTTTTTTTGCCCTCCCAACACTGGCATACTAGTTACAAAAAATTATTTGCCAGCACTAGCATTTTGGCACAGCCAGTAGTTGTCCAGCTATTATCACTCATTTATGTGTTTAGCCATCAAATATTATATGTCTCGTTAGCTCAGTGGGTAGAGCAATCGTCTGCCAATCTGATGGCCTGGGTTCAAATCACGGCAGGACCAAAAAAAATACATATGAACTTTTTTTAAATTTTATTTTGGAAAATATATTTCCAGACCACCTATTTATTTGTTTTGCCAGCGTTTTGCCAACGTTTAAAAATTTTGTTCCTCCAGTGCTTTTCCGGCGCTTTTTGAACAGCCGGTCCTTTTGTCTAATGATGTTATCATTTTGGGAATGGGAAAGCACTTTTTGACAGTACTTGTACCACCTGTTAAAGTGCTTTGCCACCGCTTTCCCGTTTGTATTTTTCTGACTGGGTAACATACTATTTATATTTTGAGCATAATAATGAAAGAACAATTTTTTTTTTTTTTATTGAAAATGTCTTTAATTGTTTTTTAAAATATTTTCCTTTATTATCTATACACTTTTGCATGCGTTCGAACCCCTTGTCATAGCATTTTTTTCACTACGAGCGAGACACCTACAAATAATGCTCAAATGACAAACAGTTCTAGGCAAGGTTAAAAAGGTCAAAAATTTTAAACTTTCCAATGGAAATATCAGCGGGCATCTAACAAGTGTTATAGTGGCCCAGGCTCACAATATAAATAGTTACCCTCGTATTAAGGCAGAAATACACTTTCAATATTTTTGATCAAGTTTTCAAAAATCAACCAATCAGCACATTTTATTTTTAAATACTTTGTTTCGAGTGGTTGATTTTAAAAACATTGATCAATAATAAAAAGTTTTTTGAAAAACAAAAAAAATGTTATAAAATTTTTCAAAGTAAAATTGAAGTGCAAAATTTTTAAATAAAATCAATTTGTAATATTTTCTACAGTTATCAATTAAAATGTCTACCAATACATTTTTTAATACAAATGGAAACTTCCATATAAACAATTTCACTGGAATTCAAGTTGAAATCAAGTTCAATTCCAGCCCTGTTTTCCAGTTTCAAGGCTTGAATACAATTTTATTACATTTTATTTCAATAGCATAATCCAGCAAAAGGGAAACAAAAATTCAAGTTTGAAATATTTTTGTTAAATATACAAATGCTAGCATTTGAAATATACTTTACTTCAAGCAAAATTTAAAGCACTTGAATTTTTAAGACCTATATGCTTATTGGGTTATCATTTAGACCATAAAAATATTGTGAATAAATTTCGATTAAAACTTACCCTTGATTCTTTAGGCAACAATAAGACGGTATGATATTTATCCTGTAGAACATCATATTCCTTAAGAGTATTGTAAAGCTCCTCAGATGACATTGATGTTAATTCATCTTCCAAATTATTATTATTGCTATTGTTCTTCTCATTGTCCGTTAACGAAGGCTCCATGGTTTGGTCCATTAGATTGTTGGTAGGTGTTTTTTGTTGTTGTTGTTCCAGCTCAAATTTCTGATAATCCAAGCTAGCAGCACCCGGTGTTCCATACCGGCCCTCGTCAGACATCCTCATCCGCTCAGTTCGCATCTCTGCAGTGTTGCTGCTACCATTGATAATAGCCGCAGTATTTACAGATTCAGCTGCTGCCACCGCCATCGCCGATGTTGTGGGCATATCGTTCAATTGCGCTGCCAACATTTCCTGGGCTTTAGCCGAGGTTGTAGCCTGCTCTTGATCCATGGGATGATGATAAGCGTCAGCTGAATTGCCTGCTCCTACCAGGTCTTCTTGTTGTGGCTTTAGCGACACAGACATCGATGTACTTTGCTGCATCAACTGCTGCTGCTTCTCCAAAACGCTGTCAAAACCGTAAATGCTGTTATTAAGGTCTTGTTGGTGTTGTTGTTGGTGATGGCTATACAAATGACTGTTACACAACTCCTGGGGAACGTATTGTTGGACGTATTGCTCTTGTTGGTTGTTGTTAAGAGTATTTGTTAAACCACTATCAGCGACGGCGTAATTGGCGGCAGCAGAGTAGCGTACAGGGACAGACATTGTGAGGGCTGGCCTAGTACCTATGTTTAGTTGTGATAGGAAAATTTTTATGTTTTTTTGGAAATTAACAAAAAATTTGAATTTTTCAAAGATTTTAATTACTTTGAAAAAAAGTTTTCTAGGCCGTTAATAGGTTTTTAAATAAATTGTTTGATTTTATTTTCAGCTTGTGTAATTTTTTTTAATAAAAAAAATTACAGCGATATCAGCGAGTAAAATTTAAAAAATAAATAAACTCTCAATCTTTATGTATTTTTTTTTAATATTAAAGAAACTAAATCAAGCTTTAAAACTTTGATTTTCTGTTTAATTTGTTTTTTGACAAGTTACCTTAGTTTTTCCTTGGTTAAAAACGCAAAAGAAACTAAAAGGTGCCCAACCTAGTTATTCTTTAAATATGCAATAAATTTGTTTATATTTTAAAATATAACAAGTTTATTTTTATACCGAAAATAAAATTTATTGTTTGCTACTTGTTTTGTACACACTGGTTAAATGAAAAACAAAAGTTTTTAATTACTTTTGAATATAAAAATAATATTAGCTTCAAAAATACAGTTTTGTTTATATATTTCAAAAACCTTAGTACTATTCTTTATTTGGGTTTTTATTTTAAGTATTCAAACCAAAATTTTAACAATTTGCAAACAACAAACAATGAAAACCCTCACTTTTAATACAATTTTGTTAATGTATTTTTTTCTCAGTGTACAAACGTGTACCGCTTATGTTGTCCCAAACTTTGTTTTTGAACAAAAAAGTACGCTTGATATATTTTTCTCAAATATTAAAAGCACAATTATTGGTTTATTATGTCAGCTTCAATAAGCTTTTTTGGAATTGAACGATAATAAACTCTTGTGCTATTTAAATTTTTATTTGTTTAAAAATTTTATACTACTAGTTTTTTTGCAAAAAACTTGGTAGGTTTAACGTAATTTATATTGGATTAATATTGATATTTGTTGATTTTGATATCTTATAAAACTTACAGTCTGCGTGAGGAATGGGTGGGTAAAAAAGTTAAAAATTAGTTTCAAATGTAAAGAAAAATATTCATAATTGTTTTCTGAAATATATAATGGAAACTCAAAAAAAGAATTATAAAAAAATTAATGGTGGTATAATAAATAAAATTGGGTTAGTGCAAAATTTAAAAAATAGACGTAAAATGTTTAAAATTAATGACATGAATGATGCCTGAAGGAAAATGGAACATTTTAAAGATGAGGTATGGAATGGTGTGTTAAAAAGTTCTGTTTTTGTATTATCATAAATTAAAAATTTTGAAGTGAGCTTTTTTGATTTAAGGGCAAAAAGTAAACAAAAATTTTCATAGGAAATTATTTTTTTGTTTGTATATTTTCAAGGTTATTATCACAAGGCTGTTTTCTTTGATGTAAACATTTTTCAGAAAATACAACTAATTAAGAATATGTAAAAAATTTTGGCAAAATATTTTTAATAATTATATGACGGGAAACAAATATGTAAACAACAACTAATAATATTTAAAATAATTTTGTTATTTTTTAACTAATTTATGACAAAATTTTATAAGTTTATTAATAAAATTTGTTTTCGTTTTTGAAATTAACTGAAATTGACAACATTTTATTGAATTAAAAAGAAAAAAAAATTGTTTAAAATGCAGTGAAACTTTACTTGGGAATTTTTCATTGGCATTGAAATTTAATTGGCATTACTTGCTGTCAATGGCAATGACAAAAAATTTCATTAAAATTCAATGTCAATGAATTTTCTTTCAATTGGCATTGATTAAACTAATGGTAATGAAATGTACACTAATACTTCAAAGTAACCAAATTCAACTGCAGACAAAAGCATTGTATACAAAAAAAATTGTTTTGGAAAAAAGAGAAATTAAGACAAGAATTTAAAATTTCAGAGCATGGACGTTATAAATATTCGCTTTTAAAAATATTTCAATGACATTAATGACTTGTAGTGCCAATTAATTGGTCCATTCAATTAACTATTCCCAAGTATAGTACTAGTTACTAAAATTTTGAGAAAATTTACTAAAACTTGGTGGTTTGTTAAAATTTACTTAACCTTTATAAAAGTTTTTAAAGATTTTGAAAAATTTACTAAATGGTGAAATTTCTACAACCTGCTGAAATTTCTACAACCTGCTAAAATAACTAAAACCTGTTAAAATTTTTTGCGACAAAGGTTGTTGCCGTACCTAACATAGGGGGTACACGTTCAATTTTTGCCTTTCAAAGTTTCAATACACTCACATTTTTTTACTAACACACTCACATTTTAAAAATTGAACAGCAACTTGATATCAATTTTTGCTTTCAAGTTTTGAAAAAACTTGATGGTCAAGTTTTAAACAGCAGCTTAAATTTTTTGTAAATTTGTTATTCTTTTTACAAATATTGTGCCGCAATAAAACACGATTGATAAAATACTGAATGTGAATATTTCGGTATATCGACAAAATGATTTAAAAATAAAAATAAATAAAAAAATCAATTTCTGCTGACATGAAAATGTCTGTGGAAGATGTGAAGAAAAAAATAAAGTCTTTTTGAACAGCCTACAGTGCGGAAACAGCCCACAGAGGAGAACATTTTTAGTTCTTTCCTTGACGACGGCATCTTGAAAGCAAAATTGACTATCAAGTTGCATGCAGCCTACGTCACAGCTTCAAGTTCAACTGAATTTGACAAGCAGTATGTGTTATCAACTTGATAGCAAAAGCTTGATCGTGTAACCTTAGTGTAATACCAATTTTTATTTCAGTTGCGTTGCCAGTTGACAACGAAACGAAGGTCTGGTTGCTATCGATAATCGACCCATGAGTATTAGACAAATTAAACAAACAAGAGTTGCCCGTATGCCAAATTGTTTAAAAAAATTACAAATTTTCAGACCGTGAGTGAGTTGGAGCATTAATTTTCTTTGGTGTCTGCTAATAAAAAATTATTATAAAAATACATTTCTCGTGAAACAATGTTCGATTTAAAAAAAAAATAAATTACTTTGTTTATAAAATTCATTCTCTACCCCTGCCTCAGTGGAAATTCCCTAATTTACAACTTTTAAAATCATTTTTACTCCAGCAACTAGGATCTAAATCAGTGGTATGCGTTTCAAAGCACAATTGTGAATTTACTACCTCACACATATTCTTATGCTCTTTAATTTAGTCGTCACTGAGACAGCGACGAGTGCACATGCTTAGCGGGTGTTTTGATATTTTTTTCAAGTGCACTAAAAATAATTATTTATGATATTCAGAAAATATATGATGAAAAATGTTTTTGATATTATGCAATGCCTTTTAAGTTATAAAACACTTAAGGAATCTAGGGAATATGTTATTAAAAGATATTATGATTATTTTCAAAGTAAATCTTTCATAGTAGATTTTTAATAGAAATAAAAAACCAAATATAAACAAATTGCCATAAAAGTATTAATATAGAAGATTTTGTTTAAAATCTATAAAAATATGTTGCAGAAAATTTCATTAAGATTGTATAAAAATATGGAGATTGATAAATATGTAAAAAGACATATTTTTTAATTCGTCCAATTTGTTTCCCAGTGCAGTTCTCTCTCTTGCTCACTAATACAATTGAAAATCAATTTTGCGCATCACTGATCTAAATGCACAGTATACTATAGTAGCCCCACTCATTAAAAAATTGAGAGCTTGTCCCTATCTCATGTAGTTGTGGTGGTATTAAGAACCATATGTACAAGTAAAATTAAAAAACAACTTCATTTTTTCAAATGACAGAAAATGAGTAAAGCTTACATATGGCTACATGTTTCATACTCAGTTTTTTTTATTTTTTCCCCTCTATTACATATTAAAATTTCAGTAAAATACAAGGGAACTCAAAAACAGACCGGCGTTAGATTCTCCTGTTAAAATTTCCTATTGAATTAGTAGTTTAAAAAGTCTGTAATTGTAACAATTTTTTTTTTATTAAAAATCTTTGTACGTTAGTTCTTAATGTCTAAATTCATAAATGCTTTATAAAATTATAGGAGGCTTACAAAACAAATTTTTCATACAAAATTTGTTTTGTAAGTCTTCTATAACTTTACAAAGCATTTATGAATTTAGACATGTTTAAAATAAATATAAAACAGTTTTTAATATAAAAAAAAAACTTAAGTTAAAGGGTTAAAAACATGTTTTTAAACCGCAATTTTTAAACCTCATAACTTCTAATCCGCATTAAAAGAGATATGGGTGTATTGTGGAAATATGTTGAATATTTTTTCTATTTATCTCTAATGCTTTATTTCTATAGAATAAATCAATTATTTTCTGTTGTCATTAATTCTAGATTATATTATTCTATCAATCATTGTTAACAGAAGCTACTAAACACATTTCAATTTTCAAAATATTATCTAAACACCACTTCAAAAATGTTTATAGTACAAAATCTAATCGAAAACATGTGTAAAAGTTACAACACTAAACACTAAAATGAGCAAAGAAAAATGGCTAGCTACACTAGGTAGAAGAGTAAAGTTTGGAAAACAAGATAAACAAAGAAAATAATTTATATCTTGACAGACAAACACCATTGTTTAGATAAAGAATTTTTTATTAAAATGAACTATATCAGGTCAGTTCGAAGTCGTTACCGCGGGTACCCCCCGCCGAAAACCAATTTACCCGAAACAACAACAGTTTTGACACTAGATACGGTTTTTTGGTAAAATTGGGTACCCGCGGTAACGTACGTGGAATAGATCTACTATTTAGAACTAAACAATAAAATTTGAAACCATCTTTACCAAAGAATAACAATTGCTAATATAAAGAACTAAATAAAAATAAAAAATTAAGGAAAATCGATATCAAAGATGAAAGATTGTTTTCCTGGTAAGATAAAAGCATATAAAAACGAAAAACCCATAAGGAAAATCGTAAAATGTTTAATTTTAATAAACAAAAATATACTGTAAACAATTACTAAATGTTAAGCAAGTACGTAGGCATAACAAACCAAAGAGTTTGTTTGAAAGAATTAATTAATTCACTTTTCAAAAATAATGTATACTGACTTAAATTTTATTCTCTAATAGCATTCTTATGGAATAAATTCCATAGCTTAAGAATTGCGCGGTTAAAAAATGTAGGTAACACACATTTTTCCACTTTTAATTAAAATCATTTTTCCTGATTTTAAAATGCATCGGTTTATTAGTTTGGTTTATTAGTTTATAATTTAGAACCAATTCAAAATAATCCATTTTGGACTTGTAAAAAAATTGCAACAGAAGTACGCGTAACCAGGCAATGTGTTTCCAGAGTGTTCAAATAGTTCAACAAGCATCGAATAATTGAAACAAAGCCTAGAAAGCGTAAATCAAAAGGACTCAGGACGAAACCAAAGCCAAAAAGGTGGAGAAGCTATTGCGGGCAATTCCAAGCATTTCGGGACGCGAAGCGGCATGGTGCGTGCAATGCAATGTATATACGTATAATGTATCTACATTTTACTGGCCAGTTTTGTCATCTTGTCAGTAAAAGCATAATAGAATGATACAATCAAAATAATGTTATTTTTGTACCAAAGGAGGCCAACCCACCAAACTGCCAAGAACTGCCAAGAACTGCGGCCAATTGAAAGATACTGGGCTCTGGTCAAAAAAGAATTAAAGAACACATCAGTGCCTAAAACCATTACTAATTTTAGATAAAAATGGACAGCTGGTGCCAAAAAATTCACCAGAGACCCTGGAAAATTGCATATGGGGGGCATATTTAATAAAATGAAAAAATTGATATCATTCGATAAAACAAATGACAGAATATAAATCTATTTAAAAAAAAATGAACCAAGTAGTTTTTTTTATTTTAATTTAAATTTTCACCAGTCATCTTTTATTCAATTTTTATGTGTTACACTTTTTAACGATGCACACCTTAATTCGCAAAAGCTTTAAATTGTATGAATTATTTTATTCTGAATGAATTAAAATTTTTCTGAATTCATTTGGTAAAATGGTGAATGAAAATGGATTTTTTTTCATTCATTTAGTCAAATGAAAAATTTAAATTTGAAATTGTAGGCCGAAATATTAACACAATACAAAAGAAAAGCGTTTGAAAAGTGTCTAACATAAATATTGTATTCTTTCTTATAGTTTTGTTTTTTTTTTTTTTGTTATGTGTTAGTTTCAAAATACACTGCACTAAATGACTGAAACTAAAACTTCTTCATTCAAATAGTAAAATGTTGTATGTTGAACATTCGATTAGACTGATTCGAGTTATTCATTCAAATTCCTATTAAAACTTGAAGTTTGTGAATGAATTATTTAGGAGTGGTGTGTCGGTATGGTATGTGAACATTTTTAAAATCTGAATTTAATTTTTCGTAAATTAAGCTTAAATGAATTCTTTCGAAGCTCTGTAACAAACATTACAAAAACTAGCAACAAACGAAATCTCAACACTTACAAATACAAAGTTTTGGAAACTATTTAGTATACTGAAATATATAAAAAATAATGGAGAAAAACAAAATAAGTAACATATGAATGGTTGGACTCTAAACAAGTTGCATCTATAACAAAATGCTTAAGGCGTTGATTGCAATTTGAATTTAAAAAATTGTAGCGTAAAAAAAAATAAAAAAAAAAAATATTTTCTACTTGTATATAATTTTTTTCAATGAAAAACTTATGTGTCTGTCCATTTAATCCGTCCGTCCGGTTTTTTTTTTTTTTTTTTTTGCTTGTTTAGACATTTTAATTTAGTGAAATGAGATTCTGTTGTTTAAATAAACCACTAGAGCTGTGCCTGTTTCATATGCAACATACATATTTATATTTTCTGTGGAGTATGAAGTGTATAATTTAGGTCGCTTCACAATAATTATATTTATTTATGGGAAAAAATACAGTTTTTTATTACAAAAAGAAATGGTCAATAAACTGAACAAAAATAAAACGCATTAACATGTACCTACACAGATTTTTTCATTTACTTTAAAGGGGTTTAAAAATAATTGATTTGAACATTTGAAAATAAGAAAAAAAATGTTATTATCTATAACGAAACAAATTTATTTAATCCCTTTTTTCGTCCAGTAATCGATTGGACATTTATATCGTTTACAGTTCACTTCTCTTATCAGTGAACTGCTGATAACGAAAGCAGGTCAGTTGTTGAGTTCTACAACAGTTCTTTAGAGCCAGTACTAGTTCTACTTTGGCACTGTTACCCATGATTTTTATTTGAAATTGTCACCCTTAGAACTAGTTCTAGGGAATGGTTTGAGGAACAGCTACTAGTTCTACGGAACGGTTGTAGAACGTATTCTTGAATCCGTGATTTTTGTATGAAATTGTCACCCTCAGAACTAGTTCTAAGAAGCCATCATGGAGCATTAATCCCTTTGGTAGATCTGTTTTAAATTTAATATTTTTAATCATACTGATACAGTTTCAAGAACAAAAATTTATTTTAAACGAAAAAAAAGATTTATGCAAACCATTATTTTAATAAATTTTTTATACAGATTCATATAGGTAATTTCATATGTTAGTTAATAGTATTTCCAGGAAAAATATACCAAAGTAAACAAAGATATCTTAATTCGAAAAATGGAACGAAACAGTTTTGGAGACGTGACACATTTTATTCATATTTAGCTTGCCCGTTTAATATAGGACACAAAGCGTTTCCACCGTCAGCATTTTGAAAACATGAATTCTTTTCCTTAACGGTTATTTTCATGCTAAGTTCTTGGAATGTTTTCCATTTTGATAGGAAACAGTTTCAGGGCATATTTTGTTAATTTAAGAAAGAAAAAATATTTGAAATTTTCTAAATTTTTCAAATAGCTTTACGGAGCTGTTTTGGAACTAGTATTAGATTCTGGGAACCAATGTAGAAGTAATGTATATAAATCACCAGTTCCCAAAACATTCTAAGAATGTAGTTAAAATGGTAAATATGACTCCTTTGCATGGGTTCTAGAACTAGTTGCACCATCACTAATTCCAAGGGTGCTATTCGAGAATGTGTAGTAACTCCCTGAGAAGTAGTTCTAGAACTAGGAATTTTAGAAGGGGTTCCAAAAATTTTCCTGGGTACTAATAAATTTTAGAAAAAAAAAATACTAAAATTAGGTAAAATTTAACCTATTTTACTAAAGTTTCATGAAGTAAAACTTACCTAAACTGAGTTAAAGTTACTAAGCTCCAATTTTATAGTCAGAACTAAGAACAAATTTTTTCTAAAATTACACAGGATGACAAAATTTGAACTTTAAAAAATTAATAGAATTCTGACCATCAACTCTATATATTTCGGACATGCTGCTGACAATGGCGTACTTTATTTTTCGATCTAAGGCACAGCTTTTCCGCGAAATGCCTTTAAAGTTTAGCGGTTTTCAATTTAGTTTTTTATATACAAAAATTTTCAAATGCAATCAATATCAATTGTTTATTGTTAAATTTAGGCACAGGACCTGTATTCATATTTAGGGTTAACATTTGATGCACAAAACTTGATATTAAAACCACTGTTCGCGTTTTATATGGATTTTTACGGTTTTAGCCAATTAAATCACTGAAAGCAAAATCGACCTTAATAAATGTTATGGCTTAGTAAAGAAGCAATTAAATGGTAAATATTTTAACAAAAAAATTTATTCATCTATAGCCGCCTATACGTTAAAATCGCGATTTTTCAAAAATTTTATATGGCAGCATAGCTTTCTAAGTTGTCCCCAAAGTTCAAATTTTAGCATAATATGGGGTCACCTCTAAAAACTGTTCTTGCAAAATTTCAAGCAAAACGGTTTCCATTTGCAAAAGTTATAGCAATGACAATGTTATGGATGACAAAATTCTTTTTCAGTGTAATTAAATCAAGTTTAACTGACATGCGAAAAATTCGGCCTAAGTGTTCTCTATTAAACTCGCTCTAATGCTTTATAATACTAAAATCAAATAAAATTGACTTAAACTTTATAAAATTTATAAAAAAAAAACTTTGTAAAATTTACAAAAACTTTGTAATCAAAATGTAGCAAAATTTTGTCAAATTCTATATAACTCTTACTGTAATTTAGTCAAAAAATTACTAAAATAAAGTAAAAAAATATTGAAATTGAATTTAAATATTTTTTGTTTTAATCACAAAATTTAAATTGAAGTTAAATGCATTTTTCTTCAAAATTTTATAAAGAAGAATAATTTTGAAATAGTTTTAATATATTTGAATACAAAATTATCAGTTTTAAAGTTTTTACTCATATTTTACAAAATTTTCACAGTCTTTAAAGAAAATCTATATAATTAAAATATTATTTGTTTAACCTCTTATTTTTGTAATTATTTTTACTTTAAACTACAGTTACGTTTATAACAAAAAAAAATACTTTTTGCGTGTTTACTTCACGTTATACTTTTTCAACACGATCTTGCTCTTTTTTAATTGTCATTTAAATAAATATTAATTTAAAATAAAAAAAAAAAACAATAAAAACAACAAAAACCTTAAAAACAACATACAATAACAAATATTTAACAAAAATTTCGCATAATCATGGCGTGAAATAAATAAAGATAGTCTAATAGGAAAAATTTTAAAACTTATGAAATTTGTTGTTTGATATTATTATTCACCAGACTATAAGCTTTTTCGTTCAATAATAACTGTGCGTTATCACCAAAATCCCCAGCCAGTAATCTAACATATGAAGAATTGTTTCGGTGATGAAAGTAGGAGGGTTAGGTTCATACTCGTAAAGTGGTTTTTATTTTTTATGGTTGCTTTGTAACATAATAGTACAGTTGTAACTCATAGTATTTTGTAGCTCTGTTGTATGTTGAGGAGAATCATACATTTTATTTTGTACAAATACATATTTCTTTGTGTATATTGTTCTTTGGAATGATTTTTATTTCCATTTTGTTTTTTAAGCCGTTATTTGTTCAGTTGCGTTTCGTGTTTTTTCGCGTTTAGGGTTATATTTGAATTTTGTTAGTTTTAGATAAAACACCAAATGTACAGTTTAAGATGTAGAAAAAAAAAATGGCGCAGAACATTACAAAAAGTTAAGAAAATAATTATTTCTTAGCTTTTTGTATTCAATTGCATTTTATTTAAAGGTTTTAATGTAAAACTGTAAAGAATTGTGATATGTAAATTTTTTATTGTTATTTATTATTTATTCAATCGAGGGTTTATTGAAAAAGTTATACAGAAAAAACAAGTTTGGTGGATATGTGACCTTCTTCTTGTTAGAGTATTTAATATTTTGTTATTGTATTATATTTAATAAAAAGGTATTTTGTTTATTTTTAAATGTTTCTTTAATATCTATTTTTAAAAATTCTTAATAGATATTTTTGATAAACAATTATGATAAACTTAAACAGAATTATAAGAATTTAAATTTTTAAAAAAAGATTATGACGACTTATTAAAAAATTTAATGTTTTTAAAATGAATCAAGTTTATTTTGTTCAAATTATGACTCTAGGTTTAACTAATATTTACAATGAAATTTACCAAATAAAACTTAATTTTTTGCGTTTTATTTTAAATAAATTAGTTTGTAAATCTTCCTTTTCGTATTTCTAATTTAACATAAATTTAGTATTCTTCAGCTATATTTGTTAACCTTGTTAATTTGTGTTTGTTTTTTAAAGTTTTTTGACTCCATTTTTTAAGTTGTTATATTGAATTTAAATGTTGTGGTTATTAAATGCATTAAACATTAACGGCAATAACATTATTTTGTTAATGAACTTAATATTAATTATCTGTTTTGTTAAAATTCAATTAACTTTACTCAAAGTTGGTTGTTTATTAAGCTTGTTTTTTTTTAAACCTTGATTATTTTTAGAAGGTAATGAAAACACAAAATAATATAAAAATTTTAAATTAAAACAAAAAAAAACCAAGGAAGTTAATTTAAAACAATTGAATTTAACCACATGATTAAATTAAATACAAGAAGAATAACGTTTTTAAATTCAGAACTATTGTAGCTTTTATATGGATTTTTGAAAGTCGTTTTATAGAAACTTTTATTCTTAAAGCCTTTAAAATGTTTGAGTTTTGTAGAATTTGAGGAAAAAATTACTGAAGTTTAGAATATTATACTAATGTTAGGTAAAAATTAACTAAGTTTATTGAATAAATTTTAAATTTATAAATTTATGTGTAAATTTATAAATGAATTTACACATTAATTTATAAATATTAACCTCCATATTCAAAATGAAAAGTTAGTAGCTTCTTATACATCGCACACAACGAGCTGTTAACTAGAATGTTTTTTAGGCCTATCAGCTTGTTAGAATAGAGTTTATTCAAAATGATTTCTTAGCACACCGATTAAAAGCAACCCTGTGTTTGAAAATACAACGCTTTTTTATTATTGCGAATGAAATTTTTTGTTTTTTTGGAGTTTGATAACAGAACATTAGAAGGAATTAAGCAACAATACTAGAATGAGTTTAACAACAATATTATGAATAAAACTCATGTTAACTCTATGCTGAGTTTTCATTTTGAATACCGCTGTAAGTAAATATTTACTGATGCTTTTATTCAAAAAAAATCATAATTAAGCTTTAAAATATGAATTTGCTAAAGTGGAACCAGATCTAGAACTGGTTCCCGAAAGTCAAAATGTAGCGTTTCACTGCCCCAGAACTAGTTCTAGAACCGGTTTCAAAGCAACCTGTTCTATTTTGGAGGAAAAGAACATCACAAATCGGGGAAATCAATTTTTGATTTACGATTTTTTTTTTTGCTTAAAGCACCGTAAGTTGTTTGAGATTCACGTGAAAAACTGTTATACTCCATATAAAAAAAAATCATTTTTCACGAGAATGAGATTCACGTGAAA
Source organism: Leucophora obtusa (assembly GCA_949987735.1). Classification (NCBI taxonomy): domain Eukaryota; kingdom Metazoa; phylum Arthropoda; class Insecta; order Diptera; family Anthomyiidae; genus Leucophora; species Leucophora obtusa. The sequence continues at coordinate 298,633,215 of OX465295.1, read as the reverse complement.
ATTGTGCAGACTTAAGAACCGTAAGTTGTTTTTCACGTGGAAAAATTTCACTCGAAATTGGAAAAATTTCCGCAAATTGTAATTTAATTTATAAAAATTAACAATTTTTAAATTTTATAAAAAAGACACAATCACAATTAACTCAAAATGTCAATTTTTCCGAAGAAAAATAATAGTCTTGTACATTAAATTTGCGTGAAAACAAACTCTACACAATTTTCATGTGAAACTCATTATCGTGAAAAATCATTTTTTTAATCGAAACAACTCACGGTGCTTTAATTTTCACGCAAATTTAATGTACAAGACTATTATTTTTCTGGTGCGAAAGTGACATTTGGTTTTATTGTGAATGGGTCTTTTTTATAAAATTTAAAAATTGTTAATTTTTATAACTTAAACTGCAATTTGAGCCATTTAAAGTTTGCGCAAAATTTTTCACGTGAAAAACAACTTAATGTGCTTAACAAATTAATATTTATGTTATAATTACTCAAACTAAAAACAAACATTTGTTTGCATACACATTTTTTATTAAGGTTTGTTATGGTTGACTTATTGTATATTTTTGTTAAACAAATACATAATAAAAATTTCTCTTTTTTAACCATAACTGTCAGTCAAAGTAAAAATAAAATGACAATAACCACAATAAAATTATTGCACAAATTTATAAGCTTCTTGAATTTTTTGAATAAGTAAATAAATATTTAAATAAATTAAATACAATTTTATTTAAATATAAAATTATGACAATTTAATGCATTTTCAAAACTTACAACATTACCATTACAAAAATGTAGAAATACTAAAATTTAGGTTATTGAAAAAAACATTAAAATAATAAAACATTTAATGTTTATGTGTGACATAAACAGAAAAAAAGAGAAAATATTTAAACATTAAGTGCGTTCCCGTACGTTACCGTACCCGAACTTATTGAAATTTACCCAAAATCGTTGCCGTTCTCCAAAATTCGGCAAACGAGAGTACTCAAGAGTTTATTTGTATTCCTCTTTTAACCAAAAGTTATCCAGACAGCTGATGCAAAGATAAACAAACAGCTAATGCAAAGATAAAAAATCAAACTTTGAATTACATAAAGAAATACGCAAAAGCTATTTCTTTTTTTTTATATAAGAATCAATTGAATAAAATCAAAAAGAACTTTTAAATACAAATAAATATGTGTATTTGTGCAATTTTTTAAACTAAAATCATACGCATTTTCTCGTTATTCTTAAAAAAAAAAAAGGAAAGTGTTTTGTATTCCCGTACTTTGGAGTTATCTTGTGAGGATCTTGTGCTTACTCTCATTTTACCGAAATTTACCCAAAAAGCAAGGAACACGGTTAATATGCTATGGAAACAAAGAAAAAACTTTAACTACATAAATTGTATTGTTTTATTTTAGAGCATATACAGAGGAATGAACATACAACCAACATCTATATTTACTCAGCGTTTTAAAATAAAAAATAAGACTTAAAAATGAAAGTGACTTTAAAATAAATTTTCAGTAAACTTTAAAATGTAAATTTTTTTTTCATGAGTCAGTTGAAAAAAGCGTAGTATTTGGGTGTTTAACGAATTTAAACTTGAAATTTTTGCTAGTATTTTATCATTTTATAAATACAGTTCTTGATCAAACAGACCACAAAAGTCATTAATCATTGTATTATTTTTTGTCTTTTACTTAAACTAGAAATAATAATGATAAAGAAGACCAATGTTGATTATGATCATTATGGTGCTGCTGTATTGAGGAACAATTATTGTTAGCCATTTAAATATACTTTTTTTAAAATCAAAACATTTATTTTTCAAGGTCAAATGCACTTCGGTTGTTTATAAAATTTTACTACAAATATTATGTATTGCATCATATTAAAACAGGTTTTGGAAATGAACGTGAAATTGCAATTTCTTTTCAATAAAAAAAAAAACATTGATAGGAAATTGTTGTAAAGATGCTCAATGAAAACTTCTTATCAAAAATTTATAAAATATTACGTCATATTGTACTTTTTACATTTTACGGTGGGTCTCATACTGCAGGTTTAAACTTTAGTTAAGGGTTAACCCAAAAATTTGTTTTTGTTTTGTGTACATTTTTTTGACATTTTACTTTGTGTATAATTAAGTTAAATTTAAACCTACAGTATGAGACCCACCGTTATAAAACAAAAGTAAACTGAGTTCAGAGTTGGGAGTAATTCATTTCTTTGAAATGATCATTACTCATTTTCATTACCATTACGTACCTATACGTAATTGTAATAAAATATTTTTTTACATTTCCTATACATTCAAGTAATTGTAATAAAATATTGTTTTCATTTCCATTACATTCATGTAATTGTAATGAAATTAATTTTAAATTTCATTACAAAACATTTCATTAGACAGTTATTGCTACCAATAATTTTTTACAAAGGTAAATATTTTTCGCGTCGTTTGAATTCGTGATAACGAACAATCTTCAATTTTGAGATATGAAGCTATAAAATGCCCTATAAGTGCTTCTCAACCACAATATTTTATATGAAAATTGAAAACTTTGTCAATAAAATCAGTGATTTTTTTTATTTCATTCATAAAGTAATGGAAATGTAATGGTAATGATTTTGGCCCATCTCTGACTGAGTCATATGAGTCAGATAGAAATCTTATGATAATGCTAAATGAATGTTTTAAAAATACATAATATGCAAAACTAAACGGTAAAACCCTTATCAACATACTACTAACGTCTTCAGAATTTTTTTTTTTTGCTCAGTTTAGACAATGTTTCTTCAGCTTAAATTAAAGAGGGCGTAACAGCCATTATTTTTTAGAAGACAACAAAAAACATCGGTCGATATTCTAGCAAATTCGTTAATTATATCGATAATTTGGATTATAGACCAGTTGGCGAACGCAACTTGTATACTATGGACACTATCAAAAGATTGACAAATAAATTTTGGATTTTTTAAATTTATTTGTTGTTTTGTATGAGTTCATCACAACTGTGAAACGGCAGCTAAGGGTGCGTACAGAGTGGCCACTTGTTGCCGAGCCGAGCCGACTGACGCTTATTGCGAGAACTTGCTCATGCGAGAAACAAGTTTGGGTGTGCATAGTGGATGCGAGAATCAGCGCTGATATTTTATCTATTATTTGTGTTTCATGTATGTTTGTATGCATTTGGGTTTGTTGTTCATTTGTGTTTGTGAAATTGAAGTGAAAAGATATGGATTCTTCAAATTTTATTATTAACGCATTTCTTCAATTATTCTTGAAATTTTTATTACATTTTTTTTTAAATTTTGTTTATAAGTTTTTCTTATGTTTTTTATAATTGTTATAATTTTATTTAATTTTTATTATTTATTTGAATTTTTATTTTTTTGTTTAATTTTTATTTTATTAACTTAAAATAAACAATGTTTTCGGCGCTGAAATACGCTTTGGAACTGTTTTCTCGCATTCAATCAGCTTTGCGCTCTGACCAGCTCGGCGCCCACTATGACCTGTTCGCGCTTATTTGTACTAATTTGTATAGTACCAGTTTTCTCGCATTGGTTCTCGCAATAAGCGTCAGTCGGCTCCGCTCGGTAACAAGCGGCCACTCTGTACGCACCCTAAAATTTCTTAAAATTGACTTAAATATAAGCTGTACTTTAGCTCTTACCTATTAACGGTAAATATTAACTGCGTTCCCATACTTTTAGGTAATTTTGTCACTTCGTGAGAAAATTTTGTCTATTATTTTATTGAACTTTACCCAAAAAATAAAGGAACGTATGTCGGAAATGTATAACTGTTGAGCGAAAATATAGCTATAGTTAAATATGCAATATAAAGCACAAATGTTTTGTAACTTACTAAAATTAAGAAGACTTGAGGCTGTTAGCCCCAATAATAAATTGTGCTAGCCACAAATTTTAACAAGCTGAGCACCCTGCTGCTAAAGCTAATACGAGTACACTAAAAAAAGTTTCAAATTCGAACACAGTGTAATTAATTCATAAACTTCTTAAAATTAACTTATATCACCCTTAAAAACAATAATATTGAGCACAATTCGTGATAAATTCCAATAGGATTTTAAACTGTCATAAAATCTACGACTTTATTTTTCTACCTTATTTTGCAAGATTAGTAAGCTTATGGGATAAATAACGAAAACAAAACAACCCCCATAGTAAAAACAAGTTCATAAGAAATATTTTCTGTTTTTAAAATAGGATATCGCCAACAAAATAGGATGGTATTAAGTCATGTGTAAGAATATGTGAATAAAACTGTTATGGATTTCAATAAAAACAAAAAACACCCTTAAAGCAAGATATCAGGAAAAACTACTCTTTAATGCAGCTGGTTGAGTTTAATGAAAGATGATGAAACCGTATGAAAAATTACAAGACACCATGGACGCATGCCAAGTGCTTCTGTTATCTGTGGTGACAATTACAAAGATATTTTTGGATATTTTTAGAACTATTTTATATTTTAGTTAAAGCAATATGTGAGTTTCCGTACGTTACCAACAACAATTTACACGCAATTTTAAGTACGGGAACGCATTCGGGCTAGTTTGAGTAGCCGCGGTAAAGTACGGGAACAGACATAATGAATAACAAAAACCAAGTGCTAATTTTAGAGAAAAACTGATAGTTTCAGAAATATAATTCCATCTTTTAAAAATATACTAAAGCCCTTTGTTCCTAATGGAACCATAGGACATAATATACATATATATAAAGATTCATATGATTCAATAAATAAATATATTCTAAATTTCAACAAATATTGCTTTTAAATTTTAGAAACTTTTATTCATTTATTTTTAAAAATTGTTTAAAAAATGTTTTTTAACAGTTTATAACTAAAAAAAATATTGCTTTTAAATTTTAGAAACGTATATTCATTTATTTTTATAAATTGTTCCAAAAATGTTTTTTACAGTTTATAACTAAAAAAATGGTATTATTAACTTTGAAAAGATAAAGTTCATTGACTTTGCCAATAATTTATATGAAATACAAATAATAAAATTTAAAATAGCAACACCTTTGTGTAAATTTATTCAAGTGCAATATTTTGCAATTTGTTTTGTTATAAACAAAATAACCTATCAATTCATCATAATAAATTGAAAAATGACTAAAACAAGCAAGTCATGCTTATGTGATAGACAAAACTGTTCGTAATATAAGACTACCCTGCTATCAAGCGAATTAATTTTATATAGGTTGATAGAAGTAAACTAATAGCGGCAATGTAAAATATCAGCAGTTTTAACTAATTGTAAGTAATAACCACTGGACTAGAAAATTTATATTCGAAAGAAAACAAAATTGGAAAAAAAGATAATAAACTTTTAAATACATATGTTTTTAAGAGATTAAACAGACACTGACATTTGAGTAGTTACACAATATGATTAGAATACTGAGACAATAAAGTTTTAAATTACAACTAAAGGCATTTTTTGTACTTTTAACGTCATGTGTTAAATGACAGCTGTTATTTGGAACTTTGTTTTAAAAAGCCTGGAACAACAGCAGCACCTGGATAAATTTTTTCAAAGTTTTTAAACATTATAACAAATAACTGTTTGATTTATACAAAAATTGTAGTCACTTTTTTCTGTTCTTTTGTATCCAACTGTTTTTATGGCACGAGCAATTCCTTTATTTGTTCCAAACTCTATTGTTATTTTCAAAGGGGATTTCAGGTTCAATTATTTTATTCGTTTTATTTATATTTCGTCATTTACAAAAAAAATAAAAACAAGAACTGGTTAATGTTATGGAATGATGGCGAATTTATTTAAATATCCACCCTGATTCAATATGAAAATCAACAACGAAAATTGGGGTTGAATTTTTTTGTTGTGCTTATAAAATATATCATATTAAGCAGGGTGTTGAATGACATGTAGGTATAAAAGTTTCTAATGGCACAAACAAGGGGTTGCAATATTTATTAATAAACTGAAATTTAACTCAAAAGCTAGTTAAGATAGAAATATTATATAATGACTCTCTCTAGCATATAAGGTCTGTTCGGGTACTCAACATTGGGATCCCGCGGGATCCCAATTTTACCAAAAAGCGTTTTCTTACTCCACAATTGGGTAAATGAGAGATGTCATGAGAGAGTAATATTCTTGTTCTTCTTGCACGAAGAAGCCCAGACTTTTTTTCGTGTAAGTTTGGGTAAATTGTTTTTATCAGCTGTTATATCATCTGTTGGGTTCAACTAGTTCAATTGAACTATTCACTAATTTGAACCAAAGACCTAGTTCACAACTAATAGCTCTTTTAGTTCAATCGCTCATTTTATTCATTCAGAAAAATATGTGTCAGTGTTGCCAAGTTGGGGGTTTTCCCCTAGATTTAGGGGGTTTTCAACCGCGTAGGGTTATTTTAGGGGGTACAAATTTGTTAGGGGGAAATTTGGGGGGTAAGAAAATCATTTTAGGGGCAGTTTTGCCTTAAAAACCAATTAAATTTTAGAGTTCGATGATTGGTTTTGCCAAATTTTGTTGATAATTTTTCACATAAATTTTTATTTTCTTTTAGCCTACATATTTTTGAAGTTGAAAAATTTTAGACTGTGACTAGGAAAGCAAAGAAAACCAGCTAAAATATAACGAAGTTTTTTATTTTAAAAACAAAAAATCAATTATTTGCATTTACTAAAATTAATTTGAAATAAAAACTCAGAAAATTACTGAATTTTGGGAAAATTTATTTTAGGGGGATCTTTTTTAGTGGTAGAGCAAATTTGGGGGGTTTTTGGACAACTTAGGGGGATTTGTAAAAAAAGACTTGGCAACACTGATATGTGTATCATTTACAAAAATTAGCGTAAAAGTTGCAAAGGCTTATCGGTAATATTACAACTCCTTAAAATGACCGACTATTTTTTGAAGACCCTTGTTTAAATGTGTTAAAGAGATCAATATGTAAATAAATCGAAGCTTTTGTTTAGAGTGTGTGTGAAACGGTATCAAAGTATTCTTTATGGTAAATTTTTGACAGCTTTGAGGTGAATAGAATTTCCCTAGCCCATAGGGCTAGTAGGATTTTTGACATAAGCATAGAAATATTTGACATTTTAAAATGTGAAAATTTCTACACAGAAAAAACAATAAATAGTCACCAACAATTGGAATTTGTAAAAGCAATCACATTTCCTTTTAAATTGAAATTTTATTCCCAACAATTTTTTGTTTTAAATATTTGTAACTCATTTGTAAATTGTTATCTTTCATATAAAAATTGTTTAAAAATAAAAATTCAAAGTTACAAAAAAAAAAGAAAAATTTTTTTGGATTTACAAATTTCTTTGTTGGTGCTTTTTTAAAAAGTTTTTTTTGTATTTATAAATTTGGTATGAGAAAGGTTTTCAAAAATTCAATTAGAATTTTTTAAATTCTTTCTGTGTATGGGTGTTATCAAAAAATGTGATAAAAACCGTGTAACCACCTAATTTCTAATGCATGGAATACATTTAAGTTATATATTTCAATAAATATCAGCGCATTGTCACCTGTTTTACAAAATTTGTAACAATCTGACCAATTTTTGGTTAATACATAAAATTTGTGACCAATTTTATAGGCCAAATGTAAACTCCGTAACAAGTAACTCATAAGGTTTTTTAACTTTAATAGCTTATATTTTAATAACCAATAAAGCTAAACACTAACTGTAAGAATTTTTATGAAGAGGAAAAGTGATGTTTTTAATAAAAATTAATACATTTTACAAACTTTTTCGTATATCTTAGCTATCACGACTTCAACTCTGTAACGATTTTTCGTCATAATTTTTGATAAAAGTGCATATACCAGAATTTTGGAGTTATCTATTATTTATATTGCGAAAAGTATAATGTTATTTATACTCAAATGATCGTTGGACTGTAAGAAATCATCCAGTATAACAGACTTGAAGCTTTTCTGCAGCATCTAACATTCTCGAGATGAAAAAGGATGTCTTTAATAAGATTTGAAAAAATGTTGTAAACTCCGTTCCTAATTTTTACACCAAACTATTTAACGAGTAAGAAAAACAATGTCATATTTGGATTCACCTTGTAGGCATCATGGGATTTTGTTTCGGAAAAAATATTCTGACAAAGCGTTTTTGAAAGAAAACGAAAAAAGTAACCAAATGTAAACTCCGTAACTGTAAACTCCGTAACAACAATTGTTTGCATCAGATTTCATTCAAATAAATGTAGATAAATGTTTAAAATATTTTAAAATAACCATAAACAGAGGTGATTCAACTAATATTTATGCGTCAAAAGAGGATTCAACTAATAATTTTGCGTCAAATCAAAAAAAGTTATCAGTTTTTTACCCTAAGCTGCTGGAGCGAAAAACGATTGATTTTGCATTTCATTGGTTTTGAATCGATATTTCGAGTCATTACTGACATTAGTTTGACAAATTAAATTTGTTTCACACAATTTAAGAATTTTTTGATCGCGAAATGTTATGTTTTTAATATATTATTTTTTAACCATGGTACTTTGCTATCGTTTCACACACACCCTTAATATTAAAATCTTTTTCCAGATTTAATAAACTATATATTCCCTTTTGTATATAAAAATGCCTGAGAAGGAAATTTTTATTAAAATTTTTGATTTAAAAAGCGGTTTAACTAGAAAAGCTATCTAGATTTTTACAACAAATTGAACAAGAACTAGAAAGGGCGCTCACCAAAATGAACTATAATGCACAAATCTATTGACTTTGTTTTTTGTGCTTCAAATATGGTATTTCGAAATTTATTTAATAAAATTTGGTAAAAGAATATTAATACCCAGATAGTTTTTAAAATTTAGTTGGAAACACTCAAATTAAGAATACAATGCTTCTTGTAAAAGCCCTTTCGAGAAAGATTCGGAAATTTTTTAACACAATGAAAGAGACGTTCGCGACTCAGATGATCACGAGGGTCGTGACGTTGTTATTTGTCAACATTGGCGTGGTACCAATGCTGGTCTGCCCAATCTCAAAATGATAACATCATTAAACAATAGCATCGGCTGTTCAAAAAGCGTCGGAAAAACAATGGGGGAAAAAAAATTTCCAACATTGGCAAAACCAAAAAAATATGATTTGGGTGATTCATCGTGAGTTACATTTTTGTTAATATTGATTTTTGTTCATTATTTTTTCACATTTCAACATGTCACAGCGACTACAAAGTATCATTTATGAAAATCAGCGTTTTATGGGGAAGATGTTTTTTGCGCTTAGTTAGATTAATTTTATCCAACGATAAGGCCTCTTTCTGGCTTAATGGCTAGGTCAATAAAAGAAGTTGCTGTATTGTAAATGAAATCAAGATCTACAATACAATTACATCCTGACAAAACGAAGGTTTGTTTAGCCATACTTACGGCCAACATTTGAAATAAATATTTAAAAAATAAATTTATTTATTACTTTAGCAATAATTTTGAACCATTTGTGTACTTATTAGTTTCACGGAAAGTATGCAGAGACTGTTTGAAAATATTAAATTTAAATACAAGTTTTGAAATTCTAGTTTTGTTTACATTTGTTTTTAATAATATAATCCGATTTTTCCAATAAACACTAATAATTTTATTGCGATTAGAAATCATACACAAAATATTTTAAATTACATTGAGTAAATGGACCTAATTATGACGGTGAGAGGAAACTATGGGCCTAATCTACGTTTCCTCAAAGAGGTTAGAAAATAAAGAGAATGCAATCCTGTCATTTACTGAGAAAAAATTTATGAAATGTGGTTGAAAATAGGAAATAGAAATTTTATTTCAATATAAATTAATATGTTTTATTTATACTACTGAGAGTTTTCGTTATGGTTTTCGTCATATCTATTATATCTTAAGGCCCTTTGTTTAAAATTTCTTTGAACATTTTTTGAAAAGTTTTTCAAATTTCATAGAAACTTGGAAACCTGAATTTAGTTTAGATTTTATTTAGCCAGTTCACACCCTCCCTAAATATAAAATTTATCAATTAAAAATTAAAAAAAACACACAATTTGCAATTTCCAGCAAAATTTGGAGTTTGTTAAACCGAGTATTCGCTTAACCAGTAATCCACTGTTTATTAAAAAAAAGCTTAATGGAATAAAGTTGCTAATTTAAACAAATTTAATAAACCTCCTTAAATTTGCAGCCTAACGAAAAAAATAATGTTCTCCCAATGTTACTTTTTTGTACCTACTTTTTTGTAGGCAATTTCTAACTGGGAGGGTTCAATATACTTTTGAAATCAACACTATTTTTATACAATAGAAAAATTACAACAATAACGTAATGAAAAACTAAAAAAAATAACATAATGATTTTAAAAACCAAAACACAAGTGAAAAGAAAGATTGAATGATTAAAAACTCCTGATAAGAAAAAATAAAGAAAACTATGGTAAAGTAATAAATCTATTTGAAACCAAATAATACGAAAAGAATTAAAAAACTAAAGTGGTTTTGTGTGAAAATCATAAAAAAATGAAAATCCCGTCGTCACAATAGGTATGTTTGTAGGTACCTGCAGTACTGTAAACAGCAAACATTAAAAGCAAAGTGTTTATAAAAGAAAATACGAAAATTTGTGGGAATGTTAAAAAGAAAATTAAAAATAATTCATGACAAAAAATATTAACCCTCTAACGCTCAAGTGGGCTAAAAAGAAATACTTTTTGTACGGTTGATATTTTTATTATTAAATATAAAGGGCTCGTAAGTAAACAATATTACCGATATTTTTTTTTATTTATTTTGGTATTTTACAATTAAATTATAAGTTTGCCCCTATACTGTTTTTAATAAAATTAAAATTTTTTAATTGATAAAGCATTCTTAAGATGTATCTAAAAATAATTTAAAAATGCTTTCCCTTACATTTAAGAAAATTGTGGTTTTCAGTATAACAGTTTGTAGAAATCCTTTTTAATACCTTTTTTTAAAAAAACGTATGTAGCCCTAGACTGGACTCAAAAGTTAAGCTGGTGCAGCAAGGTGGATTAACAGCATAATTTCAGTGCACCCATAAGCAGTTAATCCACTTTTTGCTATACACTTTTATTGCTATTCAGAACATTTTCCCATAACTTGACTTAAGCAAGAATTTTTCAACAAAATTTCTTACTTCTGCTGCAGCAAACTAAAAAACTCGCCCTAAATCTTGTAAGTTTGTAAAGTTCCAATTTCGCCATAAATTAAAATTTTAAAATGATTTAAAGAAAGCGGAATTGAAAATAAGTAGAAGGAAAAAGATTATGAAAGATAAACAAGAAACAATTTTTAAACGTAAAAAAGAAAACCGTATAGCATTAATAGTTTAAAAGAAACCGAAGAAAGTTAAATAAAACGTAATGTTAAAAATATAAATAAAGGTAGATTTACTTTATTAACACAAAAAGGCGTTTTTTGTCAATAAAGAAATATGGGCAAATTTTCAAAACAAAAATAATTTTCATTAAATGTTGGAACTCTTATTCAAAATACCGCCTACACTAAAAAATGTAAATAAAAATTTGTAGGAAACAAAGTGGGGTATAAAAATTTTAAAATGTACTTAATATTAAGGCTACGTGCGAAGGCTGTAATAACCGCAATTTCTACCACATTAAGGTCCGGTTACTGAATGTCCAGTTAAAATTTTGCCGACAGTAAAATTTGAATTTTATATGTGAAACAACAACTAATGTGTCAGTTAAAGTTCCAGTTAGAAGCTAACTGCACATTCAGTAATCGGAACTTAAGGTAATTAAAACAAAAGTTTTTTAGGTAATAAAACATTTAAAAAAATATAGGTTAGTTAACAAACAATTAAAGTAAATTTTGATAAACAAAAAATTACAAGATAATATAACCTAGAAAAACAAAAAAACTAAACAAATTTTAATAAATTAAAAAAACATTTAATTCGTAAAATTTAAAGAAAAAATTATTAAAAGTTATACAACTAAAATAATCAAAAAACTTTATTTAAAAATACAAAAATGAATACATATTTATTATAATTCTATTGTTTTCAAATCTATTAGTTCTTTCAATAATATAAAGCCAAAATAAATTGTCTGACGCAATTCTATAAAACCTGTAGTACACGCATTAGTAGTAGTAGTAGTAGTAGCAGTAATAACACTACAGAGGTCTCTAAAATTGCCTTCTCTTTAGTTTCTTCCTCTATACAAAAGAGGGATCCCCTTTGTTTATATTTGAAGAAGAAAAAAATCTGTTTCGTTTCGTTATGAACCAAATTATGTGTATGTACATGGTAAAAAATAATGTTTAAGTAGTGGATATTTATGTGAAATCCTATAATTTATGTTTAATTATACGTAGAGTACATAAAAAAAGTAAATTGTAGAGGCAGAATTAAAATAAAAATTTTCTTATAGAGGAATGCAATGAAAAAATCACAAGATATGTTGGTATAAAACGAAATGGCAATGAAACTAAGACCAAGAAATTTTTTTCACAAATTTACAGTGTTGCCATACCTAATTAATAAAAAATTACTGTTAAAAACAAAAAATATTAATCTATAATTGTATGGCTATTAAATGAACTTATAGCTTTGGACTTGAACCTTTATTTTTTTTTTTTTCTTTGTTATACAAATAAATTTGGCATATCTTTAGAATTTTTAAACCAATGAATATCTATAATACCCAACTGAAGCGATTGATCGATTTTTTTGTTGTAGTAGGCAAACTTGTTGAACCTTTAGGTTCAGAGCCCTGCTATATTATTCCCATTTTTTACGAATGTTCATTGGTGTATGTTAATGTTTCGTGTTGACATTCGTGCAATTCATTACATTTACATTTTACATTTCATGATGTTCTACCAGCCAATTGGTAAATTTGGAGTTAAAAGCCATTCCTAAGCCCAAAGTAATTACTTCGAAGTAATTGCTAAGTTGTATTCATATGACCCGTTGGCTCATATGATTAATAAATAGATATTAATAATAGGGGGAAATACAAGGTTTTTTAAGCAATTACTTCACAAATCTAGTCTGCTTAGGAGTAGACTAGAAATTTAAGTTTTTAATTTTCGTTTACATTTCATGCTATTTTACCAGCCAATTGGTAAATTTGGAGTTAAAAGCCTTTCCTAAGCCCAAAGTTATTACTTCGAAGTAATTGCTAAGTTTTATTCATATGACCCATTGATTTCTCCAGTATTTTGAAAAAAAAAAATTTTTTTTGAGTACTGACAATTGAGAGGTTAATTACAACTGGGTGGATTGTCGACCGACGACAGCAAAAGTCGTCACGATTAATTTAAATTCAGCGACAATCGACCGTCGACATTTGTTGACGTTTAGAAAAAAAGGAAAGCAAAACAAGAATATTCGGCGCTGTTCTCAGTTCCGAATCCACATAAAGAAATTCTAAAATGGAACATTTTTGCTGTTTTGTGATTCACATCCACAAAAATTTTTGTGAAATATTCCGTGTATAAAAGCTGGGTGGAAGTAAAAACGAATGCACTTTTTTTCTATGAAATATTTATTGAATTATTAAAAAAACATTTGTGAACAAAATTTTTAAATGTTTTCTTTGTATTTTCACTAAAATATTGAAATTTGTAGAACATTTTATACATAAAAAGATTATTTTAAAAACTGTCTATAAATTTGAACATTTTCTTTCGGAATCAAAAAAAAGAGGAAGAAGAAAAAATGATTTAATCAAAATTTCAAATTTATTTTCACAATTGTTTTTTGTTTATATTTATGTACATCAGCAATGTTACCAAAGTTTACCCGAAGAAAAAGTCTGGGTAAATTTTGGTAAAAAGAGAAACACTAACACACTCTCATTAGCGCTCTTATTTACCCAATTTTCGAGTATGGGAACGCTTTTGGGTAAATTTCGGTAACTTTGGGTAAACTTTGGGTACGTACGGAAACGCACTTAATATGTGAATACCAAAACAGCAAATTTCCGAATATTTTAATTCCATGTGCTTTTAGAAATCCATTCTAAATCAAAACCCTCTAAACTCAGAACAGCAGTGATTGTTGTATTTGTTTCACCACAATTCTTCACCAATTCAATTGGTCTTTCACTAATTCCTGTTGCTTTATATTTTATTGTATTTAATTTTGCTTTTTTGCCGTAAATTATGTATTTTAAATTTCAATTATATTTCTTCTGTCAAAAAAATAATTTTTTTGTAAACAAAGTACGAATTTTTGCAGCTCTAATACGAATTTCTAACAACTCTGTTCTAATGGCAATCTTCAATTAGTTAAAAATATGACAACAATCTGACAAATATTTTAAGTGTGTATTAGTGTGTCGTCACGAAAATATGTCAAATCGCCGGACGACATGACATTTTGCTTCCCATACAAAATATATGAAAAAGCAACTCTCGTTGTCGACCCAGTTCTGATTAATCTCTGATGTCGAAAAAGTAAAATTTTTTAAGATGGTTGATACATATTGAAGTCTTGATTTAAGTTCAAAACCGCCAAGCAAAATATTTTAGAACCGGCTACCTCTGAATCTAATCTAGAACAGGCTAGGCATTCTATAAAAATTCACGATTATCGTCCACTTTTCGAAATTAAATTTCCAACATTTTAAAGAAGTTATTAACAAAAGTGTTTAATTATATAATACAATAGCTGTGTTTTTGTGACTGACTATAAATGTTATCCAGAGCGATTTTGACAGTTTTTCAACGTATTCCAGCTTTATACTGTCAAAATTGTTCGAGATAGCATCGATTTGCATGCCGCACAAACACAGCAAATATTGCTATATTTTACCAAATTTGTCACAATATTGTAAAAATTGTATGTATATGGTAGATATTGAACTTCGAAAAGTAGACGATAATCGTCTATTGCCTTGTAGAATCTGGGCATATGTTATTTTACAATCGGTTGCATGAAACAGATTCTGGAACTGATTTTTCTAAATTTTTTTAATAAAAAATATTTAGGCAAAAACAAAAAAATGTCAAATTTTCGCGAAAGTTTTATTTATTTATTTTGTGCAAAAAAAAAATAATTTTTAAACAGAAAATTTCTTGCAAAAATTGAGTGAAAAAATGTTTGGATTAAAAAAAAGTTTGCAAGTAAACTTTTTTTTGGAATTTTTGTTGCGAAAATTTTTTGATAGAGAAATTTATTGCAATTTAAAGGAACGATCAATGCTCTACAGCTTGGCTTGATGATTCCGAGTATTTGTTTTTGTAATTTCCGTCAAACAAGGCATTACATGATGTAATGCTGCACATACACAGAAAAAACAGGGGGAATATTACCTAAGAGCTATGTAATTATACAACTACATAATTTTCAAGTTAGTTTTACAAAGCTCTAGTAAAATATCCACATTTTTCTGTAAAATATATACAATCCTTGCAAAATAAGTACATGTGTACTGGAAAATATCCGAAAAATTACATATATTTTGCTAGAAATTTGTAAAACTTATTTCGAACTTATGTAGTTGTATAATTACATAGCACTTAGATAAAGTTCCACCTGTTTTTTTTCTGCGTGCATGTTTTACAGTATGCTAGATCATCTATAGGCCGTTTAATGATCCCCTTTGAGATTCTATTTTTTGTACTATGCATAATACTATAGGCGTAAATTGGGGTTCGACTGTTCTTTGTTTCATATTGCATGCATTTTCTTATTGTATTTACGGAACGTAAAAAGTGATATTGAAACAGCTCTTGTTTTCTTGTCACATAAAAAAACAATCTGGCAACATTATATTAAAAACTTCTTATTTATTTATGTATATAAACTAGAGAATATGTTAATTATAATAAACTATTGTAGATATAAAAAAAAAAACGTTGGAAGCATATTAAAAATATACATGTTTTTATAAATTCAATATCTATTATTTATTTTCTGAAAAATCTAGTCAGTATCTTCATATTTTAAGTAAACAATTTGGAAATGAATTTTAACTTTGACTCTCATTGGAAATGTCAAAACAATAAATAAAAAATATATACTAAAACCTATACACTTACAAACACCCCCTTTTAAAAATACATACACAAGTCTTTGTTGGAAAAAAAATTTTAGGCTTATTAGAAAACTTTTTTTTAAAGATCAGAAATTTTTTTAATCTACATGTAATCAATATAATTTAAAGTAATTCTTACATTTTGACAGCCATTTTTAATACGCAGGGAATGTAATATTTCTTGTTTATTGCACTTTTATATTTATTATAGTTAAATGAATTAAAGTTTTTGATTATTAAACAATCAAAAACTGTGCCATTGGTGAATCGAATGAGTTTTTGTTTTATGATGAGTACAAAGCGTCTTATTAGTCTAAATGATTTTAACTAATTTGTACTTTTTAAGTTTTTTTTTTGTAAAAAATTATTTTAAAATTATTTAATTTGTTATCACAAAATGGTTACGAAAATGCAACGATTTTTTTTTTTAATTTTTTATTAATTATAATTAAAAGTTTTGTAACTGATCATTAATTAAAGATTGAAACAAAATTTTATAAAAAAATTTGTTTCAAATATTCATGATTTTGATTTTTTATATGTTCCTCTTGGCAAAGTAAAATCGATTTTTAGGCTTTGATTAATTACAACATTTGTAAAGTGTTTTTGTTTTTTATTTTATTTATATAAGACAAAAACAATGATTTTTTGAAAAGTTATTTGAAGAAAAAACAACTTTTTCAATCACACATATACACAAATAGAATTATTTTAAAAAGTTAAGTTTTATTTATTACTGTATTATTAGTGTATAAATATTCTATTTCTTTTCAAATACGACGTTGTCTTCTCGAATATTGTTAAACTGTAACTAAACTGTAGTTCCAGTTCAGTATATTAAATGTATAAATATTTTACACACAAACACCAAAAACGAATAATTTCGTATTTTAGTGTTTCAGTGTTTCTCCTTCAACTACATTGATTTGACCATGAAGGGAATGAATTGGGAATTGTGTGAAACATTAAAACTACAAATAGCAACAGGCCTTTAAAATTTTAATTCAATCATCCACTTTAATTCAAACATAAAAATTAAAATTATTTTCTTTAATTCAATCAACTTTAAAAATTATAATTATTTTTTTTTTTAATTAAAATTATATAATATAAATAAAAATTGTAGTAGACTTCAGATTTTTTTTTTAATACAGCTGTTGAGAAAAAAAGCAAAAATAGGCTCTATTTTTGTAGAAGTTTTAAAGAAAATAGCAAAAATCAGCCAGTACTTAAAAAATTAGCAAAATTTAGTAATAAGAGAAATAAAAAAAAATCCAACAATAAATTCTTATATTTTCGAGATATCTTGAGATAACTACAATTTTGGAATTTTCCAGAGTTGGCAGACTTTAGACCCTTAAAATTACAATCACCCCTGTT
This sequence comes from Leucophora obtusa, assembly GCA_949987735.1. NCBI lineage: Eukaryota > Metazoa > Arthropoda > Insecta > Diptera > Anthomyiidae > Leucophora > Leucophora obtusa. The sequence continues at coordinate 298,615,799 of OX465295.1, read as the reverse complement.
CTGAGTTCCGAAACTTTTTAATTAGAGTGGATTTGCAATCACACGGAATTAAAAATTTTGAAAATTTGCTATTTCTACTAAATTTTAATTTTAAAATAAATTATTATATAATAATTGTTGTTAAAAAATATATATACATTTCATTTTCATCAAGCTTTTTCTACACGAAATAAAACGAAAAAAATAATTCGGATGTGAATCACGGAATGTTTCACTTTAGAATTTTTTTATGTGGATTCGGAACGCAGAACAGCGCCGAATTCCTTAATTCGATTTATAAATCTCGTAAAATCGTAAAAATAAATATTAAAAATGAATTCCTGGACCCCAAAAATAGTAAGATACCACAAATTTCCAGGATAATAACATAATAAGTGGTTAGAGCAATCGTCTGCCAATCTGACGGCCTGGGTTCAAATCACGGCAGGACCAAAAAAATACATATGAACTTTTTTTAAATTTTATTTTGGAAAATATATTTCCAGACCACCTATTTATTGGTTTTGCCGACGTTAAAAAATTTTGTTTCTCCAATGCTTTTTGAACAGCCGGTCCTTTTGTCTAATGATATCATTTTGGGAATGAGAAAGCACTTTTTCCCAGTACTTGTACCACCTGTTAAAGTGCTTTGACATCGCTTTCCCGTTTTTATTATTCTGACTGGGTAATTCCTCGTTGATTCTTTTAAGAATTAATTCTTTAAAAGTCTGAGTACCAGCTGTGTGTATACGAGTTTTTTATGGTATATGAAAAAAAAAGTGAAAATCTTTTTTTCGAAAGAGAAGAAAATGGTATTGAAACAAATATGGCTTCCCGTTACTAGTCTTTTATTAAATATCTTAGTATGTTACATTTCACATACGTTCCCCTTGTTTTTTAGTTCGCCACTAACATGTCGAAACATTCGTGTTTTTTTCGTGTTAACAGAAACAAGGCAAAACTGAATTTTTTAATTTTCCTGACACTATTTTGTTTACAAATGTACATATATATCAGGTAGGGATGCCGAACGAATATGGTTTTAACAAATCCCGGTATTCGGGATTTTCAAAATTGAGATCCCGGAATTTTTCTTATAAAAGAATTGGTAAAAATCTTGAAACTTACATTTTCTTCCTTTCTTGAATACAATTCGCAGCGTAAATTATTCCATTAGTACGAATCCACCTTTAAAACTAAAAGTTATTATTTCTAAAGGCGCTGTTTCTGATTTTTTTCTAAATAAAAACACGTTCGGACAGATCTAAAAGCCCAGTATTTTGTGGAAGTTTTTTTCGCATTAATTAAATAGACAAGACGATTTGAAAATGTCGCAAAAAATAACTTTGGCCTTATGAAGATTGTAGTTTTCCAATTAATGTAAAAGAATTTGTGACTTTTAAATTTTTTATTACAATTTTACGGTTTCAAATCGCAAAATGTTTTATCACGGGGGGAGAAAAGCTAAAAGATAAGAAAGAACTCCCTTTATTTATTGAGAAAATGGAAAAATTGAGCTTATATGGATTTTAGGACAAACTTTTAGATCTTTCCTATTTAACTTATTGACTTTTTTAGGATAGAGAGAAAATGTAGAATTCTGCAAAAAAAAAAACATTCTCTTGAAATTATTTTGATATTAGTTCACTAATGTTAATAGCAACGACAAAGTGAATAAACTCTACTCAAAGGAGGGAATCAAACATTAAGGGTCATATGCATAATCACTTTGAAAATTTTTAAGTGACATAAAACAAATTTTCCATACAAATTCAAATATTTTGCATAATTATTGAACAAATGAAGAAAATTTATTAGAAATTTTCACCTTATAAATATTCGAAAATGTCGAATTATTCGACACGAAAAAACCGGTTTCTAAAATAATTCGAAAACCGCCCATTTTCAAAATCCGGTTTAAAAAATCTGGAAATATAGAAAAAACGGTTTATTTTTATTTAGTATTTATTTATTTCATTATTAGAACAATAAGAATATAATTCTTTTATAGTTCAAGTCGGTATATCATAAAACAAAGTCATAATTTTTTATAGTAACGACATTTAAAAGCGTCCATACAGACAAGACAAAAGTATAGCATAAATATAACATTAGAATATATATCATAAATATAATAAAATTTAAAATTTTACAAAAATTAAAATAAAAATTCTAGAAATTCTAAGAAAAAGAAGAAAAAATAATTTGTAAAAAGTTAAAGAGCAAAGGAAAATAAAAATGAGTAATTGAAGCTAGTTATTTCGAGTAACATAATCAAAGAGTACATGACCGAACCACCCCCGCACTCAGAAATAAATCTGTAGAAACAGCAAAGCAACTAAAAATTAGTTAAAAATTATGCTGCAGAAAACTGTTAAATTAGCAGATTTTTTTTGCTAAATACATGTTTTGCTGAACATAGTTATCATGTGTCTGAATGGCACTTCTTCATAAATGCCGCACGTCTTTGGAGAGATCTTCCATCCAATCAACAACTCAACAGCAACGCAAGCAACTTTAAACAATTTCTATTTGAATTTTTTAAACAGAATTAATTTTGTTTTCTATAATATTTATTTTTATTGATTTATTTATTTATTTAGTTGTGTTCTCATATCCTGTACAACAAGATTAAATCTTATAATTAAAGTACAGGAAAGCAGTTTGTGAAAAACAGATAATGCAAAATTTTTAAAGAAAAACTTAAAATTACACTAAATATGCTTTAGAAACGTAAACTATCTAAAAATCACAAATTGTTGCAAAAATAAATATATTAATTAGACTAACAAATTGTCAATATTGTAGAAAACAAAATTAATTCTGTTAAAAAAATTCAAATAGAAATTGTTTGAAGTTGCTTGCGTTGCTGTTGAGTTGTTGATTGGATGGAAGATCTCTCCAAAGACGAGCGGCATTTATGAAGAAGTGCCATTCAGACACATGATAACTATGTTCAGCAAAACATGTATTTAGCAAAAAAAAAATCTGCTAATTTAACAGTTGACAATTTGATCGTCTAATTAATATATTTATTTTTGCAACCATTTGTGATTTTTATATAGTTTACGTTTCTAAAGCCTATTTAGTGTAATTTTAATTTTATGTTTTTCTTTAAATATTTTGCAATATCTGTTTTTCACAAACTGTTTTCCTGTACTTTAATTATAAGAATTAATCTTGTTGTACAGGATATGAGAGAGAACACAAATAAATAAATACTAGTAAAATAAGAACAGCAAAAATAAATCTGTTAAATTTACAGAGTTTTAGTTATATTTAAGTTAACTGAAAATGGCAAATTGTATTGTAAAATCTGCAGAAAATCTTCCTAAATATTAGTAGACTAAAAATAGAAAAAAACCTGTTATATCAAAAAAATGTTTATTTTTAAGCTAAATTTAGATGAATGCAAAAAGCAGTCTATCCTGAAATTAAATTAACAGAAATTTTCCACTTTTAATACGAACTTTACAAAATTTGACAATTTTTTCTATATTTTTTTCTGTCACATTTTTTCTTAAATATATTGCAAACAATATAATAGTTTAAAAAAAATTAAAAAATTTTTTTAAGTTTTACAGTTGTTTCAAAGAAATTTAAATATTTTGTGGATAATTAAAACATTTTAAATAAATTTAATTCCGCCCAGTGTAGAAAATCATTACCAGATATGTGGTTATGTAACTATAGCTATGGACATATAATTGGCACAAATTTAAATTGCGCAAAATTTTAGTATTTTCCAACTAAATATATTTAAAAATGCAAGTTTTATATCTTCTGATTGCTGTTGAAAAAGATGTTTGTCTTAATAGTGCTCAAATGTTCCATTATGTTTTGCTTATTATTTACCATTATCATTTTTGCGTTAACAATGCTGATTTAAAGTGGACATATAAATGGCACAATTTACTTAAAATATGTAGTAGTCGTGTAGATTTAATTCAAAGCAATAAATATTTTTCGTAGTTCAAAAATAAATATAAAGAGTTAAAAAATTTTTATAATGGGATCAGGAAAACATACCACAGGTGAGGAAAGGCGGATCATATGGGAAATGTATGAAGATGGAAAAAAAGTAGCGGAAATTGCTGAGATAATGCTAATTTCTCGCAAAAAAGTCTATAATGCAATTAATTCTTGTGTTGAGGATCCCGATATATTGACTAAGGGTAAAATTCGGAAGCCAAGGCCACGAAAAACAGATGAGCGTACGGATGCAGCTATAGTACGAATGGTGAAAATTGATCCATTCAAGTCATCAAGGCAGATAGCATCGGATATTAATGAAAATTTTAACATGGAAATATCAAGCAGACTTGTCAGAAGAAGACTAAACGAGGCAAATTTGTTTGGGCGCATTTTCAGAAAAAATGCCCTTATCCCAAAAAAAAAATATTTCAAAACGAATAACCTTTGCCAGAACCCATAAGGAAAATCCCATTAGTTTTTGGAAAAACGCGTTATGGAGTGACGAAACAAAAATTAACAGGATAGGACCAGATGACAGAATCTTTGTTCGTCGTCCTAAAGGCCAAGAGTTTAATCCTCGGTTCACTCAGAAGACGGTAAAACATGGAGGTGGCAGTATTATGGTTTGGGGTGCATTTTCTTGGCATGGCATAGGTCCGCTTATAAAAATCAATGGAAAAATGGACAAGTTTCAGTATTTAGATATTTTAAAAAACCATATGGAGCCATATGCCTTCAACTCCATGCCAATAAAATGGAAATTCATGCAAGATAATGACCCCAAACACTCCTCCAAACTAGTAAAAAAATGGTTTTGTGCGGAGAAGATTGATGTTTTGGATTGGCCAGCCCAGAGTCCTGACCAGAGAAACAAGCCGACCAAAATAATCGGCGGCGGCGACGGCTTGATCGGCTGGATAGAACGTTATACTTGTAATTTAAAGATGTTTAAGGTTTTTTTCCAAAACGTAGCAGTAGAAAATTGTACAAAAAAGTTAGAATTATCAGATAAAAAAGAATTTAAAGTTAAAATAATCGATTAAATTTACAATTTTTAGTTTTTGAACAGACCTAGAAGGAGTGATAGTTGCCCAGGTAGAAATTGCCGACGTTGCAACAAAAATTGTACTGGGAGAGCACTGTTTTTTGCGAATTGGCGGTACTACTTAAAACGTGCTTTGCCAGTACTGTTTTCTGAAAATTAACGAGCTTTTTTTAATTTATTAAAATTAACAATTTTATAAATTTTATGTATTTTTGCGTCTATTACACAATTATTTATGTAAGAGAGACATAACCCCATTCTTTTCTTGTGAAGTTTCGACAAAATGTGTGATGTACACTAAAAGGACAGTAAAGTACTAGCAAACTACTAAAATTGTTATTAAATGTACTGGGATAATACCAAAAAAATAAAATCCCAAGCCTGTGCCAACGTTGGGAAATAACTACGGCCAAGCGTTTATTGGTGTTATCATTTCGACAACATGCCAGTACAGTGAAAGTTGAAAATCCGACGCATAGCCAGTACATGTACTACCGTCTCCAATACCGGGCCGACATTGTGCCGTTTGTATTTTTCTACCTGGGTGGGCTTTCCAAATATATACACCTACAAAAAAAATTTGTAGTCCCAACCGAATCGTTCGGTTGCTGCAACCGAAAATTCGGTTGTTTCAAACCTATTTTGGTTATCACAACCCTATTTGGGTTGCAACAACCCTATTTCAGTTGGAACAACAGAAATAGGGCTGTGAAAACCGATTTATCGGTTGCAGCAACCGAACGATTCGGTTGGAACCAAATTCGGTTGGGACAAAAAAAATTTTTTGTAGGTGTACATATGTTTATAGAAGGTTGGTTACCGTTATCGTTATAATACCGTTATCGCTAAAATACCGTTTCAAATTGAATACCGTTACCGTTACCAATACCTCTAAAAGTTTTTCCAAATACCGTTATCGTTACCGATACCGTTATTTTTAATGGTAGTTACCGGTATTTATTAATTCATATAAAAATGCAAATTTTTTAAACTTTTTTATAATAATTTTTTTTTTTTGTACAAAAAAATTTATGGATAATAATTTTAGTTATTAAAACTACCAGCATTGAAGATAAAGCTTATAATATGTATTTTTAACACGTAAAATTAAATATATGTTAAGTTTTTACTAATTTTTATATATTTTTAACATAATTTATAATACCGGTACGTACCGGTATTGCTGTTTCGATAACGGTATACCGTTACCGAAACAGTATTAAATACCGTTACCTTTACCGTTACCGAAACAAATGAAATTTAATACCGTTACCCTTACCGTTATTCGTTTCGGTAACCAAACTTGGTTTATATGTTCAACAAAATTGTGTGAAAATATTTTCAAATAAAACTGATTTTCCTAATTTTTTTTATTTCGACGGCTTTTAATTGCAACATTTTGTATAAAAAAATTAATTTTTATCTAATTCATTCTTAAACTGGGTTTAATTCAGAGTAAAATTAAGTTTTTTTTTATTTTAATGGCTTTAAAATTGCTAAAGTTATAAATTTTTTTATAAACATGGAATCTCTGCATTTATAAGAAAATTGATGTTAACCTTAATGAGTGTGGAAACAAGAACATCGAGTTGTCTTATAACAGCTGAAATTAATTGTATAGAAAAAGTACGATAACTTTCTCAGTTAATTTAAATAAAATAATCTCATTTTACTAAGCACTAACCCATTTTCAGAATAAACTACAACAGTAAAGAAAATATTTTTTTTAAATACTGTAAAAAAAGCCGTCAAAGTATACATATTAAAAAATATGTTTTTTTAATTTCATTATTTTTAAAAAAATGTCAACATATTTCAGTTACAAATAAAAAATTCTATACATATTTGAAAAGCTAAAAATTTCAAAAATTGCTGAAATGATGAAGTAGAAAATTTGTTTTAAAAATGACATTAGTTTTTAATTTTTTTATTTTGGAAAATTGATACTCCCAGCCGAAATAAGCCGAAAAAAATCGGCGGCGGCTTAAACGGCTCACGGCGGCTGGCTTGTTTCTCTGGTCCTGACTTAAATCCAATAGAGAACCTGTGGAATGAAGTCAAGGTTGAAATCGCCAAGAAAAATTACAAAAATATGGACGAACTGTGGTCGGCCGCACAGGAAGCTTGGTACGCCATCCACAAAACAAAATGCCAAAAACTAGTGGAAAGTATGGGTCGCAGGTGCGAAGCTGTCATCAGAAACAAAGGCCACAGCACTAAATATTAACGTTAAAATATTTGTACATACCAAAAAATTTAACAAATGCAATATTAAAACCATTTCTTCTCTTTTTTTAAGATTGTGCCATTTATGCGTCCAGCACATTTCAATGGGTTTTTTTTTATAATGATAATTTTTTATTTACATTAATGAATTTCAGTTAAAGTTTATAGGAATATTAAATGTGCATAATAAACATTTGGAAAAAACAAAAACTTGTTGGTTGTTAATAGTATTTGCAATATAGTAGCATTAGAAATAATTCATGGTAAAATGTGCCATTTATATGTCCATAGCTGTATATGTGTTGAAAAAATATTGAGTCTTAAAAATAGATTTTAAAAAAAATTTAAAAAAATCTAGAACATTACTTTATTTTAAATAATGATCAAAATAAGTCATTATTGGTAATACATTATTTTGTGTTTTGAAATAATGAAAAAAGTAAGTATTTATTAGTAACTTCGTACTATGTATATCTTTTAAAAAAATGCAGAAAGTAAGTCGGTGTCATTACCGGTAGTCCAAAAAATGATGATATGTCATTACCATTTCTACACTGTGCGGTTAATACGAACCTCGCTTACAACGAACTAATTTATCTAGTCCCCCGGAGTTCGTCTTATGCGAGTTTTACGGTATTATGTAAAATGACGCAGAATATAAATATATAAATAATACAAAAACAAGTAGTTTGACTTTCTTCTCATTTTAACTTATTTTAATTACCATTTATGCAGCTTTTTATGTGTTACACTTTTTAATGACGCATTCCTTATACTTTAAAATAATCAAAAGTATTTAAACTTAAAGAAAAAATGTTGTTCTCACCAAATTCAAGTTTAATAAATAAAAAATTTTCGAGGTAGTGTTATTAAATATGAAACATAATTTAAGAAATCTATGTATACAGTTGCGAGCATAAAAAATGCAACGCTATGCTAAATCATCTAAGTATGCATTGATTTCTTCTAATGGTTTTTTATTTGCGCTTATATTTTGTTAATATACTCGTTGATGTGTATTTTCATATTTTAAATCGTTTGATGTGCATTTATTTATGTGAATTATATATATATTCCCATCGTTCCTATAAGGAGCATAGGGCCTCAAACTCACCTCTGATATTACACATCTTAAAATCCGTTGATCATAAAAATCTTGAGTTGTTATTACTGGAAAGTGTTGGTTCGAAGCCAATTTGTGACCAGTCGGTTACGATTGGTATTTGTGCCCTCACCTCTGATATTACACATCTTAAAATCCGTTGATCATTTATGTGAATTAGATTTTACGAACATTTTTTGAAACTAGTGCCTATTTTGTGCGAGCAAAAAAAATGCAACGAAAGAATAATATGTACACACAGAAAAAAACAGGGGGAATATTACCTAAGAGCTATGTAATTATACACCTACATAATTTTCCAGTTAGTTTTACAAAGTTCTACTAAAATATGCACATTTTTTTGTAAAATATATACAATCCTTGCAAAATATATACATGTGTAGTGGAAAATATCCGAAAAATACATATATTTTGCTATAAAATTGTTAAATTTATGTAGTTGTATAATTACATAGCACTTAGATAAAGTTCCCCCTGTTTTTTTCTGCGTGTATCGGGTAAGTATAGAAATTTTATTTATTCACGAAATTTAGACTGAAGTAACCAAAATTAACTAAATTTACAAAAAACAACTATCAAGTTATAGCCGTGTTGCTATTATAACAGCGTTTTGGGAAGGCAAACCTTTACTTGTTTCAAAGAAGTCCACTGTGACACGAATTGCAACTCGGTTATATTCACAGGAAAATAGGAAGTGGAAGACCCCGAAAAACAATTAAAAGACAGGACAGAAATATGATCTCTATTGTTAAAGCGACCCCAATAAGACCGCCGTAGATGTTATGCAGTGTGCTTCAGAGCACATAGTTGGATCCGATGGATTGAAGTTCACCCGCAGACCCCCAAATACTCTCCTAGGTACTAGAAACAACGCGTTAAAAACGGCGGGGATCCCTTATGCTCTGGGGTATGAAATCGTTTTCTTAAATATAAATTTTTTGTTTTGTTTAAATTTTTGTTTTAAGGTGCATTCTCCCGTGATGGTGTTGGACCAAATTGATGACAGAATAAACGCTGAGGGTTACTACAAGAGCACATGCTTCGTCACATGCAGGAAAAAATTGCTGTTCGAAGCATATTCCAATACGCAAAGGACCTTAAGCACACCAGTCGCTTAACTAGGCAATTTCTAAGTAACAACGGTGTGGAAGTTTTACAGTGGCTAGCACAGTCACCCGATTTAAATTCCATAGAGAATCTATGTGATCTTGTAGACAGCGAAATATGAAAGAAAAAGCGTTCAAATTCCACAAATGAAAGTAGAAATTAAAAATAATGGCTATTCCACTAAATAATAAAAATCTAATTAATATGCTGAATTTTTTAACAAACAAAACCGATTAAATGTAAATTACATAAAAGTTGCATTTTTTTGCTCGCAGGAAATAGGCACTAGTTTCAAAAAAAAGTTCGTAAAAACTAATTCACATAAATAAATGCAAATAAAACGACTTAAAATATGAACATACACATCAAAGAATATAATAACAAAAGATAAGCGCAAATAGAAAACCATTAGAAGAAATCAAAGCATATTTAGATTATGTAGCGTAGCGTTGAATTTTTTATGATCGCAACTGTATATAGAACAGAGCATCATCGTCATCTTATAAGAAAAACACGTAATTTGTTAATTATATTTAAAATACAATAATAAAATATTTTCAGATATCTATCTACAGTATGTATACGAAAATTAGAATTTAAAAACAAAATAAAAACAAAAATATCAACTAAATGTTAATAAACGAAGATGGACAAAACAAAATTAAATTTTTAAAAGAAAACAATTCAACAATACCAGAGCTATGACAAATCGAATCTTTTTTAGATATTTTTAAATTAAATATGTACTATAGAGTGGGCCGATTTGTATGGACAAAATTTTTTTGATATTGTGCCACCGATTTTTCGATAGCTTTTGGCATGACGAAAAAAAAGTTCCACTACGACATATCAAAAAAATCACTTTCAAGGCGTCCTAATTTCAATTTTTTTCAAAATTAGCGCCATCTTGCGGTGGCTTTTTGAAACAACTAATGAAATTGTAAACAATATAACATTACAACCTTTCCAGAAAGGTATTACTTATGAAAATCGGATAAAAAATGTGGCAACTAGAGTAAAAGTATATAAATAAGTAAAATTATTTTCTGCTTGATGATGAAATGATGATGATGTTGATGATTTTATGCAGGCTGTGAAATTTCAAAACAACGTGAGATCAGTAGAGTGCATTTTGTCTTCTGATTATCAACGCTGCTGAGAATGTGTTAAGTTAAAAAAAAGGCTAAAGTTTAGTCTCAAAAATTGTGTGGTGAATAAAATTCAAAGTCAAAAGATTTAATGTAGAGATTAGTAATAGAAATAATATAAAATTAAAATTTTAACCCGCTCGGGGTAGGCAGCGTGTTAATGTTTGAACTTTCATTCCAAATATCTCCGCTAGGGGGTGCTGCAAAGCCATAAAAGTAATAAAAAATATTTCTTGGGCATAGATCTACATTTCCACCAAGTTTGGTCGTAAAATTCCCAGCCATTAAAATTCCCGTGTCAAAGGGTTAATAAAATAAATCGATCTTAGTTCTGACTATAAAACCTGCCTTAAAGAATTAATTAAAATTAAAAGACAAATTCGAATAATTTTGAATTATCTGATTTTTATTTCTTTTTGTAACAGAGATTTTTTTTTTTTTGTTTGGTTAAAATTTATTAATTTCTGTTGTTGCCTTATCAATTGCGATTACATACATTTTTAAAATTTGGTTTTTATAATAAACAAAAAACAATTCCTTCGGTGTTCTGTTCAATAGCTTGACCAAAACAAAATAATTTTTGAACTGACCTTCACACATCCAAAATTTACATAACAAGATTTTGTATAAAAAATAAAAAAAACTCATTACGATTCTGTATGCAATGCAAGAATAAAAATATTTCTGCAATTTAAAATAAATAAAAGTATATATTAAAAAACGCAATTTTGCTACTGTGTGGCGGCGGCAAAGCAAATCAGTTGAGGAAATGTATTATTGCCCCTTTTTATAAAAGTTTAATGCACACAAGTCAAAGATCACGTAAAAACAAAATACCAAATATAGTTTTTTTTAATAGGTGTGTTTCTGCACTTTTTCGGTAAGTTCGGTAAAGTGAGAGTACACAGAAAAAATAATTCATACTTAGAAGACATTTTTTCAACATATGTATGAATCTAACATTGAATTTTTTTACCCAAAACTTTTTCATTCATGTATGAATTTATGAAAAAATTCAATGCAAATTTTTAAATTCCTTGCACTTTTTCTTCTTCAAATGAATAAAATAGACAAACGACCTAACAATTTCTCCTAAAACAACACATTTTTCTTTTATTTAGCGTGTTTTTTAATCACCTGGATTTAGAATTTTTCATACAAAAAATGGATTTATTTAATCCAAAAAAAGCTGGATCTAATAAATCCACAATAAAAGCACAAATATATGAAACAGCCTATTAATTTAATGTCAGAAAAAAATACGAATAAAAATTAAAAGAGAAACAAAAAAATTGAAAAACTAACAAATAAAAGGTTTTTCGTAAATTTTTTTTTATGAAATATGTTTAGAAAAAAAAAACTATACCTCACCAAATACATATTTTTCATCTTGGACTTGGTATTTTTCATCACTCTACAGTAAGTAATTTAATTAAATCCAATTAGTGAATATTAAATATTGCAATGGAATTTTTCAATTGTGTAAAAATATAAATTGAAGTGATAAAACTGAAAAGGCAGACTGTTTATCGCTGTTTTATGTAAAATATAATTATAAATTAAAAGTTAAAGTTGAATCATCCATCATCGAATTCGGTATTAAAAATTAGGGTGAAAGAAGTGTCGGACAGAAAATTTTTTTAAAATAGGAAAAATCTAACCCCATCTGTTGAGCACTTTTAGAAATACTTTTTGGATTTATTAAATCCAAGTGATTAGAAAAAACGGCTATTATTTCGCTACAATATGCATTTTTGTAATTTAAAACAATCCAAAAACATGAAAATTGGATATTTCACTTTCATCTTCATAAATCTTAATTTTTTGTAATTTCTATCTCGAATTCCAGTGGGGTGAGCTCGTGCAAGTTTTAATATGAGTCAAATTTGAGTGTCTACAATGGAGAACAGAAGGCAAGCGCACAATAAAAAAATATTGAAATTATTCAAAATAATCCATTTTAGACTTATACAAAAATTTCAACTGAAGTTCGTGTCACCAGGCAATGTTTTTATAGAGAGGTCAAAAAGTTCAACAAGCCTAATAATTGAAAAAAGCCCGAAACAAAAAAGCAAAAGGACCAAGCAACCAAAGCCAAAAAGGTGGAGAAGCTACTCAATTACCAAATATTTCCGGCGGGATCCCAATTTTACCAAAAAGCGTTCGCGTACTCCACAATTGGGTAAATGACACTGTTGCCAACAAATTTAAAAAAAAAGTTGTTTGATCAGACCCAAAAATCGCTAGAAATCACTAGATTTATAAACAGTACAAAAATTTAGCGATTTTATAGCTAGATTATCGAAAATGCTACTTATATCGTCTTTTTGGCAAAAATTTCTTGAATATGTTCATAAGAAGTGTTATAAAATTTTTAAATAATGAAACATTTTGCGAATAATCTTCAAATTATAAATCCTTTTCATTGAACTAATATTAGCATTAAAAATACTCAATACACGGCGTTGTATTGTGAAAACTGCATATCCATATTTTATCAAACATATATTTTTTAAAAAAAGTTTTTATAATAAAATCGTTAAGAAGTTGTTTTTTATAATAAAAAAAAAAATAAAAGAATATCAATATGCGAATTTTATATTTTTCAACATAAATACCTTTCAACTGACACCAAAGTTTCCTATAGTTACTTTGGAACAAATACGAAATAAACCGAAAAAACGAAAAATTGGTACATTTTTCACGCCATTTTTGCAACCCTTAAATGTGAGATTGGGCAGCTTAAAAAAATACGTGTCCTTTAAATTTGTCTCCTCTACAACATATCTGATGCTCGTTAAGAGCTGCCGATCTTGTTAGTCTTTCCTTGTTAGTTCTGTTTATAAAACTGGCCCTATTTTTTTCTAAAATTTTTAGAAATAAAAAACTGAAAAAATATCTTAATTCGAATTTCAACTTAGGCCGCACTGAAACCATCGAATTTTCCATGTCAATGGATTTTTCTGATGGGATACACTCTCATGAGCGCTTCCATTTATCTAATTTTCGAGTAGCTGATTAAGTTCCAGTAAGTTTGGTTACGTTCGGTAACGTACGGGAACACACTTATAACAGTAAAAACTGACAACAAAAGTAGGTAAATGAAAACAGCTGTTTTCTTTTTTTTTTGTGCAGTTGATATCACAGTATAAATGAATGTGAAGATGGAAATGAATATAAGAAATCTGTAATTACTAATCTGTTTGCAGTATAATTTTGCTGTATATATCAATAGGTAATCGACTGATGACGTACATACGTGTATCGATAGATAATTGATTTTATAATTCCATTAACTTTTAAGCTTAAAAAGCAAAACAGGGGAAAAATTACGTAAATTAACAATTTGTTACAGTTGCTCTTTAGGGGTATAACTTTTTTTGGGGTGCAAGCTGCCAAGGCAAAACAATGGATATTGTCCTGATAATAAGATTCCCAAATATTGCATTAGTATCGCGATTTGGTAAAATTTTCTTGTCAAAATGGGTGGGAAATGATTTTTACTGATGTTTGTTTATAGAAAATACAAAAAACCCACTAATTTGAAGTGAAATATTACTTTTTTTAAATTAAAAAAAAACATTTATATAAAACTTCAATGCGTTTGGTGCGGGAACTTCTTTAATCGATCGCGAAAAACTAAAATCGTAGTTCTGAATATTTTTGAATTGGGAGAAATGATATTTGTAAAAACTGCATAAAGTTATATCCCTATTTTTTATTTTTTTTGCGTTATGGAATTAGATTAAAAATCTTCATTGATCGAAAAATTATAAAATCTGTTCTATAAATGAATCTCAATTATTTTTAAGACGTTGTTGAATTTCAAATCACTGTTTTTAAGTATTTAAGCTACCACACAGAAGAAAGTTAAGTTTAATCAACATAAAATTTTATACAGAACAAACATCGAATCTTACTGTTTTTATATAAAGAATCAGTCAAATTCGTTAAAACATTTATGTGAAAAACACAAACTTAAAAATATTTTTCTTTAAATTTTTTAGCCGCATCAGTTCTACATAGAAGTCCTAAAAAGTTTGTGCCAACATTTTGAAGCAAAAACGTTTTAAAATTCTCATTTTTCAGACAAACTTCTTAAAGAATTCGTCTGATTCTTTTTACAAAAAACCCAATTAAACTTTCTACGAAAAAGAAAGAAACAAATGTAGGGAAATGCCGTGTACCTCAGAATTTTGCATTTTCCCTTATTGGTTATTGTTTTATGGTATTCTAAAGTCTTTTTTTTTGCATAATGGTCATTTTAAGCTACATAAAGTTCTAAATAAGTCTATAGGAGACAATAAAATTGGAACCTTAGAACGACAAAAATTTAAAAAAAAATTTAATTAATTTTTTTTTAATGTTCTTTTTAGTTTGACTCTAGATCATAAATTAATATCACTTTCTGTTTAAATTATTTTCAAATCAAAGAAAGATGATACAATTTTAACAAGTAAATTACAAAGAATAAAAATATATTTGAAAGAATTCGATAAGACCAGCAATACAGAATACTTATTTTCGGCTTTCGCTACAAAGCCATCATCAGTGTATTTCGTCTTGTGTGGGCTAATATTTTAATGTTTGCCTACTTATGTGACCGCTGAAAGAAAATCGAATTTCATATCAACAACTCAACTTAGACTAACATCAACGAAATTTAACAATGATATTTTTATCCTTTGTTATTATTACTCTATTTTGCTTTGAACCTTAATTCTTAAGATATCTCAGCTGATTCTATTCAACTCTGTGTATGATAACCACAGATTTTTGAATAACAATGAACCGTTAAATTTAAATGTATATTATTTAAACTATATTTTTGCACCGTGTCAATGTGTTTTAAGATGAATGGGCTTAAATCAATTTTAATTTTGTGGCATTTTCTAAATGCAATAAATTTTTTTTATTTTTATTTGCATTATTTTTCTACTGGAAATAATGCAATAAATTTCATTTTACAAAATTATTTTTATCGAAATTCCCTTAGTTGTTTACGAGTTTCAAGGTACTTGCCAATTTGTACTTTAGAACACTTTTCTAAAAACTGTAATTTCTTAAAATGCATAAACATTATTAAAGTTTTTATTTGCAATCTATAACAGTATCAGTATTTTCAAAATTACCAAGGTGCACGACATTCCCTTATAGTGAAGTTTATTGTTGATCTGATTTACGTGAGATTTCTTCGTCCGGTTCAAGTTCATGACATTTTTTCAATGAATACAAAAATTGTTTTTTTTTATTATGGATGCTCTTTAAACCGCACCACCTTACAGCAAAAGAAGTGCGCCGTACACTTCCAAATATAAATTATGTTTGCAAGGCAACTTCGAAAAAAATAAAATTTTGCCGAACGTAGGGGGTCGCCTTTTTAAATTTTTTGTTATATCTTCAGCATTTGCAATCGGATCTTAAAGTATGATATACCCATGTTTTTGTCTCGAGGAGACCATTGAGTGCAAGTATAAGTTTTAGTATTTACCCACCAGATCTCAGTTCCTGCAACCCTATTGTGCACCCTAATTTGAAACCCTAATGTCAGAAAAATAGAACTCGCAATAAATCATTAAACTTTTGCTAAGGAAGTATTTTTATAATATAAACTGACAACTTAACTACCGAATTTTGTCGTTAAAAAGTTAGAGAATCGCACTACTGGTCGAAATGTTCAATTTAAGCACTTCGATTTTATGTGTGAATAGGAATGTTGTTATACCCTACACTTGTGCTGATGTTTGTAACACCAAAAAATATTGGTCCTAGACCCACCTTATAGTATACCGATCGGCTCAGATTTTTTTTTTTATTTCGATTTAACGATGTCCGTCTGTCCGTCCGTCCGTCTGTCTGTCTGTCTGTCCATGCATTCTTGTGCGCACTCTACAGGTCGCAAATATTAAGATATTGTGATGAAACTTGGTACACCGACTTATGTCGGCCCAAGGACGACGCCTATTGATTTTGGTTAAAATCGGTCCATGTTTAGACCTAGTGCCCATATAAGGGTCCTACCAAAATTATACTGGGGGTCAAGGGAAATTATTTCCAAATGCCAACCTCACCCACAGTCCACCTTGGATATGGTGTCCCCTGTTAACGCTAACGAGGCTCTGACGACCGAGTATGGGCGGTATAACCCGCTTCCCACGGCAATCGGACTATGTGCCGGAACGATTCGGATGTATTCGAATTTTCGAATTTATCCGAGCAAGGATTGTCACTCCGGCTTTAGATGAGAATTATTAACTACAAATTCACATTTTGAAGCCGTTACAACAACAACAACCAAAATTATACTGTTTATACGCTGCAGGTCGCAAATATTAAGATATTTTGATGAAATTTGGTACACAGACCTATATTGGCCCAATAACGCAGCCTATTGATTTTGGTGAACATCGGTCCATGTTTAGACCTAGTGCCCATATAAGGGTCCTACCAAAATTATACTGTTTATACGCTGTAGGTCGCAAATATTAAGATATTTTGATGAAATTTGGTACACAGACCTATGTTAGCCAATTGATTTTGGTGAACATCGGTCCATGTTTAGACCTAATGCCCATATAAGGGTCCCCCCAAAATTGGCTTGGTTTCAAACTGCAGGTCGCAAATATTAAGATATTTTAATGAAATTTGGTGCGCTGACTCACATTATAGAAAATTTTGACACAAGCCCCATTTTAACCCATTCGAATTTCGGATCCAATCATTAGTTGGCTTTTAACCAGACTGGTGTAGGTTATTGTATAGTCGGCATGCCCGACTTTAACCTTTTTACTCGTTTTTACTTTAACCTGCTTAAGAAATCGGGATGTAAGCAGGTTGTTATTTCTGTATACGTGGGAAACATTCAATTTTTGAAACGCCCTTAATGGATACCAAAGTTTCAAAAGCATTCTTTCACTTTTTAAAAATAAATGTATTGTAATTTGAATTAAAATTCACTTCGTACTAGCATTCTTATGGAATTAATTCAATAGCTTAATTAATAAAAGCTTTAAATTATCGAGGGCTTATATTCAAATAGTAGTACATATCTCTCATTTTCGACAAAATGAGTTTTTGATGGCAATGTGTTCAATGATTTAATTGCCATCTTTCATATTTAATTTAAACCGAAAAATTATTTCGAAATACATTTTTTTTCTCAAATTTGTGATTGTGCTATCTGCAACTCATTATTTTGTGTATAGAAAAAGTGCTATCACATAAAAAATATTTTTTTTTATTATAAAATACTGAAAATTGCGAACGTAAGACTATGGAATATAATTCATTAAAACGTATTGGAATTGATTATGCTTGATCAAACGACGGAGATATTGGGAACGATCCCACAGCAGGGTTGTTGTGTGCAATTCGCGGTAGGTAATTATAATTGTAATTTGCTCATAACTCTTTTTCAGAAGTTCGAATGGCAAACAAGAAAAATCGTATGAATGGGCAAGAGTATTTGTAATTTTCGACGGTGGATAAAGTTGTTCAACAAAATGTACCAAAATATACACTGCTTAAAATTTGATGATATCACTCGAAAGAATATCTACAAAATGTTTTGGAGCATGTCTTGGGAAGCTGAGCGATTGTTAAAAAGGCTCACTTATCGAATATTCCTAAGCCAAGGGAATAGTAGAGAAGTCTAGAAAACATATCACCTTTATATTTAAACTTCCTTATAGTCATGAATTAGTTAAAGTATGCAGATCAATGATCCTTTCAATTTTATCTATATATGGAGGAATGCTAAAATTTTGTTTGGAAAATGGTTCTCTAATTCCGTTGTCTCATATCAAAAATAAACTGCCTAATATTTTGAAAAAAGAACGTGCTCAGTTAGAAAAGCAAAATGACAAACACGATAGATGCACAATCTGTAAAACTTTGTGCCGATATAAGCGCCTCCGTTATTTATTATAAACAGCATCTTCAAGTACATATCTTCAAAGTTACATAACTTTACAATTTACCATTAATGTATAAGATACTGTTTAACCCTTTCACTACCGACTTTTTGTTTGCGGATGTATCGTTATTTTCACTTTAGATTCTTGTTAAGAGTCCTTATTAAATTAGAAAAAATATATAACATATTTTCCCCCTACTATGCACCAAAAATGACGTTCGAAAATCGATTTTTTCAAACTTCTCAGCCCCGTTTTACCCCTTAAATATTCGAGTAGCCAAAAATCCTTTGGTTGGTTTTCTTATCGTCATAAAACGAAGCTATATGCCAAATTCAATTATCTATCTTCATTAGTTTAACAGAAACACCAAAACCCCCTTTTCTCGGAGAACAATTACCCCGACCATATTGCCATGTTGAACTGCTTATGCATATAATAATTTTTATTTGAAGTACAAGATTCTAATAAACTTATTTACGAAAAGTATAATGTTTTTCTTGCATTATAAAATTTTATATATCCTTTTAAAGATGTGTACACTCAGAGCTTTGAAGAATTAATTATTTTTTGAATGAATTCACTACCAATCGAATTCAATTTTCTCTAGAATTGAATGAATTCCTTTTCTTAAGTAATTCACTGAATTCGTTCAACTGAACGCGTTCATCAAACAATAAATTCACAGAATTAATTCCATTGCAATAGTTCTCTTTATTAAATCAAATGAATTAATTCACTGGTGAACACGTTCAATTTTATAAATCGAACGGAAAAAAGTGAACTAATTCCTTCCTGAATAATTCACCACAGAATTCGTTCAATTTCATTTTCGTTAAGTAAATTAAAAAAAAATAAAATTACGTTCAGTGAATTAAAAAAAATAAAATTACGTTCAGTGAATTAAAAGAAATAAATTACGTTCAGTGAACCAACCAACAAAAATTTCAGATTTTAAAATATTTATTATGTATTTCACAGACATTTTTCCAAAAAATTGAGATTCGTTACAGTTTTAGGACAGAAGTTTTACACAAAAATTATCATATTTTTTATAATTTTTCCTGTAAGTTTTGTACATTTCAAAATACGCATCCTAAAGAAAGAAATTATGATGTACTTGAACCGATTTTTACATTTTTTCTAGATATAATTTTAATTAGAATTTCAATTTGGACTCTTTTAATCTAAAATTCTAAAACATTTTTCAAAAATCGTATAGATTTGCTGAATACAAATTATCGGATTTTGCAGCGGTTTTTTAATTTGTTCCCACATTAATTCGCTTGCAATTCTGCATAATTCTAAAAACTAAAATTTTGAGATTTTGAATTATAGATTGGAAAAATATCGTATTTTTGCACATTTCTTGCTGTATTTCGTATTAAAAAAAAACGTTATTTTGAAGGAAAAAATCGTCAAATAGTCATTTGGCTATTTTAGATAGTAAAAATCATCAAAACTGAAAATACCTGACCAAGATCCGTAAAAGCACCTATACTGTTCGGCACGAATGCGTTCAAATTGAGGTAAAAACGCATTTTTTTAACATTGGCTTGTCATAGGAGAGAAGGTGTTTATGCTACTTTAAAAGTCTGCTTTGCACGTCATAAAAATGAGTGCTTGGATGTTCTTTTTTATATAGGAAAGCAATTCATTTTTTTACTATCTAAGGAGAGATGAAAAGTACCTTCTTGGGAATGCATTCAAAAGTCATAAATATCACTTCTTAATATATATTTGAATGCATTCACAAGAAGATACTTTTCATCTCTCCTTAGATAGTAAAAAAAAATGAATTGCTTTCCTATATAAAAAAGAACGTCCAAGCACTCATTTTTGTGACGTGCAAAGCAGACTTAAGGCAGAGTTACCCAACCATAAACGTATCTGTAACGAATCAGCTGTTTCGATACCACAAGAAGAAATGTATACGAATGTATAAATGTAAACGAACTATCCGGATCATTCTGTTGAAATCAGAATTTTCTATCCGGTATCGAAACAGCTGAATGATTTTAGTTGGAAACGAGTAAAAAGGTTAAAGTCGGGCATGCCGACTATACAATACCCTACACCAGTCTGGGTAAAAGCCAACTGATGTTTGGATACGAAATTCGAATGGGTTAAAATGGGGCTCGTGTCAAAATTTTCTATAATGTGAGTCAGCGCACCAAATTTCATTAAAATATCTTAATATTTGCGACCTGCAGCCAGAGCTTTGAAGAATTAATTCCTTAATTCAATTTTTCAATTCTGAATTAAAAATTCGATGAATTAATTCACTAAGTACCATATATTGAATGGAATTAATTCATATTTGCTTTCGTTCGATTTATTTTGTTCCGAATTAATTCAATTGCAATAGTTCTTTTTATTAAATCAAATGAATTAATTCACTGGTGAACACGTTCAATTTTATAAATCGAACGGAAAAAAGTGAATTAATTCCTTACTGAATTAATTCACTACTGAATTCGTTCAATTTCATTTTCGTTCAGTGAATTAAAAAAAAATAAAATTACGTTCAGTGAATTAAGAAAAAATAGAATTACGTTCAGTGAATTAAAAAAAAAATAATAAGTTCACTGAATTGAAAAAAAAAATAAAATAAGTTCACTGAATTGAAAAAAAAATAAAATAAGTTCACTGAATTCAAAGCCTGTTTTCTGCCGTTCAGTAGAAGAAAACAATAATGTACAAATAAAATTTTTAAATAAGCAATTTTACAGCATGTGCTAGTAAAAATAAGCAAATTAGAAACCGGATGCTGTTTATCAACCTACATGATTCAAAAATAAAGCCTTTTACTATTAAAAATAAAAACTTTACAGATATAGATACATTTGGAAAAAATATAACTATATAACTGGTTTGAAAAATTAATAGTTATATTTTTTTTCCAAATTTATAAAAGTAAAGTTTTTATTTTTAATAGTAAAAGGCTTTATTTTTGAATCATGTAGGTTGATAAACAGCATCCGGTTTCTAATTTGTTTATTTTTACTAGCACACGCTGCAAAATTGCTTATTTAAAAATTGTATTTGTACGTTATTGTTTTCTTCTACTGAACGGCAGAAAACAAGTTTGAATTCAGTGAACTTATTTTATTTTTTTTCAATTCAGTGAACTTATTTTATTTTTTTTTTCAATTCAGTGAACTTATTATTTTTTTTTTTAATTCACTGAACGAAAATGAAATTGAACGAATTCAGTAGTGATTTAATTCAGTAAGGAATTAATTCACTTTTTTTTCCGTTCGATTTATAAAATTGAACGCGTTCACCGGTGAATTAATTCATTTGATTTAATAAAAAGAACTATTGCAATTGAATTAAATCTTTGAATTTGTTGTTTGATGAACGCGTTCATTTGAACGAATTCAGTGAATTACTTAAGAAAAGGAATTCATTCAATTCTAGAGAAAATTGAATTCGATTGGTAGTGAATTCATTCAAAAAGGAATTAATTCTTCAAAGCTCTGCCTGCAGCGTATAAACAATATAATTTTGCGGGGACCCTTATATGGGCACTAGTTCTAAACATGGACCGATGTTCACCAAAATCAATAGGCTTCGTCCTTGGGTCAACATAGGTCTATGTACCAAATTTCATCAAAATATCTTAATATTTGCGACCTGCAGCGTATAAACAGTATAATTTTGGTAGGACCCTTATATGGGCACTAGGTCTAAACATGGACCGATGTTCACCAAAATCAATAGGCTGCGTTATTGGGCTAACATAGGTCTGTGTACCAAATTTCGTCAAAATATCTTAATATTTACGACCTGCAGCGTATAAACAATATAATTTTGGTAGGACCCTTATATGGGCACTAGGTCTAAACATGGACCGATGTTCACCAAATTAAAATTGTTCGTCCTTGGGCCAACATAGGTCTGCGTACCAAATTTTATCAAAATATCTTAATATTTGCGACCTGTAGAGTGCGCACAAGATTGCATGGACAGACAGACAGAGGACGGACGGACAGACGGACATCGTTAAATCGAAATAAAAAAAATTCTGAACCGATCGGTATACTATAAGGTGGGTCTACGACCAATATTTTTTGGTGTTACAAACATCAGCACAAACTTATAATACCCTGACCACATAGTGGTGTAGGGTATAAAAATATAAAATGAATAAAGAAAAATGATTCAAACAACAAATAAGGAATAAAAATTAACAAATAAATGGAAAAATTTAGAATAAAATGTAAAACCACATGAAATAGATGCTAAATAGTAATGTCGTTTACGATAATCTATAAGTGTACTTTTTAGCTAGGGCACGGTACAGTTACATCACATATACGTATACGGTCCCATAATCCGCCCTTTATTGCTCACCGTTTCGTCAACATAGTGGGTTATACACAGTGTTACCATATATTTTTTTAGAAAAACTGTAAAAAAAACTGTTTTTTGTAGAAAAACTGTTTTTCAAAAAATTTTAATAATCAGAAGAAATTCTGGGATCTTGAAGTATCCTGGGACTTAAACATTATACCAGGGTCTCAATTTTCAAAATATCGAGATTTGAATAATTTAATTGTCTTTGGCATTTTTATAGTTTATTTTGCACAGCCTCTTAATAAAACTTTTAAGAATTTTGGTCTCCTAGGCCGAATCTGAAGTTAAAAAAAGTTCATCCAATCACTCTTCCGAGATGTACACCTTTTTTATTAACCCTTGACTTAGAATTAAACACGTGCACAGATAGAACTGCTTGTACAAGTTTCGGTATGTCTACTGATTTGAATAAGTATTGATAAGTAGTTTAATGTTTCTGGTATAGTTGATATTGTTTTTATTTCTAGTAGATTGTGTGTAAATGAATAAAGAGAGAAGGAGCGTAATATATTTGTTTTACTATAGTATGCTCAAACAAATAAAACAGATAATGAAGATTGTACAATAGATACTTATTGTACGCTGCCAATAAATATATTGTGAAAATTTCGACCAAATCAACCCCATGTCTTCCTTCGACCTCTTTTTCACTAATTTTATTTAAATTAAATACAATTTTTGTTTTAATTGAATTTTATTAATTTTTAAATACAAATTTCACAACAAATTTAATCTTTAGTCACTTGATTATTTGTTTCCACAACAATTACTTGAAAATATTTGTGGTACAATAAGTATTTGAGAACAAGAAACAAATAAATGCTTCACTCAATACAAAACAAGAAATAACTGGTATTGTGTTTATGAATAAAGTGAGTGCGTTGAAACAAAACATAACAATATCAGTTACACTTCTTCTCTTATTTATACCAATAGTAACAGTTATGTATATGGTATATTTCCCAGCAAAAAAAAACCGAATGCATTTTACAAGAATGCATTTTTCACTGCATATAAAGTAGCTATATATGCTGATTTCTTAATTCCAATAAACGTATTTTAAATGACTTCCAAAATGCCATAAATTAAAAAATTTTTTTACTTCCCAGAAAAAAAAAATACCTGACCAAGATCCGTAAAATCACCTATATTGTTCGGCACGAATGCGTTCAAATTGAGGTGAAAAAGGCATTTTTTTAACATTGGCTTGTCATAGGAGAGAAGGTGTTTATGCTACTTTAAGTCTGCTTTGCATGTCATAAAAATGAGTGCTTGGATGTTCTTTTTTATATAGGAAAGCAATTCATTTTTTTTACTATCTAAGGAGAGATGAAAAGTAACTTCTTGGGAATGCATTCAAATATATATTTAAGAAGTGATATTAATGACTTTTGAATGCATTCCCAAGAAGTTACTTTTCAATATATATTTAAGAAGTGATATTTATGACTTTTGAATGCATTCCCAAGAAGTTACTTTTCATCTCTCCTTAGATAGTAAAAAAAATTAATTGCTTTCCTATATAAAAAAGAACATCCAAGCACTCATTTTTATGACGTGCAAAGCAGACTTAAAGTAGCATAAACACCTTCTCTCCTATGACAAGCCAATGTTAAAAAAATGCCTTTTTCACCTCAATTTGAACGCATTCGTGCCGAACAATATAGGTGATTTTACGGATCTTGGTCAGGTATTTTTTTGCTGGGTTGTTTTGTAAATACTTTAAGATATACAAGTGCACGTCTTTAGATAGAATACTTTACTAGTCAATGCTGTACTTCAAAATATTATTTATGGATTTGCATTCCACATAAAATAACCTTTCATTTGATTGAGTATTTTTATGTTGAATTGTTTGTTTGAAAAGATTACGTTTTTTTGGAATTGTCCTTGATCATAATTGAAAAAATAATGGTAAATTGTTATCCAGAATTGGCAAATATTTATTAAAAAAATTAATTTTTGATGAGACATTGTTTTAAAAATTAAAAAAAATATAAATTTTGAATTATTCTTCATTTAGAAATAATCTGAAAGTTCGGCCAAAAAATGTCCGTTGGATCTATGACGTGTTAGATATGGTTTAGCCAAATTTATTCCGTGCTAATTTTTGATGAAATTTGTTATAAAAATTTTTCGTTTTTCCAACAATCATTGGCATTTTTAAATTTATATATGTTTCGATTTGTACCTAATTTTTTACAATATGAAAGTTTTATTGTAAATTTTGGGTCATGTGCATAATCACTTTCTAAGTTTATAAATGGCTTATAAAACAAATATTTTATACAAAATTCATTTTATAAACGTGTTATGAGATCTTAAAATTATTATGCATAAGCACTTTTATATTTAAATTCTTAAATATATATTATATTTAAATATATATATTATATTTAAATTTAAATATATATATTATATTTAAATTCTTAATAAAATAAAAAAAATTGTAAATGAAACAAATGTTCCGATTTAATATGAAAAACGAGTTTTAAAAAAACTGTTTTTTACATGAAAAAAACTGGAAAACTGTTAGGCATCTCAAAAAACTGTAAAAAACAGTTAAAACTGGCTATATGGCAACACTGGTTATACAACAAATACTGAGCTTGTCACCAACAGAATGTTATACACCACAAATTATACCAGATATGAATCAGCTGATTTCGGCAACATGGCCGACAAAAAATGAACAAAACAAAACGCAAAAATTTAAGAAAAACAAAAGATAGAGCACAAGAATCTAAAAAGAGACAGATATATACAAAAAATGCGTAATACAAAATGTAGGGAGATTTTATATTGTTATCTCCCTCTTGCCTTGACTTCAATGTAAACAAAACCATACGGTTCGAGAAAACTTTTTTGACACCTGTCATTAGTTTCACATCTGGTATTAATCTGTGTTATACACGATCAGCTAATATTTTGTTCATGCAGCTAATCGTTAAAGATGATTTCCTTTGCATAGCCTTTCAAATCAATTTCAGCTACAAATGTCGTTAGCGAAAAATTCTAAAATGTCTTAAAGAAATCGTTGAAGACCATTTCATAGATGATGATTGGCCAACTGGGTTATTTTAACCAAAACTAGCGCCATAACTAAAGACAAGCAATACTAGCATAAATTTTCTTGTTTTTGTTTGAAAATTAAAAATAAACCAAAATTTTTATTAGCCGCCGCCGGTTGTAAATTCTTATCGACTTCTCTCTATGTAGGTACCCCCTGGTCATAGCTCCTGGTGCAACCTTGTTAAAAATATACTCCTAAAACACCAACACTGTTAAAGTGGTGAAATACATAAATACGCAATTTCGTAGATTATGGTGAAATTAGATCCATAGAAAGTAGCCATTCTGATAAGAAACTTCTGGAACGGAATGACGTATAAACTTCCATTGCATGCGATGAATGATGCATTCAACAATCAGTCTTAACTGATATCGTTTTAAATTGATATTAATGCTTTTAGGCTATCCTCGATTTAATGCAATTATCATCAATAGCATGTTACCGTATCTCACCACACAATCCACTGGAAATTTTTGCCTTTTGCCCTTAGCCTCACTTTTTTAACATATTTTATACATTTATTGACGTTTTTACGGGAGTTGTTTAATTGTAATATTTAGTAACGCTTACCCGGATGCTTCTGCAGTTAGAATCAGTTTTTGGGTTCTTCTAATTTGAACAAGGACAAAAGAAAAGTTGTCTCAACACAATTTCAACAAGAATTGTGGCTAGAGATTCAAGGCGAGTGAAGCAATAAAAATGCGCCGCTGAATTTTTTATAGTCGAGCCGCCGCCGAAGTTAGCGGCTAGTTACGGTTCGATTGTCGTGGCAGCTTAACCCCCAGTCTAGACTAGCAATAAATATGTTGACATAATTGCAGCAAATGTTATTGCAGCAAAAATTATGTAATCTCCAGTGTAGACCCCCAAATTGCATACATATTTATTGCTGGCATTATATGTCGCAATAATTGTTAACGAATCTTTCACAAATTATACCAGATATGAATCAGCTGATTTGGGCAATATGGCCGACAGAAAATGAGCAAAACAAAACGCAAAAATTTAAGAAAAACACAAAAGATAAAGCACAATAATCTAAAAAGAGACAGATATATACAAAAAATGCGCAATACAAAATGTATAGAGATTTTATATTGTTATCTCCCTTTTGACTTGACTTCCATGTAAACAAAACCATATGGTTCGAGAATACTTTTTTGACACCTGTCATTAGTTTCACATCTGGTATTAATCTGTGGAATCTTCGTTAACAATTATTGCCGACATATTGCTGAGATAAAATGTCAAACTCAAATGACATTTTAGTTTGGCATTTATGAAAAAGGACGCCACTAATAAAATAATAGAAATTAAAGCAAGAAAAACAAAAAAACTAATTAAATTCAGAAGAATTAAATACAATTCAGCTAATTATAAATAAAAAAACAAAAAATGTATACACACAAAAAAAACTATAGGTAATATTGCCTAAAATTATAGGGTGATATCACCTATTTGCAAAGGCAACATAGAGTTTGCTATGTTTTACGGCAATATTACTATAAAAAATAGGTAATATCTGTTTGACTTTTATGTTCGAAAAATCACCTAAAAATTTTGTTAAATTAACTAAGAAAAATTGTTGTATTACCAATTTTAACGTAGGTGCATTACGGGTAGTATTACTTTGATACTGGGTATTTTTATTGCAAAAAGAACCGAAAATTATATATCTTTTTATTTTCTTAATTATTTTATTATTATTATTTTATTAAATCTGAATTTATTTATTAAGAAAATATAAAAATACATGCATATTTCACAAATGATTTAATTTTTCTACTGACAGATATTACAACAGCATTATTCTAACGGTTTTCTACACAAAAGTATATTTTAAGATTTAACAATAAATAATTTATGGATTTTTTAATAGAAAGTTTTTCGAATTCGATAGTTTTTCTATGGAAAAATTCCTCAGAATTTGAGTTTCTCTATAGGAAAAATTCCAGAAAATCTGAAAATTTGTTTATACGAAAAACTCTCAGATTTTGAAGACTTTTTCAGATAGAAAACTCCTCATATTCTGCCGGATTTCTTATAGGAAAAAGTCTTCAGATTCCTAAGATTTTTTATAGGAAAAACTCTCAGAATCTAAGAAAAAATCCTAAGAATCGGAAAGTTGTTCTATAGAAAATAGTCCTCACAATCTGAGGGATTTTCTGTAGAAAATATTGCTCAAAATTTTATATAGGAAAAAATCCATAGAATCTGAGTTTTTTCTATAGGGAAAAGTTCTCAGAATCTAAAGAGTTTTTATAGGAAAAAGTCCTCAGGACCCGACAGTTTGACGTTTTTCTATGGAAAACACTAAAGGTTCTGAGATCTTATTGATAGTCTTAAGAGTCTGGAAATTTTTTCTTATACAAAAACTGTGATCCTAAAGAATTTTTCTAAAGGAAAATCTGTGGTGTCTGTGGGATTTTATAAGATTCTAAAAAATGTTTTCTAATATTTTAAAGTTGAAAAGCTCGGGAGACTTAACGTTTTTCCCATAAAGAATTGGAATAAAAAAATATCTTTCTTGTTACAAAATACGAACAAAATTCGATAAGATTAGATGATTAGCACTGTGGCTGTATTTCATTGAACTGTACTGGATTCCTTCCTTGAACAGAAAACCCTTGATTTGACATCACACATTAATCTGGTAATACAGATTGATGGAATACATATATATATATACAAATAGGCTTTCTGGTAAAAATGAGGTTCTAGTTGGTATTTCTGAAATGAATAGAACATGTAAATTTTCAATTTGTTTTTGAAAAGATTAGTACTAAACAGATTTGAGAAGATTTAGAATTCATTTCCCATCGACCAACATCTGTTTATTATTTTTATTTATTGCTACCTACCGTATTAACAAAATTGTTCCCATTGTGTCCATAATATAAGGAATTAAATACATCAAATAAATTAAATTATATATGACATTTCGATTTTCAAATCAAATTTTCGAAAGGTAACCTTTTCTTATTAGTTTATATTACATTGTCAATAGGCAAATTTTTAACCTTCTGAAATTGGTAATAAAACAATTTTTTTAACTTTTATACAAAAGTTGGCTACCTATGCCAACCAAGTCAATACACCCTCGAGTATTTTTTTGTGTGTAGATTTTGGATTTTTTCAAGGGTATTTACTAGTAACCCAACAAACAAATCGTTCCGTTTACGTACCGTTTTCGGTCCGTCATAAACGGAATCCAACTCCGTTTACGTACCGTTTTCCGGATCCGTATACGGACCAGAAAACGGATTTTAAGGAACATAGAAACTGATTCGAATCCGTTGAAAGTCCGTCAATGACGGACCGTTATGTCGTGTAAAAAACTGACAAGTCCGTTGAAAGTCCGTCATTGACGGACCGTCGCGTCGTATAAAAGACGGACAAGTCCGTTGAAAGTCCGTCAATGACGGACCATTTACGGACCGTTATGTCGTGTATAACCGGAGTGACTCCGGACCAAAAACGGATTCGTATATCTATCTAAATTTACTAATTTTGAGTAAATTTTTTTTTTTTTTTTAATAGGTTTATTAGTAACGATATTATTTACATTTACACTATATTTAGTACCTCAGCTTACCTCTTTATCTAGCGCATCAATTCACGATAGTCACCCATAATAGAATCGATCATCTACATACAAAAGAAAAAATAAATTAGTTATGGTTTAATTGATTGTATTTACGATGGATTTTTACTCGAAACAACAACAATTTACACACAATTTGGGAAAAATTGGGTAGCCGCGTTAACTTACGTGGAACAGAGCTTTTGTTATAAAAACAAACGATCTTACATAAACCACAAACCATTGTAAAACAAGCACTAAATTTTATTAATCTTACCATCTAATATATGTATGCGACTTGATGATGTGTTGTAGAGTTGTGAAATTTCGGTATTTTTTGAGTACTCAATACTACTCAATACTTTTCAATTGAGTACTCGATACTACTCAATACTTTTAACGGTTTTTTTAATTTAAAAATAAAAATGTTATGAATTCGTATTTATTAGGAAAAATTATAACAATTCACATACACGTGTTAAATAACTATTGTTATTTACATTTTAATTAATTTATAACATTTTAAATAAATTAATTAAATAATTTTTCCCAAAAATTCGTTACAAATTTCTTTGCTTCACAAATAGAGTTGTATTTTCAGAGCTGTATTTTTAGAGTACTATTTTTAGAGTTGTATTTTTATACGAAAAATACACATTTCTACGGAAAATTGCATCTTTAAAAGTATTGAGTAGTACCATTTTAGTATTGAGTACTCAAAAAAACAGTCAGTATTGAGTACTCAGTACCGGAATACTCAATACTTTTACAACTCTAATGTGTTGATTGTGTTGTGTTGGATATATTCTAGCTATCGCCACAAAAAGTTTTTAAAAGAACTTAATGGTTTTTATTTTGAACACAAATTAAAATCCTTTAAGTCCGTATTTTACGGTACGGAAACGGAGTTAAAACGTATTATGTTCGAAAATCCGATTACACGGTCCGTTAATGTTCCGTATACATACAAGATTTGACGGATACGTGTATTACGGACCGTTAATGTGCCGTAAAAGCCGGATTCATGATTCCGTATGTGCCGGAGTGTCCGTAAAACTGTTTCTTGGGAAGTGTCGCATAACCTTATTTCTATGAATTATTGCAAATTATTAATTAACATAATTACGTGTTCTCATACCTTTTACATAAGCTCGACAATAAGCAATTTTATGCCGTTATTCTGCCGACGTATTTAACTTATTGCTAAAAGATATTTATTGCTAATCTAGACTGGGGGTTTGGCACATTTAGCCATACGTGCACGATATTAGCGTCGAAAACTGGGAAGTTTTTTTTGGGAATTCGGCAAACTATTTTGGGAATACTGAAAACTTTTTTCGGAATTTCAGAAAAAAATGCCAATTCATTACCAGAAATTTTTGGATGCACTTTTCGGCTTAAATTAAGACTACAACTATAGTACATTGAACAGTAGGGCAATTTAGACAATATGGGGAAGATGTGGAAGTCTGTGATACTTACACCACGTGATACACCATAAGAAGAGCCATAGGCTCTAGTTTCCAAAACTGTTGTCGTGCAAAAAATTCCCCCGACAGATTTTCCCAAAACTTGATATTTATGTTAGTACTTACAGTTTTGGGTCAAAAAAAGAATATGTGGAATAGGCTTTCTAAGAAAAAGTGGAAAACATCTGGGAGCACGTGAAACGCCACAAAAACGGCCATAAGCTCTAGTTTCCAAAACTGTTTTCGTACAAAAAATTAACCCGACAGATTTTCCCAAAACTTGACATATGCGTTGGTACTTACAGTTTTGGGAAAAAAAATTTGGAATAGTCTTTCTAGGAGAAAGTGGGAAACATCTGGGAGCATGTGATACGCCACAAGAACGGACAAAAGCTCTAGTTTCCAAAACTGTTTTCGTGCAAAATATTCCCCCCACAGATTGATATTTGAGTTAGTTAGTACTTAGAGTTTGGGGCCAAAAAAAGAAACGAAAATGTGGAATAGGCTGTCTAGGAAAAAGTGGGAAACATCTGGGAGCACGTGATACGCCATAAAAACGGCCATAAGCTCTAGTTTCCAAAACTGTTTTCGTGCAAAAAATCTCCCCGACATATTTTCCCAAAACTTGACATATGTGTTGGTACTTACAGTTTTGGGTCAAAAAAATTTTGGAATAGCCTTTCTAGGAAAAAGTGGGAAACATCTGGGAGCACTTGGTACACCATAAGAGGGCCATAAGCTCTAGTTTCCAAAACTGTTTTCGTGCAAAAAGTCTCCCTGACAGATTTTCCCAAAACTTGATATACATATGTGTTAGTACTTACTGTTTTGGGCAAAAAAAAAGAAAATGTGGAATAGGCTTTCTAGGAAAAAGTGGAAAAAATCTGGGAGCACGTAATGCGCCATAAGAAGGGCCATAAGCTGTAGTTTCCAAAAGTGTTTTCGTGCAAAAAATTCCCCCGACAGATTTTCCCAAAACTTGATATTTGATAAATACTAATAATAAATAATACTAGTGTGACACACCAAATTGTTCGTAAGAGGACTGCCTACCTGTTTCTGTTTTTATAATTCTTGCAAAATTTGTTGGTGTTCCAAAAAACGACATTTTGTTTACTGACCACCAGTTATGGGTCATATTTTCAAGGATACACCAAATTGTTCGTAAGGGGACTGCCTACCAGTTCCTGTTTTTAGAATTTCGGCAAAAGTTGTTGATGTTCCTACAAACCAGGTTTTGTTTAATGACTACTAGTTATGGGTCACATTATCAAGGAGCAATTCCACAAAAAACTGCTACCATGTTAGTGTGGCACACCAAAATGTTGGCAAAGAAACTAGCTTTTTTGAAAGGTCTGGCGACGGGTCAAGGTTAGCTACAAATTAATTATTTAATTAAAAATAAGTTTCGTAGAAAAAGTTAGCGATGTCGCCAGATTTAATAAAAGTGGTAGAAAAAACTAAAAACGTCACTAGAGTTGATAAAAGTAGTAGTTTATACGAAATTTTTCTTCTCTGAGTCACCCTGTTATTTGCAAAAAAAAAGTTAGTGACGTCGCTAACTTGACGGAGGTAGCAGATCAAATGTTGATTAGCTGATCAGTTCGTAGACGCCTTTAAGCCGCCACCGTAATTTCTTCCAATAGCCGCCGCCGTATATTAATTTCCTCGGCGTAAGTTTCTGCTGGCTAACTTGTTTTTCAGAGAAATAAATGTAAAAAATAAAATTACACCGACGGGAAAAAAATTTGTAATAACTATTTTGAAAATTCAGTAATAAAAAACAAGTTACAACAATACAAAGAAATTTAAAAGAACATTTTAACATAAAACTGCCTAAAAATTCATGTGAAAACAAAAATAATGAGTTATTCATCAAATGGGGCCATTCCAAAAGAAAGTAAAAATAGTAATGGTTGTGGTGGAAGTGGAGGAGGTGGCAGCGGCACTGCTAGCTTAAATGCATCTTTAAATCGTCATGCACCAGGAGAACGTATTACTTTACTCGTTGATAATGTACGATTTATGATTGAAAAAGAGCTAATGACTGCCCATCCAAATACTATGCTGGGTACCATGTTTAGTACCGGATTCCAATTTGTCCATCCAAATGATCGTGGTGAATACGAAGTGGCCGAGGGAATTTCCCATACATTGTTCCGGGCAATACTAGATTACTATAAGACGGGCATTATAAAATGTCCACCCACAATATCGGTGCCGGAATTAAAAGAGGCTTGTGATTACTTATTGATTCCATTTGATGCTACCACGGTAAGATGTCAAAATTTAAGGGGACTCTTACATGAGCTAAGCAATGAGGGAGCACGTCAACAATTTGAATTATTTCTGGAAGAATTCATACTACCTGTTATGGTAACCGCTGCGCAAAGAGGTGATCGGGAATGTCATGTTGTTGTACTACTTGATGATGATGTCGTCGATTGGGATGAAGAGTTTCCACCACAAATGGGTGAAGAATACTGTCAGACTATACACAGTACTACAATGCATCGTTTCTTTAAATATATTGAAAATCGTGATGTTGCCAAACAGGTTATGAAAGATCGTGGTCTAAAGAAAATACGTTGTGGCATAGAAGGATATCCCACACATAAGGAAAAGATTAGACGGCGTCCCGGTGGTAGAGCAGAAGTTATTTATAGTTATGTTCAAAGACCATTTATACACATGTCTTGGGAAAAGGAGGAGGCCAAATCACGTCATGTCGATTTTCAATGTGTTAAATCCAAGTCTGTAACAAATTTAGCTGAAGCAACAGCCGATCCTCCTTTACAGTTAGATGCAAGTGGTAATCCTATACCACCTTCGGAGAATAGAGGTGAAAATCATGTTCCCTTTAGGGCCGACGTTAATGGCCCAGATTTAGCTGAGGCTAATATTGAAGTAGGTGGTGGTGCCGTCGCTATGGTTGCCGAAGCTGTTGATGAAACTGCCGATGGTATTGTAGTGTTAAATGACATCGAACAAGCTGCTAATGAAGAAAATGCTTAAAGAATTTTGAAGCAACAAGCATTTATTTAATGTATACGTATATTTTAATATTTCATAAAATATTTGTATTGTAATTCCCCTTCACCCTCTCACAACAAAAATAACGAATGAATATTAATCATTAACCAGTATTTAATAATAATCATCACTTAATGGCAAATAATTGCTTTAAAAGATTTCATATTTATATAAAAATTTCATAATAAATATTAAAAAGTATACATATTGTTCTTATTATGGACAATGCCAACAAACAAAGAAGCAGTAAAGATGGGGATGTGTGAGTGACGCAAATTTTCAATTTATTCACCGCTGTTTCGGGAAGTCGCGTTTTCAATTCGAATGAAGTTGTGAAATCTCATGAAATGAAAATTTTTGGTTTCCGTATGGAAAAACAATAGGTAAACTAGGGTTCTCCAAAAAAAAAATCTCCAATGATTAAAATAGACTCTTTTTTCAGTGGGACATATAGGCCCCAACGGGACTTAAGGGTTAATTTTTTGAAATTAAATTAAGAATATTATGAAGAAAAATTTTATGAACAGACGAAGGGAATGCCAATGGGCGAAAACTATCGGCGCTGTTCTGAGTCCCGAATTCACATAAAATAATTCTAAAGTAAAACATTCCGATTTTTTTTGCTGTTCCGTGATCCACATCCGAATTATTTTTTTCCTTTTATTTCGTGTAGAAAAAGCTGATGAAAGTGAAATGAATATATATTTTTTAAGAACAACCCTAGTTTTGAAGAATTAATTCTTTTTTGAATGAATTCACTACCAATCGAATTCACTTTTATCTAGAATTTAATTAATTCCTTTTATTAAGTAATTCACTGAATTCGTTCAACCCGTTCATCAAACAATAAATTCAAAGAATTAACTCCATTGCAATAGTTCTCTTTATTAAATCAAATGAATTAATTCACTGGTGAACGAGTTCAATTTTACAAATCGAACGGAAAAAAGTGAATTGATTCCTTACTAAATTAATTAACCACAGAATTCGTTTAATTTCGTTTTCGTTCAGTGAATTAAAAAAAAAATTACGTTCAGTGAATTAAAAAAAATTAAATGACGTTCAGTGAATTAAAAAAGAAAAAAAAATACGTTCACTGAATTGAAAGCCGTTCAGTAGAAGACAACATTGAATTGTAAAAACGTATTAAGTGCGATATAATAATTTATTTTAAAATTTGTCTATTAACATTAAAATTTGGTACACGGAGAAAAAAAAAAAACAGGTGGAACTTTATCTAAGTACTATGTAATTATACAACTACAGAAGTTCTAAGTAAGTTTTACAATTTTCTAGCAAAATATATGTAATATTTCGAATATTTTTCACTACACATGTATATATTTTGCAAGGATTGTATATATTTTACAAAAAAATGTGCATATTTTACTAGAACTTGGTAAAACTAACTTGAAAATTATGTAGTTGTATAATTACATAGCTCTTAGGTAATATTCCCCGTTTTTTTCTGTGTGTAGAAATAGCAATTTTCGAAATTTTTAATTCCGTGTGATTTTACTAATCCACTCTATTTAAAAAGTTTTGGAACTCAGAACAGGGGTGTATGTCTTAGTACTACTGTTTCCAATTATTCGACATAGGCGGTTAACCGGTTATTGCATTATTTGAAAAATCACTAAAATTGATTAACCGGTTATTCGGGTCGGTTATTCGAGAAAATTGGCGATTAATCGATTAATCGTTTAAAGCAAAATTAATGTATTTCCTTAACTTTTTATCAACAAAGACACTAACAGCTTCCTGTTTTTGTTAAATATCAACATGACATATGAACACGATGTATTTAAAAAAAAATTCAAATTAAAAAGCACATCTACACGAGAGAGAAATGCTAGAGATAAAACAAAAATCACCTCTAATTAGCTCTAATTTGAATGAGTTTAGCTATTTTGTAGTGTTTTTTGCTCCATCTCTAGCAGTTTTCTCTCGCGTGTAAATGTACCTTAAGGTTAAAAGTTTCGAAATCTGAGATTATCTAAATTGAAACATTTCTTATACTAATAGAAAAATTTATTTAAAAATATAGCTGAAGCTATCAAAAATTAGTTAAAAATGGCAAAAAAAAACTGCTGAAACTAGATTTTTTTTCTAAAAATTAGTAAGTTAAAAACAGCATAACCTAAAGGTAGATATTCTATTTCTTTACGAAATTTTTTGTTTTAATCTGTAAAACTTTGGATACAAAATTTCTTTAAATGCAAATTTAATGAATACTACAATAAATATAATATTGCATTTAAAAAAATTATTGTCCAAAGTTCTTCCTACTCCTCTGGAGAAATAAAAAAAAAGATTTAGTTCCATTTGAGTAAAATATTAATTAATTCAAAATATCAATTTACTCTACAAAAATTTGCAAAAAAATGTTCTGAATAGTAAAGTTAGTAGACTAAAGAATATCATAAACAATTGTTAAATTTCTCAGTCTTTTTTCTGTTTTTAAGGGCCATTGACAATAAACAAAATTATCCAAAGTTTGAGCTAACATACGCACAGGGATCTTTATTATTCCAGTTTTAATGCAAATTTCCACTAAACTAATGGAGTTTTCTTAAAAAAATGAATGGAAGGCTTCATAAAAATTTTCAATGTACGAACTTCAGCGAATTTTTATTGAATCAATGTAAAAATTCATAAATAGAATGTAGACATTTCTCTCAGTGTACAGTTACAAATGTCAAATTCCATTTTATTTTGATTTTTTAGCTTTAATTTTGTGTTAACTTTAGGTTATTTCGTTATTATTAATGTCACAAATGCGAATAAAAATTTAATTTCAGTGAAACGGTTACGGGTTCCCTTGTATTCTACACCTTTTTCAGTTTTATTTCAGAAAATTCCAAATATATTTCATAATTGTTTAAAAATGTTTTAAAATTCTCCAAAAATGTTTTTAAATTGTCCAAAAATATTTTAAAATTGTCCAAATATATTCTAAAATGGCCTAAAAAGGTTTCAAAATTGTCTAAAATGTTTCAAAATTATCCAAATTTTTTTAAATTTTTCCAAAAATGTTTTAAATTTGTCCAAAATCATTCAAAATTGTCCAAACACTGTTTAAAATTGAGTAAAAACGTTTCAAAATTCATTTCAAAATTGTTTACAATGAATTTTAAAATTTTCAAAATTATACAAATATATCAATCACATCGAACTAGAGGCTGAATAATATCTGCCCTCAGTAATTATACAAATATATTTTAAAATATTTTGTTTGTATTTAAGAAAATTCTATTTGTATTTGAAAATTGTCCAAATACATTTCAAAATCATTCATTTGTATTTAAAAATTTTAAATCTGTATTTCAAATTTGTCAAAATGCATTTCAATTAATTCCATTTGTATTTCAAAATTTTCTAAATGTAATTCAGAAATTTCCAAATTAATTTAAAAAGACTCTATTTGTATTCCAAAATTTTCCAAATGTATTTAATAAAATTCTAATTGCATTTCAAATTTTTAGAAATCTATTTCAGAAATTTATATTTTCATTTTAAAAGCATATTTACTAACGTACATGTCTCATAATTCCTATAAAATTTTCATTACGAAAGAGAAAACAGGCATGTTTGTAAAAATGCTTTTAAAATAAAATAGTAACTTCTGAAATACATTTAGAAAAATTTGAAATGCAATTATAATTTTATTAAATACATTTGGAAAATTTTGGAATACAAATAGAGTCTTTTGAAATACATTTGGAAATTTCTGAAATACATTTGGAGAATTTTGAAATACAAATGGAATTATTTTAAATGCAAATCTACAATTTTGAAATACAGATTACAAATTTTTAAATACAACCCTATAAACATTTTCACTGGAATTCAAGTTGAAATCACGTTCAATTCCAGCACTGTTTTCCAGTTTCAAGGCTTGAATTCAACTTTTATTACATTTTATTTCAATAGCATACTCCAGCAAAAGGGAAACAAAAATTCAAGTTTGAAATATTTTTGATAAAAAAACAAGTGCTAGAAATGAAATATACTTTACTTCAAGCAAAATTTAAAGCACTTGAATTTTTAAAACCTATGTGCTTATTGGGAAGTGAATAATTTTGAAATGTATTTGGACAAATTTAAAACACAAACAGAATTTTCTTAAATACAAATAAAATATATTTGTGTTTATTTTTCTTGTAATTTTTAAGCCAAAGTTAAGAAAATTATGAAGTTTTGAGAAAAAAAATAAGGGATAAATTCCATATTAAAATTGTAACCGGTTAATCGACCTGTTTTAGCCGATTATTCGGATCGAATAATTATTTGAGTTTTGAATTATTTGTTTCGACATTAACCGAAATAGAGGCGATTAATCGAGGAATCGGTTAATCGATTAACCGAATTGGAAACACTACTTAGTACATATAGTGCTATACAAATCAATTTATATCGAGATATATTTGTATTAAATAATATAAAATATTGTATAAAGCGTCTTACTTGGGTATAATTACTTCAGCCTAATTAAAATCTGAAGTAAAAATTCCAAGCAGTGCTCCAATTCTCGATAGTCCAAAACTAATATGGACTAAATATTTATCCGAATCATCAAATTTAGAACAAAATGGCATCGATTTGTAGTTGCATATTTTTGCATATTTTGTCATAAATGCATGTTTTTGCATATTTTGACTTTAAGTGTATATTTGGTGCCTTTTTAATGCATATATTGTGCTTTTTACTGCATATTTGTGCATATTTTTCATTTTGAGGAACATTTTTTATTTTGTAAAAAAATATAAAAATTGATACGCTTTCATATTTTGATTCAATCAAAATAAACATTCTTAAAACCTTATTGACCTATGGGAAATCATCGAGTTCTGTGTCTGTTTGCAAATTAACTAACTTAAATACATTTTTAAGTTTTAGAGTGCATTATTTTTGCAAAAATAATAGTTTTTAGTGCATATTTCTTATATTTTTAATGCATATTTTTCCTTTTTAACCGCATATTTTAGGCGCATATATTCCATTTTTAAGAGCATGAAATTCCTTGCCCTATTGATAACTATAAGCCATGTGTTTATGACATGGAATATCCAAATTAAAAAGACAACACTTAGTAGAAAAACCTTAAAACTAAACTAGACTGCCTTCAGGAAGACAGCCCAAGAAACATTTTTACGGTCGTGAATGGTCCGTATGCACGTATCCGAAAAAGCTTGTACGTATACGGAACATTAACGGACCGTGTAAACGGATTTTCGAACACAATAGGTTTTGACTCCGTTTTTTTTGTATCCGTTTCCGTACTAGTAAATACGGACTTCATCTGTGTTAATTTGTTTTCAAATAAAAGTTCTTAAATTAGTTTAAAAAAGAGAGCTCAGCTCTTTAATAGTTAATAAAATATTATTGAAACTTAATATTAGCCACAATACTGGTAGCGTGACTTCGTCCTAACCAGCGAAAAGGAAACTTTCGTAGAGCAAAACCGTTCACACACAAATGACTTCATCTTCCATTTATTAGAATTTACGAAATTCTAAAGGTGTTTTCACGATGTGTGCAATGAATGCAATGGTGCAAAAAGAATTACTTGCTAATTTGTGTCATGTGTAAAAACTCCAATGTAAATACCATCTGTTTAACCTAAAGTAATTAGTTTTTTTTTTGTTTTTATCAGGTATTAAATTTTATAAAAGGCCTAAATTGCAACGTAATGATGGATGAAGGTGCAAACTGTTTTATATCTATATTGTGTTGTTATTTTCCCTATTTTAATAAACAAAAAAAATTATAATGTACTACTCAAAATTAATAAAAAATGGTCAGAATTTAGGTAGATATAGAAGTCCGTTTTTGTTTTAAAAAACGGCGCAGATACGGACCAGAAACGGAGTCAATCCGTTTTTTTCACGGCATAACGGTCCGTCATTGACGGACTTTAGCCAGACTCATGTCCGTTTTTCACACGACAGGCCGGTCCGTCATTGACGGACTTTAGCCGGACTCATGTCCGTTTTTCACACGACAGACCGGTCCGTAAACGGTCCGTCTTTGACGGACTTTCATCGGATTCGAATCAGTTTCGATGTTCCTTAAGTTCCGTTTTCTGGTCCGTATACGGATCCAGAAAACGGTACCGTTATATCGTGTATAAACGGAGTGACTCCCGACTAATTTTGAGTAATAATTTTTTGCTTTTTAATATATTTATTAATAACGATATTATTAGAATTTACACTATATTTAATACATCAGTTTACTTCTTTATATAGCGCATCAATTCCCGATAGACACTCATAATAAAACTCATCATCTACATGCAAAAGAAAAAATAAATTAGCAATGGTTTAATTTATTGTACACTCAGGGAATTATGTAGGTAGAATCAACTGCAAATGACAGTTAAAATAACTGCATTTGCACTTAAAAAGGTGTAGACTACATTTGCAGTTAAATTAACTGCAATATGAAGTAATTTTTAACTGTTAAAAATCAACTGACAAATGTAGTAAAAACAACTACAAATGCAATTGAAACAACATACATGCAAATTATTGTAAAACTGTACAAACAACTGCAAATGTAGTTAAAAAACATAGATAACAATTTTTTTTTAATTATTAATTTAATAAAAAAAAAACAAATTTATGTAAACACTATTAACTTAATTTTATTCTATAATAAATTTAAAATTGAGAAATCAAAATTTACACTTAATTTCACTTTAATTTTTCACTATTAAGATATTGTTGTACATGTCCGTCTGTGAGGGATGAAATATGCTGTTGTTTGGCTTCCTTTTTTTCTCCAGGTAGAAAGGGATGAGAATATAAAAGAACTGAAAGAAAATAAATACAATATTTTTTGAACATTCCCCGTAAATAAATTTATATTATAAAACTTACCTTATTATTTTAATAATTTAATAAAAAATATATAACCTTTTCCGTATTACGCGTCCTCACTCTTTGGCGTTGTTTTATGACTAAGACAAGAGAAAACATGTTCTTCTCATATTCTTTCACTAGAAATTTCTAAACAAGTGATTCATACACATATTCCTGTTTGTTTCGCGTGTGTGCACACACACTTGAAAATTTAAGTATTTGTAAATAAAATTCAAAATAACTGCATAAAATAAATGTTACTACAATGTAGTAGTTTTTGTAGTTTGTTTAAAAAAATAACTGTCAAAAACATTGAAAAATTTTGCTCTAAGTAAATTAACTACTGTTGAGGGTGTGAAGACGGCCAGGCCAGTCTAAGGAAGTGGAACTCGTCGGGTACATGATTTAGGTCTGAAATTTTGTTTTAAGGGTTTGGCGATTGCCTAGGTTGATATGAACGTCTGGAATTACGGCTATGCCTATCGGGATCATTTTCATAATGATTGTTATATAAACGTTGGGTGGTTGTGTACTATTATTAGATGGAGATTGTTGCGGTTGCTGAAGTTGGGGATTTTGTTGTGCTGGCTGATTTGTATTCTAATTATTATTACCTTCATCATCATCTTCCATTATGAAATAGTTTGTATACATTGCTTCTAATGCTGACCCTAGGCTTATGAAGTTGCTATGAGATAAGGCTAGAGTCATTAACGTAATGGCTTTAACCGGGGGCTTTAAACGTTGCTGCTCAATTAGATTTGTTCGTATGGGATATAGTAATTGGGATAGATTAGTTTTATGACGATTACGAATCAACTTACCATTAGTTATTGGTGACGATGTTAATGTAGTCAGATTAACATCATTAACTTCACGTATAAGTAAACCTAGTGGTGATTCGCCCAATATTGTTATAGGTGAATTCTCGGCCAAAAGTACACGATGATAATATTCACCCAACAGCGGTAGGGAATGGTGGAAACGTTCTCGATTGGATATTCTATATATTCTAAACCGTAGTAATAAAATTATGGTTTAACAACGTTAGCAGGGCTGGTGGTTTCTTTCATGGCGAGAGCATCAAAGTTAAGCGATGCAAAAAGGAATGCAAATTTAAGTGCTGTTTCTGCATCATCCAATGCTTTGTCATTTACGTATTCCGTAGATTCACACAACCTATTTTCACCACGTATCATGTCAATAATATGGTCATAAGAAAAAACACCAGGTGGCCAAGACAGTATTGTTAACGGGGTGCAAATAATTGCCAATTTCTCGTGGACTAGTGGTACTGCCACTGGGTACGATACCACAAATGGTACAATTTGTTGGCACTGAAGGGCAAATCAATTAGATTTTTTTTATTGTTTTAATTTTTCTTTTATTTATCCCGAAATTTATAAAAACTTTATTTTATGTTAAACGTGTTGTTCTGTTGGATGTTTTGTCGTTTATTTTATTATTGTTGGAAACAGATGATTTTGACAAAAAGATTCTGTGGAATGTAAGTCTAGTAGAGTTGTATTTTTTAGGATATATTTTTCAGGGAATAGAGGAAATTTTAAAAGTACATGAAGGGGAAGTGGCAATGGTAATTTTCTCTTGTAATGTTAATTCAGGACGTTTCATTTCGTAGCGTTAAGTGGTAAATACCGCTCAGAATATGGTTTATGTAATATGGACGCTCGGGAGAAATATGGAGGATAGAGGTTTTTATGTATTCAGTGATTTTTATGTAGAGTAGATGTTAACTAAAACCCTGACTTAGAAGTTTTGGAAAATGGCTAACATCACATAGTTAGCTGGCGCGAAAGGATAAAGACGTACTTTTGTCAGTGTGAATCTCTGTCGGGAGATTATTTAAAAAGTAAAGTGAAAGTTTTCAAAGTTTAATTTTTATTGTGTACAAAGTCTGAGTAAATCAGGCTAGTGAACATTTTTTTTTAAATTAGTGTCTGACTGAGGTAAAAATCAAGTAAGATTTTGGTAAAACAGGGAAAGTAATTAATTTAAATTTTTGTTAGTAAACTTTGTGAAAAGTGATAGATTTGAAGGAAGGTTTTGGTTAGCGCAGTCCTACCTACGGCGAATCCCTGTAAATTTGCATATTTTTCCGAGCGTATACCAGGAAACCGTAAGTAGTTACATTTAGGAAAAAAGGTAAATTTTTGTGTAATGGGAAAAATCTTGTCTCATTTATGTAGTGCGGTCAGTAAGATTAAAAACGAAGAGTGGAAAAGAAGGAACCGACTGCCAGCGTAGTTTCCAAGTGGCCACAGGAGTTTCAAGTAAGGTAACGCTTTTGAATTGCATATTTTCTTGGTGTAATTGTGAGTAGTAGCCAAACTGGGGAAAATTACCGGGAAGTACACATAAGTGGTAACTTCCCGGGTTTTAATTTTTTTGAGTGTTCCTATACTGTGGTTAGGGATAGCCAAGACCACAACCATAGAAAAGAGATCTTCCCAGCCAGTTTAATTTTATATGGCACGTAAATTTTTATAATTGGTCTGTTCCCAGAAAAAAAACCTGGGCCTAAAAAGAATCAATTCATCAATGACGGTGCGAATGTTTTGAATTTTTTTTTTTTTGTTAATTGTGTTTAGTGTATATTTTTTAAGTTTTTTTAAATTCAAAGATAAGATAATTAATTGTTTTTATATGTAAATTTCAATTGGTTAGAGGTATAGGTAATTTTTTTTTAAAGTGTTAGGGATTGACCAGAGCTATACGCGAATAGAAGATATAGGTCAAATTAGTTAAAAGGACCACATTTTTCGAACTATACCTCCAGAGAGCTCTTTAGGGGATAGGGTAACTGAATACGCGACAAAATTAATAAATTTGAGAGATAATGGTGATGAAGTAGCAGTTGGTTAGTCCCTTAAACTTGGATAACTATTTTTGTTTGACCTATTAAATAATCTGAACCGTTTGAAATTTTAGTTTTTTTTAAATCCTGTTTTTTTTATTAAGTTTTGTTAGTTTGTTTTTATTTAAATTATGTTAGTGTTAGGTTTTAGATATTAAAAATTCATTTTATGTTAGTTGTTTTTTTGTGTTTTTCCGGTACGCCATATAGCCACAGAGCCTCTCAAGTTCTGTAAATTGTAAAGGAAATTAAAAATAGTATTATTTAATGATTGTATAGATTAGAAAAAATATTTATATATGGAAAGTTGTTATCATTAGTAAGGTTTTATTAAACTAAATTCAAGTGAGGATAATTTCATATTTAATATAGGCAAAATTTTCAGATGTGTTCAAATATATTTTAAGTTTTTTTATTGAATAAATGTTTAATTTTAATAGTTAAATTTTGAAAATAAAATATGTTGTGCTAATTGATTGTGTTGGGGGGAAATGAAAGGACAATGGACTGGTAAGAATTGGTGTTGAAGATGGTAAGTTGGTGTACCTTTAGGGGTTACTTTAAGGATGAGTATAGGTGACCAGGTTGGGTGGGTGAAGAAGGAGAAAGACCAGCAAATTCTCCAGGTATCTTTCGTATTGTTTGTTAGTTGTCGGGTGAGTTTAGTCCATTTTTGTAATAGTTTTTTTCTGTTAAATCCTTTGAGCAAAGGGTTGGGAACTTACGACCACTATAATAGCCGGGTGGCAACAGCTCTGAAGGAGGATACTTAACACTACAATTGTAGTTAAAATAACTACAACCGCATTACTACACAAATAACTGTCATGTAGTAACTGCAGAACTTTTCTGAGTGTATTTCTGATGGAGTTTTGCATACGACTAAAATTCGCAAACTTTAGATCTGTTCCACGTCGTTACTGCGGTTCCCAAATTACTCAAAACAACAACAATTTACACACAATTTTGGAAAAATTGGGTAGCCGTATGTGGAACAGAGCTTTTGTTACAAAAACAAACCATCTTACACACACCATTGTAAAATACGCTCTGAATTT
This sequence comes from Leucophora obtusa, assembly GCA_949987735.1. Classification (NCBI taxonomy): domain Eukaryota; kingdom Metazoa; phylum Arthropoda; class Insecta; order Diptera; family Anthomyiidae; genus Leucophora; species Leucophora obtusa. The sequence goes on along the minus strand of OX465295.1, from coordinate 298,570,964 downwards.
GATTAATCTGACCATCTTGAAGTTATTTAATCGATGATGTGTTGGACCTATTCCAGCTACCGCCACTAATTATCGCCAGAAAAGTATTTTTTCCAAACTAAAGGGTTTACATTCAGTTTTTTAAACTATTTAATTGTTTTTATTTTGTACACAAATGAAAACCAATTAAGTCCGTATTTTACGGTACGGAAACGGAGTTAAAACGTATTGTGTTCGAAAATCCGATTAAACGGTCCGTTAATGTTCCGTATACGTACAAGATTTGACGGATACGTGTATTACCACCGTAAATGTGCCGTAAAAGCCTGATTCCTGATTCCGTATGTGCCGGAGAGTCCGTTAAAATGTTTCTTGTGTACACTCAGGGAATTATGTAGGTAAAATCAACTGCAAATGACAGTTAAAATAACTGCATTTGCACTTAAAAAGGTGTAGACTACATTTGCAGTTAAATTAACTGCAATATGAAGTTATTTTTAACTGTTAAAAATCAACTGACAAATGTAGTAAAAATAACTACAAATGAAATTGAAACAACATACATGCAAATTATTGTAAAACTGTACAAATAACTGCAAATGTAGTTAAAAAACATAAATAAAAATTATTAATTTAATAAAAAACAAATTTATGTAAACACTCTTAACTTAATTTTATTCTATAATAAATTTAAAATTGAGAAATCAAAATTTACACTTGTCACTTTTATTTTTCATTATTAAGATATTGTTGTAGATGTCCGTCTTTGAGGGATGAAATATGGTGTTGTTTGGCTTCCTTTTTTTCTCCAGGTAGAAAAAGAAGAAAATATAAAAGAACTGAAAGAAAATAAATACAATACTTTTTTAACATTCCCGTAAATAAATTTGTATTTTATATTATAAAACTTACCCTATTATTTTAATAATTTAATAAAAAAATACTTATATAACCTTTTCCGTATTACGCGTCCTCACTCTTTGGCGTTGTTTTATGACTAAGATAAGAGAAAATATGTTCTTCTCATATTCTTTCACTAGAAATTTCTAAACAAGCGCGTCATACACATGTTGCTTCGTGTGTGTACACACACACTTGAAAATATAAGTATTTGCAAAAAAAATTCAAAAGAACTGCATAAAATAAATGTTACTACAATGTGGTAGTTTTTGTAGTTAGTTTGAAAAAATAACTGTCAAAAACATTGAAATATTTTGCTCTAAGTAAATTAACTACAATTGTAGTTAAAATAACTACAACCGCATTACTACACAAATAACTGTCATGTAGTAACTGCAGAACTTTTCTGAGTGTAGAATTTGACTTCTGTATCGGCACACTCAGAGAATTGTCTATTTGCTATTGGTGAATTTATACAGTGATTCAATTAGGTTTCACTGGAATTCGTCTATTGAAACTTGTAATAGAATTGATGCAATTTTTCATAAAATTTTATGAAACTTTCATATTATTTATTAAAAATGTCAAACACGCAAAAAAGTTTTATTAAAAAGAAATTCATAAAAATTATGAAGCTTTTTCATAAAATTTAATAAATTTGGCATTTACATTGTGAAGAAAACTTCATTAGCTTATTGAAAATTTTGTTTAAAATATGATCCGATAAAATTCTCTCAGAGTAAGTTCGCTCAAACTTTAGGTTATTTTTTACTGTTAATGTCCCTTAGTAACGAAAAAGATAGGTACAACAAAGTAAACTGGTATTCTCAATTAACTGAAATTAATCTCAAAGATAACTCAAATTTTTTTAGCGATGCCTTATGAAAATTTCATAGATGTAGGAAAAATCTTATTAAAATTTAAAAAACTTTAGGTATAGCATTTCTTTAAATGCAATATTAAATTTTATTGTGTCAGTATTGATTAAAAATTTTTTTCTGAACAAAAAATCTACATTAAGTAATCGATATGTAACAGTTTTAGGTTTGCTGTTCTTAGCTTACTAATATTTTGCTAGTTTCAGCAGTTCTTTCTGCCATCTTTAACGAAATTTTAGTAGATTTATCAACATTTTTACAGACCTTTTTTAAAAAATCTCATATTCCGAAACTTTTTAACCTTAGAATATGAAAACTTTTTTATTAAATACATCGTATGTAACGTTAATATTTAATAAAAAGTGTGTTTTATTTGATAAAAAGTTAAGGAAATACATTAATTTTGCATTAAACGATTAATCGATTAACCGCCAATTTTCTCGATTAACCGACCCGAATAACCGGTTAATCAATTTTAGTGATTTTTCGAATAATGCATTAACCGGTTAACCGCCTATGTCGAATAATTGGAAACACTAGGAAATTCCCACAACCCTTATCTCAGGCATACACATTTAAAATTCATGTTCATACTTGAACACAAATCGAATACCGTTACTGTTACCAATACCTCTAAAAAAAATATCCAAATACCGTTGCCATTACCGATATCGTTAATTTTATGGGTAGTTACCGGTATTTATTAATTTATGTAAAAATGCCGATATTAAAACTGCCATCATTGAATTTATAGCTTTTAATCAGTATTTTTAACACTTAAAATTAAAAATAGACTAACCCCCTCAATTCATAAATGCTTTGTAAAGTTATTGCAGGTTTACAAAAGGTCATTTCCATACAAAATTTGTTCAATAAACCACCTATAATTTTACAAAGCGTTTATGAATTTAGGCGTAAGTTTTTACTTCTTTTTAATGTAATTTATAATACCGGTACGTACCGGTCTTAAATACCGTTATCTTTACCGTTATCGAAACAAAATTCGATACCATTACCATATGGCGCTAAGAATATATCAACAATAACAAATATAAACTAAACAAAAATTTTTAAAATTCAGCGAAATTTAACGCAATTTTTTAAATAACTAACAAAAATAACTGTTTACTGTAAAAATACTGTTTCGGTAGTTGTTTAATATGATATTAAAAATAAATTTCTTTGAACAACTGTTACAGAATCACCGTACTTTTCATTAGTTTTCTAAAATAACCAATATAAAAAAGAACATCCAAGCACTCATTTTTATGAAGTGGAAAGCTGACTTAAAGTAGCATAAACACATTCTATCCTATGATGATCCAATGTTAATGCATTTGTTGCAGTGTTTTTACAGCTTCTTGGTCAGATATTTTATTACTGGGTAATTAAAGTGCATTAATTCGTTTACGGCCCTTTGTTCCATCTAGGAATCCCAGGAATCTCTTAATATATACAGTAAAACTCGCTTAAGACGAACTACGGGGGACTAAATTAATTAATTCGTTGTAAGCGAGGTTCGTATTAACCGGGGTAAAATTTATTTAAAATGTTCTAATTATCCACAAAATATTTAAATTTCCTTGAAAATTTTACAATTTTTTCATTTAGTTTCCTAAATATATTATGTGCGTTCCCGTACATTACCGCGGGAACCCAAAACAGCCCAAACAACAACAATTTACACGCAATTTTGAGTACGGGAACGCCTTTCGGCTAGTTTGTGTAACTTCGATAAAGTACGGCGTTAAAGATCTGGGGGGTTACCGGGTAACTAGATTCGAAAAAAATTTTCGTATTCGTAAATCTTGCAAATATAGTCAAAAACGTAATAATCAATATTTAGTTGTATTATGGGAAAATGATAAAAAAATTTATGTATGAAACCCAAAATAAACTTTGGAAGTTTTGCAATTCATTTATTTGTTGCCAGAAGTTTGTAAAATGTATATAATTCCTAAAAATAGCATTAAAATCGCCAAAGTTGAAAATTGTTAAAAAAAAAATAAACAGCATTAAACAATATGGCGAAAAGTAGATGCCAAAAGTGAAAAAAGAATTGAAAACAACATAAAACATACAAATTTAATTATAATAAATAAACTAAATCATATAGTAGTGCCCCAGAGAAATCCATGTGCATATTCCAAGGAAGATATGAAGGAAGCTATCGTACAAGAAGTAACATATGCATAAGTTCATTGCGGCCAACACGTTAAGTAATTAATATAATTTTTTGTTTATTATAAGTATATTTAGTAAATATATATATATTTAAAATATATGGTAATAAGTAGCGCAAGGAATTTCATGCACTTAAAAATGGAAAATATGCGCCTAAAATATGCGGCTAAAAAAGAAAAATATGCATTCAAAATATAAGAAATATGCACTAAAAACTATTATTTTTGCAAAAATAATGCAATTTAAAACTTAAAAATATATTTAAGTTTGTTATTTTGCAAACAGACACAGAACTCGAAGATTTTCCATAGGTCAATAAGGTTTTTAAGAATGTTTATTTTGATTGAATCAAAATATAAAAATTTGAATTTTTTGTATTTTTTTGCAAAATAAAAAATGCTTCTAAAAATTAAAAATATGCACAAATATGCATTAAAAAGCACAAAATATGCATTTAAAGTCAAAATATGCAAAAACATGCATTTATGACAAAATATGCAACTACAAATCGATGCCATTTTGTTCTAAATTTGATGATTCGGATAAATATTTAGTCCATATTAGTTTTGGACTATCGACAAAAAAAACATGCATTTGCATGCAATTCCCTGCCCTAGTAATAAGTGTGCAATGTCATATACCTAATAGTAATAATTTTAATATAAAATAAAGAAATAACTAATTAAATTAATCAAATTGTTTTAATAATAAAATATAGCATAAATTTAATAAATTAGTGCTAACAATTCCAAAAACAGAATAAGAAATATTTACCAAGTTTTTTTTTTGTATAGTTATTGTTAGTTCGTTTTGGGCTCATTGGTGGTAGCAATTTCTCGTTACGCTGAAGAAATGAATTAAAGTTGTTTTTAGTCATTAAAACAGCTTAATTTTGAACATCCTGTTGAAAATTATTCAGAAACTAAAAAGGTTATAACATTGTTTAACATTTTCCATTTATTATAAAAGCTTAAGATATCATTTTATAAAAAAGTTACAATTTGAGATATAAATTAAAAACCTTAATTTTTCTCATTTTTTTGTACAAAATTCAACTTTTTAAAATATATATTATTTTTATGTTTGAAACATTTTTATTTTTAATGGATTTTTCTCCATTTTTTAAAGGAAATTAAAAAGTGGATAATAATAGTGGAGTATTGTAGTCAATGTATAAAAAACGAAAACAAAATAATACGAATTCCTTACAAACTAACAAAGAAGGTATGTGTGTGTGGTTCACTCAGATTTGGAAGCAATTTGGATATGTGGTAGAGAAGTCAGAAAAAATAAGCATGTGCGCCTTTTCATGACCCGGTTTTTCGTTTTTTGGATTTTTTCAAGTAAATGTATACAAATTGGATTTCAAATCAAAGGTATTTTAAAGATATATGAAATAGTGTACTGAAAATATAAAAAAGTTTACAAAACAAGTTTCGTTGTTTGAAACTCAATTTTACCCCGAAAATATCAATTTGGGCCGACATGTTTAGAACCGAAAGTTAATTTTATTGCCTCCACCACATATCCAAATTTCGTCGAAATCTGAAGGAACCCGACTGTAAGAAAAAAATTAAAAACAATGAGTTTCAGTAATTAAAATAAAAAACTTCTGAAAAAAATGTATTTTGATGGATAATGGCACTTTTCCCCTATTGCCCATTCATTAACCCTGTACGGAAACATTACTTGTAGTATTTGTTTGTGGCTGTTCCGTATTTGATGATGTTGAGGTGTTTGTAGTGGGAGCTTGTGCCGTAGATGTTACCACTGATGCAGGTTCTGGTAAATCCGTGCGGGGACGCCTAAACAGTATCACATGTGGTTCGGGAGCATGCATCATATAATGAACCCAACCTGGACTTTGTTGTACTCCCAAATTACGCCATTCCGTTTCAGTCATAAGATGAGATTTGGGAACTAATTTAGTTAAATCTGGTGGCAAAATAACATGTCTGGAAATATATATGTATATAGAAAATTTTTGATACCAATCACATGTTGCACTTAATATTTATGTTACCGGTATTCGTATACAGCATCAAAATATTTTTCAGAATATTGTATTTGATCGGCTGGCATTTTGGTATATATCTAATGGTCTTCTGAGACTTGTTTTTTAGTTAATTGATGTTTTTTGTTTATTTCAGCAATTTATTTACAAACAAAATAGCACAATACGACTATGTATAATACGATGGCTGTTGTGTTAATCATGAAGGATTGATAACAAGGTAAATCCTGCTACAATAGCAGGATTTGTACCGAATTTTGTAAAAAAGTATCAGAATTAGAGTTGTAAAAGTATTGAGTATTCCGGTACTGAGTACTCAATACTGACTGTTTTTTGAGTACTCAATACTAAAAAGGTACTACTCAATATTTTTAAAGATGCAATTTTCCGTAGAAATGTGTATTTTTCGTATGAAAATACAACTCTAAAAATAGTACTCTAAAAATGCAGCTCTAAAAATACAACTCTATTTGTGAAGCAAAGAAATTTGTAACGAATTTTTGGGAAAAAATTATTTAATTTCTTTATTTAAAATGTTTTAAATTAATTAATAGTATATTTAGACTGGGCAAAAACTAGTAGTTTCTGGCCATTTTTGGTTTTTGAGCCGAAAACTACAAAATTACTTTAGTTTTTCCATACAATTTTCATACAAACTGAAAACCGCATTCTACCTGGTTTCTTTTATAAGTAATTTTCGGTTTCTTTTATAAGTAATTTTCTATACACCCTGTTACAACGAATATAGAAGTAAAGCAAGTGTCAAAATATATTTTTATATTTTTTTTTAAATATTTCGGTTTTAATTTTAAATTGTGTGTTTTTATCCATTTTAAAATGTGTTACATAATAATTTTTTTAATTTAATTTAACAATAAAAACATAAAGAAAAGTGTTTAATAAAAAAGTGATGTGACAAAGAAAAACTAAATGGCCAGTGTAATTGACTTGGCTTTTGTAATTTAGTTTTGTATAAAAACCACCTGGTTTTTGGTTGGTCTAAATTCAGTATAAAATGTAAGTAAGGATAGTTGTTTAACACTTGTATGTGAATTATTATTTTTCCTTATAAATACCAATTCATAACATTTTTATTTTTAAATTAAAAAAAACCGTTAAAAGTATTGAGTAGTATCGAATACTCAATTTAAAAGTATTGAGTAGTATTGAGTACTCAAAAAGTATCGAAATTTCACAACTCTAATCAGAATTGCATAAAAAGTACCATAATTTGGGATTATTTTGCTTGACTTGCTTGCAGAATAGTAGAGTTGTGAAATTTCGATACTTTTTGAGTACTCAATACTACTCAATACTTTTCAATTGAGTACTCGATACTACTCAATACTTTTAACGGTTTTTTTGAATTTAAAAATAAAAATGTTAAGAGTTCGTATTTATAAAGAAAAATAATAACAAGTCACATACACGTGTTAAATAACTATTGTTACTTACATTTTACTAAATTTAAAACATTTTAAATAAATTAATTAAATAATTTGTCCCAAAAATTCATTACAAAATTCTTTGCTTCACATATAGAGTTGTATTTCCAGAGTTGTATTTTTAAAGTAGTATTTTTAGAGTTGTATTTTCATACGAAAAATACTCATTTCTACGGAAAATTGCATCTTTAAAAGTATTGAGTAGTACCGTTTTAGTATTGAGTACTCAAAAAAACAGGCGGTATTGAGTACTCAGTACCGGAATACTCAATACTTTTACAACTCTACAGAATAGAGTTGTGAAATTTCGATACTTTTTGAGTACTCAATACTACTCAATACTTTTCAATTGAGTACTCGATACTACTCAATACTTTTAACGGTTTTTTTTGAATTTAAAAATAAAAATGTTATGAGTTCGTATTTATAAGGAAAAATAATAACAATTCACATACACGTGTTAAATAACTATTGTTACTTACATTTTAATAAATTTAAAACATTTTAAATAAATTAATTAAATAATTTTTCCCAAAAATTCATTACAAATTTCTTTGCTTCACAAATAGAGTTGTATTTCCAGAGTTGTATTTTTAGTACTATTTTTAGAGTTGTATTTTCATACGAAAAATACACATTTCTACGGAAAATTGCATCTTTAAAAGTATTGAGTAGTACCGTTTTAGTATTGAGTACTCAAAAAAACAGTCAGTATTGAGTACTCAGTACCGGAATACTCAATACTTTTACAACTCTATTGCAGAATTGCTTGAACTAGAGATGAGCGATATTTTCATACCGGTGATTAACACTGAGGTTACACGATCAAGATTTTGCTTTCAAGTTGATAACACATACTGCTTGTCAAATTCAGTTGAACTTGAAGCTGTGACGTAAGCTGCATGCAACTTGATAGTCAATTTTGCTTTCAAGATGCCGTCGTCACTTGTAGTCTACACGAGACATCGATTTGTTCAACCAACGAACAATTTCTTGTTCGCCCATGAATTTGTCTCGTGTGGACCACTCTTGTTCATGTTTTGTTCTTGTTCAGACAACGTTGTCAGCACAATTGTTCTCACAACTATGTGCAACAACAAGCACGATGCCAGATCTAATTTTTACTTAGTGGCATTACTAAAAAATAAAGAAAATAAAAGAAAATTAATAAAATGTTAAGAAAAAGTAAATAATTTGTATTATTAATGAATTTAATGCAATTTACTTTTTATTATTGGAAAAAAATTAGTGAAAAACACATTGAAAACATGAAAATAGATAGTTTGGTTTGTGACCTACTCCAACAAAAAACAAAAAATAATGAATTGTCTGCCATTACGTATTCTCCACCCAAAACAAATGGACAAATTTTTTCCCATTATTCTGCTGACGATTAGTTTTTGGACAAACAAATCAATGTCTCGTCAAGACGCTAAGTCAAGGAAAGAACTAAAAATGCTCGCCTCTGTGGGCTGTTTCCGCACTGTAGGCTGTTCGAAAAGACTTTTTTATTTTTTTTTCACATCTTTCACAGACATTTTCATGTCAGCAGAAATTGATTTTTTATTTATTTTTATTTTTAAATCATTTCGTCGATATACCGAAATATTCACATTCCGTATTTTATCAATCGTGTTTTATTGCGGCACAATATTTGTAAAAAGAAAAACAAATTTACAAGAAATTTGATCAGCTGTTTAAAACTTGACAGTCAAGTTTTCTCAAAACTTGAAAGCAAAAATTGATATCAAGTTGCTGTTCAATTTTTAAAAGGTCAATGTGTTAGTAAAAAAATGTCAGTGTATTGAAACTTGAAAGGCAAAAATTGAACGTGTAACCCCTATGTCAATCACAGTTATTGATAAATCACTGGTAACGGCAATGATCAAATATTTCAAGTCGCAGTTACTCGGAATGTCGTTCTTTTAATATTTTTGTACTATTCTTTCTTGCAAACTTCATTGTGCACAGTAATACATGTTTTTTTTTTTCAATAACAGTTGTTTTCGGTTTAACTAAACCAAGTTTAACTGACATCTTAAAAACTCGCCATAAATATTATTTCGTTTATTTATCAGAAAATCGCAGTCTTTTCCATAGAAAAACCGTGATTACGATCACAGTTTAAAAGTAAAACGATTTGCAAATCACATTCACTGAGAACAATGTTACTGAAAAATCGCCGGATCGCCCACCTCTATTACAAACCCGTGATCACGGTCACTGTTTAAAAGAACGGTGATTTGAAAATCACGATCACTGGTAGCAGCGTTATTCAAAAATCACCGGATCGCTCATCTCTAATTACCTGAACAACTATTTAGTATCAGCTAAGCTTACACTAAGCTTATATTAAAATTATAAGAAAACATGTGCTAAATATGTTTGGTTTACAAAATTGTATTTGCTTTATCTGTTTTTAACTTTTTTATTTGATTTAATTCAAATTTTAAACAAAAAAGAAAAGTGTCAGTTCACTGAATAAAGTGCCACCTATTGATAACGATGTATTTATAACAGGGTTGGCAGGCTATACCGCTAAAAATACCGTTATCGATTCAAAACCCTTTCAACTGACTACCGTTACCCCTAAAACAACGTTATCCTTGAAATACCGTTACCGAAATAACTGAAATACAGTTATCCTTAAAATACCGATACCGAAATAAATGAAATATCGATACCCTTAAAATAACGTTACCAAAATAAATGAAATAGCATTATCGCTAAAATACCGTTACCGTTATTTTTAATTTTCTGCTTTTGGTAATTTCACGTGGTTATTGAGTATTTTTTGTACATTAAGTTAATAAATTGGTTATGTTTTTAATCTCGTTTGTTTTTTGTAAAAAAAATTGCGAGATGCATCGAAATAACTGACTACCGTTACCCCTAAAATACCGTTACCGATATAACTGAAATAAAGTTAACCTTAAAATACCGTTACCGAAATAACCCAAATATCGTTATCTTTAAAATACCGTTACCGAAATAACTCAAATACCGTTATCCTTAAAATACCGTTACCAAAATAAATGAAATAGCGTTACCCTTAAAATACCGTTACCGAAATAACATAAAATATCGTTACCCTAACGATAACCGCATTCGTTTCGGTTACCATCCATGATTTATAACTTTTTTTTTGTGATACCATAGCCCTGGGCATGCCATTCGATTTCCTTCTAAATCGAATAAATTAATTTTTTACCAATCGAAGAGACTTCAGTCTTTGGAATTCATTCCATAGTATTCATTTCTAAGGCATTCAATCAATTTATCTCATTCGATTAAATTCAATCGTTAGGAATTCATTTGATTCTTACTTATTCTATTGACAATTTGGGAATTCAATTAGTCATTCGATTTTGTATCATTTGATTGAGCAATTTAGTAATGGCATTAGATTTTCTGCTGAAATACTCTTTATTATTCTTTTTTGTGGTTTCCAGTGCTTTACCAGCGTATAACCACTGACTTAACTGTTAATTCCAATATTATTTTTTTAGTTTTCTTGTATTTTTAAAAAAATATTTAAAATATGAATTCCTTAAATAAAAACGAATAACGTAGTTGTTTGCTTTCAAAATTTTAAGTGGATTGAATTCCCAACGATTGAATTTAGTGATTAAACAATTCGAATGATAAAAAAATGATTATAGTCTTAAAACTAAAATTGAGAGAAACCAATAAAAACTTCATTCGATGTGTAAAATTGCTATTTAAGAATTCAATCATTCTAAAGTCAATCAGAATTGAAAATATAACGATGGATTGAAGTCTTTATAAGGTCAGGTCACAATCGTAACAAACCCAAATTCCTTTCGCTACATTTTCAAATGGGCAATACAACAATATACGCAGTTTGACAAATATTTTATGTATGCATAGCGCACGGTACGGGGACATTTTTTCGATCAGGTGTTTAGTATGGAGACATTTGGTTAGTTTGGGGTACTGATTCCAATTATTCGACATAGGCGGTTAACCGGTTATTGCATTATTCGAAAAATCACTAAAACTGATTAACCGGTTATTCGAGTCGGTTATTCGCGAAAATTGGCGATTAATCGATTATTCGTTTAAAGCAAAATTAATGTATTTCCTTAACTTTTTATCAACAAAGACACTAACAGCTTCATGTTTTTGTTAAATACCAACATGACATAAAAACACGATGTATTTAAAAAAAAATTTAAATTAAAAAAGCACATCTACACGAGAGAGAAAATGCTGGAGATAAAACAAAAATCACCTCTAATTTTTCTAATTTCTAATATCTTGAATGAGTTTAGCTATTTGGTAGTGTTTTTTGCTCCATCTCTAGCAGTTTTCTCTCGCGTGTAAATGTACCTTAAGGTTGAAAGTTCCGAAATCTGAGATTATCTAAATTGAAACATTTCTTATACTAATGGAAAAATTTATTTAAAAATGTAGCTGAAGCTATTATAAATTAGTTAGAAATAGCAAAAAAACTGCTGAAACTAGGAGATTTTTTTTCGAAAAATTAGTAAGTTAAAAACAGCATAATTCAAGGTATATTTTCTATTTCTTTACGAAATTTTTTTTAATATGTAAAACTTTGGATACAAAATTTCTTTGAATGCAAATTTAATCAATACTACAATATAAATATAATAAGGTTGTTCATAAGGGGTGTGCTATCTGTTGTATCGTTGTATCGTCCTAACAAAAAACAGAGTTGTTAAAATTTTTATTTGTGTTTAACAACGATTTTCTATTCAGTTTTCTATCTGTTAGCACACTCAAACATAGGACACTAAAGGCTTCATTAGTCTAATCGTAAAGTAAAAAAACGTATCTGTAATCAATTCAATGTGTTAAAATAATATAGAAATATATTTTTATCTTTTTTCTATGCATTGAAACTGTTGTCAAGTAAAATCGTAAAAAAGTTCTGTTGAAAATAGAAATTTTCTATTTTATTACTTGACATTTAATTCTATGCACAAGAAAAAGATAAAAAATACAATATTTTTATTTTTTATGCTCTTTTTATTTATTATGAGAATGATACGTTACATTTTTTTACTATACTTCCAAACTAATTTGGGCTTAAACATACGTAAAAATGTTGTATCGTGCTATTCTCAAATGTTGTATTTTTTCAATTTAATTTTTAACAACTCTGTTTTTTGTTAGGACGATACAACGATACAACAAATAGTACACCCCTTGTGAAAACCCTTAATATTGCATTTAAAAAAATTATTATTCAAAGTTCTTCCTCCTCCTCTGAAGAAATAAAAAAAAATTTAGTTCCATTTGAGTAAAATATTAGTTAATTGAAAATATCAATTTACTCTACAAAAATTTGGAAAAAAAAAATTTTTGAATAGTAGAGTTAGTAGACTAAAGAATATCATAAACAATTGTAAATTTCTCAGTCTTTTTTCCGTTTTTAAGGGCCATTGACAATAAACAAAATTATCCAAAGTGTGAGCTAACATACCCTACGGGAAATTTTAACAAACTGTCACCAAACTGGCCCCTTTACATGAAATAGACTGGTCACTTTTACATGGCGTTGTCATAGGAGGGGGAAATTGACCCATTGTGACATGTCACAAGACAAAGCCTAGGACAGGTTACTGAACTCTCATAAAAAACAAAGTTCAGGGACCTGTCCTGGGATTTGTCTTGTGACATGTCACAAGGGGTCAATTTCCCCCTCCTATGACAACGCCATGTAAAAGTGACCAGTCTATTTCATGTAAAGGGGCCAGTTCGGTGACAGTTTGTTAAAATTTCCCGTAGGGTACATACAGAGATCTTTATTATTCCAGTTTTAATGAAAATTTCCGCTAAACTAATGAAGTTTTCTTAATAAAAATTATGAATCTTTTTCATAAAATTTATCAATTTAATGAAAAGTTTCAATGGACGAACTTCAGCGAGACTTCATTGAATCAATGTAAAAATTCATAAATAGAATGTAGACATTTCTTCTCAGTTACAAATGTCAAATTCCATTTAAATTTGAATTTTTTAGCTGTCATTTTGTGTTAACTTTAGGTTATTTCGTTATTGGCGAATAAAAATTTAATTTCAGTGAAACGGTTACGGGTTCCCTTGTATTCTACACCTTTTTAAAATAAAAATAGAAATTTCTGAAATACATTTCGAAAAATTTTAAATGCAATTAGAATTTTATAAAATACATTTGGAAAATTTTGGAATACAAATCTTTTAAAATGCATTTGGAAATTTCTGAAATACATTTGAATTTTTAAATACAAATGGAAGTATTTTAAATGCAATTTTACAATTGTGAAATACAGATTTAAAATTTTTAAATACAAGTGAATAATTTTGAAATGTATTTGGACAAATTTAAAATACATATAGAATTTTCTTAAATACAAATAAAATATATTTGTGTTTATGTTTCTTGTCATTTTTTAGCCAAAGTTAAGAAAATTACGAAGTTTTGGGGAAAAAATAAGGAATAAATTCCATATTAAAATTGTAACCGATTAATCGACCTGTTTTAATACATAGAATAATTTAATTAAATTCGTCATAAAATCGGATAGAATTATATTAGATTTCTTAATCTGGGCTTGTTTGAAATGTATTTTTATCATCTTTCAGAATTTGTATTGATACAATTTTTTTTTTTATTTTTAGTAGAGATATTAGGAATTTTTTGTCGAAAAATAGCCTAAAATGAACTTTTAACTAATAAATTCTGAATTTTCTTCGATTTTTTTCGAGTTTTTTTTTGCAGATTATGAAAGTTCAGATAATTTCCAACAACTTTTATAACGATAAATTTTTTTGTTTTCGAACTCCTTTTTGTAGGAAAATCGATCTGAAAAAATCAACATTTTCAAGGTTTTAACAAAAAAACACTATTTTTACATTTTTAATTCAATTTATTTTTAAATATTATTCTCGAACTACAATTTAATGTTTTAACGTGGTAATATTATTTTTTAAGGTCCTTTTTACTTTCCATTCGAGGAGTTTTCTTACGACTTTTTAATGTCACTGCCATAACTCCTTCACGATTCTTTTCTATAACTCGTTTTGAAACACTCGTTAATAATTGTACATGTCTTTCTGTTCCTTGTATGTGCATTGAAATTTGTGGATCAGCCAGTGGTGGTTCATCGAAATCTAAGTATTCTACCAAGTGATCATATGGAATCTGTCGAGTAAATGCTGGTTCAAATAATATATCGTCGTTATTCATATCAACCATATTGACATAATCGGTAGCATCGAAATTTAATATATATTTTTTGTAAACTCTGAGTTTAGTTGGATCGTACAATTTTTCTCGATAGTGTAAAATCTTTTTTAATGGCTCTATCCCGTATTGCTTTTCGATCATCAAATAACATTGTTAATAAGATATTTTCTGGATCTGCGTAATATGAGTTGTTTTGAATTACACCATCTACAATATTACGTAAGTTTGGTTGTAAGTATCGTGTCCAACGTATAAATTTTAATAAAAGTGCACTGCCGTACACAACAGAGTTATAAAACTTCACATTGAAGTACATTGGAACATAAACTGTAATAATATAAACTGCCAAAGTTTTTAAATTGGTCGATGATGTATTAGTTGTTACATATAATCGTAGTAATCTACTTGCTTTGGTTAACCAACGAGAATGTGCAATTGGTCCTGGTTTAATATTAGCTAAATCAATTGGAACAATACCATTCGAAATTGCTTTAGCTATTTGATATAAATATTTAACATCTGTTGATAGTTCGAGCTCATGTTCATGATTCATCATTGCAGGCATATTCTCCAATGGTATTGGATCAAAATCAGCTACTACCTGAAAAATGAAATGTTTAGATCAAAAAAAATGCAATTATTTTATTTTAACTTTATTCCAATCGAAAAACTAAAATAATGACAATAAATAATGATAATAAATGATGATATTAATTAAAATAAAGCGTTACATACATACATAATCCATTGACCAATTTATAAATTATCTTGATTCCATCTTATCCGATTTTTCCCGTGCAATTAATCTTGACTTTTCACCAGTTTATTTCCTATATATCTTTTGATTGTTTTTGTACAAATTTAGTTTTCATTTTTAGTTTAAGATTTCAAACAAATTAGCTTTATCTTCCAAATGATACAAAGGTGCCGCAATATTGTCATAAAAAGTAATGACAAAAGATAAAATTTTTGAATTATTTTTTTTCCAAGTACACTCAAAAAAATAGGTTAGTAGAAAAATTAGTAAAACGTCTTGTATATCAAGTGTACTAGTTTTCAGCAATTTTTTTTGCTGAAATTCCGTTTACAGCAAAAGTTTTAGTTATATTTTTTTAGCACTAAACTAATTTTGAACCAATGTTTTACTAATTTATTTTGCTACAAAAATTGTGCTGATAACCGCATATATAGCGTGGACGACAACCAGATAGACAAATGTAGATGTCGCAACTTGTGTGTATGTAGTACAGACAACTGAAATGATAAAAAAGAAAAACAACTCTACACAATTTCAATACTTAAATTTTCAGCAAAGAAATTAACTAAAGTAAAATTTCGCTACAAGTTTTTTAAGTTTTTTTCAGTCTACTAATATTCAGCAAAAAGTTTAGTGATTTTAGCAAGGATTTTTTTCGTTTGCAATCGACTAAGTGTTAGCAAAACTTTTGCTGAAGATTACTATTTTTTTGATAAAAATCAGCTCGCTGATTTTCAGCAAACCTTTTGCTGAAATTACCAACTTTTAGCAAGCACGCTCCTGACTAAAAATTTGCTGACACAGAAACATTTTTTGCTGACTTTACTGACATTTTTTTTGAGTGTACCGCCGAATTATCTTCCATATGATAAAAGGAAGAAAATTTCAAGTAAATACTACTTGATTATTTACATTCAATTGACAAATAGAAGATATCGCTTTAATATATTCTTGGAAGATATCTTCCAAATGTTTGCAGGGTCATTATGTGCGCTCTTTGTATGACTCCAAACATCGATTGTAACCAGGGATGGAAAATAATAATTTAGTTATTATAAAAATCAAGAATGGAACCTTAATTATACACTCAAAAAAATAATTTAGTAGAAAAATTAGTAAAAAGTCTTGTATATCAAGTGTACTAGTTTTCAGCAATTTTTTTGCTGAAATTCCGTTTTCAGCAAAAATTTTAGTTATATTTTTTTAGCACTAAACTAATTTTGAACCAATGTTTTACTAATTTATTTTGCTACAAAAATTGTGCTGATAACCGCATTCATATCGTGGACGACAACCAGATAGACAAGATGTAGATGTCGCTGCTTGTCTGGAAAGGAAATGACAAAAAAAAGAAAAACAACTCTACACATATCCTATATTTAAATTTTCAGCAAATAAATTAACTAAAGTAAAATTTCGGTACAAGTTTTTTGAGTTTTTTTCAGTCTACTAATATTCAGCAAAAAGTTTAGTGATTTTAGCAAGGATTTTTTTCATTTGCAGTCGACTAAGTGTTAGCAAAACTTTTGCAAAAGATTACTATTTTTTTTTTGGTAAAAATCAGCTCGCTGATTTTCACCAAACCTTTTTCTGAAATTACCAACTTTTTTGCAAGCACGCTCCTGACTAAAAATTTGCTGACACAGCAACATTTTTTGCTGACTTTACTGACTTTTTTTTTTGAGTGTACTATTCCAACAGTATTATAGCCCAGATTATGAATTTTAAAAACCATACGTAAAAAATTTCAAAATAATGTGGGAATGCGAAAAAGGCTTTGGGTTTCAAAAACTTAGTTAAAAGACCTAATAAGCGATTTACATTCTGCAAACGATGCCAAAATTTTCTTTTTTTGCAACTTACCACCAAACTTTGTTTTATGAAATGGGCACTATACTCCGTAGATTATAAATTTAAAATACCGCACTTAAAAAGTTGCAAAATAATAGCGGAACGCGAAAAAAGACTTTGTGCTAGAAAAAAATAATTGAAAAACTCAATCAGCGATTAACAATCTGCAAATGAATATAATGACGCAAAAACTTTCCTTTTTGCAAATATTTTTTTCGCGATTTTTTTTGGAAACTAAGCACAACTTTATTGTATAAAATTGGTACTATAGTCCCTAGATTATAAATTTAAAAAAACCACACTTAAAAAATTGCAAAATAATCGCGGAAAGCGAAAAAAGGCTTTATGGTACAAAAACTTAATTTAAAAACTTAATCAGCGATTTACATTCTGCAAACAAACAGATTGATGAACAAATTTTTTCTTTTTGCAAATTTTATTTTTCGCATTTTTTTTTTTGCAACTAGCCACCAAACTTTGTTGTATGGAATGTGTTAGTCCCTAGATTATAAATTAAAAAGAAACGTGCTTAAAAAATTGCAAAATAAAAGCGGAACGCGAAAGAAGACTTTGTGGTATAAAAAATTAAGTAAGAAACGTAATCAGCGATTTAGATTCTGCAAACAAATATATTGATGCAAAAATTTTCCTTTTTGCAAATTTTATTTTTCGCGATTTTTTTTTGCAACTAGCCACCAAACTTTGTTGTCCCTATCCCTAGATTATAAATTAAAAAAAAAGCACGTAAAGAATTGCAAAATAATAGCGGAATGGGAAAAAAGGCTTTATGGTACAAAAATTTAATTAAAACACCTAATCAGCGATGTACATTCGGTAAATAAGTACATTGATGCTAAAAATTTCCTTTTTGCAATTTTTTTCTGGCAATCAACCAGCAAGCTTGTATAAATGGGTATTATAGTCCCTGTGTTATATATTTAAAAAAAAACCGCACTTAAAAAGTTGCAAAATATCGGCGGAATCCGAAAAAGGCTTTATGGTACAGAAAATGAATTAAAACAGCTAATCAGCGATCGACATTCTGCAAACGAATATATTGTTGCAAAAATTTCCCTTCTTGCAAATGGTTTTTTTCCGCAATTTTTGCTAATATTTGCTAATATCTAAATATTTAATTTTAATTTTTTTAACGAGCCAAAGAGGAAGCTATTTTTTAGTTACTTACATTTTTACATACTTATGTAAGAGCGATCTAACATTTTTTGGTATAAGAGCCCGATTGAGTGAGCCTTTTCCATTCCTGATTAACCAGTCAGAGTTCGTTCCTGTTCGATGCCGCATAATATTTTTTTCCATAAAAAATACATTTATTTTTACCGGCAAAACTGTTGAGTATATAGAAAAACGTTATATGAACAGATTAAAGGAATTGTAATTTTTAATTTTTTTAAAATCGTTTGAGCAAAATCGGACTAGTAGTTCTCGAGTTATGTCAAAAAAAAGATATATCTCGATTCCTAGGGGTGACCCAGCGAAACGCCGGGACACGTATAACTTGTTTTTGACCGATATAACATTTCCCGTTGGTTTCATCCCATCCCGATTTTGACTGTCGCATAGTGTAATTAGTTGCAACTACTAAATTTCAGTAAATTGTTGTAAACTATAATTTAAAATCAATCTGCTCAAATTAGCAAAAAAGTGTACTAAAAAATAAAAAAACTGTAAAATCTAAAAAAAACTTTTTTTCTTTCGATTGTAATAATCGTATAATTACTTCATCGTACTTGAAATTTGGAGCCAAAATTGCAAACGGTTCTCCAGTTATTCCCTTGGATCATGGATGGTAACCGAAATGAATGCGGTTATCGTTAGGGTAACGATATTTTATGTTATTTCGGTAACGGTATTTTAAGGGTAACTCTATTTCATTTATTTTGGTATCGGTATTTTAAGGATAACGGTATTTGAGTTATTTCGGTAACGGTATTTTAGAGATAACGATATTTGGGTTATTTCGGTAACGGTATTTTAAGGTTAACGGTATTTCAGTTATATCGGTAACGGTATTTTAAGGGTAAGGGTAGTCAGTTATTTCGATGCATCCCGCAATTTGTTTTTACAAACGAGATTAAAAACATAACCAATTTATCAACTTAATGTAGAAAAAATACTCAATAACCACGTGAAATTAGCAAAAGCAGAAAATTAAAAATAACGGTAACGGTATTTTAGGGATAATGCTATTTTATTTATTTCGGTAACGGTATTTTAAGGGTATCGATATTTCATTTATTTCGGTATCGGTATTTTAAGGATAACGGTATTTTAGTTATTTCGGTAACGGTATTTTAAGGATAACGGTATTCCGGGTATTTCGTTAACGGTATTTTAGGGGTAACGGTGGTCAGTTGAATGGGTTTTGAATCGATAACGGTATTTTAGCGGTATTGCCTGCCAACTAGGGGTTTTCTTTTCCCGGACTTTTTGATTTCCCGGGACAGCGGGATTTTTTTAGAATTTCCCGGGATCCCGAGAATTCCCGCTCGTTAGAAAATAAATAAAACCGACATATGTTGTACTTGAAAAACTCAATTTCTATTACAACACCGCCCGAAAAAGTCCATCTTTTGGTTGTAACCATGAGAAAATCTACTAAATATATTTTGAAAGAAGTTCTTAATATAAAATATCTATATCTTCTACTTTTTCTAGATCAATTCGTTTAATAGTTTAAATCGCGAATTAATATTAAGGTAATATTTTTGTATGGAAGGACGTCTTTGAAATATATTAACTAAACATTAATTCTCCTTTCAAACGGTAAACGAATTGATTTAGAAAGAGTGAAAGGCATGGGTATTTTATTTTTATCCCTTTCAGGATATATTGGAATTGTTAATGGGTGCAAACTTGTGTCGGACGGTGAAATAACAAATTTATAGAAATGAAGTTTTAAAGAGATTTAAAAAAATATTTTTGGACTATTCTTGTTCTTTATTTTCCCTTTCGCGTCTTATGAAAATTTTAAATTTGAGCCCTGGTTTATATAGTCAGAACTAAGATAGATTTTTTGCTTAAATGTTTCTTAAATATGGAATCAAAAAATCTATATTTCTAGATATTTTGTTTCTAAGCAGATTCTCAGAAATATTCGTCTAGAATTATTTTTATAAAAAAAATTTTAAATGTATTTTTCACACAAATTTTTAGGCAAAGTCGCCTAAATCTTTTTATAAAAATAGAAAATAGTTTTATAACTTATACTGTTATTTTTTGAATAGAAATCTTTTATGCCATAACTACTTAAAAAGAAATCATTTAATTTTCATAGTTGCATTTCAAATTAACATATAAACAAATCCAAAATAATTTAAAAAAGCATTTGTTGCATTATTTTAAAAATAAATAAAATTTAAAAAATACAATTGAAATAAATATCGATTTAAATGAAATTATTTGAAGTAAAAAAATACTTATATCAATCAAAAATACGAAAATATTACTAATTTTGGAGGTATTTTAAACTGAAATACTGATGATGAAATGTAGTGTAAGTGCTTTATTTGAACAAAGATCATCATTTTAAATAACAAATTTTATATGAAGTACGAAAAATTTTGTTGGTAACCTTGGTAATGGCTAATAAAATTTGTTTTCGGTTTAACTAAACCAAATTCAACTGATATCAAAAAAATATTGAATTTGAAATCGCATTTTTTAATTTTAAATATATTTTATTCAAACTAATTTAGAAAAAATCAATGCTTTAAATTTAAATTAAGCTTCCAAAATTGTAATATACTACTAAAACTTCTGTAAAAGAATAAATAAAAATCCCGGGAAATCCCGCACAAAATTCCCGGGATTGAAAAAAGGGCGGGATTCCCGGGAATTCCCGGGACATAAACCCTACTGCCAACCCTGTTGGAGATACAATAAAATTTTCTGAGTGTTATTTCCAAACTAAGAATATATCAATAGTAACAAATATAAACTAAACAAGAATTGTAAAAAATAAAAAAAAATTTTTTTTTTAATTAGTATACTTTTCTGTTAAATTTATCACACGGTTTTGAAAAATTAGTAAAATATTTTGCTGAAATCAGCAGCGTGAATTAGTAAAAATATCAGTAATTTGTAATAAGAGAATAGCAAAAATTATTACTAAAAAAAATTGTACTAAAAATCAGTATAAAAATAGTAAAGTGCGATTGGAAACTGTTAACAAATTTTTTTACTAACTCTTTTATCTGAGTGTATTATTCGAAGCATACAAAAAGTCGAATAATGTTTTGATCGTTTGTATATCACTATATTTTGTTTTTCTTTTTAATTTTAATTTTATTTTTGCATTTTTCTTGGAAAGTTTTTCGAAAAAGGTCATTATAATGACGCAATTGTTATATCTTTTTTCAGTTTGATGGATGTAAGTTGTTGGAATCACCACATTCATTTAATGCCTGAAAATTAAGTAATTAACAATTAATTGGTGACTTTCTTACTCCAAACTTTATTAAAGTCTTAAAGTTAATGAGTACACGCAGAAAAAAAAAGATTGTTGGATATATTTACAGGCAATTATATATATTTTTATAAACTACTACACTTATGTTTGAGGTGTGTTTCCCATTATTTTATTTTTATCGTTATAATACATATGTCTCCAGGCAAACACTGTAATGTTTGAATGTTAGTCATATTTTCCCACTTAAATAAAAATATATTTTCATTTTTATTTTATCATTATTATGTTTGTGAAGTGCAAATATAATAATGATAAATATATATATGTTTGCCTGCAAATATTTATATATTTGCGAGTAGATGTATTTCATATGATTCAAACATACATATATTTACAGCCAAAAATATTATATTTGCTGACAAACATATTATATTAAAAACACGGCAAATATATTTTGACAGTTCTTCCAAACATATATATATCACCAGCAAATATGTTTCCTGCAGGGCGATTTTTTTCAGCGTGTACCAACTATAAACCTTTATTATTTTTTTCGTTATTAACCAAATATGAATACTGAATAGCTTAAAATCCTGCAGTAAGACTGTTGCAAAAGTTTATGAATTACGCTGTTAGTTTGTATAGCATTACTTCCAATTTTTTTGCTGGGTTGTTACAATTTTATTAGGCTTTGTGCATTTGATAAATACTTTTTATTTATCCACTCCAGCTTAGCAACGACAACAACCAACTATAATAAACAGGACAGCGACTTTGATGCACTTACAAATCGAAAATATGCTTTTAAAATATGCAGTAAAAATGCAAAATACATATGAACTTAAATATGCACTTAAATGTGTATGAACTAAAAACCAAAAAATATGCACTAAAGATCTAAAAAATAAATGCTTAAAACAAAAAAAAAGGCACTCTAAATTTGTCGATTTTTAAAAATCGTATTTATTACTCGAGAGCGTTTGGATAAAAATTGAATCCAATAAAAATGTCTAAGTAGATGACAATTTGATGTTTTCCTTCTAGTTATGTACTACGTTAAAGTTTGCAAATTCTTCCTTTTCTTTATTTTTTATTAAATCTTATTTTTAGTTTTAAAATATGCAATTTAATGAAAAATATGCAATTAAAATAATAAAATATGCACTTAAAAGCAAAATATGCAACAACAAATCGATGCCTTTTGTTGCAAATTCTTTGATTCGGAAAAGTATTTGGTAAAAATCATTTTTGGATTAATAACTAACCTCAACCAAAAAATTCTGTAATGGATACTGAAAATTTTGCTGTTATTACGGGAAATTTAACTGTTTTGAGCCCAGCGGAATTTTTAGCTAATTTTAGCAACACATGTCTGCTGATATGTAGTACAACAAAATTAGTAGAAAAAATTAGTAGCCGCTACCAAATTTTAACAAAATTGTAAACTGCGATTATAAATTAATTTTCTAAAATCAGCTACAAAATTTACTAAATATCAATCATTTTAGTAGAATGAAATTAGTATAACTGTTTTTGTAAACTGCAATTTAAAATAAATCTGCTCAAATTAGAAAAAAGTGTACTAAAAATGAACAAACGGTAAAATCTAAAAAAAAATTAATTAAAAAAAATTTTTTTTCTCTTTTGATTGTAGAAAATGTATAATTACTTCATCGTACTTGAAATTTGAAGTCAAATTGCAAACGCTTCTCTACTTATTACCTTTTTATGCGTTGGATATACAGTAAAATTTTCTGAGTGTTATTTCTAAACTAAGAATATTTATATCAATAGTAACAAATATAAACTAAACAAAAATTCTAAAAAATCAAAAAAAATTTTTTTTTTTAAATTAGTATATTTTTCAGCTAAATTTAGCACTCGGTTTTGAAAAATTAATAAAATATTTTGCTGAAATCAGCAGCGAAAATTAGTAAAAAAAATCCGTAATTTGCAATAAGAGAATAGAAGAAATGATTACTAAAAAAATTGTACTAAAAATCAGTATAGAAATAGTAAAGTGCGATTGGAAACTGTTTACAAATTTTTTACTAAGTTTTTTATCTGAGTGTAGTTTTCAAAAACTACTAACCAGCAAGCATGGCAATACGAAGAAGATTCCCTGATCATATTGCCAGGAAGAAAACATTTATAGCCGGCAATATCAATTTCGTATTGCGGAAGTTTCTTCCGTCGGGAATAACTGTTACCCGAAAGCAATACTTTCAGGCAACATGAAAGCAATACCCCAGGAAGATAAATCGGCGATATCGCTAAGTTATCATCTGGAAGATAAAAAGGTGATATCGCCAAATAAACTCCCCGGTACAATATAAAGGTTTTAATTTTTAATTATTAAATTTAAGCCTGAAAAAGAACATCTGCATACATAATCCATTGACCAACACATTAATTATCTTGATTTCAACGTAGCCGATTTTTCCCCGCATTAGATCTTGATTTTTTCAAGGAATTTCTTTCCTATGTGTTTGTTGTTTGTTTTTATACAAATTTTGTTTTAATTTTTTCCAAAATGACAAAGAATTTCAAACAAATTTTCTTTATCTTCCGGATGATAAGAAGATAATATTGCCGCAATATCATCATAATAACCTATGACAAAAAATTCAATTTTTGAATTATTTTTTTCCAAATATCACCAAATTATCTTCCAAATAATAAAAGGAAGACAATTTTAAAAGACTACTTGATTATTTTCATTCAAATGAAAAATAGAAGATATCACTTTAATATCTTCTTGGAAGATATCTTCCAAATGCTTGCAGGGTAGTTTTTGGTTAAGTGTAAATGTAGTATTACAAAAATAATCTAAAAATCTAGAATTTTTAGTGTATTTTATAGCATTTTTTAATGAAGTTAAAAAAATCAACAAAATGGATAATTTTTGGCATTTTTAAAAATGGCATTTAATGGCAAAAGCAAAAAAACTTAATACAAATGAAAATTGTATTTTTATACAGTTTATGTGCAGCTTTGCACACAAAAATTTAGGATTTTTGCGAAATATTACATTAAATTTTACATATTTTATAGTAGTAAATTTATGGGCGTTTTTAGAATGCAATATATCAAATATGTTTTGTTTTATATTTGTTTGGTTAAAACAAATTTAAACAGAGATTACTTGCCATTTAGCCAACTCTAATAACTCTTCATTTCGAAAATTATTTTAAGAATAGGAAACTTTACTAAACCTTTTATTCCTTTTGTAGCTAGTGCGTCAATTTCCTTAATGAAAAACTATAATATAATTCTTGATGTCATAGTAACCAAATCAACATCGTTGATTTGCCAGTCCGTCCGTGATTGTTATTTAGAACTCAATTGAAAATAATTGATTCAATTAGTTTTGTGCAAAATATTTTTTAATGTGTGCATACGAGTGTGCGATTGTGATTGCATTTCTTCTCTAAACACTTTTCATACTAGTTGTCCTTAAAAAGAAAATAATTTTGATTTGTTGAATAAAATCATGAAAAAATTTAATTCAGCAGTTCCATATAACAGTGGCACGTCTTCAGAGACTAGCGAAACACAGAGTGTTGAGGAAAATCAACAAAGTGATAGCGTTACGCCAAGTGGTACCAATACACCGCCCATACCCAATTCGGGCAGTAGGTACGTATAGTACTAAAGTAAAATACACACACCTAATCAAAAGTTCAAATTTTGATTTTTCTTAAATAATTATTAGAATACCAAAAAGTTGGAAACGCATGAAAGATACAAGTAATGATAAAGATGCAGAATCGAAACGGCCACCATGGCGGGCTGTTAGCATTTCTACTTTGCCCAAACCAGATAAGAATGCACTATTGCGTGCAAAACTTTTGGATGCCTCAAGGTGTGTATGTTTATTATTATAATAAAAGAAAGTTTATTTAATCCTTCAATTCGAGAGGCTGCGTTTAGCCACTGTTAACCTTTTAGGCTTGGTTTCATATTCCAGGGTTAACTTTAACTTAACTATTAAACAAAAGAAAATGTAAAAAATTATATTCAAAACAATAACAACTTTTTTAATTAACTAATAGTTAATTTGATCAACTAATAGTTAATTTTATTCACTAATAGTTAATTCAAAAACCGTCAGTATGAAAGCCAGCGTTATTTTATAATTTAAAATTTTTAATGGAAAAAGTTTTATTTTTTCAATAGAAAATGTAATTTACTACATATTTCACATATTTTTCGTGTACAGTAAAGAAACAAAAAAGGCCAAATCAAAATTTCTTAAAATTAAAAAAAATGTATATTAACTCTTTCACTACCCTTGTACACTACAGTGTTCACATTTTTAAAAGAATATATGAAATTTGATAATGCAAAAAAACTTTACACTCTTTGTAAATAAGTTTATTCGGCTCTTCTTGGCCGTCAAATAAAAATCATAATAAGTATAAGCAGTTCAACATGGCAATATAGTCGCGATATTTGTTAATGAAATCTAATTTTTTGAATATATCACAATCTTCGAAAAAAGGAGGTTTTAGTGTTTCTCATAAACTAATGAAGATAGAAAATTTAAATTTGGCATATAGCTTTGTTTTATGACGAGAAGAAGTTTCAAAAAATCAATTTTTGAACGTCGTTTTTGGTGAATAGGAGAGGAACGGGGGCAAATACGTTACATATATTTTTCTAATTTGAGGGCTCTTAACAAGAATCTGAAGTCAAAATAACGATACATCCGCAAACAAAAAGTCGGTAGTGAAAGGGTTAAAAGCACTCATTCATAGGGCAGTGTCACACGTTCAATATATATTGACCGCGATCCAGTATCGCGACATTTATTGAAAGTGTAGCATGCAGTATTGATGGATCGCGATCCATATCGCAGAATAGCCCAATATTCTGAAATCCAGATCACGGATCGCGGATCACGCGATAAATATTGATATTTATTGTATCGTGATATCAATTCGCGATACAATAGTAAAAAGTGAAAGAAATCCAGATCACGGATCGCGGATCACGCGATAAATATTAAACGTGTAGCATAGTTCATGATATCAATTCGCGATACAATAGTAAAAAGTGAAAGAATAAAGAAAATAAAACAAATGAAATAAAATACGCAGTGCAAACAAAAAAGATAAAACATTTATAACAAATTTCTTCAATAAAAAAGCAAGCAAAATAGCTAAACAGGCTTTCTTTTTTTTGTTTTCTCGCGACATTTTTTAATAAACGACCAGCACAGCACAAAAATAATGTAAATACTGCCGCGATAAATATTGAACATGTAGCATACACGCCCGATCCATCAATCCATTAAAATGGATCGCGATCCAAATATCACAATATATATTGAACGTGTGACACTGCCCATATAGTGGGTTATTTTGTAAAACGCAACGCCTTACGTTGCGTTTGTTTGTGTGTAAATTGTTATTGTTAAAATAACAACTTGTATTGAAAACAACATATCCTCCATAATGGTTATGTAATGTTATTTTTTTGTTTGAAGTTTGATATTAAACTCGATAGTCAGGGGGGCTCCAAAATTATTTGACAAATTGGGCGCTGTGGTGTAATGGTTAGTGCGTTGGACTGTTACACATAAGGTTGCGGGTTCGATCCACAGCCAAAGCAATATAATAATAATAATAATAATATTTTAGTGTTTTCTATCCTTCTTACATATCGCAGCGTCCTCCTTCGGTGTTCCCATAGCCCTTAACCCCACCGAAGTGAAATAATATAACAGAGCTATGAACTAAAAAAGCTTCAAGAAAGTTCGCCAACTCTGCACCAGATGGCGCGAACAAATGTTCTAAAATTCGACATCTCGCGCAATTACAGTGTTGCCATATTTGAAGCCCTTCATCTTTCAGCACCTTCCATTTCTTCTCTATCCCTTTTCCAAAGAAAGCAACACGTTAATGAATAGGAACAATTTACCGAGTGTGACTTATCCTAAAAACAAAAAAAATAGGATATATATACAATTGTTACTACACCGATAAAATTCCTTAGTTACTTAGTTAAAGAAATCATTAGTTGAATGAAACTGAATTTAAAATAACTATAATAGTCATAAACAGCTATAGGTTTAGTAAACGAACACTATTATTTTGAGGTTTTTCACTTTATTTTGAAATT
Source organism: Leucophora obtusa (assembly GCA_949987735.1). Taxonomy (NCBI): domain Eukaryota; kingdom Metazoa; phylum Arthropoda; class Insecta; order Diptera; family Anthomyiidae; genus Leucophora; species Leucophora obtusa. Next base: position 298,543,182 of record OX465295.1, on the reverse strand, counting down.
GACAAATAAAGGTGGGTCTCATACTGCAGGTTTAAACTTAGGTTAATAGTTAACCCAAAAATTTGTTGTTGTTTTGTGTACATTTTTTTGACATTTTATTTTTAGTTAAGTTAAAGTTAAACCTACAGTATGAGACCCACCGTAACTTTTTAAAGTTTATAAATTGAAAAAGTCAAGGGAGAAAATATATATACATATGTGGAATATTTTTATTGAAAATAGCAAATAATTTTGAGAAAAGATAAGATGGCATATTAAAAATAAATTCTGTAAATTGGTAAGTCGAAAATATTAAACTTCTGTTCTTTTTTTCGCGAAATTTTATTTAAATGTATATCTATTTTTCAGAAATGTTAAAATGTAAAATTGCTTATTAAATGGTGTTCTAGAATTGCTAAACAATTACCGAATATAAGGGAAGTGCTTCGCGATGGTCAGAAAGGCAAAATATTTCAACCTTAAAAGACTATTTTTTTTTTGTAAAAATCATATTTTAAAAATAGCACAGTAATCTAAATCAGTAATGGTATATGAGAAATTCTGGTTCGTGCCAAAATGATGGCAAAAAAGTTCCAAAATCGCTTCAATTGTGGCACAACTATTATATTACATTTATACCTGAGCAAAAACTGCCTGGTTTTTGGCTCTTGTAATTTTTAACTTGTCTTTATGTATCATGTTTAATATATCCATCAAATATGGGTACTTTCCTAAACATTGGAAGGATTCCTATATTATACCCTTATTTAAATCTAGTAATAAGTCAGTTGTAACAAATTACAGAGGAATCGCTAAACTGAGTACAATACCTAAATTGTTTGAGAAATGCCTAACAGAACAACTATGTCATAAAATCTTTTCCATACTGTCACCGTTTCAACACGGTTTCCGCAAAGGTTGCTCTACCACTACAAATCTGTTACATCTTACAACTGTAGTTAACCGGGGATTTACTAATGGTCAACATGATGCTATATACACAGACTTTAGCAAAGCCTTTGATAAAGTTAATCATAATCTCCTTTTTAAAAAAGTTTTATTTAATGGGATTTACCAAAAACTGTCTGAACTGGATTAAATCATACCTGAACAGCAGAAAACAACGTGTTTTATTCAACAATGCAGTATCTAAGAATATTACTGTTAGCTCCGGAGTACCCCAAGGTAGCCACCTTGGACCAATTTTGTTTTCTCTTTTTATTAATGACCTACCGTTAGCGATAAAATATTCAAATGTCTTAATGTATGCTGATGATGTGAAAATCTTTCATAGCTTTGATAATTTTGTTGATCACACATGTCTTCAAGAGGATTTGGATAGCTTCCATGAATGGTGTTGTTTAAATTTAATGGAGTTAAACCTGAAAAAATGCAAACACGTTCGATTTTCTAGAAAGTTTTGTGATCCTAACTACTACTCTTTGGGTTGCTATAAGTTGGAGTTAGAAGACACAATTCATGATCTTGGTGTTCTTTTCGATGCCAAATTAACTTTTATACAACATATTACTTTGACTGTAAATAAAGCTCGTGGCGTACTTTCTTTCATTAAACGGTGGGCCAAAGAATTCGTCGAACCGAATGTCACAAAGCAACTCTATACTGCCCTTGTGAGGCCAATTTTGGAATATGGTTCCATTATCTGGGATCCTCAACAAAATGTTCGTGTGCAATTGATTGAATCCGTCCAAAAACAATTTCTGCTCTTCTGTTTGCGGAGCTTTTATTTGGGGCCTGCGGCCGAACTTCCATCCTATTCGACCAGACTGGCTCGCATCAAGTTACCTACCTTGGAAAGCCGAAGAAAAATGATGAATGTTACGTTTCTATTCAAGCTGATTAATGGTGATGTATGCCAGAGAAACAAGCCAGCCGCCGTAAGCCGTTTAAGCCGCCGCCGCCGGTCATTTTTGCTTCAGCCGCCGCCGCCGATTTTTTTCGGCTCATTTCGGCTGGAAGTATCAATTTTCCAAAATAAAAAAATTAAAAGCAAATGTCATTTTTAAAACAAATTTTCTACTTCATCATTTCCTGAACCATCAAGAGTATTTTTTTTTTAGTTCAAAAGAAATAAAAGAACCACCCAGCCAGAAATTGATGATGGTGCAAAAAACTAAGTACTCTCAAAGCATTGTTTATACCAAAATTAAAACGTTTTGAGAACGTTTGGAAAATACCATCTTTAAAATGCTTTGATAACGATTTTTAACAAATTCTACAACTGTTGATTAAAAGAAAGATTGTATGTGTTTTAGTACTAAAAATTATTTTTATTACTTTTGTAATATTTTGTTGCAATTATTTATGTAAAAGGGAAATAGCAATTGATTCGTTATAAAATGTTGTAAGAATGCATTTAGCTTCCATCATATGTATACCTATTTCAGTGTTGTTTTCATCTAAATTTGTTACATTATATAATCCGATCTCCTTTGATTAGATCGGGTAGTTAAAAAACGTTCTAGTTTCCTTGAAATTGTTGCCTTTCAAATGCATATCACTGTATTTGTGTTTCGTATGTTTTGTACTAAAAATTTCTTTCACAATCATAATGTTCCCATTGTGTAATAAACATACATATATTATCAGGATGAATAGATGTAATTCGAAATCCATAAATGTTTACGAAAGAAAAAACTCTAGATTCAGAAGTGTGTAAAGGTTTCCCCAGAGAATAGTTGCTGCTCTTATTGAAAGGATATACTTGTGGAATATTATTTGGGGAATTGGTATTAAAAACATGCAATTTCCTTTGTATATGGGAAATGGGATTAGTTGGAGATTTTACAATTTTTACAAAACCTAAGCTATTTTCAAAATCAAATGCTGAAAATTGTGATATAGGCGCCCCCATATTATTTACGTCATTTGAAATATGTATTAGATTATAAATAGTCATGGTCACTGAGCTTGAGCCATAAAAATGTGGCATAAGTTCCACAAATTTTCTTAAAATCTTAAATTAATAAAAATTTGATTACTTAATGAAGTTTGAGACTAAAAAAATATTTATACCTTGGCTTCCAAAACAAGTTCTTCCAGAAATTTTTTAGCCGAATGCGGTTTTGAATTTCCATAATAGAGACCAATCAAAAATGGCTTGATAATGTATGCGGTTGAAACCCCATTTCCCATTTATTTGCATTATAATAAAGATTTGAATCAAAAGTGATATCAACCCAGTGTAGAAACGGTAATGACATATCATTATTTTTTGGACTACCAGTAATGACACCCACTTACCTTCCGCATTATTTTAAAACATATAATAATGAATTACTGATAATGACTTACTTTTATCATTATTTCAAATAGAAAATAATTTTCTAGATTTTTTTGAAATCTATTTTTAGACTCAATATTAAGGATATATGTAACCACATATTTTTTGTATGTTGGAGAGTAAGCTTACTTGTGTGCAGCAGGTCAATTATGTTTTTATCTATTAAATATTACATGTCGATATACCTCAGATGGTAGAGCTATTGACTAGCAATCTGTAGACCCAGGTTCGAATCCCGCATCAGCAAAAAATAAATAAAATATATTTTTTTTTATATAATTTATTTTTTTGAAAATCTCATTATTTTTGTCAGTACTGGTAAGCACATAGGTAACGATATATTTTTTGATTTTTCGTATGCTGGTGTGTAACCATAACTCATTATTTTTCGCGACATCGCCATATAAAGGTAATAAGAAATGTAATAACAAAAGTAACTAGTTACCATTACCAAGTATGTAGTTACATAACCACATATCTGGTAATGATTTTCTTCACTGGGAAGATTAGACTTTATTCCAAAATATTGAAAATTTCCCAAAGTATCGTCTAAACCTAGCATCACTTTAGAATCGCCGCTCAAAGTAGATGTTCCTAATAAAGTTTTAGAACATTTCGGAATAGATTTCGTCTATAGAGGTTTGTGATTTTCCCTACAAGGCAATTTTTCAGTTTTGAACACATCTACATTTCTCTTAATATCCTATAATTTTTTAACATAATCATTTAAAACTAATTTAAGTTCTAATAAAATATATAAAAAAAATTAATGTTTTTTAAGTACTAAGAAATTATTTTATTTTTTGTATTTAGAGTACCGGAAAATTGCTCTACTTTTCGTTTTTAAAATTCTCGGAAGACACTCCACTCTTGTATTAATACAATTTAAAATCACTTTATTTTTAGTTTTTCTAATGTTTTGAAAACGTTCTATAAACAAAAATTATAACGCTTTAAAATCACTTTATTTTTTGATTTTGCAACGTTTCTAAAATACTCTAAATACAAACATGAGACCGTAAATCATGGTTATAATTTTAGTGTTCTGAGAACACTATAAAACCCAAAAATATGTTGCTTTGATAACGGTTCAACCACCATACAAAGTGCTTTCAGAACGCTTTTATGTTTGTCAATTTCTGGCTGGGCAGGTTTATAGTCAGAGCTAAGAAGGATTTTTGTCATAAATGTTTCTTAAGTTGGAAGTTTTGCTTGAAAACTTCTGACAGATTTCGCTGAAATTTGGATATTCAATAGAGGAGAGAATCCAAATGAACACGTCTTTAGCACCCATAGTTTTGGATACAAATTACACAGTGTTACAAAATAAAATAAAATACTTTTCAAATGACCAAGTGTAGATTGTAGGCAGAGCTGCGAAAGAATTAATTCAATTTTAGCTTAATTCGCACAAAACCGAATTCAGCTTTAGAAATTGAATATATATCATTCCATCAAACCATTCCTTTATAATTAAATCATAGGTTTCATTCCCAAAGTTTAATATTAAATACAATGCATTCTTATGTTGAATACATTCCTTATAGAATTACAATCAATTTAAATAATTAATTTTTTCATTAATTCTAATCTTTTACAAAATGGCTTATTAAAATTGTCATTTTATTCAATCAGTAAAATATCTAAGGTATGAATATACTAATGATTCTGACAACACTTTAGTTTATAATTACAAATTAAATAAAAATGTGGCTTATTTTAGGGATTTAATATTGATATCATATACAAAACCCATAAAAATAATTAAAAACTCAACATTTGTTTTAATCTTTTACAAACCGAATGAAACGTGAAAGATCATTATAAAAAGAATGAATTCATGAAAGAATTCATTCATTATGCATGAAAATTAAAAGAACGAAGTGAATGAATTCATAAGGAATAGTATTAACGAATGATACATTAGTAAATTTTAGTTAAAATTCCAAAAGTGAATTAAAGAATTAATTCATTCGAATTTATGGTCGTAGGTTTGGTTAAGTAGATCACATCACATTTTTCAGAAATTTCAGTACACCTGAAATTATCAAAAGACACATTTTTAAGACATTGCGGACGAAAAAAAATGTTAAGTTATTTCTCGGTCGACTTATAAAATTGGGGAGATATTTACAATAATCGACGCTGTTCTGAGTTCCGAATCCACAAAAAAATTCTAAAGTGAAACATTCCGAATTTTTTTGCTGTTCCGTGATCCACGTCGGAGTTATTTTTTTCGTTTTATTGCGTGTAGAAAAAGCTTGATGATAGTGAAACGAATATATATTTTTTAACGACAGTTATTATATAATAATTTATTTTAAAATTAGTCTATGAATATTAAAATTTGGTAGAAACAACAAATTTTCGAAATTTTTAATTCCGTGTGATTTTACAAATCAACTCTAATTAAAAAGTTTCGGAAATAAGAACAGGGGTGAATATCTGCATTTTTTAACTTTTCTTCTAAGTTTTTCAACTTTGACATCTTTTCGAGCATAATTTTTTTCGAGCTATATTTTTTTCTAGTTTATTCTAAAAACACATTTAATTTTGAGTGAAAATAGAGTTTGTTTATTTCAAAGTTCCGAATCCACATAAAAAATTATAAAGTGAAACATTCTGATTTTTTTGCTGTTCTGTGATCCACATCCGAAATATTTTCTTCGTTTTATTTCGTGTTGGAAAAGCTTGGTGAAAGTAAAACGAATATTTTGTTGCAAAAATTAATATTTTAAAATTTATTTCAAAACTTGTCAGTATGCTAAAATTTGTTCGAAACAGTCAATTTCCGACATTTTGAATTTTAAAAAAAATTAAAGTTTCGGAATTCAGAACAGGGGTGATAGTGTCATTGTGGGTGAAATTCAGCAATTTTTCAACCGATTTTGAATCTTGTAACGTTTTTGGAAAGACAAAAAATTTAGCTTTCCAAATATATATAGAATTATTTATTTGTAACTGAAATATGTTGACAGTTTTTTTTTTAAATATTAAAATTAATTCTTTTTTTTAATTTGTATACTTTGACGGCTTTTTTACAGTATTAAACAATTCTTTACTATTGTAATTTATTCTGAAAGTGGGTTTAGTTCTTAGTAAAATCACATTCTTTTGTTTGAATTAATTGAAAATAGAAAAAGTTATCGTAATTTTTCTAAACATTTAATTCCAGCTATTATAAGACAACTCGATGTTCTTGATTGCACACTCATTAAGGCTAATATTTTCAATTTTCTTAGAAATACAAAGATTCCATGTTTATAAAAAAATGTATAACTTAAAGTAGAACTTCATTTTACCCTGAATTAAGAATAAATTAGATAAAAATTAGTTTTTTTATACAAAATATTGCAATTAAAAGCCGTCAAAATTGAACAAAATAAGAAAAAATTAAGAAAATCAGTTTTATTTGAAAATATTTCCACACAATTTTGTTGAATATATAAACATATGTATGTATATATTTGGAAAGCCCAACTATCTCTCCTTGTAGCTCCGTTCAAAAACTAAAAATCCTAAATTTGTAATTTTTATCGATGAATTTAACTTAAAATTATTTTTTATTTGATAATTCCAAATTTTTTGTACAATTTTCTACTGCTATATTTTGGAAAAAACCTTAAACATCTTTAAATTACGTGTATAATGTTCTATCCAGCCGATTAAGCCGCCGCCGCCGCCGATTATTTGGTTGCGCCGCCGCCGCCGATTTTTATCCGGCTCAACCTTAATCGCCGCCGCCGCCGCCGATTTTTTGCTTGCGCCGCCGCCGCCGATTATTTTGATCGGCTTGTTTCCCTGATGTATGCTCTGAATTTCTTGTCAGTAACCTGGTGTTTAATGTCCCTCAACGTCCAACGAGATATTACAATCCGCTTTATACTCCGTTTTTCCGTCAAAACTATGCTGACGCGGATCCTATTATAAGAATGTGCAACGATTTTAATGAATTTTATAATTATATTGATTTTTCAAATAACGTTAATTGCATAAAACGTACTATCATTTTAATTCTAAACACTTAGTTCGCTTATAATATTTTCTAAAATTATGTAAGTCTTAATATTATTGTCTGTAAAGATTAATTCCATAGACTAAATTAAATTAAATAAATAAAAAAAAACGCATACAAAAAAAACAAGAAAAAACTACACCTTTTCCAATTGTATTTCAGATGTTATCAATTGTATTTCAGATTTATCAATTGTATTTCAGAAATAATCAATTCAATTTCAGTTTTATCAAATGTATTTCAGAAGTTATCAAATGTTTTTCAGATTTATCAATTGTATTTCAGAAATAATCAATTGTATTTCAGATTTATCAATTGTATTTCAGAAATTATCAATTGAATTTCAGTTTTATCAATTGTATTTCAGAAATTATCAATAGAATTTCAGAAATTATCAATTGTATTTAAGAAATTACCAATTGTATTTCAGAAATTATCAATTGTATTTCAGAAATCATCAATTGTTTTTCAGAAATTATCAATTGAATTTGAGAAAATATCAATTGTATTTCAGAAATTATCAATTGTATTTTAGAAATTATCAATTGTATTTCAGAAATTATCAATTGTATTTCAGAAATTATCAATTGTATTACAGAAATTATCAAATGAATTTCGGTTAATATCAATTGAATTTCAGAAGTATTAAATTTAAAAAAATGCATTGTTGTTTTTTAAAATGTTTATCTGTTACCTACACAATACCAAAAAACTATTAAAATGCGGTAATCAATTTTATTAAGCTAACTTTTATTAACAAATAACAGTTATTTAAAGAATAGTAAACACTTCATCTCAAAAGCAAAAAATAGTAATATAACCCATGTCAATTAAAAATATTAAAATTACAAAAAGTGAATGCAAATTAGAAAAGACGAAAGAAAAAAATAACAGCATTTTTGTAAAAAGGAAGATACAGAGAAAAAAATTAACTAAACGAATATAATGTAAAAAAACTTTTATCAAAATAATGCAATGTGAAATGGGAAGTCTTTAAATAAATAAACAAACAAACAATTAAAATAAATTTATGATCCAACTGGCATATTTTCGAAATTTAAAGCCGGGTCATGAAATGTAGTGCAGTGCTGAATTGCCCTTGCGCAATCACCAATAGTGATTGTTGCTTGAGCCCCGTCGATAATCGATTCTAAGTATAAGAGACGTTGTTCTCCCATCGCTGGTGGAGTTACGTTTGGTATTCCCATTTTGTTTTTAACGTGGGATTTTATTTTGCTCCAAACGTTTTCTATAGGGTTCATCATGGGACTATATGGCCCCAAACGTAATAATGTAGCACTAGTCTCATCCAATACATCTTCAAGGCTAGTATGAGCTGGGGCATTATTACACTTTATTACAACGTCCTCTAAGTTGTAACCCATCTCGTTTAATTTTACACATAACCTTCTAACCCACTCTTTCGCATTTTCGGAACGAAAAGCTCCTCTTTTTCTATCCATTAAAATAACTCCACACGTTGAAATAGCACCAATCAAATGTATATTTGGTCCTTTCGAAGCTGGATATAACACAACCGCACGTGTTCCAGCTAACGAACGTCCCCGTGTTCGTCTACAGAAAAGGTTAAAGTTTGTTTCATCTATCCAAACTATATGTTTGCCTGATCTAATATATTCGTTTATGGATGCCACATATTGAGCTCTCTTTGATTTGTTGTCATTGTGGTTCATTGTGGCAGGTTCTCTATGAATATTTTTCATCAAAAAAAGCTTTCCGTCTAAGAGAATAAGCACAATACAAATGGAAAAGGAATCTTAAATCGTGACGGAAAAAAATTGAACAAAATAGCAACGGAAACGGAATCTGATTTTTACAACACAGAACACATAGAAAGCCAAGTTGGTTATATTTAAAAATTTTCTTCTTGCCACATTGCAACGTATTAAAGCTGTTTGAGATTAGTTAAAATAAAGGCTGTTTATTATAAAATTGTTTTATTGCTGTTTTTTATATATTTTATAAATATATAAAGTTAAATCCTTTGATATTACTAATGCATGTACATGACGAAATCAACCATGTAATAGTACTATACTTGTACTGTGATTGAAATTGTGTGAAATCTGGCAACATTAGTAAAATAATCTGAGAATGAAAACAGGAGAATAAGAAATTCCGTTGAGAAAATAAAATAAGTTTTATCTCTCACGGAAATCGTTGCACGATTTTAATTGTCAAATTGTATGGAAAAAAACGGGGACCTTTGCATTGTGCTTATACTCTAAGTGCTTTCACAAACAGTTTTATTAGAATTGGTAAGAACTTAACTCTTTATTTCTTTAAGTGTCATAGATGGCGTGTTACCCAACCAGGATAAAATTGTTTCTACCTCATCATTAGTTAGTAATGATGGTTTTTTAGATCCTCTTTTCTTCATTGTTTTTACACCTGAACTTACCCAAAAATAAGCGGTTTTGTAATTTACTCTCAGTGACGATGCCAGTGTCACCCAGTCATCCCCCTTTAAAGATGCTTCCACAATTCTTTCGCGATCAATTACAGTATTATTATTATATGTTTTCTTTTCCAATATATCGATATCTAAAAAATATATGCATAAAGTGAGATTAAATAAAACAGTAAACTTTAATGACAATAGCCGTGTTTTCGACTTAACTATATCCGTTAACTCATAAAAAAATTTAAAGTGCATAAAACCGCGCTTAAGACGAAAATAACATATGACTTTTCGTATGCACGTTAACTTTCAACACGGATAATTATCAACGTTGAAAACTCAACGTTTATACATTTTCACATCTAACGTAACTTATTCGTGTTACTTCCTAAAAACTTTTGCTGAGGTACGTTCGATTATAACGAAACAATTATAAACATAACGTTTTTAAAATTTTTTTGTACTACAATCGGTTTAACGTAGATTTGCTTTAAATACTTAACGTTGATAGGCATGAGACAAAATACGGCTAATATTTCTAAAACTTTCGTAAAAAGTTGTCACAATGAATCTGTTTTCTCTGTGTACCAATTGGGAAAAAATTTCTATAGTAGACGATTTCAGAAGAGGAGTAAGGTTTTTAAAAAATGAATTTTGTCTACTTTGGTCTAAAAACTAAAGCAAATTTTTTTACCTGTAATAGCACTTCGACAAATGGTACAGTTTGCTACCTCAACTCCAACGGCCATGGTTTGGTAGCATGTTTGGTGAAGAAGATGACCACACGGAGTCATTTTGACTAATTGTTTTCTATTCATTTGAGTTTGGCATATAACGCAATTATCTCGACGTTGCATCTTGAATTCAAATATTTATATACAACCACAGATTTTAAAGTTGGGTAGTATGCAACAAAAATGCATTTATTCTTTTATCACGGTTTTTTTAAATTTCTTGCTTTCACATCAAATAAAATTTTAATTTAATTTTTTTATTCCTTTTACAAACAAAAAAATCCCAAGTTTTTATGATTAAAAAATTTTTATTAACCCATTTTTTACCAAGCGTAAAATCCGTAGTCCGATTTTGTTGAAATTTAAAAAATATGTGCTTAGCCCTTCAATATGAAAAACTTAAAAAAATGTCTGGTTTAGTTGGATTTGGACATGTTTTTAAAGACACGTTGGTAAAATGTGTTCACTACTTTGATTTTTTACAATATGAAGGAAAACTAAAATTCCATAATACCGTAAAAGAATATTTATTTTTTGGTTGAAGAATGTTGTTGATTTAAAATAGGAAATATATATATCGAGTACTTTTTACCGGGAAATAACAAACCCAAAAAGTCAATAATTTCATATGCACTAATTTTTTTTATTTATTTTTTTACTTTTTTTTTGTAATATTGTCCATTTTCCGCGAAAGTCCGAAACTTTAAGGCAAAAATTCAACAGAAGATCTTAATCGATTAAAAAAAATAGATCTGTAATGTCTATGGCAGTCAGTGTTGCCAAAACTTATTTAGGAAAAAATGCTAGATTTTTTGCATAAAAATGCTAAAAAATGCTAAAAACAAAAAAAAATATGCCAGAAAAAATATGCTAAAAAAATTGTATAAAAAATTTTTTCAATTTGTTTACAAAAATACTATTTTAGTGACTTTTTACAATTAGACTGAAAATAAGTCCTCTCTAATTATGAATTCAGTTCATTTTATTAACTAAAATTATATAAAAGAAAAATTAAAAACAACTCAAAAGTTAATTCTTGTAAAAAAGTTCAAAAATCCTTTAAAATAAATTTGTTATTATTTGATTTCCCAACTGTGTCACTGAAAATATGTTATCTCAAAAAGTTTTATTTCTAAAATGGTGGTAATGTTGAATACTTTGGCGAGTAATATGAATTTCCCATTCTGCCTTAATTTATCTACTCCAAATTAATTTATTGGTTTTTATTGCACGCTCTGTTAACCGTTTTCAAATTTTTGCATCTTTGGGCTTACCTGCATGAAATTCTTTAAAAAAATTATTTTCGCGATCAGGGTTAATACTTTTTGTGGTGTTGGTTGACGTTGTCAGATTTTTGGTATGATTAAATGAAAAAGTGTACAGGCGTTACAGTAAAAAAATCAAAATTCACTGAAATTGTTAAAAGATAGGAAAACGCTATTTATCACAAACGCTATCCACATTACTCCCCAGCAAAAAAAATCGTCAAAAGAAGAGAAAAAGAAGCAGTGATTTGGATTCGATATTGTGAAAATTTGGATCGGAACCAATGAATTTTACATAGGTTGTCATAGGGTTGTAATTGGTGAAAAGTAATTAATTTTTGTTCGTAAAAAATTTAAGCAAATCACTTGGACCTGACAACTTGTCTCAAAATAATTAAAGTTAAGTGCTTAACCACAGTTATAAATGTTAAATTTATATGGAAATATCTGTAGTTAGATAGATTTGGAAAGACTTAATTTCCTTTAAAATCACATTTTCGGAAGTTGTGAAAAAGAACTGCTTTAGAAGCGGAAAATCAGAACTTAATGATACTTTGGAATCAATGAAAAATTGATTCCTTAAGATCACTTCCACGTTTTTTGCTGGGTGTCTATGATCCAAACCTAAAAAAAAATCAATAAAAATTGCAAAGATTAAAAATGAACCTTATCAACATTTTGCAATTCTATTAATTATATTTTAAAATCTATTCTTTAAATTATTATTATTATTTTTTACCAAAAATTGGAGTATTTTTGTGCAAAATCACTCCTTCGCCATAACAACAAAAAAAGTAAAACTAGTAAAAAAGTTAAAGCCGGGCATGCCGATTTAAAATTTTAATATTAAAGTACCATAAAGCAATATTTTTTATATTTTTAGGATCATTTTTGAATTTCAATCAATCCAACCCTGTTAAATACAATTTTTCGCTATTTTTTCCCCCAGAAACATTTTTGTTTCGCGATTTTTGTTTTTTCGAAAGAAATTTTTTTTCTTAACTCTATTAAATATTTTTCTAAACCCTATTGAATATATGCAAAATAACATAACATATACTTTTTATTTGCAGAAAAAAATGTTTTTGCGAAATTTTTCCGAAAAAAAATGTATAAAAAAAATTTCGTGAAAAAAAATTACAGCTTTTTTAATGTTTTACATATTTAATCAAATTTGATAAATTTATAATTAAAAATGATCCCAGAAGTATAAAAATAAAATTTTTTTGGTATCTGTCAAAATTTTTAATTGTGAATATCGCGAATACGTGCGCTAACTTTGAAAAACTGCTATCACCATTGAATTCAGCGTAATCGAATTAGCTTTACCAGTAGGGTTCCCAGCTTGTTAAAATTTGCAACTGCACAGTGTAATTAATGTGTACGTATAAAAATAGTTCCTATTACTTATTCTAAAAGTAAAAAAAATATTTGTTTTTCATATTACATTTAAACTTAAATTGTAAAATAAGGGATAATTATTCAAAAACGAGGTTTAGGATTATGATTATTTATGAGGGCTAGAATAAACTGTGATTTTGAAGTTGATAATAGTGATTTTTTAATGCTTATATTTCTATATAAATAATAAAATTTGGTGTTTAACTATATAATGTAGAGAATATAATAAATAACACAAAGAAAACGTACATTTTAATTAAAATAGTTTAAAAAAAAATAATTAATTATAAGTACCGCTTTTAACATGTTATTACAAAACTATAACAAACCCAGTTCAGTTGTTAAACGAGAACCGTGGAAAAAGGTTGATTTAATACTGTTTGTTGTGTTTTTATATCGGAAATAACATCAATAATATTTTTATACCCGAGTAAAAAAGTTTTGATATAACCATATATTATTTTATGTATTTGCATATAGTAACTTATAGTTACATATGGCCACATATGCTTTTAAATTCAAGCAGATATACTTTTATATAGTCATATGTTAGATATTTTTTCCTCAAAGGTTTTAATATGGAGACATATGTGATTTTATATTATTACATACTGGCCTACATATAATTGCATGTGCTATATATAAGTACATAAAGTAACATATTACAGATATAATTACATATACGTTTATATATAATTTAGTATGACACTATACATAATAAAATAAAACTATATAATATTTCTTATATATATTTCATAATTTGTGTTAGATATGATTATATATTGATGAATAAGAACCCATATATAACTTAATATGGTTCCATATCTACAATATTTCATGATTTTTTTTAATATATAACAATATAGCGTTCTTTATAAAATCATCTATAATTATATATCATCCCACATAAGCAATTATTTCAAAGCGATTTCATATAAAAATATATAAGGTCCATATAATATTATAATATTATATTATATGTGGTTCTATGTTAACAATGATTTTGAACTAGTGTTAGATTTAGTAATTACTAGGGATTTGCGCGTGACTAGAAATGTTCGTGAGTCACATTATTCACACGTGATCGTGAGTAATAATTACTATACTCAAGTGATTCGTGCGTGAGTCTGAGAATATAAAATTCGTACTTGATTCGTGCGTGAGCGTGAATAAGAATATATAACCCGTGCATGATTCGTGTGTGAGTTTTTTTTTAGTAATTTTCTTATATTTTTAGTAATTTTTACTATTTTGTAATATTTTACTATTTTTTCACTATTTTTCTTGGTTGTATAACATAATCCTATTAACTTTAAAATTTCAGTCTTGTCAACTTTATTTCAAATTACTAAAAATAAAGAAAATTTTGTTCATGTGTAATGCACTGTCATGGTAAAACGGGATAAAAGTAATGGACGATTTATCGAAATTATAGGATCTCCAGCAGACTTTTGGGTTAATCATTATATTTGGAAATTAATTACACACGCAATTACACAATTACATGTAATTGTAATTGAAAAAAATTCAATTACAATTACATATTATTTGTAATTGTAATTAAAAAAAAAACAATTACAAGTAATTTGTAATTAAAAATTTTCAATTATACATTACATATAATTGTAATTGAAAAAATGTCAATTACAATTACATTTTTTCGGAAAAGAAATAATGACAAAAAGCACAAGTGAGGGGTCAGCCCAACATGACGTATTCTTTTTATACTTATCCAAGCCTATCCAACCTATCCCAGTCAGTTTTTTCCACAAAATTTTAACAAAAAAGACTTTAATTCTAAATGTAATTGAAATTTGTAATTGAAATCACTTTCAATTACAATTACTTGTAATTGAAAATTTTCAATTACAGTTACATGAAATGTAATTGAGTTTTTTTTAATTTCAACTACATTTATTTGCAATTGTAATTGAAATTCCCCAGGTCTGATCTCCAGATATTGCATATCTTTTTTATTTAAAAAAATAATTTTTGTATATTGTTAGATGTGGTCATATATAATATGACCTAAAGTATAAGGTAAATTTTTAGATATAATTGTATCAAACTATGTCCACTTTTATAACATTTTATATTATTTTATACAAAAATATATAATTTGATGTAATTGGATGAGGACAAAATTCGGATACAATTGTATCGAATTGCATGAAATTGTATCAAATTGTACCAAATTGTATACAATTGTATACAATTCGATACAATAAGATACAATAAGATGTTCTCATTTTTCGGATATAATTATATCTAATTACATAAAAGATTATATATAATTAAATATAACTTCATATGGCTCCATATCTTTTTTTTTTACTTGGGTAGCAAAAATTCAAATTAATGTAGAATACCCGAGTAAAAAAGTTTTGATATAATCATATATTATTTTATGTAATTGCATATAGTAACTTATAGTTATATATGGCCACATATGCTTTTAAATTCAAGCAGATATACTTTTATATAGTCATATGTTAGATATTTTTTCCTCAAAGGTTTTAATATGGAGACATATGTGATTTTATATTATTACATATTGGCCTACATATATATGTATGTGCTATATATAAGTACATACAGTAACATATAAAAGATATAATTACATGTACGTTTATATATAATTTAGTATGACACTATACATAATAATATAAAACTATGTGGATCCATATAAAAAATATTTTATAATTTGTGTTAGTTATTATTATATATTGACGAATATGAACCCATATATAACTTATAACGTTCTTTATAAAATCATCTATAATTATATATCATCCCACATAGGCAATTTTTTCAAAGTGATTTTATATACAAATATATAAGGTCCATATAAAACCGTATTGTATTATATTTGGTTCCATGTTATCAATGATTTTGAACTAGTTTTAGATTTAGTAATTACTAGGGATTGGCGCGTGACACAAAATGTTCGTGAGTCACGTTATTCACACGTGATCGTGAGTAATAATTACCATACTTAAGTGATTCGTGCGTGAGCGTGAGTAAGAATAACCCGTACATGATTCGTGTGTGAGTTTATTTTTTGCATCATATGTTTTTAGTAATTTTTACTGTTTTGCGTGAGAATTTTCTGATTGTAAGTTTTTAATATACTCATGTGTGCTGAGTAAGAAACGAAATGCTCGTGCGTGAGTAATTTGTTTTTGTTTAGGAGCATGAGTCAAAAAATGGCTTACGCACCGCACCCATAACATTAACAACACTGAATCTTTAATACGAAATTCTCTATACTATAACGTACACTTACTGATTTCTTATATCTTGATTGTATATCATAATCCTATTAACTTTAAAATTTCAGTGTTGTTAACTTTATTTTAAAATTACTAAATTAAAAGAATTTTTTTTCATGTTTATTGCACTGTCATGATAAATCTGGATAAAAGTAATGGAAGATTTATCGAAATTATAAGATCTCCAGCAGGCCTGGGGTTAATCATTACATTTTGTAATTAATTACACATGCAATTACACAATTACATGTAATTGTAATTGAAAAAAAATAACTCATCTATAATTAAATATTATTTGTAATTGCAATTCAAAAAAGAACAATTACAATTACAAGTAATTGAAAATTTTTTTTTATTTAAAAAAATTATTTTTGTATGTATATTGTTAGATATGGTCCTATATAATATGATAAAAAGTATAAAGTTATTATTTAGATATAATTGTATCAAACTATGTCCACTTTTATAACATTTTATATAATATTATACAAAAAGATATAATTTGATGTAATTGGATGAGGACAAAATTCGGATACAATTGTATCGAATTGCATAAAATTGTATCAAATTGTACCAAATTGTATACAATTGTATACAATTCGATACAATATGATACAATAAGACGTTCTCATTTTTCGGATATAATTATATCTAATTACATAAAAGATAATATATAATTAAATATAACTTCATATGGCTCCATATCATTTTTTTTACTTGGGTATTCTAAAAAAGACGGAAAATAAAACTGTAAAAAATGCTAAAAATATGCTTAATTTTGTTGGAAAAATGCTGAAAATACATACATTTTCTTCATGCTAAATGAATTAAAAATGCAAAATCTAGCATTAAATATGCTAAATTGGCCACACTGATGGCAGTCCATAACTTTTAACCGCTAATATATTACGCTCCGAAAGAAAAGTGGCAAAACAAAGCACCTGGTGTATATCCAAATTAGTGATATTTTAGTTTTCTAATTCTACGTAAATTATGGAATAACATATTTAGACTGTAGGGTGTACCAGTTTTAGTTCTGAAATACAAATATTAACTTCTGAAATACATTTGATAATTTCTGAAATACAATTGATAATTTCTGAAATTCAATTAGTAATTTCTGAAATACAATTGATAATTTCTGAAATACAATTGATAATTTCTGAAATACAGTTGATAATTTCTGAAATACAATTGATAGTTTCTGAAATACAATTGATAATTTCTGAAATACAATTGACGATTTCTGAAATACAATTGATAAATTCTGAAATACAATTGGTAATTTCTGAAATACAATTGATAATTTCTGAAATACAATTGATAAATCTGAAATACAATTGATAATTTCTGGAATGAAATGATAATTTCTGAAATACAATTGGAAATGGTGTAGTTTTGTACAAAAAGTATAGTATAAATGTAGTTCCCGGTATGTCGGCTACGGCAAGCTCTTGTTAATCAAGCCGAAAAC
Organism: Leucophora obtusa; assembly: GCA_949987735.1. Classification (NCBI taxonomy): domain Eukaryota; kingdom Metazoa; phylum Arthropoda; class Insecta; order Diptera; family Anthomyiidae; genus Leucophora; species Leucophora obtusa. Next base: position 298,525,316 of record OX465295.1, on the reverse strand, counting down.
TTCCCAGTAAACATAGCAATACGAATACGATTCCTCAAACGTATTGCTTGGAAGAAAAATTGTATTGCGGCAACAATCCTTTTCGTATTGCGGAAGATACCCCATTTGATAGAAAACGTGTCCCGAATGCAATACTTCCAAGCAATACAAAAGCAATTCTTCTGGAAGACAAATAGGCGATATTGCTAGGTTATCACCTAGAAGATATAAAAAGTATTATATATCGCCTTTTTATCATCTAGAAGTTAAAAAGAAGATATCGCCAGGTTACCCCCCAGAAGATAAAAATACGTTTTAATCTTTTTAATCTTTTTATTTAAAACTACATATCGATACCATAGATTCAATACTCTATATCTGCAAAAATACAATTGTTCAGGAGAGCAATAAAACTGATTCACTTGGTTATAAGATTTTTTTGAAGCAATCTGTCTTCTAGAATATTATTTAAAAATGGCAACTTATTCCTACATATATTTATTTTGCAATTAGTTGCGTTATTTACGTCGCTAATGCAGATATAGAGTTCTGAAATAAAATTTTTATATAATTTTAAGATAATACTAGCAGATATGTAGTTTTTATAAATATAAAAAATATGCATTATTACACCGATAAAATTTCTCAGTTGCTCAGTTAAACAATTTCTCAGTTAGAATAGAAAATTTCTGAATTAACTGAAATAATTGTTATCAACTAATATTTCAATAGTTTTTGTGTTACCCCCTGTAAATACAAATTGTCAAATATTTTTTTAGCAAATAAAAAAAATTAAACAAATTTGAACTTTTTCTGGATTTTGGCAACAGAAACGCACATTGGTCCACTAGGCTTCTCCGCTTATTGAAATTCAGTTGAATTTCGAACACATTGTTTCAATAAGGAGTCAAGATGGAAGAAAATGTGTAAAGATACGTTTTGTTGTTTGCTTATACATACATATATATTTTACAAACATTTAAATTTTTTTACAGACAAAACGTATAAATCTTTATTAGAAATTTAAAAGAGTGTAACTTCACAGAATCATAGACGGATTAACAGAGGCTCAAAATAATCAGAACTTGTTTACCCGTTCGAACCACTTGTGAATGCTTAAGGCCGATTTTGTCAAATGTTTTAATGTTATCACATTTTCATTAAAAATTGATAAAAAGTTGTAAAAATATTATAATAAGTAAAATGGCTGCAAATTTCAGTATTTTTTTTAATTTTTTGGTTGCCAATTACTATTTTGAAAATTTTTTAAATGATAACTAAAAATACGTTCTTTCTAACTTCATAGCTAGATTTATTGATACAATTTTCAACTGACAATTTGGTTATTTACAATTAATTTTTTTAACTGATATTCAGTAAGGGGTATTTCACCTGAGATTCAGTTGAAAATTTAGTAGCCAATAACTGAGAAATTTTTTCGGTGTAGGAACAAATGACCATGTAAATCTCTATACTTTTTGTGGAAAACAATAGTATGTGCCTCCAAACATCAACGAACACAGAATTATTAATCACCCAGTGTAGAAAATCATTGCCAGATATTTGGTTATGTAACTACGTACTGGGTAATGGTAACTAGTTACTTTTGTTATTACATTTCTTATTACCTTTATATGGCGATATCGCGAAAAATAATGAGTTACTGTTACACACCAGCATACGAAAAATCAAAAAATATATCGTTACCTATGTGCTTACCAGAACTGACAAAAATAATGAGTCTTAAAATAGATTTTCAAAAAAATAAATTATATAAAAAAAAAATATTTTTTATTGTATTTTTTTTAAATAAAATTTGCTGGTGCGGGAATCGAACCTGGGTCTACAGACTGCCGGTCAATAGCTCTACCATCTGAGCTATATCGACATGTAATATTTAATAGATAAAAACATAATTGATCTGCTGCACACAAGTAAGCTTACTCGCCAACATACAAAAAATCAAAAAATATGTGGTTACATATATCCTTACCAGTGTTTAAAAAATATTGAGTCTAAAAATAGATTTCGAAAAATTTTCAAAAAAATCTAGAAAATTATTTTCTATTTGAAATAATGATAAAAATTAGTCATTATCAGTAACTCATTATTATATGTTTTAAAATAATGCAGAAGGTAAATGGGTGTCATTACTGGTAGTCCAAAAAATAATGATATGTCATTACCGTTTCTACACTGGGCAGGGATGGAAAAGTCTCGTTTTATTGAAATTAATAATCCAAGAACTATTATATCCATATCTTATTACAAAAATTAATGGTTAGTTTGAATAAAAAAATAAAAAATTTTCCGAAAACGAAAAAGTATGCATTTTTATATTCGTTTGCATGTTAATCGCTGATTAAGTTTCTTAATTCATATTCTGCGGCGTTAATCCTTTTATTCACAATCCGCCATTATTTTGAATTTTTTCAATGCGGTGTATTTTAATCTATAATCCAAGACTATTACACTCATATCTTGCCCAAAGTTTGGTGGTTAGTTTGCAAAAAAAAAATGCGAAAAAAATTTTGCGAAAAGAATAATTTTACACCATATATTCGTTTGCAAAATGCCAATAGTTGACTAGCTCTTCTAAGTCATTTTCTACGCTTTTTCGCATTCCGCCGTTATTTAGAAATTTTTTAAGTGCGATTTCTTAAAATTTATAATCTAGGGATTGCAAAAAAAAAATCACGAAAAAATTACAAAAAGAAAATTTTTTGCATTAATATATTTCTTTACAGAATGTAAGTAACTGACTAAGATTTTTAATACAATTTTTGTACATAAAGACTTTTTTTAGCGTTCCGCTATTATTTTGCAAATGTTCGAGTGTGGTTTTTTTAAATTTATAATCTAGGGACTATAATTCACATTTCACAAAACAAAGTTTGGTGGTTAGTTGTAAAAAAAAAAATCGAGAAAAATAAAAATTGCAAAAAGCAAAGTTTTTGCATCAATATATTTGTTTGCAGAATGTAAATCGCTGACTAATTTTTTTACTTCATTTTTTGTAATATAAAGCCTTTTTCGCCCTTTTCCGCGGTTACTTTGCAATTTTTTACGTGTGGTTTTTTTATATCTTTAATCTTGGGAATATAATACCAATTTCCATACCAAAGTTTGGTTCTTAGTTTGCAAAAAAGAAATTGCGAAAATATTTTGCAAAAAGGAAAATTGCTCCATTATATTCGTTTGCTGAATGTTAATCGCCGATTGAGATTTTAAATTATTTTTTTCTACCATAAAAGCTTTTTTAAGCGTTCAGATATTATTTTGCAATTTTTTAAATGCGTTTTTTTTTAATTTATAATCTAGGGACTATAATGCACATCTCCTAACCTAAAGTTTGGTGGTTAGTTGTAAAAATGAAAATTTCCGAAAAAAGATATTTTCAAAAAACTTTTATGTATACCTTATAGAATTCAAATAATTTAAATTTATATGCAGATATAGACTTCTGTATTTGAAAATAAATTTGTTTCTAGATATGGGAAAATGTAAAATGTTTAAAAAAAGTGGCAAAGAATGGATATTTTGCTTCCAAATTGATATCATAGATAGATAAAATATCAACAATGATTTTGCCATCAAAAACTAATTTTGGCCTAAATTGCAGATATAGAGTTTTGAATATAGGGTCTCGATATATAACATAAACAGCATAATTATAATAATAACAGCAACATTATAATTCCTAGTATAAAAAACAAGGTTGGATACCGTTATCGTTATAATACCGTTATCGCTAAAATACCGTTTCAAATTGAATATCGTTACCGATACCGTTATTTTTAATGGTAGTTACCGATATTTTACCGGTATTTATTAATTTATATAAAAATGCAAGTTTTTTGACTTTTTGTAATAATTTTCAGTTTTTTCGTATACAAAAAATTTTATCGATATTAATTTTAGTTGTTAAGGCACATCTACACGAGATAGAAAACTGCTAGAGATAGAGCAATAAACATCTCGAATTCCCTCTATTGTGAATGATTTAAGCTATTTAGAGGTGTTTTTTGCTCTATCTCTAGCAGTGTTCTCTCTCGTGTAGATGTGTCTTTAAAACTACCAGCATTGAATTTAAAGCTTATAATATGTATTTTTAACACGTAAAATTAAATATATGTTAAGTTTTTACTTGTTTTTATATGTTTTTAACATAATTTATAATACCGGTACGTACCGGTATTGCTGTTTCGATAACGGTATACCGTTACCGAAACAGTCTTAAATACCGTTCCCTTTACCGTTACCGAAACAAATGAAACTGAATACCGTTACCGTTACCCTTACCGTTATTCGTTTCGGTAACCAACCTTGATAAAAAATGTTCCTCTCTCCAGTTTCTACATTCGCCACAGTGGAATGTGGGTTGGATCTGCCGACCATATGATACGTTATTTTCTGAAAAAAAAAGAAATTTTCGTTCTTATATCCAATAATTTTTAAGTTATAATCCATTTTTACTTATCCTTATATTTGCGATTTAACTGCAAATATTATTGCACAAATTTTGCTGGTATTTATTATTGTGTTTATGTTTTGGTTTTTCTTTTTAATAATTTATGAAAAAGAAATTTTAAAATCAATATTTTCAATTTTCACTTTTGACATTTTTTTCCAATGTCGCCAATATATCTTCTATCTGATAAATAGAAGATATTAAAAACAAAACTACTTGATTGTCTTCGAAATGAGAAATGGAAAAAGATAATTCTTTTTTGAATAAACTTGTATTAAAATTGATTATTTTTATAAATCTGTGAATAATCCATACTCATTTTAAATCAATGACTTGAAATTGGATTCAAAATTGAAACAATTAGCGTGTTTTTTAATCACCTGGATTTAAAATTTTTCATACAAAAAGTGGATTTATAAATCCAAAAAAAAAAAATGGATTTAATAAATCCATAATAAAAGCACAAATATATAAAACAGCCTATTAATTTAATGTCAGAAAAAAATACGAATAAAAATTAAAAGAGAAAAAAAAATTTAAAAACTAACAAATAAAAGGTTTTTATTAAATTTTTTTTATGAAATATGTTTAGAAAAAAAACTACTCCTCACCAAATACATATTTTTAATCTTGGACATGGAGAAATAACTGAAATAGAAATGGCAATTTTTCACTCTACAGTAAGTAATTTAATTAAATCCAGTTAGTGAATATTAAATATTGCAATGGAATTTTTCAATTGTGTAAAAATATAAATTGAAGTGATGAAACTGAAAAGGCAGACTGTTTATCGCTGTTTTATCTAAAATATAATTAAAAATTAAAAGTTAAAGTAAAATCCTTCATCATCGAATTCGGTATTTAAAATTAGGGTTAAAGAAGTGTCTGACAGAAAATTCTTTTTAAAATAGGGAGAATCTAACCCCATCTGTTGAGCACTTTTAGAAATACTTTTTGGATTTATTAAATCCAAGTGATTAGAAAAAACGGCTAATATAAATAAGATTTTGTCATTATCTCACTTTGTCTTACATTAAATTATTTATTTAAAGTAGTTATAAATTATTCATTTATTCATAAAACGGAGTATCTACAACCGCTTCCGCTATCAAATACAAATTTTGGAACAGTGGGTTAACATTGATATTTGCTTTAAAAATGTCGCATTTTAGAAGTGACTGGGGGAAAAATTATTTACAAATCAAATATTTTTTTTAACACAGACCTCTTCTTAATGAAAAGACCGTGGGCGCTGTGGTGTAATGGTTAGCGCGTTGGACTGTTACACGTGAGGTTGCGGGTTCGAGCCCCAACCAAGGCAACATCAATTTATGAAAAATAGTAATATGTATGAGTTTTTTCTATCCCTCATACATATCGCAGCGTCTTCCTTCGGTGTTCCCATAGCACTTAACCCCACCGAAATTAAAATAATATAACAGGGTTATGAACTAAAAAGCTTCAACAAGGTTCGCCAACTCACCATCAGATGGCGCGCAACAACTGTTCTAAAATTTAACATCTCGCGCACTTACAGAGTTACCATATTTGAAGCCCTTCATCTTTCACCACCTTTCACTTTTTCTCTATCCCCTTTCCAAAGGAAGCAACACGTTAATAGCAAGAATTTCCTGAGTGTTGCTTCTCTTTATAAAAAAAAAATTTAAGAAATTATATTATTTAAGAAATTATTTGGTTAAATAACTTATATTAAAAAAAATTGGCCTTGATTTGGTCCCGCTATTTGAGAAAAACTGGACCTGAGTCGGACCAAATTTGGAATTTTACATTTTCAAATGGTAATGTCTCGAAAACTATAACAGGTAACCCACACAAGTTATGTTTTTTTATAGGCGCTGTACTAGCAGATTACAAATATGTTAGTTTTATGAAAATCTGATAAGAAACCAAAAAATGGCGAGCCATCAAAATTTTTTATGGAAAAGGGAATGGGAATTCATTTAATTCTTATTAAAGCTTTGGAAATGAAGCTTATCAATGTATTATTTAAGCAATTTTTGTAAAATGTCCTGGAAAGCAGTCGCTCCAAACAAAAACTTGAATTATCATTTTTTCAATTTATTTTTTTCTTCAATATCAACTATTATATGGTAGAAATAGCAATCGACATCTCCAAATCAGGCATTTTAAAAATCTTTAAAATTAATTAAAAAAAACAAGTTTTTTCATTTTTATCAAATTTGTGGGTCATTTTTGATTCCAGGCTAAAGTGGGTTAATGATATCCGATGAAGTCAAAATTCCATATCTGAATCATTTTGACTATATTAAATGAATAAATGAAATAAAAAATAATTTTTTTCGAAATATCGAATTTTGGGAATTTTTAATATTAATACACTTTTTTCCAAAATGGGTAATTTTCGTTCAACTTTCGGCACGGGTTAACGTTTTCCAAAAAAAAAATCGATTTCTTCCATTTGGGACCATTTCCAAGAAAACTGGGGGTGTAATGAACGAAAATCGACAAATCGCTATTTTAAGGGACATCCTAATATACATAATGCTAAATCGATTAACTTAATAAAGAAAAATAAATGAGTCTCAATGAGAAAAATGAGAAAATAGTATATATTATTTTTAAAATCCCTGTTAAATCCTAAATTTTGTCCTTTTTCGGGCCATTAAGAATAAACAAATTAACCTAAAGTTTGAGCTAACTTAGAGTTACAGATGTCAAATCCCATACAAATTTGAATTTTTTAACTTTCAGTTTGTGTTAACTTTAGGTTATTTGTTTATTGTTAATGGGGGTTAGTAGAGTTAATATTTATTATCAAAGAAATTTGTTTTGAATATTATACAGTGACGGTCGGTCTCACACTGAAGGTTTAAAAATTTGTTGTTGTTTTGTATACAATTTGTTGTTGTTTTGTATACAATTTGTTGTTGTTTTGTATACAATTTGTTGCGGTTATCAGAACTGAATCTGTTTTGTGGGTGAACATATCCAAATTTTATCGCAATAGATTTTCTTTGAGACTAAAAACAAACAAAATTATACAAATATGTCTACTTTAAAACGTTGGTTTTGTTTCTTAAAATATTTGGGGGTCATGGCTCGATATTTTGGTGCAATGGCAACGTGTTAATCAAAAAAATTTTGCGTAAATTAAGGGTGTTCGAAAGCAGTCAGGTAAAGTGTTGCGTTATTTTTATACTGTTTGGTGCTGCACCCTGAAACTCCGAGTTGAGGCTGGATTACCGTTTTGTGATAAACTCATAAAGGATAAATTTTGACACTTTCATAAATTTTCTATCAGCAAAATGGCAGTTCATTTCACTTCACAGGTTATCACAGAATGGGAATGCCGGGCCTGAAATTTTGACTCGAAAGATACAAGTTTTTATCAAAAACGAAATTAATTTTTCCTCCACGCTTTTGTTTGAATAATTTAGACGTTTAAGGGCCGGAAAAGCTGCAGTTGGTGTACAAACTGATATAGTACCGACGAAGTTAATGAAGGAAGTCGGTTTGGGCGCTCAAGTAGATCTAATATTATTCAAAGAAGTCGGCATGTTAACGGATGGATCTTATGCTAAACGGAGGGATGGTACAGAAGAATGTACGTTATACCTCATGCATACTGAACCGAAAACAAGTAGTTTTAAAATTTAATTATTTTTCGATTGTCAAATCACATAAAAATTTTAAATTGATAACTTGAAAAAATTAAAACTTCTAGTTTTGGATTTAGTCTGAATGAGGCATTAAGGGATTTTTATTTCACTATAAACACTATAAATATTAATGTTTTTTCAACCATTTTCAGATATTTTAACATATTCAGTACCAATGATGACAGATACCATCGAAACATCAAATGTAGCTACACAAACATTAATACCCCGATTACCAGGAGATGCATTTCTCGAAGCGTATACCAAACATTCAGATCCTTATGATCCAATGCTATTGCAGCAATGTTCAGATACTGAACGAAAAATATTAAAACAATTATCTAAAATACGTACATCTAAAACACCATTAACAGCTAAATTTAAAGAAGATCAAATGGATAATAATGAACATGAAAATGATTCACCCACAGATACGGATACAGATACTACAACAGATACAATAAGATCTGTTGGATCGCGGGCATCCAACGGATCAAATGATATGTTACCTTATACCACATATCGTTCCAGCCTCTTAAAACCTACTCGACGTTCATGGTATTTTGAATATGATAGCGACTTTTCTTGTGAAAATAAATTTCATCCTTATATCATAACGGCAAATAAACCATGGAATAGTTTTATGCCTTTAGGACTTCATTCATATTCCGGAATAGATTTAAATGTATTGCTTGAAGCTATTGATGAATTGATAAAAGAATCAAATCATTTAGCAGATATAATTGAGGAAATGTCGAAAAAGAGATTCAAACGTACTGAAACACACTTGTTTAATGCTGTTTCGGATAATTTAGTATCCGAATTTAAACCAATTGTTTATAAATCACCATCTGAATATTGGTTGCCCATAATAGAGGAACAGGAGAAAGTTTTGGCTGAATTGAAAAGTTTCAAAGGGGCAGATTTAAAAAAATTTGAGGAGTACATCGATAAACTTGATTAAATTATGGGTTAAATTGATTCAAAAGGTTTAAAAACATACATATAACTATTAAGATCTATCCACAATACTGAAGAACTCTGCGCTTTAAATCAGATTTTGTTATTTACCTCTTCACACTTATGTATTCATTGTATCGTTCTGTCTCTTTTATTCAGAAATCCAAAATGTAGCGCAGAGAACTCCAGTATCGCGAATAGACATATTAATTGCAGTTAAAAAAGTGTACAACAAAAGATAAGCAAAAATTCAAGTTTCAAATATTTTTGTTAAATAAACAAGTGCTAGAATTTGAAATATATGTTACTTCAAGCTAAATTTAAAGTACTTGAATTTTTAAAACCTATGTGCTTATTAAGTTTCAAGCTGAAATATAATTTGTCAAGTTAATATACTATTATCAATTTTAAAAATTTGTCAAGAAAAAATTACATATTATTACTTTTGGTTTTACAAAAATAAACTTAAAATATTAAAAAAATTAATATTTTCTTTTGGTTTTAATTTTTAAAGATTTATCTGACCAATATTTGGATATACATATAAGCGAGTAAAATAAGCATCATAGAGTTGTAAAAAGCTCTACCATACCTAATATTTTAAGCATCGGTTATTTTTTTTAAATCAAGATATTTTTTGTCGAATGTCAAGTTTTTTGACTTTTGCTATGTGGCAACCCTACTTTACTCTAAAACGCCATTCACATGAACGAGATTACCAATCTCATCCTTTTTGGTTCTTTATTATATTACCATATAAAGCGTGTTCGTTTACTTACTACAAGATACTACAGCTGGAAAAAATCAATACAGAAAAGCTTGTTCGTTTACTTACTACAAGTTACTACATTTACTACAGCTGGAAAAATTTAATACAAAAAGTAAACAAAACATTCCAATTGTAGTAAAAGTAGGAAGAATTTCGAGTAAACGAACACACTGATAATGTAAAAATATGATTGGTAATTAGGGTTTATGTCACGGGAATTCCCGGGACGGGAATCTCGCCCTTTTTTCGATCCCGTAATCCCTGGAATTTTGTGCGGAATTTCCCGGGATTTTTTTTTTATTCTTTCACAGCATTTTTAGCTAGAATATAATATAACAATTTTGGAAGTTTTATTTAAAATCAAAAAATCGATTTTTTTTAAATTAATTTAAATAAGAAATATTTAAAATTAAAAAATATGATTTAAAATTTAATAAACTGTATTAGTTAATAAAGTATTATCTAGGCTGAGTTTTTTGGATGACAGTTGATGTTAGTGTAGATAAACCGAAAACCTGACCTGACAAAAATCCCTCGGAAAAATTTTCTTATTTAAAATATCGATCTTTATTCAAACAAATTTCAAATACTTCAAAAAAGTTATTAAAGTTAAAAAATTAGTAATATTTTCGAATTTTTAATTCATGTATTTTGAGTTATAGATTTTACTTCAAATAATTTTCTTTAAACTTCAACTATTTATTCCTTTACTTAAATTGTATTTTTTAAATTTTATTTATTTTTGAAAATAACGAGTTAGATGATTTTTTATATTATGAAATAGAGCTATGAAAACTTAATTATTTCTTTTTATAACAATAGGCATAAAAAAATTATTCAAAAAATACCAATTAAAATTAAGGAACTATTCCGTGATTTTTATAATAAGAATCAGGCGGTTTTGCTAAAAAAAGTGTGTTCAAATACACACTTTAAAACTTTTTTATAAAAATATTTCCATACGAATATTTCTGAATATCTGCATAGAAGCAAAATGTCTAGAAATATGGAATCCACAATTTGGTGTCAAATTTCACATTTTTGAAAGTACTTAGATGTTCTGTGCAAAAATATTTTAAAATATTTAAAAATAATACTGTTTTCCATACAAATATACGTATTACCCAAATATTAATTCGCGGTTTAAATAGTTTAACGATTTGATACAATATTTAACCCTTATTTCAGAATATATAAGATTTTCTCATGAGTGCAACCAAAAATTTTAACTTTGTCAGGCGGAGTTTTTAATAGAAATCGAGTTTTTCAAGTATAAATTATTTTAGATTTGATTATTTTCTTATGAGCGGTAATTCCCGGGATCCCGTGAAATTAAGAAATAATTCCCGCTGTCCCGGGAAAAGAAAAACCCTAATGGTAATAGAATAAAGAACACAAATGGGGAGATTTAGTTATCTCGCTCATGTGAATGACCTAGAAAACGCCATATATGTACATTAGACTGTCCCTTAAAATACCGATTTGTCGATTTTCGTTCATTACACCCCCAGTTTTTTTAGTCGTTTGTTATTCTGTAAATTTTCTAGTGGGGCGTTTTTGGCCAAAAGTATAAAAATTATCCCCATATGGATCACGTTACACAAAATAATTATTTTTATCCAAAAATAAAAAAAAAAAAATAAACATTGAAATTTTTAAAATTTTTGACAAAATGAGCAATTTTTGTAGAATGTCCTGAAAAGCAGTCGCTCCAAACACAAACTCGATTTATCATTTTTCCAATTTATTTTTTTTTCTTTAATATCAACTATTATTTAATATTATCAAATAGCAATCGACATCTCCAAATCAAGCATTTTAAAAAATTTTTTAAATTAATTTAAAAAAAAAGGTTTTTGCATTTTTATCAAATTCGTGGGTTATTTTGGGTTCCAGGCTAAAGTGGAATAATGATATCCGATGAAGTCAAAATTCCATGTATGAATCATTTTGACTATATTAAATGAATAAATGGAATAAAAAATAATTTTTTTCGAAATTTCGAATTTTTGGAATTTTTAATAGTAATACCCTTTTTTCCAAAAGGGGCCATTTTCGTCCAACTTTCGGCACGGGTTAACGTTTTCCAAAAAAAATCGATTTCTTCCATTTGGGACCATTTCCAATAAAACTGGGGATGTACAGTAATTTTGACTTAGCTGCACAACCAACTTTTGCAAGAATTTTTTAGCAGGTAAGCCAAAAATGCAGCTAAGTCGAATTTTTTACCTGCCTTAATGTACAGGTATACCAATACAGACTGAAAACAAACAACACAAATGAAGCTAATAATGACAACTTTGTGCTTTGCACCAGATCTTGCGATTTTTATGGTTAAAAAAAGTTGACAACACATTTATTTTATGTGTGTTTTTTTTTCCTAGAATTGAAAAACAAAGCAAAACACAAGAGGCACCTAACGGTGATCTTTTTATGAAAGTAAATTAAAACTGCCAAAAAATATGAGGCAGTTATCTTAAATGCGCAGGTACAAAAAGTGCACTTAAAGAAGACAATTTCGTACATAATTTTGTAAAATTGAAACGAAACCAACATTTTGTGCAGTTATAGCAAATGTGCACTTAAGAAAAAGGCAGTTAAATCAAAACTACTGTAATGACAAATCTATTTTTAAGGGACTCTCTACTGTACATAGATGAACGAGATTATTTTTCAATTCAAGACAATTTTACAAATATAAGATAAGATTTTGAACGCTGTAGTAGAATGACGTTACTAATCGCCTTGTTTTTGGTTCTTTATTCTATTACCATATGATGACAAACAAGACTGAGGAGATTTATATTGCATTTAGACTGAGGGAAAACTTCTAGTTTTTGGCTCTTGCTAGTTTTTCATTGCCAAAACGCATATAAAAAAAAACAATCAAACACTAGTTTTGTAAAAAAACCAGGGTTGGCAGGCAATACCGCTAAAATACCGTTATCGATTCAAAACCATTTCAACTGACTACCGTTACCCCTAAAATACCTTTACCGAAATAACTTAAATACTGTTATGCTTAAAATAGCGTTACCGTTATTTTTAATTTTCTGCTTTTGGTAATTGCACGTGGATATTCAGTTTTTTTCGTCCATTAAGTTGGTAAATTCCCAGTGTAGAAAATCATTACCAGATATGTGGTTATGTAACTACATACTTGGTAATGGTAAATAGTTACTTTTGTTATTACATTTCTTATTACCTTTATATGGCGATGTCGCGAAAAATAATGAGTTATGGTTACACACCAGCATACGAAAAATCAAAAATATATCGTTACCTATGTATGTGCTTACCAGTACTGACAAAAATAATGAGTCTAAAAATAGATTTTCAAAAAAATAAATTATATAAAAAAAATATTTTTTATTGTATTTTTTTTTTAAATAAAATTTGCTGGTGCGGGAATTGAACCTGGGTCTACAGATTGCCAGTCAACAGCTCTACCATCTGAGCTATATCGAAATGTAATATTTAATAGATAAAAACACAATTGACCTGCTGCACACAAGTAAGCTTACTCGCCAAAATAAAAAAAATATGACTAAAAATAGATTTCAAAAAAATCTAAAAAATTATTTTCTATTTGAAATAATGATAAAAATAAGTCATTATCAGTAACTCATTATTATATGTTTTAAAATAATGCAGAAGGTAAGTGGGTGTCATTACTGGTAGTCCAAAAAATAATGATATGTCATTACCGTTTCTACACTGGGTTGGTTCTGTTTTTAATCTCGTTTGTTTTTTGCAAAAAAAATGCTACATGATTCGAAATAACTAAATACCGTTATCCTTAAAATACCGTTTACCTTAAAATACCGTTACCGATATAATCAAAAAACCGTTATCCTTAAAATGCCGTTCCCGAAATAACTGAAAAACCGTTATCCTTAAAATACCGATACCGAAATAGCGTTACCCTTAAAATACCGTTACCGAAATAATCTAAAATAGCACACCCTTACCGATAACCGCATCGTTTCGGTTACCATCCAATATAAGTTATCTCGTTCATGTGAATGGCCCATAATAAGAGGTTTTATATTTTCTTTATTTCTAATAGGTCATTCACATGAACGAGATAATTAAAACGGCATTCACACCTAAATCTTAAACATGTGTTTAACTAAAACGAGAGTAAAAGAATAAAGAACTGTTGTAATAGAATAAAGAACTAAAATATGTTTTTTTGGCTAAACACGTGTTTAGGAATTAGGTGTGAACGCAGTAAACTCCTCATTTGTGTTCTTTATTCTATTACCATATAACATCATATTTTGATATTATATGATAACAGAATAAAGAACCAAAATCAAGGAGATTAGTAATCACGTTCCTGTGAATGCTGTTTAATAGGTGTGTTTCTTTACTTTTTGGGTAAAGTTCGGTAAAATGAGAGTAAGCACAAAATCCTCTCACAAAATGACAAAATTACCCAATAGTACGGGAACACAAAAAACCACTTTTCTAGCCCAAAACCTTATTTCAAAGAATAATGTGAAACAGTGGTGGGACTTGAAAAATTTTGTTTTGTGCCAAGTGTGTGACTAAAATGTGCCAAATCGGCTTTCATTGTACTAAAACTCAATTTTCACTCAGCCCAAGAAACATTTTTCCGGACTGTCCGGTATTTACGGAATCATAAATCCGGATTTTACGGCACATTAACGGTCCGAATGCACGTATCCGTCAAAGCTTGTGCGTATACCGAACATTAACGGACCGTATAATCGAATTTCGAACACAATACGTTTTAACTCCGTTTTGGTGTATCCGTTTCCTTACCGTTAAATACGGACTTCATCGGTGTTAGTTTCTTTTTGGAAAAAAGTTGTCAAATTATTTAAAAAAATGCAGCTCAGCCCTTCAGTTGCTAGAAAATAATACTGGGACGAAAAATTATTCCCAATAGCGTGAATCTGTCCTAACATCCCACCAACCAAACAACTTCAAGCCATATTCATACATCAGATGGTAAGATATATTAAAATTATGATGTGTTTTAAAGATGGTTTTGTTGCAAGCGAATGCAATTGAAAAATAAATATATGACACATTTAGTTGTTTTGATAGCAAAGTGCGCTAACCTTTACCGTATGCAAAACACCATGCGCGATTACAATCAGTTAAACCTTAACTTATTTATTGTTCTTTTTCTTGCAGATATTGAATTTTATTGTCGGCCGCTATTGTAAATTGATACTATACAAAGATGTAAGTTGCACCAGATGTAAATATAGTTTAAATTAAAAAATAAGTTTTGTTTAATAAATTTATAAAAAACATAAAAACTTGTACATATCAATTTGAGGTGATATACAAGTCCGTTTTTGTTTCAGAAAACGGTACGGATACGGACCAGAAACGGCATTCTAAAAACGGAGTCATTCCGTTTTTTGCACGACATAATGGTCCGGAAACGGTCCGGCATTGACGGACTTTCACTGGACTTGTCCGTTTTTTACATGACATAACGGTCCGTAAACGGTCCGTCATTGACGGACTTTAAACGAACTTGTCTGTTTTTAACACGACATAACGGTCCGTAAACGGTAGGTCATTGACGGACTTTCAACGGATTCGAATCAGTTTTGATGTTCCTTAAGTTCCGTTTTCTGGTCCGTTTACGGATCCAGAAAACGGCACGTAAACGGAGTTGGATTCCGCTTATGATGGACCGAAAACTGTGCGTAAACGGAACGAATTGTTTGTTGGGAGTACCCGTGTTTTCAACTTTAATTTCATTTCGTAATAGCATTTTTATGGAATTAATTCTATTTTGAATGAATTCTAACCGAATGAATTAAATTTCTTTTAATTCATTCAATTAAAGGTCAATGGTAAATGAAATTCATTCGATTCTTATTAAAGATTTGGGAATGCAGCCAATGAATGAATTCTTTAGGAATGGTGTACATTAGACCGTACCGCAAACAAAGTTCGTCGTACACCCTCCAATATGAAGTATTTTTGCTAAGGCAATTTCAAATAAAAGTTTTTTTTCTGCCGAACGTAGGGGTCGCCTTTTTCAATTTTTCGTTATAGCTTCGGCATTTAAAGTTGGATTTTAAAGTGTGATATATCGATTTTTTGGCCTCGAGGAGACCAGTATTTTGCTATAAAGGAAAAATCCAATGAAAAAAATTTAAAAAGGCGAAACCTACGTTCGGCAACCAATATATAAATCAAAATTTCTACTGGGTTTATCGAAAAACTTCCTTAGCAAAAGTTTAATGATTTTTTGCGAGCTTTAATTTTCTGACATTAGGGTTGTAGCAACTGAGATCTGGTGGGTAACTACTAGAACGTGATACTTGAGGTCAATGGCCCTTAGAGCAAAACACTGGTCTCCTCGAGAGAAAAACATCGATGTATCATACTTTAAGATCCGACTGTAAATGCCTAAGATATAACGAAAAATGTAAAATGGCGACCCTACGTTCGGCAAAAAAAATTGTTTTTTGAAACCTTGCAAAAATACTTCATATTGGAGGGTGTACGGCGCACTTTTTTTTGCCTGTAAGGTGGTACGCTGTAGTGTGCATACAAACATTTTCTAAGACTAAATTAAAGTTTTCATGAACTTAAATTAATTGTTTCTAAGCTCTGAGCTAAATTTAATTCATTTGAATTTTTAAAATTCTACGGGTTATTCGGTAATATCTTCGATGACATTTTTTAGTTTTGCTTTGTTCTAAAAGGTATTTTAATACCAATAAATGCTTAGAAAGTAAAAATTAAAGA
Organism: Leucophora obtusa; assembly: GCA_949987735.1. Lineage (NCBI taxonomy): Eukaryota > Metazoa > Arthropoda > Insecta > Diptera > Anthomyiidae > Leucophora > Leucophora obtusa. The sequence continues at coordinate 298,508,746 of OX465295.1, read as the reverse complement.
ATTTTTAGAGACTTGTTATTTTTTAAATTCATTTTCCATTAAATTTTGTAGATAACCAAAATGTGCCAAAATAGTATCGGTTGTGCCATCCCGAGTAAAAAAAGTTCATATATAACAATATATTTTTTAATACAAAAATACACATTAACATATAGTAATATAAAATGGCTTTGCATCCATATGTATTCGTATATTATAATATCTTTCAAATATTTCCCGAAATTTGCTTATGTGTACCCATATGAAATCATATACCAAAAAATGTGTTAACGTTAATGATACACACAAATATATAGAATCAGATACAGATGATCCCATAAATTGAGGTTTAATATACAATAAGATATAACCCAATACATAATCACATATAAACCCATATCGAAGAAATTTACTAAATCATTTTAGATATAATTTAATATAAACCTTTATGAAAAAAATTTCCAAGTTGTTTTAGATATAACTTTATATGATAAATTATCAAAGTTTATATATAAGTTTACATAAATCTTAATTTAAAATATTTTCGGAGTAAATTTTTGATAAAAATTTATATTATTTAAAATCATAAAAATTTCAAAGTTCGAAAGGAAAAATATTTTTTATGTCAGTTTTACAATTCAAACATATTTCAAAACCCAACATATTTTGGGTATAAATCTTGAAATCCAATTGTATCAAATAGTATATAACTATATCGGATAAGATATAATCCGATTCAATTAGATGTGCCCAATTTTGGGATGCAATTGCATCAGAGTATATCCAATTGTATAATATTATATTGAATTGTATCTAAAATAATACAATCTGATATAATATTACAGATCCATTTAGCGGATCAGATTACATAAAAATTTATATGATTATTTTATATTCTTAGATATAAGATATATAAACTTTTTTACTCGGGATTGTACCAATCAGTCATATATTGTGCCACAAATCCCATCACTGATGTGAAAATGCGTATAATTTCAGTTTGCAAATTGGCATAAATACCCATATTTATTGGCATTTAAAAGTTGTTTTTGATTTTATTCAATTAATTCTTATAAAAAACAAGTTTCTTTTGCTTATTTCTTTATTTAATTAAAATTTTAAATTTATTTTCACAACTGTTTTTTGTTTATATTTACATCAGCTGTTTTACCAAAGTTTACCCGAAGAAAAAGTCTGGGTAAATTTTGTTAAAAAGAGAAACACTAATACACTCATAATCATAATCTCATTAGCGCTCTCATTTACCCAATTTTCGAATACGGGAACGTTTTTGGGTAAATTTCGGTAACTTTGGGTAAATTTCGGTAACATTGGGTACGTACGGGAACGCACTTAATCTTGTATATGTTTGAATGTGACTTAACAGTTTTCTTTACCATAAAGATGTGGCTTCAGAGCATTCAAGGTCTTGTCTAATATTTTTAAAATTATCTTGAATTTAAAAATGTTTCATAATTCCATTGGCTATTCTTGCCATTTCTTCTAAATAAATCACAGTTTTTTTTAAATTCTAACGGAAAAAAACTTCTAAAAGATATTTGTGAGTTGTCAAAACTAAATGAACTGTAGTGACATCATAAACATAGAGGATGCGCATTAACATGTCATAAAAAACAATGATGGGCGGCCAAAGCAAAAAGGAAAAAGAGAAAATCTAAAGCAAATGTCAAAAAAGAAAAAAATTAAAAAGAAAAATTGTGGGTGGCTGAATGCAATAAAGAGCAAATAAAATAATAAACAAACATAGAGAAAAATTTACTCAGGTACAAAGAACTTGAATATGGTACACACAATATAAAGCAGGGGTGACATTACCTAAGTGCTATATAATTATACAACTACATAAATTCCAGTTACTTTTACAATTTTCTAGTAAAATATGATTTTTTTTGATATATTTTTCTTGACATGTACATACAGTGAGCAGCATAAGTCATGGTACCCCACTTGAAATAAGTGTTTTTAAAATTTTTCAATAAATATATAAATATATATTATTATAATTCGGAATTTGCAACTACTCCATATTTTTGCACAGCAAAAGTCTTGGTACCCTTTAAAAGCATTTTGAAAAAGCCATTGCAGCTCTGTTGTTCTTAATAAATCTCTTTTTATATTTATAACGGTACATTTCAAACATAACCCTATGGCAAATTTTAACAAACTGTCACCGAACTGGCCCCCTTATATGAAATAGACTGGTCACTTTTACATGGCGTTGTCATAGGAGGGGGAAATTGACCCCTTGTGACATGTCACAAGACAAATCCCAGGACAGGTCCCTGAACTTTGTTTTTTATGAGAGTTCAGTAACCTGTCCTAAGATTTGCCCTGTGACATGTCACAAGGGGTCAATTTCCCCCTCCTATGACAACGCCATGTAAAAGTGACCAGTCTATTTCATATAAAAGGGCCAGTTCGGTGACAGTTTGTTAAAATTTCCCGTAGGGAATATATGCATTTCTAATTTGAAAAAAGTATCACAAAAATTAGTGTCTTATTAAAAAAAGTGAAGTAACATGATTTGTAAAAATGTCTCGAAGACAATTAACAATTGAGGACCGAAAAAGAATAATTAATAGCCACGAAATGGGAAAATATTTTCAGAAATTGCTAATATAATAAAAAAAAAAAAAGCAAATCGACAATACAAAAAATTAGTAATCAATTCAAAGAAGAAAAAAGAATTGAAAATAAACCACGAACTGGACATCCTGCAAAGTTAAGTAATAGAGAAGATAGAAAAATAGAAGCTAAAATTGAGGAAGATCTAATTAAAAGTGCAATTAAGATAGCTGCAGAGTTGAACGAATCTTTTGACAATAGTGTTTCTGCAGACACGGTACGTATATCGATCAAAAGGACCAGGTACAATGCTCGTACAGCACTTAAGAATTCTTACATTAACGAAATAAACAGAAAGAAGCGCATAGATTTCGCCAATGAGTATAAAAAAAAAACACAAATGAGTTTTGTGATAAAGTCATTTCACGGACAAATGGAAATTTAACATTTTTGGATCAGACGGACGTGCATTGGTATGGAGAAAAAATCTTAATAACGTAATCCAAAGAACACTCGTCAAGCACGGAGGTGGTGATGTCATGGTATGGGGCTGTATGACAGCAGCAGGAGTTGGTAATTTGGTTATTATCGAAGAAATAATGAACAAAATAGTATATTTAAATATTCTGAAGAATAATCTGAATAAAAGTGCTGAAAAATTTAAAATTCGTAATGATTATTATTTTGAACAGGACAATGATCCTTAGCACACTGCTGCTGAGGTAAAGATGTGGGTTGCATACAATACCCCCACATGTTTAAAACTCCTCCGCAAAGACCCGATATGATCCCTATTGAACCCTTGTGGGATCATTTAGAAATATGATTGCGTAGTCATAAAATTTCTAATAAAATTCAGCTCAAGGCTATGCTTTTGACTGAACGGCAGCAAAAAGTTCGAAATTAAACAGTAAAACTTATGTAGTCAATGTCAAATCGATTAAATGAAGTTCTTCGTCTTTATGGATATCCTAATAAATATTAGGTGTAGGATTATAATAAAATATCTATCCATATTGTAACTAATTTTCGTCTTTTCGCAGGGGTACCAAGACTTTTGCTGTGTAAAAATATGTAGTTGTTTTGAATTTATACCCAGCAAAAAAATCCATTACAAAAAAGTTATTTTAAAAGCACTTCGAATAGCATCAACTGATTGTAAAGTAGTTACAATTTAGCTTTAACACTGATTTATTTTACACGTGATGTCCCATGTTGTCAGTAGTTCAATTTAAGCATTTTGTTAGTAATTTAAAAGTGATTACATGATGTTAATAAAAGTATGGTTTTTAGATACACATTTTCATCACATCAATACGAGTACATTTTGTTTGCATTTTTAGAGTGATTTAGAAGTACTCTTTATAATATATAATATAATACATTTTTCAAAGTGATTTAAATGTGCTTTTTATAATGTCTGAAATAGCATATTTTAGCATATTTATTATTATTTTTAGGGCAATATTAAGGAAACACTTCTTTTGCATCTGAATCAATTCGATTAAGTTAAAATCAGACAAAACCAGTATTCCAGTTATAAACTGCGTTAAACTAAGTTTAAAGATAATCTACATCCTAAAAGCTGGGCCTAAAAGTTATATGTAACCCTCTGATTGATTATTTTTTTTAAAAACATTACTCAAGGAATTTTCAGAGTATTAAAGCGTACTAGGAAATTATTTTTTGATTTTACAACTCTACAGTAATAAGGCCATCATTATAAATTTGCTGAATCCGCAGATCTATAATTGAAATTTTAGCTTTAAATTCATTAAAGAATCGGAGAACAGTTTTTCCCAAGACATATTTCGAAGGCGAATACCATGTCGTCATTTGAATTTTGCAAGTCAACCATCGTTAGCTTAAAATCAACTTTTCCTTTAAACGATGCATTAAGTTCCAACGCTATAATTTGCAATCGTGATTAGTTAAATTCTTATGTTGAAGAATTTCATTTAGCAAAATTTTAACTTTAATTAAAATTTGGAACTTTAATGTACATTTTAAAGTTGACGGCAGTTATTTTTTTAAATCTATTTTTAAATTGAAGAAATAATATATTTTTTGTCACTATAGAATTATTTATTTAGCTTGATTTTACGACTTTTAAGGTGTAATAGCAATTAAAGCATATCGACATTTAAAGCAGGTGACATTTATAGAACTTTTATCCCTCTATTCATAAATGCTTTGTAAAGTTATAGCAGGTTTACAAAACGTCATTTTCATACAAAATTTGTTCAATAAGCCTCCTATAATTTTACAAAGCGTTTATGAATTTAGGGGTTAATGTATAAGCAAAGGTAAGGGACCAACCTCTGTTAACGAACCTCTTGATTGGTATTTTTAAACGATAAAATATGTTAACATTGCAACAAATTTTATTAACATATTTCTTTGGTGCGCGGTGCAAAAGCACGCGAGCGACTTAATAGAGCCTTAACAATACATTTTAATTGTTAACTTTTATATATTTGCATTTAGTGAAAAGAAAATTCATATTTGGGTCATAGTCCAGGAGGTTCAATGAGATCCAATTCTTTATTTCCTTCCCTTTTTCAATGGGAACTGTAATTGAAGTATTTTTTAAAATATGTACGAATAATTAAAAAATATGTAAATAATCGTAAAATAATAAAGTACGTTAATAAAATTAACTATTTTGTTTTTTTAGAGATAAAAAATGGAATCTCTAACAAATTCGTAATTTACAAACGAATGCATTTACATAGAAAAAAACAACATTATATATACATTTTTGAAAGTTGTTTTAAATCACATACATTCGAAGCAGAAAAAGAGCACTTATCGCTCCATTGTAACCAATTTAAAAGTTGTTTGTTTTGAATAACTTACACATATTTTTGCTGGGTAATTATATTTTTTCTGTTTTGTATAGTACATGACTAATTTTTTGTTTTGTTATAGTACACAAGTTAATACATGAGATAAAAATAAATATCACATATTTTGTAACATATTTTTTGATAAATTTTAGAAACTCTTTTATTTTAACTAAGGTACCATGACTTATGCTGCTTACTGTATATATTTTACAAGGCTTGTATATATTTTACTAAAAAATTGTAAAACAAACTTGGATATTTTGTATGTAGTTGTAAAGGGTTCTTCAACAGGGACACTACAAAAGTAGAAAGGCAGGGACAGCAAACGACGCCATATTTCTTGACACTCTTTTGACATTTCTCTTCAGTAAGGTTTGCCATTTCATGATGGAAAGATATACGAGCCAACAACGAGTCGAAATTATTAAAATTTACTACCGAAATTAGGAACGTTAAGAGCGCTACATCCAATTTATGGTCGTCATAATGAATGGCTTCGTCAATAAACAAAATATGCGTTATTGGTCAGATAGCAATCGGCCGATTTATGCTTGAAAACCGTCGAAAATTGGGTTCAACGTCTGGACTTCTGCAAGCGTGCCCGTGATGGCCGTGCAAAAGAGATCGATTTCCATACATAATGGCATCGAACGTACTTTCACAGGAATAAAGAATTTCATTAATATCCAAAACCGTTTTTGTTTTATTTAAAAAAACTTTTGTAGCGCTCTTATTGAAGAACCCTTTATAATTACAAAGCCCACTGTGTTTTTCCGTGTGTAGAAGATAAACCGAAAATGGTTAGTAATAATGCAATAAATATTATGTGTATTTTTATTAAAACAATTTTTTTTTGCTTTTTAGTATTCAATGGGCAAGTTTACCAGAGAAACACGCTACCGCTACAAATGATATGTAGCGCTTTATGATTACCTTAATCTGGTGAACGATGCTACTTTTGTTTTAAAATAAAAATATTTGTAGATGTTTCATTGATTTTTTCGAAATTTTTTATTCCTTTGTAATTATATTTGTATATGTTTATCATTCTTTAAAAAAAATATACAAAAAAACAAACGACAGCTGATGTATCATTAACTGCTCACAAATAGCGTAAACTTTTTACGCTACCAAAACAAGGTAGCGCTACCACAACATGTTGACTTAGCGGTAGCTAATCAAATCGTTTACCAGATTGTTGAGTAGCGGATTAGCAACAGTTGAGCGTCTGGTAAACGCACTCAATGATAAGCAACCACCCTCGCTGATTATTAGGGCAAGGAAATTCATGCAAATGCATGTTTTTTCTCGATAGTCCAAAACTAATATGGACTAAATATTTATCCGAATCATCAAATTTAAAACAAAATGGCATCGATATGTAGTTGCATATTTTTGCATATTTTGTCAAAATTTTTTTTGCATATTTTGACTTTAAATGCATATTTGTTGCCTTTTAATGCATATTTTGTGCTTTTTAATGCATATTTTTCATTTTTAGCAGCATTTTTTATTTTGTACAAACCCGGTGAAAAATGCTCATATACGCTCAAACATTTTCATATATGGTTGAACAAATATGGATTTTTTATGAACATATATGGATTTTACATGAACATATATGGAAGTATATGTGATTCCAGAAATGGAAAAAGCTTTCATATACAGACATATATGGAGGCATCTGTTATTTCATATATGGAAAAGGCACTCATATATGGACAAATATGGAAGTACATGTTATTCAATTTATGCAAAAGGGACTTGTATATGATCGTATTTGGAAGAATACATTTTTCCAAATTTGTAAAAGGAGCTCATATGGATAAATATGGAATTATAGTTAATGCCATGAATTAAAAAAGGAACATATGTAGTGCCTAATTTGAATGTTATACATAAATTTGTATCTATAGTACAACCTTATAATAGAGGACAGCAACGTTCGCTTGTATTCGCATATATTTTATAAATGTGTATGTCCATATTTGAACATATACTTAGATGTTACCTCATTTTTCGGATCCATACATATACGGTTGAACCAGAAATGTTCATATATGGACATTTTTCACCGGGAAAATATAAAAAATTGATACATTTTGATATTTTGATTCAATCAAAATCAACATTTTTAAAAACCTTATTGACCATGAAAAATCTTCGAGTTCTGTGTCTGTTTGCAAAATCACTAACTTAAATGTGTTTTTAAGTTTTAAAGTGCATTACTTTTGCAAAACTAATAGTTTTTAGTGCATATTTCTTATATTTTTAATGCATATTTTAGGCGCATATTTTCCAATTTTAAGTGCATGAAATTCCTTGTCCTACTGATTATATTCTTTCTGTATTTAGTGTTTGTAAAGGGAATTTTAATAAAATATAAATGAAAACAACTTTAGATATTTCAGTTTTATTGTTTATTTTGACTGTGCGCCTAGTTTGTTATTGTTACTACATTTCTATTTGATTTTACATTTTATTCTACTACTATGTAGTTATTTTTTCAATAGCTAAAAATTAATACATTTTTAGTTATTTTTATGAAAAATACTGCCACCGCCTTTTCAATAACATTTGTAGTTGTTTTAACTGTCATTTTAAGTCATTTTGGCCTACGTAATTCCCTGAGTGTATTCAATAAAGAACGTTTAAGAAAATAAACGCATAAAAGGTTATTCAATTTATTATATAAATAAAATAATGATGAATGCATGAATATTATTAAATATTGTATTTCTTTCATTTCAGTTCTTTATTTTTTTTTTCGTTTATAGGCCATTCACCTTACCACATAAGTTCATTTTTTGACACTATATAGTAATAGAATAAAGAACCAAAATCGAGGAGATTAGTAATTTCGTTCATTTGAATGGCGCTTTACTCGAAGTTTTTACTACTTTACTTTTTCCAGCTGTAGTAAAAGTAGTAACTTGTAGTAAGTAAACGAACAAGCTTATTATTTTAGGTTACTCACGATGGTATTTTGCACACAATGCAAAAAGCACAGTTTGCATCGTCATAACTACTTAAGGCTGAGAAAATGCAAATAACAGTCTGAACTTTTTTGCATCATATGCAAACCGCGATCGTGAATACCCTCAATATTACATCATCGCAGAGAGATATATGGCTAGAATATAGATCACAGATTAACTTGTTCGCTTATTAAGCTGGACATACACTTGCAATATTATGGTACAACTTCCCGTTTTAGTTGTTTATTCTACTACCACAAATGGTAAAAAAAAAAATAACTAAAGCGAGAAGTTGTAAAATAATATTGCAAGTGTATGGCCAGCTTTACTTTTACTACAGCTGGAAAAATTCTATACAAAAAGTAAACAAATCTTTCCAATTCTAGTAAAAGTAGTAAAGATGGCTATACACTTGCAATATTATTGTACAACTTCCCATTTTATTTCTTTAATCTACTACCACAAATGGTAATAAAATAAAGAACTAAAGCGAGAAGTTGTACAATAATATTGCAAGTGTGTAGCCAGCTTAAGAATTTCGATTACATAGGGGTTACACGATCAATTTTTGCCTTTCAAGTTTCAATACACTCACATTTTTTTACTAACACACTCACATTTTAAAAATTGAACAGCAACTTGATATCAATTTTTGCTTTCAAGTTTTGAGAAAACTTGACGGTCAAGTTTTAAAGAGCTGATCAAATTTCATTTAAATTTGGTTTTCTTTTTACAAATATTGTGCCGCAATAAAACACGATTGATAAAATACGGAATGTGAATATTTCGGTATATCGACGAAATGATTTAAAAATAAAAATAAATAAAAAATCAATTTCTGCTGACATGAAAATGTCTGTGGAAGATGTGAAGAAAAAAATAAAGTCTTTTCGAACAGCCTACAGTGCAGAAACAGCCCACAGAGGCGAGCATTTTTAGTTCTTTCCTTGACTACGACATCTTGAAAGCAAAATTGACTATCAAGTTGCATGCAGCCTACGTCACAGCTTCAAGTTCAACTGAATTTGACAAGCAGTATGTGTTATCAACTTGAAAGCAAAATCTTGATCATGTAACCTCAGTATTAAACAATACCATATGCACATGAAACTAGAGATCGTATATAGTAGAACTGCGTTCTCAGTTTTTCATTTTATGATATTTTCTCCTTTTTAAAGGACTTCACAATTTTAAGGATATAAAAATTACTAAATATATTTTTTAAATATTTCTACCCATCAGTTTATGTCACTATGGGTATCAGATGAAAGAGGATAATTTCTAGAAATGAAAACTATTTTTTGTTTAAATTTTTCAGAACGAAAATTTGTAAATAATATCCTTTGAAATTTTGATTCTTTCATATCCCTGAGATTTTCCAATAAATTTTTTCATAAAGGATGGAATTATTAAATTGACAGTTTGTTTTTATTTATCAGGACGAAAAATTATAAATACTGTTTTATGAATATTTGAATCTTTCTTTTTTATATACATTTTCTTTAAAAAGATATGTAAAAAAATTGAAATATACTATATCACATAGCATCTAGTGAATAGTAGATTTGTATTGATACGTCAAAATTCTTAGAAATAATTTTAATTTTTGTTACATGAATTGACGACGTTAGAGCCAGACTGATCTACGGCACAAAAGTAAGTTTATGAGAAAATTAAAATTAGATGAGTATGGCATGCCTTTACTTTGCAGACCGCACTAATTCTATAGTGAGATGTTGAGATTTCTCAAGAAGGAAAGCGCTGAAGAGCAATTACATAAGGGTGGCATGGAAGAATTATGAATTTTCTATGCCATTGTGTAATAATATCATTTTTGATAAAAATGTCGCTTAGATCAGTCTGGCTCCAACGTCGTCAATTGTTCTTTTCTGGTTTTAATTATAGTAAAAATAAAATATTTTTTCATTGTTCAGTTGATTCATTGCTAGCTTGTTTTAAACCTGATCTGAAATTTATTATAAGTTCACAAGAATATGAAAGGATTAACATCTTAAAAATCCATATAATTTTTTGGAAATACCAACCTTCAGATAATACCTGTCAAAATTTAATGACAATTCGTTCATTAGTGAACAAGTTACAGCTGTTTTAGTGACACTACTTTATCGATTTTGAAAACAATGGATTCAAAGCAATTTCGTGTGTTGATTTATCATTGCTTTTTAATGTACGTGGTCGTACAAACATCGATGACGCTGAACGCTCTGCTCGCCCTAAAGAGGTGGAGACACCGTAATACATCAAAAAGTTCACAAAATCGTTTTGGCAGACCGTAAGTGAAATTTCAGGAGATAGCTGATACCTTAAAGATATCGAAGGAACGTTTCGGCTTTATTTTGCATGAACATTTGTCCATGAGAAAGCTGTTTTCGAAATAAGTGCCGCTTTTGCTCACAGTGCACCAAAAGCAACAACGCTTCGATCATTCTGAGAGCTGTTTGGAGCTGTTTCGGCGAGATGACTTTTTGCGTCGGTATGTAACAATGGACGAAACTTGGATGTGATACTTCAGTCCAGAGTCGAATCAGCAGTCAGCTGAGTGGACAGCAACTGGCGAACCTCGCCCGAAGAAGAAAAAGTCGTAAAAGTCAGCTGGTAAAGTTATGGCATCAGTATTTTGGGATGCGGCTGGAATTTTGTACATTGATTACCTTGAAAAAGGCCAGATCAACAATAGCCATCGCTACATGGCCCAACTGGTGCGTTTGAAGGAGGAAATCGCAAAAAACGGCCCCATATGAAGAAAAAAAAAAAAAGTTTTCTTTCAACAAGTCGTTGGCTAATTTGAATGAATTGCACTTTCAATTGCTTCCGCACCTACCGTATTCACCAGATTTGGTTCCCTTTTTTCAGAGTTGAAAAAAATGCTCGCTGGAAAGAGATTTGGTCCGAAGGAAGAGGCGATTGCCGATACAGAAGCCTATTTTGAGGCCAAATATAAATCATTCTATAAAAAAAGGTATCGAAATGTTAGAAAGGCGTTGGAGCAATTGTATCGCCCTTGAAGGAGAATATGTTGATGAATAAAGTCGAATTTTACCAAAACAAAATTGTTGTTTTATTGGTTATCCTACGGACTTTTCAGCCGATGTGTTATCCTTACAGTATTTTTTAAATCCCAAGACCAACAAAAAATCCCCTGATTTGGGGACAAAACCCGAATTCTGGCAAGGGTGGTTAGTATTTGTTTAATGGAGAGAATGGAAATAACGGTTCATTGTGGATTGAGCAACAAAGAATTTGTATTGCATTATTGTTTTCCTTCTTATTTTGTGGGAGCATTAAGAGTATAAAAGAAAAACGAATTTTGGAATTGATTAAAAAAACAACAAAAAGAAAAACACGAAATGAAAATGGACAAAAACGAAAAAATGAAAACAAGTCCATATATTAACGAGACAACATAAAAATCAGCAACAACAATAAACTCAATGAATACAATACAGTAGAGTGTAGTTATTTTTGTACTAAACGAGAAATAAAAAAAATCACAAAAAAACGGAAACTCAACAAAAATGTTATAATTAAAAAAGTGAAATATTTATTCGGAAAAAACATAAAATAACAAAAAACATAAATAACTAATTGAGAATAAGTTTTTATTTTATTATTTTTTGGATATGGAAATTGATGTATCACATGTTTAAATATATGTATGTACATTTTTCTGTTTTTTCGGGAAATTTTTCTTAACAATTTTTTATGGTTGCTCTACAAAACTACAATAAACTAAATAGATAAAAAAACAATATAAGCAAAAAAAATTATGAAATTTAAAGAAAATTATGAGTAAAATACGCCACACGCTGAGTGGGGTGCGTATCAATCAAGTCCAAAGAAAAAATAAATACGAATAGATAAAATAAAAATGTTTAATTTGTGTTATAAAATTTAATAATATTAAAAAAGAAATGTTATAACAATTTAAAATTTTCCATTAAATAAAGTAATACGAGTAATTCTTAAAGTAAACCAGAAGTTAAAAAAAAAACCATAACAAATATTAAAATTAAGACTCCCTTGACAACCTTTTGACAACATACATACAGATACAAACCAATATATTTACATACATATGAAAAATTGTATATACATATGTATTAGAATTTAAAAGTGTATTAAATAATAAAAAAAAAAAATTATATAGAGACTGTTCAGTTAACTTTCTAACTAAACTACCAAGTGTTTCAATCATAATTACTTAACGTCCAATTACACTTCACATACAAAGATACACCCTATGACAGGATCACCAACAAAGTAACAATTAATAGGCAAACCAACTAATAAAGCAAACTATATAAAAACCAACAATTGAAATAAAAAAAATACTTAACTAATAATTAAAAAAAAACGACGTAATCTTAAACAAGTTGTAAAACAAACAACAACAACTAAAAAAACCGCAAAAATAACAAACATTAAGAGCTATTATAACAATTACCACCCACTGTTGCATAAATAACTTTGACTTTACAACCTTATCAAAAGAAGCCTTGGTTGGGCGCCAAAATTGTAACTAAACTCCCCAAGGATATTTTCCCAACGTAAAACATATTTGTTTCATATTCACATAGGCAAGAGCCTTTTCTTCAACAGCAGGCATCATTACTATTAAAAACAACATTAGCAATTGTCTATGGACCTTTTAAAAACAGTGTGTTCAACCTAAATAAGAAAACAAACACTCCTTTTCTATTCAAGAATATTATTATTCACTATAATACAATTTAAATTTTTAAGCTTACTTAGTCCACCTTTTAAGTTGAACGTACAATAAAGCAACAAAAATAACGACTTTAAAGCGGTGACGTTATCTCCGCTGTTTTCTACACGTCCTCATCTATTCACACATCTATTCATCCTTCATAAATTGAAAAATGAATGCCAGTCTCATGTATGAGATTCTTATGTATTTAAATTCCTTCTATTTTGGTCTGTATGCTGCGTTTAAAATATGCATAAGTGTTTTGAAACCCATCTATTTGGCATATGCAGAAAATGTTTTGACACGGGAGGCGAGTATTTTATTGGCCATGTGTATAGTGGAAACGATACGTATAATATTGGGTCGACGGAGTAGTTTAAGTGATCGTGGTAAGACGTTTTGTATTTTATTTTTTAAAAGTATTTTGTACAGTCCACCATTAGTCTTGAAACAGAGTTGCCTTTGCCATTTCTATGCATTAGTGACATCTCACGGTGGGATGTCAAATATATGACATTCAGCAAATACATGAGATTTAACAATTGAATTGATACTGTGGTAGCCATATTCTAAAATACCAGAAAATCAATTCTGTTTCCAGACTAGTGAGGACTGTGGTATTTTGAAAATCTGTACATTTTTTTAAGGCAAACATACACGTTCAATATTCAATATTCATGCAATCAAAACAATGTATTTAAAAACAAAATGTTCTGATTGGTTGATTTTGAAAAATTGATCAATAATATTGAGCTTGTATGACCTACTTTAGGGTGGACCAAGGTCAAAAGTGAAATTTTCAAATTTTTGAAAATTGACCTTGGTATAGAAAGGGTTAACGTTTTCGAAGTTGCACAAAATTTTCAGAAAAGAATATCTTTTAACTGAATTAGTAAAAAATGTAAAGAGATTATGTTAGAGCTAGCTAAAAAAACAAAAATTAATGATATTACCCAAATTATTAGCCAAAACCACACTTTTCTCTAAAATTTTCAAATTAAGGTTTTTAAAAAATTTTAAATTTTTTCCGATTTTCATTATAGCTCTGTTTCTTTACTTTTTGGGTAAAGTTCGGTAAAATGAGAGTTAACAAGAAATACTCTCCCGAAATAACAAAAAATGCACAAAAGTAAACGAACGCGAAAAACCACATTTGAAGCCCGAAGATTTGTGCATTATAGTTCGTTTTGGTGAGCGCTCTTTCTAGTTCTTGTTCAATTTGTTGTAAAAATCTATATAGCTTTTCTAGTTATACCCCTTTTTAAATCAAAAATTTAATAAAAATTTTTTAGGCATTTCTATTTACAAAAAGGAATACATAATGTGTGTTCCGTACGTTACCGTACGGGAACCCAAAACAGCCCAAACAACAATTTACACGCAGTTTTGAGTACGGGAACGCCTTTGGGCTAGTTTGGGTAACTTCGGTAAAGTACGGGAACAGACATATAGTTTATTAAATTTTGAAAAGATTTTAATATTAAACAAAAGCTTCGATTTATTTACATATTTAACTCTTTAACATATTTAAACAAGCGTCTTCACAAAATTGTCGGTAATTTTATGGAGTTGTAAAATCACCGATAGGCTTTTGCAACTATTATACTAATTTTTGTAAATGATAAACATATTATGTGCGTTCCCGTACGTTACCGCGGGTACCCGCGGGAACCCAAAACAGCCCAAACAACAACAATTTACACGCAATATTGAGTACGGGAACGCCTTTGGGCTAGTTTGTGTAACTTCGGTAAAGTACGGGAACAGACATATTTTCTGAATGAATGAAATGATCGATTGAACTAAAAGAGCTATTAGTTGTGAACTAGGTCTTTGGTTCAAATCAGTGAAGGGTTCAATTGAACTAGTTGCACACAACTGATGATATAACAGCTGATTAAAACAATTAGGTTGTTCATAAGGGGTGTGCTATCTGTTGTATCATTGTATCGTCCTAACAAAAAACAGAGTTGTTAAAAATTTTATTTGTGTTTAACAACGATTTTCTATTCAGTTTTCTATCTGTTAGCACACTCAAACATAAGACATTAAACATACGTAAAAATGTTCTATCGTGCTATTCTTAAATGTTGTATTTTTTCAATTTAATTTTTAACAACTCTGTTTTTTGTTAGGACGATACAACAGCCGTGTTTGTGCGGCAAGCTATCAATGTTGCCTTATGTCATTCCCATATAAATTTGACATTAGTCAACGTTTAGTGTTAACTCTCAAAGTTTCTAATGTCAAATTTGTATGGGAATGACATAAGTCAACGTTGATAGCTTGCCGCACAAACACAGCTAACGATACAACAAATAGTACACCCCTTGTGAAAACCCTTAATTTACCCAAATTTACACGAAAAAAAAGTCTGGGCTTTCTCGTGCAAGAAGAACAAGAATATTACTCTCTCATGACAGCTCTCATTTACCCAATTGTGTAGTAAGAAAACGCTTTTTGGTAAAATTGGGATCCCGCGGGATCCCAATGTTGAGTACCCGAACACAGCTTATATGTATATGCCATTTTAACCCTACAATTGTCTGGGCGAATTACAATTACTTCAATATTTTCCAACCGATTTTAGATTTTTATGCCTTTTAAGAAAAATAATTTAGTCTAGATTACGATTTTATTAACATTTTCCAGAAATACAGTTATTTAAGAGCCAGTATTTTCAAAATCAAAAAAGCTATTTTTCCCCCTTGTAAATCGCATTCTAAACTTTGAAGCGCCAGGGATAGCTTAAAAATCCTTCGAATGAGCTGAAATTTTTTCTGGAATAGTTTTTCTAGTAACCTCACAAAATAAGCCTCGGTGAGCGGGATTCGGAACAACGTTACAAATAAGGGCCAGTCTACTAAGCATGAAACAAATTATCGAATATTAAATTTTGACCTGAGATGACTGTTTTGAGTGCATTAGTTTGACTCGATGGAATAAATTATATAAACATTTTATATATCGTTGAATAGATAAATAAGTCTAATTTGTTAATATATAAAAAAAATATTAAACACTATTTCAAATATTAAACACCCCGGCAAAAACCAAAAACAAAAATTACAGTCCATTTTATTTCAAAATATTACATAGAAATTTAACTTTCTATGTAAAGATAACTATTAACATTAACGAAACGATTTTGTAGTGTATGACAATTGTTTACCATTTAATAAAAAAAAATGAAATTTTACAAAACTAAGTAATTTTCATATCTTTTTTTTTTCAAATAAAAAAAAAATGCTTTTGAAAATATGCCCTTTTCCACAAAATTTGCTCCCCTATCGATGTTCTTGAGTGGGAGGGGGAAAATTTAGGGGCAAATCCTTTGGAACATGTTTGCTTATGGTTCAAAATTAAAAAAATTTATCTAAGTGGCGTGATTTTTTTCTTGCCACATTCAGAAACATTAAATTTTGTTCAAAAATTCATAATTTTCGAACAATGCTGGGCGTAGGGTGCATGCTCAAAAATGTTCTGAATTGGACTATTAGGCATTTTTGAAGCTCATTCTTTTAGAAAATGTCCAAAAATGTTAGAAAGCTGTCAAAAACTTGGATGTAAAAGTGAATGAAGTAACCCCCCTTTTTGCAAAAAAAAATGCAATTTTCAGGACACGCTTAAAAGTTTTGACTTTCAAAAACTATCACTGCTAAACGGCTCAAGGTAATTGAAAAAAGTTTTCATTGTGAAATTTAGAAAGGTCATAACAATGACACAACAAAATTTCAAACATATTTTTGTGATAATGAAAAACTTATTGGGGAAAAACCAAAAAAAGTCAAGGTAAAAAATTAAAATTTTGAAATTCAAATTTAAATATTTTTTAAACTATAAGAGATGCAATGGTACTTGAAGTAAAATTGGTTCACATTTGTAAAAGTTGCACGACAATAAAGCTTTTGTATACCCGAGATGGTCAACTTTGACACCCTGTAGCACACCCTGTGATAAAACAGGCTGGCTACGATACTAATTTTCTAAAAGCCTGGATCTTTCTATTCAGTTCTTGTGAACATTTTTTTCGATTGGATCAGTAGTTTAGAAGATCCATAAATATTACCATTTTTTTTTTGGCTTGGAAGCACTGTGCAATGGTTGACAATTCATGCTTTTTCTAGTGTAACCAAAGACTTTCATCAGATTGTCTTTATGGGGTTCACTCTAGGTCAGGGCTGGCTAAACTATGACACGCGTGTCAGTAGTGGCACACGAGTGGATTTTAGGTGGCACGCGACGTTTTGTTGGATATTTGCAAAAAATTTAATTTAATATGGTTAATACAGAACTCGCAAATTCGATTATCAGAAAATTCTGGGAAATTTCTAGATTGAAAGAAGTTTAAATGTTTCGATGAAATTGCACAAAAATGGAAAACAACTTGTAATAAAATTGGATCTAAAAAATTATTTTTTTAAGGGAAAATAGGTGCTATGAAATAACCCTCAATGAAATAAAGGCTGAAAATAAGTTTCATAATGAAATAACCTTCTTTGTTGGAATTTGAAATTGGGCTTTGATCATGTGTCACAGAGCCATTTCATCTGAAATAGAAATTTCTCTGCTCAAATCTATAATATTCGCTTTTTATTTATTATTGTGGTGATAAAAGCCACGCGATTTATTTTAACAAAATCAAATTTTTGCCCGAATCACATTTTTGAACTAGTTTCTTACGTACTTAAATAATTGATGGCGCCCAATAATTTAACTTTTTTTAACAAAATGAAATATCCACCAAAAACGGAATAACCCCCCAAAAAATGAAAAGGCAATAATGTTCAAACTGTTTTAATTTTATTTCATTGGGGATTTTTTCATAATGAAATAATCTCAATATTTAAAGATTAAATAAACCCCCAAAAATTAAATAACCGTCAAACATTTTTACGTCATTTCTTGGATGTTATTTAATTTTTTCTTTCATGGGGGTTATCAGTAGCGCTGATAAATATGTACATATGCGATGATATTTTAAAGAGAAATTTAAAAAAAATTTAAAAAAGGACTTTTAAAAGATAACTACATTTAAGGTGGCACGCGAGAAATTTTTTACCAAAAACTTTGTCCGTTTCTGGCACGCAACGAAAAAAGTCTTGCCACCCCTGCTCTAGGTTATAATGTAGATTTTAGTTTTTGTATATATGCTAACCTTCAAAGTGAAAAATGGATGGAGAAGTAAACTCAAAAAAATCAACGAATCCTTGTAAATAAAATTTCCTTAAAGTATCCACTTGTTGTTAAATTAGTATATTTTTTTGCTAAGTTTAGCACTCGGCTTTAAAAATTAGTAAAATGTATTGCTGAAATCAGCAACGAAAATTAGTAAAAGTTCCGTAATTTGTAATAAGAGAATAGCAAAAATTATTACTAAAAAAAATTGTACTAAAAATCAGTACAAAAATAGTAAATTTCGATTGATAACTGTTTACAAATTTTTTTACTAACTTTTTTATCTGAGTGCACAAGTCGACATTTGGAAAAATTCAAGTAATTAAAAATCAGGAAAATTCATCTTTAGTACTTTGGCGGCAGGAAAAAGTGCTCAATATACATATAAGGTTTTTTCAGCAGGAAAAAGTGGTCAAAACGTGAAGAATTATCTATGGACTACATAAACAAATCATCCGATAACGGTCTAAATCTAAGCATTTTTTCTGAATTCTGACGACCCTTCCTATAAAAAAATTATAGATTTCGAGAGCTTTTTCTTCCAGAAAAATCCTCAAATCGTGTTCTTTCCACAGAATATCCCTCTCTTTCCGGCAGAGAGTCTCCTGAGAATTTTCAGCTCGTATTAAGCCTAAATATTATTATAACGTTTATTGTTAATAAAATATTTTTAATAATTTTATTCTTTTAGTTTTGGGCGGCAAAATGTATATTTTTATATTTTTTTACGCATTTTTAATGTGAATTTACATATTTTGTGTGTATTTAAATACTTGCGTTTTTTTCATTTACGAACTGGAAGTAAATTAACCATATTTATATTAGGAGTCCAGTTTCCTATTATAAAAGTTAAGTAAATTTAAACAAAAATTATAGTGTAATATTAAAATTTTCGAGATCTATGGACCGAAAATATCTACCAAAACCTTAAAGAAATGTACAAGTTTAAACCTCAATAAATAAGGTTTTTCAGCTTCAATGACCTAAGAAACCCCTCGAAGGATATTGCAAAGTTATCCCTGACTTTATTTTATGGCATCGTGAAATGTCTGTCTTTTGTGTTAAAAATTACCAAAACCGATGCAGCAGTTAAAAATATGTGATGAAAAATGTGAGAACACCTCAAGAATTTCCATATGAAATAGTCAGAGGTAATGGTAACTGTAGTAACTATATACCCGATCAAAAAAATTTAGATATAGTCGTATATAGTAATATCTTGTTTTATCTTATTATATGTGAGTATATATGTTGTCATGAATAGCCATATATAATTATATGTTTCTTATGTGGTACCTTATATAACCATATATTTTTATATATTGCCTTTTATAAAATTAGATATCAACCATATATGCTATACATAATGAGATATGACAGATCTGTTGTCATATATAATTATAAATGATCATATATACAATAATATATGAGCACATATGGTGGCATATAAGCCATATATTTTGAGATATAGTAATATATGCCCTGTTATAAAATTTTTTTGGTTGTATGATGTAAGATATTTTTATATATGATTATATATTACATTAAATGATATAAGATATGATTATATATGATTCCATATATGGTGCAAGATTAAAAATATTATTTTAGATATGATTATATATGGTCCCACGTCAGTAATATTTTCTATGTGTTTAATATATAATTATATATAGTCACATATTACCTGAGAGACCCTACTATCGAATCCCGCAAATACAAATCGGTGCCTTGACCCTTCAACAAACATTTTTTTATCTTATTCACCAAAAAATTTCCGTCAGTGGAAAACATTTATTATTGTTTTTTGAAAAGAATGTTATTAATTTATTTTTTTTAAGTCATCTATATATATAAATTTATATAATTATATATAACTCAGTAACACGAACAATGTTGTCTCATATAGTCAGTCATGTTGTATAGCAGTGTTTGGCTGAGTGAGTTAAGTGGCCGACTACAACGCCAGCAACCTGGATTCAAATTCTGCCGACGGCATTTTTTTTTGTTTTTTTTTTAATGAAATAAATATTTTTTAAATAATAAATGTTTTTTTTTTAATTTAAATAATTCCAAATATATCATAGGATAAATTTTGATCTCAAATTATCCAATTCGATCTGACAAAATTAGCTTCTCCGTTTGCATGTAATTGGATCTAAATTAATCCCATAGGATATTTTGGGATCTATCAGGATCTCAATTTTATATTATTGGATATTATTGGATCTCGCAATTTTGAGATCTATTTGGATCTAATTTAATCCTGTAATATATTTGAGGGATCTGATTGGATATTACTGGATACCCCAATTTTGAGATGAACTTGAATAAGATCATATGTCGATCTATATCAAATGAAATATTACTACATATGCTAGATATAATTTATTTTTGATCGGGTAGTTACTTTTTTTATTACATTTCTTGTTACTATTTTATGGCGATGTCACGTAAAATAATGATATGCTTACATAGTTTTCGCGTAATTCAAGAAAAAATTTGACAGTACTGCTGCACATTAAAGCACATTTACACGCGAGAGAAAACTAACTCAAACTCTACGAGATTTCTATCCCGTATAGATGTGCCTTGAGGGCGTTTCACTAAAAAGATTTTTTTGATTTTTCGACTCTTAAGTCCCATTTATCCCACAAATTTAGCTTAAAATCTACGAGATTTCTATCCAGTGTAAATGTTACTTTAGGGCGTTTCACCAAAAAGATTTTTTAATTTTTGCTACTCTTAAGGCCCGTTTACACGCAAGAGAAAACTCGCGAGATTTGAAAATGCAGCTCTCTAAGCCAAAACCACATAAACGTAGTGTCGCCAGTGTTTTATCGCAGTTCGACGTTTTTGAAAATAAAATACAATAAATAAAGTATAAAACCTGTTTTATCGACAAAGGCTCGCACTGCGGTAAAATACTGTTAAACTGCGTTGAGCCCAAACCAAATAATGAAAGTGCCAGTGGACAGCGGCAGTGCTGTCAAACTTTGTTCTTGAATTTTCCGAAAACGATTTGATATTTTTTAGAACTTCTTATTGATTGTGGTTTAAACAGCTCTTGTTTATTTAGAAAATTTGAACGCAAACTCAACGCTCATGTGGGTTAGCAACAAACAAAACCCAAAAATGAAAATCTACAAGAAATGAAGCGTATTCGGGTTGTGCGCGGAAGAAAATCCACAACTACTACGAAGAAGGGTATGTGGTGAAAGCACAGTACATGAGCGTAGCGTTTGCGTTCGTCATCAGACAATCGTAGTGTACCGCATTCGGTTTGTGTTCAAATACACAACCGCTAAAGCGATAGATAGGGTATGTGTTTTTTGGGCGTACAATACATTCTTGGTACATTTTATTTTCTTACTCTGCTTAATTCTGAATTTTCCAAATTAAAACCTCAATATTTTCAGAAATAGAAAATGCATGAGTGTGAAATAAAATCTGCTAATCCTTAAGCCCGTATGACACTTGCTTAATTTTATATTGACGAAAAATTTATGAATTTCCTTATGGAAAAATAATATGTAGGAAGAATTCAGATATATAGATAAAATCAGTATGCCAAATGAATATCGGTAGTGCAGTGCTCCCAATTGGTTTACATTGCTGTAAAGATCAATCCCACAGAAAATAAATCTGGTGTCATACGGGCTTTAAAATACCTTTCATTTCACTTTAATCTTACTCTTGTCACTTTAGGAGGAGTATTAAACAAATTAAAAAAACCTAAAACAAAACTCATTTTTTGTCTTCCATTTGATATAAAATTTAAGCGGTGTTGACAGCTAATACCGCTAAAATACCATTATCGATTCAAAACCCTAATCGATTGAACTAACTGAAGTTAACGTTACAATATCGTTACCGAAATATCCGAAACACCTATATCAGGGATGATAAATGGGATTTTTAAAATAGTACCAACCAGCTTAGAAAATAGTACTTTTTCGACCTCTATAGTACCAAAAATTTTTATACCCTACACCACTACGTGGAGAGGGTATTATAAGCAGGGATGGAAAGAAAGCTCGGAGCGAGCCAAAAATATATATATTTTTTTTAAAAAGCTCGGAAGCCAAAATTAAAAGAGCTGCTCAAATAAAAAAAGCTCGCAACTAAAAACATAAAGAGCTTATAAAAATGAAAAGGCTCGTTCACAAAACTGAATAGAGTTTTTTTAAATCGAGCAGCTCGTATAAAAAATTTCATAGAGCTTTTTTTATCGAGCAGCTCTTTAAAGAAATTTAATTGAGTTTTTTGAAATCGAGCTGCTAAAAAAGCTCGCTCCCATTAAAATAAGTTATTTATTATAAAAAACAAAAACGGTAACTTAGTTACACTTCATAGTCCATAGATTTTGAATTTTAGAAACCCACACGTAAAAAATTACAAAATAATGGCGGAATGTGCAAATATGCTTTGTGGTTCAAAAAATGCAATTTTTTCTTTTTTGCAACAAACCACCAAACTTTGTTGTATGAAATTGGTGTTAACGTCCCCAGATTACAAATTAAAAAAAAAACGCACTTAAAAAATTGCAAAATTATGGTGGAACGCGAAAAAAGACTTTATGGTAGAAAAAGTTAATTAAAACACTGAATCAGCGATTAACATTCTGCAAACGAATACAATGATGGAAAAATTTTCTTTTTTGCAAAATTTTTTTTTCCCGATTTTTTTCTTCAAACTGAGCATTTAACTTTGGTGTATGAAATTGGTATTGTATTCCCTGGATTATGAATTCAAATAAAACACACTTAAAAAATTGCAAAATAATGGCGGAACGCGAAAAAAGTCTTTATGATGCAAAAAGTTTATTAAAAAAATTAATCAGCAAATTACATTCTGCAAACAAATATGTTGATGTAAAAATTTTCTTTTTTGCAAATTTTTTTTCTCGCGATTATTTTAACGATTTTTTTTTTGCAAGTAGCCGCCAAACTTTGTTTTACAAAATAGGTGTTATAGTCCCTAAATTATAAATTTAAAAGAAGCGAACTTAAAAAATTCCAAAATAATGGCGGAACGCGAAAAAAGACTTCATGGTGCAAAAATTTTATTAAAAAACTTAATCAGCTATTTACATTCTGCAAACAAATATGCTGATGGAAAAATTTTCTTTTTTGCAAATTTTTTTTTAGCGATTATTTTCGGGATTTTTTTTTTGCACCTAGCCACCAAAGTTTGTTTCATGAAATGGGTATTTTAGTCCCTAGATTATAAATTTTAAAAAACCGAACTTAAAAAATTGCAAAATAATGGCGGAACGCTAAAAAAGACCTTATGGTGCAAAAAATTTTATTAAAAACTTAATCAGCAACTTACATTCTGCAAACAAATATATTTATGAAAAAATTTTCTTTTTGCAAATTTTTTTTCGCGGCTTCTATTTTTTGCAGCTAGCCGCCAAGCTTTGTTTTACGAAGTAGTTATTATAGTCCCTAAATTATAAATTTAAAAAAACGAAACTTAAAAAATTGCAAAATAATGGCGGAACGCGAAAAACGACTTTGTGGTGCAAAAATTTAATTAAAAAACTTAATCAGCGATTTAGATTCTGCAAGCAAATATGTTGATGGAAAAAATTTCCCTTTTGCAATTTTTTTTCGCGATTTTTATTTTTTGCAACTAGCCGCCAAACTTTATTTTATGAAATGGGTATTATAGTCGCAAGATTATAAATTTTAAAAAACCGAACTTAAAAAATTGCAAAATAATGGCGGAACGCGAAAAAATATCTTATGGTGCAAAAATTGAATTAAAAACTTAATCAGCAACTTACATTCTGCAAACAACTATATTGATAAAATAAAAAAATGTTCCTTTTTGTAAATTTTTTTTCGCGGTTTCTTTTTTTTAGCAACTAGCAGCCAAATTTTGTTGTATGAAATGGGTATTATAAGTCCCTAGATTATAAATTTAAAAACAACGGAACTTAAAAAATTTTTAAATAATCGCGGAATGCGAAAAAAGGCTTTGTGGCGCAAAAATTAAGTAAAAAACTTGAAATAGCGATTAACATTCTGCAAACGAATAGGTTAATGCAAATATTTTCCTTTTTGCAAAATTTTTTTTTGCAAACAACCACCATACTTTGTATAAAATTTGGGTATTTTAGTCCCTTACATATCTATTTAGTTAACAATTTTTAACATTTATTTTGAAATTCTATTGGAAATGCTGTATTTAATATCTAAATATTTAATTTATTTTTTTTTTTTGTAAACAAGCCAAAAGAGTTTTCAAATTTACTTGAAAAGAGCTTACGTTTTCATAATACTCGATTTATTTTTTTGTGAAGCTCTTTTTCATTTTTTGAGCGTAATCATTGAGCTCGCTTGTTTTAAAAAATTGAGGAAGCTATATTTTTTTTAGCTACTTTAATTTTTATATAAGAGCGAGCTAATTTTTTTTAGCTCGTTTTAAAAAAAAAGAGCGAGCTTTTTTTTTGGGCTCTGCTCTTTTTTTGAAAAGAGCAAGAGCCCGAGCGAGCGAGCTTTTCCATCCCTGCTATTATGTGAGATAGGGTTTTTGGTAGCAATAAAATTATAACAAGCTAAATAATAGCGAACTATTAAAAAAAGTCAAATTTTAAGTTAATTTGCAAGGATATCTGTTGTCCTTTTTAAAATTAAAATAAGTGTTATTTATAATGATGGCCCTTGGTAAGTAAATTGCAAAAGTATAACAAATTGGATTTTTCGATAACACCGTTTACAGGTAATTAGGAAAATACCTCAAAAAACTTAAGTTTTTTTGAATTTTCAAAAACCGCGAATAATTCAGATTTGAGAAAATTGCGCATACAAGGCAAAAACAAGTTGAATTTTTAATTACATCTTTTCGGAAAATTTTACTAAAATATGTATTTTTTTGTATAAATTTAAAAAAAAACCGCGAATTACTTAAAAGTTACTTAATTTTTTTAAGTTTTGATTTCAAATTCCTTTGTTCACATTAATTAAGAACAGATTTAAAAAAAAATTGTTAAAAAATAGCGTACAGGTTAAGAAATAATTAAATTTAAAGTCAACCCTACTTTTTGTATAAATTACTCTAGAGATAAATTACTAATACTTAAAAGACAACTTTTTGTGCTACCCCTAAATAAAAGCGGATTTAGCTGAAACTTGGCACAGAGAGTTTTTAGACATTAAGGAATAGGGGCAAAATTGTGGAAATCGCGAATTCCAACTTTCATGTTTTTTTGGACCACTCTAATATACATACATATATGTGACAGAGCATAGAGAAAGGGACCTAAGGGTAAAAAAATCAATTTTTTTTTTGATGTGGACAACATCTGAGCATCGAATGAGACCGATCCCATGCCCTCCTGAGAAAGGGACCTAAGGGGAAAATCAGCGAGCTGATTTTTACCAAAAAAATAGCAATCTTCAGCAAAAGTTTTGCTAACAATTAGTCGAAGGCAAATGAAAAAAAATTCTTGCTAAAATCACTAAACTTTTTGCTGAATATTAGTAGACTGAAAAAAACTCAAAAAACTTGTAGCGAAATTTTACTTTAGTTAATTTATTTGCTGAAAATTTAAATATAGAAATGGTGTAAGGTTGTTTTCCTTTTTTATCATTTCCGTTGTCTGTACTACATCCAGACAAGCTGCGACATCTACAGCACAATTTTTGTAGCAAAATAAATTAGTAAAACATTGGTTAAAAATTAGTTTAGTGCAAAAAAAAATATAACTAAAACTTTTTCTGAAAACGGAATTTCAGCAAAAAATTGCTTAAAACTAGTAAACTTGATATACAGTAGTGGACTAAAGTGGATACATTAATTCAACATTTTTCGAAATTTGTTATAATTTTTATTTTATTATAGAAACTGAAATGATTTTTTTAAAGCCTAAAACTAAAACATTCTTCTTCAATAAAAATCTAAATAGAGTAGAATATATCATTAAGAAGTTAATGAAAAAAATATTTGCAAATTGTGACCGCTTTTATCCAGTATTGTTCATATTTGAAATTTTCGGCAAGCTCTTTCTTTAATATTTTGTCGAAAGTCCTTTGTTCTTTAAAACCGATTTTATGTGAGAAGGAATGCTTTCCACGAGATTTTTAAAGTTTGAGGTGGAATGTTAGCTCATTCCGCTGAAACTCCTGACCAAAGAGTTCGGTGCTCTTTCGCATTGGGAGAGTCTTCTTTTGACAATTGCCCACCAATTCTCGATGGGTTTCAAATCGGGGCTCTGACCTGGCCACTTCAAAAACTACACTTGGATATCACAAATTGAACAAAAGTTATTAATACAGATTTAAAAATATTCAAATATGTATCCACTTTAGTCCACTACTGTACAAGACGTTTTACAAATTTTTCTACTAACTTATTTTTTTGAGTGTATGTTATAATTGTTGCTTTTTATTGAAGCTCCTTCAATGGCAAAGCAATGATTCGTGCTTTTTAACATCCAAGCTTTTAATTCTATTTATAGAAATTAGAACGAAAGCAAAGATCTTTTACACGATATTTTGTTTTGTGTATAACATCCTAACCCATCATGCCGTATAATTAGGGTATTCAGTCGATTAATCGTTATTCGATCAATCGAACAGTTTTGCTTAAAAATTGTTCGAATAGTTTAAATTTGCCATATTTCGAATAACGAATAATTTGAATAATTTAATACGATTAATCGAAATTGGTAAAAAATTAATAAAATGTTTCAAAAATATATATTTTTTATTAAAGTAAATATGGGATTTTATTAAAACTTATTTAACAAATTGTGAAAAACATCTTAAATATCAAAGAAAAAACAAAAACATCAACAGTTTGCTTTGTCATCTTAAAAAGTAGTGAGCACTCTGTATTCATAATATCCTTTAGCAAAGGATATTAGCCCATGCGATAGGATTCGAATTAATAAATGGTAAATTAAAAGACAAATAAACATATCCAGGTGTTTTTTATTTGAAAGGTAAAAAACAAAGTAATTTACAAATAAGTTGTTAACAAGATTATAGTCACAATTAGTATTTATGAGTTCTAAATAATGTTTTATGAGAACTAAATATCCTTTTATACATAGAGCTTTTCAGAGCCCAATTCAGCTAACTCTGCTAGAAACAAATTTGTCAAAATTAATCACAAGGTTTTTTAAATTCCCTGCGAAATAGTTGCTAAAATCAAATAAAGGGATGGAGGGACGTAAACGTGGAGGGAAAATCAATTCTCAACAGAATGTCTCTACATTTATGTGTTTTATGAGTAGAATGGATACGAAATAGGTTCAAATTAATCTACGAGTTGATCTATTCTTCTTCTCATTGAAGATATTTATAGAGCGCTATGTATAATATATGAACGTCTGGCTAATTTTTATAAAAAGCTAAATTTAAAGAAAGGTCTGCGGTGTGGTTCTTCCCGATTTGGATAAAATTTGAATATATTACAGAGGGACAGAAGTAATCAAAATTTTGATAATATATGATCTGAATTATAGCATTTTTTTATTTTTAAGAATTTTAGAAGTTTCCGAAACTGTTTTTGTTCTTTTTTTTTTTTAAAGAAAATGATTAAAAATACAACAAATGTATGTATATTATTTTACATAACATTTTTTCGATTAATCGATTAATTTTAAAATTTTATTCGATTAATCGGTTAAGAAAAAAACCCGAATATTTATTTGAACGATTAATTGATTAAATTAAAATGTCGATTAATGGAATACCCTACGTATAATGCAGATTTTAAAATATAATGTGTTATTTTCAATAAACTAAAAGTTAACTTAAATATAACTAAAATTTTGTAAATTTAATAGTTTTATTTTTGCTGTTCTTAACTTATCTGCTAATCTCAGCAGTTTCTTTTGTAGGGCCATTTTTACCTAATTTTTAATACCTTTTCCTGCTATTTTTACAGGTTATTTCTGTGAGTGTAGGGTTCAGAATTTAAAGTCCCTGAAAACTGTATTCAATTAGGTGGATTAAGAAGAAAGAGAAAAGAACAAAATTTACTACAGAGTGGAGTACTCCATCATTGTAAACGCACCTTAATGATTTATTTTATTTCATTACAATTAAAGTAATGCAAATGACAATAAAATTTCTTTACCCCAAAGTAATGGTAATCAAGAAAAAACTTTCATTGCCATTAGATAAAGTAATGGTAATGATTTTGTCCCATCTATAATTTGAATGAGAATGATGTAAGCAAACGTTGATAGCGAGCCGCACAAACCAGAGACTATTAATTATAGAGATAGGAAATCATTAGACGTGTTCATTTACAAGTTACTACTTTTACTACAGCTGGAAAAATTCAATATAAAAAGTAAACAAAACTTTCCAATTGCAGTAAAAGTAGTAAGAATTTCGAGTAAACGAACACACTGATTACTTACCGGTAGCGAGCGCTGAAATTTAGTATTGCATGAGCAGCTACAATATTTAGTGTCGGTTTAGTATCAGCTGAGCCTATATTTCAAAACTAAAAAATTGCTGAAAACTGCGCAAAATAAAAAGAAACAAATCGCAAAATATATTCAAATAATAAAATTTGAGATATCGGTTTGTTTTTTGTTTTTTAGTTTGTTATTATTTCAATTTAAATAAAAAAATAAATTTGTCAATTTTTTTTAACAAAGTGCCACCTAGTGATAACGATGTCGTTATAACTTTTGTTTTTGGTGATGCCATACCCCTGGCACAAATACAGCTGCTATTGTAAAAAAAAATATTTAACTCAGCTGTGACGAAAATACGATCTTTAAATTTTATACGATATTAATCTCCCCGGTATATTTCAGTTATTTGCTAAAGCCGGGTAACCCCTTACAATATTATTGTACAACTTAACGTTTTAGTTCTTTATTCTATTACCATGTATGGTAGCAGATTAAAGACATAAATGGAGAAATTGTACAATAATATTGTAAGTGTATGGCCAACTTTAGATTTACCATTTTGAATGGAGATTTTGGACTGACTGAGATTATTTTCAAAATATGTAAAGTGGCTGGAGAAACAATCTGAGTAAAATTGAGCAACCGGTCTTGTATCTTCGCTCCGGTATTGCCGTTTACAACAGACAGACGTTTCAAGAGGCCATAAAATACAAGTGTGAGCTAACTATTGAAAATCCTTCGGGAGATTTATTTGTGTAATGGGTTGTTTTTCATTAAGCGTTGGGATCATAGAAGATAAACATTTTTGTTGCACTTTGTAATTATCCTTGATAACTAATCCATATTTTTTCTGTTTTGATTTCAGCTTGGCAAGCGATAGCATCTGTAATATTAACACTGCCCAGCCTTGCTATTGTTATTTATTTATGTTGTTTTCAAACCTATGTTCTCAAACTCGAAATCATAATGAGTGCCTTAATGATAGCCCTACAAGGTGCTGAACTAGTGTTTGCCTGTATATTTATTTGTACCATGTGTCGTCCGGTAACATATACCTAGCAGTTGATTATTTCAACATCATCATCGTCGTCATTATCATCACTATCATCATCATCATCAAAATCAGAAATATCATCAATTATAATATTATACTTCTTCCTTGAACACGCGAATCTACGTAATCATTATTACCACTTAAACATATGTAATATATCCGTTATGAATAATTACAACAACTACAATAAGTATAACAACAATCCACAAATAAATTACAAAATTATAAAAATCAACCAAAACTGCAACAACAAGTTAATTATCATTAATCGAAGCGACAAGTCAACAAGTTGAACTGTGAATTTGTTCGTTTTAATTCGTAGTGTATTCAAAAGTGAAAGCGCAATTGTGAATTTCGTGTAAAAATAATCCATCAGAATCCTGTCGAATAAAAATAGAGATGCCGTATATAATTACGTTTGTCAATAAATAAATATATTTATGTGAGTGATGTAAGGACTTAAAACGACATGTATATTTTTTCTCGCATACTTAAAAAATGGATAAATTTAATTTAAATTTAAGGTAAGCAACTAAATTTAAGGTAAGATCAGCAAAAAATCTGTCAAACGTGTAGCAAATCGATTTGACTTATTTTCAACGAATTTTTGGTTGAAACATTGAGTTAAGCAAACACCTTTATTTCAAACTTTATAACAATAACAAAATTGTGACAACACTAAAGCCCAAATTACTTGAACGTAAATGTAACGCGACGCATCAGCTGTTTCAACCTGCTTAATGAGAAACACATAGTGCTGAGTACTAGACGTAAACGAGTCGTAACGTGCCGTTCATTTCTGTTGAAAACAGAATTTTTTCTCCGTTTTTACGTGAGAGAGCAAAACAGCTGTTTTTAGTTGCATACAAGTGATGGAATTTGTGGCACAATTGTACAATGTTTGGCACAATCAAAGTTTGATTAGTACACTGGCAAATTTTTGTTATTTCCAAATATTCTATAGAAATCCAGTTTATTTAAAAAAGAAATTATTTGGCAAAAACAATAAAAATTTTTTTTTTAATTTTCATACAAAAACTTTTGTTTAAAACGAACACTTAAAATATTATATTTGAAAAGTAAACAAATTAAGTAGATAAAAACTAATTTAATGATTGAATGAATCAAATGAGCTAAATCGACTACAAATTATTTTCGATTTAAAATGAAATTGAATCCGATTTTCAGGGATAAAATATAATCCACAATGAATTTTTATGAAAGTTCTTGCTTGTTATACCCTACACCACTATGTGGTTAGGGTATTATTATACCCTACACCACTATGTGGTCAGGGTATTATAAGTTTGTGCTGATGTTTGTAACACCAAAAAATATTGGTCGTAGACCCACCTTATAGTATACCGATCGGTTCAGAATTCTTTTTTATTTCGATTTAACGATGTCCGTCTGTCCGTCCGTCCGTCCGTCTGTCTGTCTGTCCATGCAATCTTGTGCGCACTCTACAGGTCGCACCTATTAAGATATTTTGATGAAATTTGGTACGCAGACCTATGTTGGCCCAAGGACGAACAAGTTTGATTTTTTTGAACATCGGTCCATGTTTAGACCTAGTGCCCATATAAGGGTCCTACCAAAATTATACTGTTTATATGCTGCAGGTCGTAAATATTAAGATATTTTGATGAAATTTGGTACACAGACCTATATTGGCCCAATAATGCAGCCTATTGATTTTGGTGAACATCGGTCCATGTTTAGACCTAGTGCCCATATAAGGGTCCTACCAAAATTATACTGTTTATATGCTGCAGGTCGTAAATATTAAGATATTTTGATGAAATTTGGTACACAGACCTATATTGGCCCAATAACGCAGCCTATTGATTTTGGTGAACATCGGTCTATGTTTAGACCTAGTGCCCATATAAGGGTCCTACCAAAATTATACTGTTTATATGCTGCAGGTCGTAAATATTAAGATATTTTGATGAAATTTGGTACACAGACCTATATTGGCCCAATAATGCAGTCTATTGATTTTGGTGAACATCGGTCCATGTTCAGACCTAGTGCCCATATAAGGGTCCTACCAAAATTATACTCTTTATATGCTGCAGGTCGTAAATATTAAGATATTTTGATGAAATTTGGTACACAGACCTATATTGGCCCAATAATGCAGCCTATTGATTTTGGTAAACATCGGTCCATGTTTAGACCTAGTGCCCATATAAGGGTCCTATCAAAATTATACTGTTTATACGCTGCAGGTCGTAAATATTAAGATATTTTGATGAAATTTGGTACACAGACCTACATTGGGCCAATAACGCAGCCTATTGATTTTGGTAAACATCGGTCCATGTTTAGACCTAGTGCCCATATAAGGGTCCTACCAAAATTATAATGTTTATACGCTGCAGGTCGTAAATATTAAGATATTTTGATGAAATTTGGTACACAGACCTATATTGGCCCAATAACGCAGCCTATTGATTTTGGTGAACATCGGTCTATGTTTAGACCTAGTGCCCATATAAGGGTCCTACCAAAATTATACTGTTTATATGCTGCAGGTCGTAAATATTAAGATATTTTGATGAAATTTGGTACACAGACCTATATTGGCCCAATAATGCAGTCTATTGATTTTGGTGAACATCGGTCCATGTTCAGACCTAGTGCCCATATAAGGGTCCTACCAAAATTATACTCTTTATATGCTGCAGGTCGTAAATATTAAGATATTTTGATGAAATTTGATACACAGACCTATATTGGCCCAATAACGCAGCCTATTGATTTTGGTGAACATCGGTCTATGTTTAGACCTAGTGCCCATATAAGGGTCCTACCAAAATTATACTGTTTATACGCTACAGGTCGCAAATATTATGATATTTTGATGAAATTTGGTACATAGACCTATGTTGGCCCAAGGACGAAGCCTATTGATTTTGGTGAACATCGGTCCATGTTTAGAACTAGTGCCCATATAAGGGTCCCCCCAAAATTGGCTTGGTTACAAACTGCAGGTCGCAAATATTAAGATATTTTAATGAAATTTGGTGCGCTGACTCACATTATAGAAAATTTTGACATAAGCCCCATTTTAACCCATTCGAATTTCGGATCCAAACAATACACCAAACTGGTGTAGGGTATTGTATAGTCGGCATGCCCGACTTTAACCTTTTTACTCGTTATTTTATAAAAAAGTGCAAGTTTTGGTATTATTTTTAAACTGGTTGGTACTATTCTGAAAATCAAATTTATCAATCCTTAATAGCACGTTACATATTTTGAGTAACTTAGCAAAAATAAAATACCACGTTACGACTCGTTCTCGTTACATTTACGATCTAGGAACGAGACCTTAAGGTGGAATGGTCAGTGTTATCACAATTTTGTTATTTTTATAAAGTTTAGAATAAGGGTGAAAGATTTTAGTTATCATCCTCACGGTTTAATGTTTCTTCTATTACCCGGTAGCTGTACTTTAGAACAGTGGTGCACACAAAGAGAAATGAGAATGTATTAGTTATGTTACAAAAAAAAAGAGAATGTATTGGTACTAGGGTT
Organism: Leucophora obtusa; assembly: GCA_949987735.1. Lineage (NCBI taxonomy): Eukaryota > Metazoa > Arthropoda > Insecta > Diptera > Anthomyiidae > Leucophora > Leucophora obtusa. The sequence continues at coordinate 298,475,460 of OX465295.1, read as the reverse complement.
TGGGGTTCGGGAATTCCCGGGAAATCCCGGGAAAAGTTTGCCGGGAATTCCCGGGAAAATAATATATTTTTCCCGGGACAACGGGAAATTTTAAAAATATTAAATTTTTTAAATTGTTTTTGTTTGGAATAGGATTTTTTAATTTTAGTCATAAAAAACATTTTAAATACCAAAACAAAAATGTCATTGTTAAAATCTTTTAAAAGGGAATCAATTTATTTGACACACAAAAAAAATCTTTGCCAAGTAATTAGGAGCATTTCAACTAATAAAAACAGTCCAGTAGTGGGTGCTTTCTGCTGGAATCATGCAATTCATTTGGCAGTGCTTAGAGTAATGTATGTGTAATAAAATGTTCAACATTCTGATATTTTTACTTTGAATTCTCACTACACAGACTGAATTTGTACTAAAATAGCATTTTTTTAAACAAAAATTACTTATATAGGTGGTTTTCATTAACAATTTTGTTCAAAAATATTTCCCGGGATTCCCGGTAATTCCCGGGAATCAAATTTTTATATTCCCGTTTCCCGGGAAATAAAAAAGTCCGGGAAATCTCAAACCCTAATTGGTACCCATTGCACTGAACAAAATCACTTGGTTTTGTTTGTTGGATTGTTCTACTATATATGTTCTTGTGTTAAATTTTAGCAATGAGCGAATGAAAAAAGAAATAAACATGAAAGCAATTAATAGGTAATAAAAAAAATATTCTTTAAGAAAATAGGTGCAAGTGTTCTTTGCGAATAATTTATTGTGTAAAAATAATAGATAAATAATGATATAAATATAAATAAATAAAAAAAAGAAAAAAAATCAAAATAATTTATATTAATTCTTATTAAATTCAACTAAGTTAAAAATCTCTGCGTTGTAATTGTTTTTAATATAAACAATAATAATGCAGAGATTTTTAAACTTTATAAAGTTATATACCATACATATATTTTATACATATATACTTTCGGGTTGTGTACGTGTAAAAAGCCGATTAATCTTCGTCGTTCTAACAAGTGTTTGTGCGACACTGCTTTAGAAACATAATTCCTTAATTCAATTTTTAAATCTGATTTAATTTTGAAATAAACGATTCGCAAAACTGATTTTATTAATTGAATTATTTCCTATTTTATTCAATCAGTGGGCAGATAGCGCTTTACGATTACCTTAATCTGGTGACGATGCTACTTTTGTTTTTATTTTAAAATATATAAATATTAGGGTTCGTCTTTGATTTTCGGATATCATCACTTTTTTTTAAAGACTTTGCATAGAAAAAAAGAATGGCGTTTTTTTTCTTTTTTATTTCAACTCCTTCGCGCAAGTCGGCCAAAAACGCTGATTTGGAGACCCATTTTCTGCAGAGCACAAACGGCTGCATTTCTGGGAAATCTGACTTTACCATTCGATTCGACAGCAAAAATTAATATAAAAAAACATTATTTTTGCGTTTTCTGAAACAGCAGATAATCATTAGAGTGGTCCAAAAAACCACTTTTTTCAAAAATTTCAAAAAAGTTACTTTTTTATTACACACAATGAAAATGTATTCCCTGCTGAGAATATTGGTACAAAAATTTTTGATATACCGCGACCCGTTAAAAAGTTATTTAGTAATCAAATATGTTTAGTAAAAAAAAATCTTTGTAATAAATATTACAAAACTTACAAATTATTTTGTCATTACTAAAAAATAAATTTATAATGCAGCAGCGAGTATTGAAAGCTGCATTTTGATTAGCTCAAATAATTTTTCATTGAATTTAAAAAAAAAATCCAAATTTGATTAGCTAATAACTTTTTTACGGTTCGCGGTGTATCCAAAATTTTTGTAGACATATACTCCGCCGGAAATACATTTTCATTGTGTGTAATAACAAAATTACTTTTTAGAAGTTTTTGAAAAAAGCGGATTTTCGAACAACTCTAATGGCTATCTGGTGTATTTTGAAAACGCAAAAAAAAGTTTTGTATATTAAAAAAATCAGATTTCCTATAAATGCAGCTGTTTTTGCTCTGGAGGAAAAGGGTCTTAGAATTAGCGTTTTTGGCCGACTTGCGCCTTCCACTGGCGCAAGTTGAAATAAAAAAGAAAAAAAATTCCATTTTTTTTTTATGCAAAAACTTTAAAGAAAGTGATGATATCAGAAAATCAAATTTTTGTGAAGAACTCTAATAAATACCCAGTAGCAAAAAATACTAGTTCAGAACCAGTTATGTACTAGTTTATTTGAACCAGGCAACTAGTACGAGTTCTACCGCCTCTCCATACAAACAACTGTAGAATTTAACATGGAGATGTCATAGGAATGGGGGCAATTGTCGCCAAACTCCCACTTTGGTACTAGTTGTAGAACTAGTTTGAAAATTACAATTTAAGGACGAACAATAGGGAGCAAAACTGGTGCTAATGTAACACTCGCGGAACCAGTTCTGAAGTGACTCTTTGGAAATAGTACTGTACTAGTTGGTTAAGACCTGAATAATATATATAGAAATCAAAGATTTTTCTTTGATGAAACGTAGATTAGACCGATAGTTTTCTCTTACTGAGATCATTAGGTCCATTTACCTAACGGAATTTAAAATATTTTATGTTTACGATTTCTAATCACAATAAAAAATGTTAAGTTTTTATTTGAAAACTCACCCCTCAATTCATAAATGCTTTGTAAAGTTATAGCAGGTTTACAAAACGTAATTTTCATACAAAATTTGGTCAATAAACCTCCTATAATTTTACAAGGCGTTTATGAATTTAGGGGTCAGACTATATTAGCTGTGTTTGTGCGGCAAGCTATCAACGTTGGCGTATGTCATTCCCATACAAATTTTACCTTATTTAGTAACGTTAAGAGTTAACACTAAACATTGGCTAATGTCAAATTTATATGGGAATGACATAAGCAAACGTTGATAGCTTGCCACAAAAACACAACTATTATTAAAAACAAATGTAAACAAAACTAGAATTTCAAAACTCTTATTAAATTCAATCTTTTAAAAGAGTCTCTGCATACTTTCAATAAAAATAGTAAATACACATATGGTTCAAAATTATTGTTTCAGCAAGAAAAACAGAAAGCTTTATTTGTACTTATGAGAAATTCATCAAACTATTTCTGGAGTGACTCTTTGGCACCAGTACTGTACCAGTTGATTTGCACCTAAATTAAATTCACAATTAAAAATTGAAGTATTTATTTCCAAATATTTATATATATGGGTGATATCAAAAAATGTGATAAAAACCGTGTAACCATCTAATTTCTAATGCATGGATTACATTTGAGTTACATATTTCGATATATATCAGCGCATTGTCACCTGTTTTACAAAATTTATAACAATCTGACCAATTTTTGGTTAATACATAAAATTTGTGACCAATTTTATAGGCCAAATGTAAACTCCGTAACAAGTAACTCTTAAGGTTTTTTAACTTTAATAGCTTATATTTTAATAACCAATAAAGCTAAACACTAACTGTAAGAATTTTTATGAAGAGGAAAAGTGCCGTTTTTAATAAAAATTAATACATTTTACAAACTTTTTCGTATTTCTTAGCTATCACGACTTCAACTCTGTAACGATTTTTCGTCATAATTTTTGATAAAAATGCATATACCAGAATTTTGGAGTTATCTATTATTTATATTGCGAAAAGTATAATGTTATTTATACTCAAATGATCGTTGATCGCTTTTCTGCAGCATGTAACATTCTCGAGATGAAAAAGGATGTCTTTAATAAGATTTGAAAAAATGTTGTAAACTCCGTTCCTAATTTTTACACCAAACTATTTAACGAGTAAGAAAAACAATGTCATATTTGGATTAACCTTGTAGGCATCATGCGATTTTGTTGCGGAAAAAAAATTCTGACAAAGCGTTTCTGAAAGAAAACGAAAAAAGTAACCAAATGTAAACTCCATAACTGTAAACTCCGTAACCACAATTGTTTGCATCAGATTTCATTCATATAAATGTAGATAAATGTTTAAAATATTTTAAAATAACCATAAACAGAGGTGATTCAACTAATATTTATGCGTCAAAAGACGATTCAACTAATAATCAAAAAAAGTTATCAGTTTTTTACCCTAAGCTGCTGGAGCGAAAAACGATTGATTTTGCATTTCATTGGTTTTGAATCAATATTTCGAGTCATTACTGATATTAGTTTGACAAATTAAATTTAATTTTAAAAAATTTTATATTTTTGAAAAGCATTTAAAAGGACCAAAAATACAAAATTAAAAAAAAATAAAAATTTTTTTCGCGGAATGAATTGTATTTTTATTCGCGAAACCGCCAATTTGATAAACACAAATTATATATCATTCGAAAGCCAGTTGAAAACCCAAATACGAAAAACTAATAAATTGAAGAAAATTCGTACGCAATTTTTTTTGTTATATCTTTTGCTTGTAGAAATGTAAACTCCGTTACAACAAAAAAAAATTAAAATTGTGCAAAAAATGTTATTGCGATAACTTGTAGATGAGATTTTTTGCAATTAGGTTTATAATGACTAAACTTACTGATTCCATTAAGAAAAAACCGAAATATTAACACTTTTTGCTTCTCACAAATTTGGCCCAAAAATTTATCACATTTTTTGATTTCAGCCATATATATTAAAAACAAATGTAAATAAAAAGGAACTTCAAATCTCGTATTTTAATTTATGTAATTTTTTAAACAGGTTCCACATAAATGGGATTTAACTAGTACACAATTGGTTCAAAATAATAATTTTGAGAACTAGTTTCGTAATACTAGTCAAAAAACTAGTACTTTTTAAAACTAGTTCAACCATTTGCTACTGGGTATATTTGTAGAGGTTTTTTTGATTTTTTTAAATTTTTTATTCCTTTATAATACTGAATTTAGACTAAGCAAAACCACATGGTTTTTGTACAAAACTAAATTACAAAAGCCAAGTCATTTACACTGGTTATTTAGTTTTTCTTTGTCACATTACTTTTTTATTCCACACTTTTCTTAATTTTTTTATTGTTAAATTTATGTAAAAAATTTATTAATACCTTTAACAAATTATAACAACACACAATTTTAAACTAAAACAGAAATATTCTTAAAAAATTAAAAAATATTTTTTCGACACTTGCTTTACTTCTATATTCTTTGTAATAGGGTGTATCGAAAATTAATTATAAATGATACCGGGTGAAACAAAAATGCACCTTTCAGATATTTTTACTTGGTTTTTGGCAAAAACCACGTAGAACCTGGTTTTCAGTTTGTATAAAAATTGTATGGAAAAACTAAATTAATTTTGTAGTTTTCGGCTCAAAACCTAAAAATGGCCAAAAACTACTAGTTTTTGCGCAATACACTATAATTATATTTGCGCATGTTGACAAAGAGTATACATAATAAAGAGATTGGGGGACTCTCTTTCACTGAGAAAGCATTTGTTCTATTATGTGCCTTGGAACAGGAACATACTCAATCCAATATCATCCAGCAAACATGGCAATACGAAGAAGATTCTCCGATCATATCGCCAGAAAGAAAACATTTATTGCCGGCAATATCAATTTCGTATTCCGGAAGTTTCCTCCGTCGGAAACAACTGTTACCCTATAACAATACATCCAGGCAATACGAAAGCAATAACTCATATGGAAGATAAAAGGGTGATATCGCATAATAAACTTCCGGTTACAAAAAAAAAAACGATTTACTTTTTTTATTATTAAATTTAAGCCTGAAAAAGAATATCTGCATACATAATCCATTGACCAATTTATAAATTATCTTGATTCCATCTTATCCGATTTTTCCCGTGCAATTAATCTTGACTTTTCACGAGTTTATTTCCTATATATCTTTTGATTGTTTTTGTACAAATTTAGTTTTCATTTTTAGTTTAAGATTTCAAACAAATTAGCTTTATCTTCCAAATGATACAAAGGTGCCGCAATATTGTCATAAAAAGTTATGACAAAAGATAAAATTTTTGAATTATTTTTTTTCCAAGTACCGCCGAATTATCTTCCATATGATAAAAGGAAGAAAATTTCAAGTAAATACTACTTGATTATTTTCATTCAAATGACAAATAGAAGATATCGCTTTAATATATTCTTCGAAGATATCTTCCAAATGTTTGCAGGGTCATTATGTGCGCTCTTTGTATGACTCCAAACATCGATTGTAACCAGGGATGGAAAATAATAATTTAGTTATTATAAAAATCAAGAATGGAACCTTAATTATACTATTCCAATAGTATTATAGCCCTAGATTATGAATTTTAAAAAACAATACGTAAAAAATTTAAAAATAATGTCGGAATGCGAAAAAAGGCTTTGGGTTTCAAAAAATTAGTTAAAAGACTTAATAAGCGATTTACATTCTGCAAACGATGCCAAAATTTTCTTTTTTTGCAACTAACCACCAAACTTTGTTTTATGAAATGGGCACTATACTCCGTAGATTATAAATTTAAAAAACCGCACTTAAAAAGTTGCAAAATAATAGCGGAACGCGAGAAAAGACGTTGTGCTAGAAAAAAATAATTAAAAAACTCAATCAGCGATTAACAATCTGCAAATGAATATAATGACGCAAAAACTTTCCTTTTTGCAAATATTTTTTTTTCGATTTTTTTTTGCAAACTAAGCACCAAACTTTAGTGTATAAAATTGGTACTATAGTCCCTAGATTATAAATTTAAAAAAACCACACTTAAAAAATTGCAAAATAATCGCGGAAAGCAAAAAAAGGCTTTATGGTACAAAAAATTAATTTAAAAACTTAATCAGCGATTAACATTCTGCAAACAAACAGATTGATGAACAAAATTTATTTTTCGCATTTTTTTTTTTGCAACTAGCCACCAAACTTTGTTGTATGAAATGTGTATTATAGTCCCTAGATTATAAATTAAAAAGAAACGTGCTTAAAAAATTGCAAAATAAAAGCGGAACGCGAAAGAAGACTTTGTGGTATAAAAAATTAAGTAGGAAACGTAATCAGCGATTTAGATTCTGCAAACAAATATATTGATGCAAAAATTTTCCTTTTTGCAAATTTTATTTTTCGCGATTTTTTTTTTGCAACTAGCCACCAAACTTTGTTGTCCCTATCCCTAGATTATAAATTAAAAAAAAAACGCACGTAAAGAATTGCAAAATAATAGCGGAATGGGAAAAAAGACTTTATAGTACAAAAATTTTATTAAAACACTTAATCAGCGATGTACATTCGGTAAATAAGTACATTGATGCTAAAAATTTCCTTTTTGCAATTTTTTTTTTGCAATCAACCAGCAATAGTGTTGCCATTTTAGCATATTTTCTGCTAGATTTAGCAGATTGAGTTGGGCAATTGCATATTTTTTTTTTTTTAATATGCTAACTGCTTTTTAGCATATTGTGTTGGACAAAAGCAGATTTTTTAGCATATTTTGTTTTATTTAATAAAAGCATATTTTTAGCATATTTTTTAACAAAATAATTTTTTCTGTAACAATATTTATAACAATAGCTGTATTTTCGCTCATGCCTATCAACGTTAATTATTTATAGTAAATCTACGTTAAACTGATTGGAGTATAAAAATTTGTTAAATAGTGTTCATGATAGTTTCGGTATAATCGAACGTACGTCAGCAAGTTACGCTAGGTGTAAAAATTTATAAACGTTGAGTTTTCAACGTTGATAATTATCCACGTTGTAAGTTAACGTGCATACGAAAAGTACTATGTTAGTTTTCGTCTAAAAACGTTTTTATGCCTTTTCAGATTTTTTAAAAGTTAACGGATATAGTTAAGTCGAAAACACAGCTAATAAAAATGTTTTCATAACTTTTTATTTCATGCGTAATTATTCAATTCTTTTTTCCGTGTAAACTTTTTTTAGTAGTATTGATAGGTATAGTACTATAATTTGAAAATGCTACAAAAACCATAAACAAAATCTTGCAAAACTTTAAAAACAGTTATGTTTATTATGAAAAAATTAAATGAGAAAGTTTATTTTTTTAGTCTCAAAGAAATATTTAACAGTATTTACAAAAAATTATCTTTTCATACGTTTTTAAAGTATCTTAGAATAAATATAAAAGTTTACCTCTCAATTCATAAACACTTTACAAAGTTCTAGGAGGTTTAAAAAACAAATTCTTCACATAAAATTTGTTCGATAAACCTCCTATAACTTTTGAAAGCATTTATGAATTAAGGGGTAAACTTTTATATTTATTCTAAGATAGTTTAAAAAAGTATGAAAATATAATTTTTTATAAACATGGTTTAAAAAAAAGTATTTTTTCATTAATAAGATTTTATTAAATAATACTAAAAAAATTATTTAGCAGATTTTTAGCATATTTTTTGTATTAAATTTAGCAGACCTTTAGCATAATGAATATAATAAAAAAATTGCGATTTTTTAATTTAGCATATTCTAAGCATATATTTTTATTTTAGGATTTAGCAGAGTTTAGTAGAAATTTTTTAGGAATCTAGCACATTTCCATCTAAGAGTTCTGGCAACACTGACCAGCAAGCTTTATTGTATAAATGGGTATTATAGTCCCTGTGTTATATATTTAAAAAAACCGCACTTAAATAGTTGCAAAATATCGGCGGAATCCGAAAAAGGCTTCATGGTACAGAAAATGAATTAAAACAGCTAATCAGCGATCGACATTCTTCAAACGAATATATTGTTGCAAAAATTTCCCTTCTTGCAAATGGTTTTTTCCGCAATTTTTGCTAATATTTGCTAATATCTAAATATTTAATTTGAATTTTTTTAACGAGCCAAAGAGGAAGCTATTTTTTAGTTACTTACATTTTTACATACTTATGTAAGAGCGATCTAACATTTTTTGGTATAAGAGCCCGATTGAGTGAGCCTTTTCCATCCCTGTTTAACCAGTCGGAGTTCGTTCCTGTTCGAAGCCGCATAATATTTTTTTCCATAAAAAATATTGAGAGAGTTGCAAGGGCATTGGTTTATGGGAAACATCAAAACCCCCTTAAAAAAATTAGATTTCATTAACAAACATAGCGACTATAGAGCCATGTTGAACAGCTTATACATATGTATGTATAATGATTTTTATTTGAAGGCCAAGAGCCTAATAAACTTATTTACAAAAAGTACAAAGTTTTTTTAGCATTATCAAAATAAGATTATCATTATTAAAGTACAAGGGTAGTTAAGTAGAGTGTCCAAAACCGTAATCAAAACCCGATTAACCGGTTTTTTTAGTTAAAAAAACCGACCGGTTTCGAATAATTTCTAAATTCGAATAAACCGAAAACCGGTTATTATTTGTCGGTTAACCGGTTTTTCCGACTGCATTTTATTTTTAAAATATTTTAATAAACGAAACTGCAGTTTTACATAAAAAATAACATATTTTCAAAGGTATTCAAACAAATAAGATACGAAATTCCTTTAAAATATTTTTTAAATACAGGATAACTGATGAATGTTGCTACGAAAAACGTAACTTTTTTTCTGTGTAATTAATCGGTTTAATTGAAGAAAAATGTACGATTGGGATGATGAAACAAGAACTGTTAAATCTAAAAAAATTTTAGGGCAAAACTGCAGTTTATGGGGTTTCAACAAAATAAAAAAATATGACCCCCTCTGGAATTAAAAAAGAAAAACACCGAAATTAATTTTGGGAAGGGCTCGGCCCGGGAGGCCCGTGGGCATCAAAAATAGGGGGGAGATAGTAACAAGTGTGGGTACTCAAATTAAAGGAAATTGTCTGACGATTCCAAAAATAATATTTTTTTTATATCCATAAAACGTAGCACTAACTAGAGCCATTTTTCGACAAAAGTAAAATATTAATATGAACGAAAATGGTACTCAAATGAAAGAAAATTTTCTCACAATTTCAAAAATGAGGTTTTTTTTATTAATCCGTTGGACATGAATCGAATTAGAGGCATTTAAATTTTAGACCTTCGAAAAATTAAAAAAGTCTAAAATCACATTATTTTAGTTTTGGTAAAACCCTGTAAATGTCCATTTTTTGTTGTTTATTTTGAAAATTTGGAACACAAAAGGTAGTTGGAAGTGGAAATGACAAAAGGAGTCAACTTTTTATTGATGAGAAATGCAATTTCAGGACTGATATAGTTGAATTGCGCCGCAGGGAAAATTTTTTAATGTTAGGTATACCCAAACTTTTTGGATGATATAAAAATGAAACTTTTTGATGGAAAATGGAATTTCAGAAGTGATATACTGTTATTGCGCCGCAGGCAAACATTTTTTTGTAAAAATCGCGCGATTTTTCCAAAAAAAAAAAATGTTATTTTTTTATGTAAATGTCTAACCCCTAAATTCATAAACGCTTTGTAAAATTATAGGAGGTTTATTGAACAAATTTTGTATGAAAATGACGTTTTGTAAACCTGCTATAACTTTACAAAGCATTTATGAATTGAGGGGTAAATTTTTAATGTATTTATCGATTACACAGTATAACACTAAAAATGCATCGGGCATGCGACATATCAATTTTGATAGATTTTAGGATGAGTATAACGAATGTGAACACCAAATTTTAAAATTAACTCTAGTTTTTGAAATATTCGCAAATTTAACTTTTAGCAAAATGTCAGTTTTTTCGTTAAAATTTCTTATTTATTCATATACCTGACTAAACTACGTATAATTTTTTATATGGTTTAAAAGTATAGACTTTTGGGCTTTCAGAGCTATATTTACTTATTTTGATTAGGGAAAGGATCTAGGAGATATTTGCAATTAAAGTCAAAACTTCACTTAAATTCCTATTTTGCAAATCAAGTAAAATACCTTAATCGGATTTGCAAAGTATTAACACATGACGTAAATTCATATTCAACTAAATTCTTTTTGTCAAAAAAATCACAACTTTTGCATCAACATTTTCCGAAATTCAATCTGAAACACAAATTTTATCGCCAATTTACAAAAATGTATATTTTTGTTAAAGTCGATTTCATTTAAAATTTTGAGTGGCAGTATGCTTTGACTTGGTTTATTTTTGGAGCATTATGATTGGTTAATTTATTTTCCACCAATCAAAATGTTCGAAAATATAAATATTTTTGTAGGGTTTTCATACACAAAATGAACAAAACCGTATGTTTAACAATAAAACGGACTAAATTTAAAATGCTCTTTTATAGTACTTTTTTGAACATGCATATTTTAAAATCGTTAGTTTTTAGGAATTTGCACTTAAATTGTCTAAAACTTTGTTGAAATTGATTAGAAAATATGTGTATAACATATTTCAATGGTTTTATCTGAGCTTTTTAATTTCAGGACTCTTTAATTTCCCAGACTCTTTAATTTCCCAGTGTAGAAACGGTAATGACATATCTTTATTTTTTGGACTACCAGTAATGACACGCACTTACCTTCTGCATTATTTTAAAACATATAATAATGAGTTACTGATAATGACTTATTTTTATCATTATTCCAAATAGAAAATAATTTTCTACATTTTTTTGAAAATGTTTTGAAATCTATTTTTAGACTCAATATTTTTTAAACACTGGTAAGGATACATGGTACCACATATTTTTTGATTTTTCGTATGTTGTCGAGTAAGCTTACTTGTGTGCAGCAGGTCAATTATGTTTTTATCTATTAAATATTGCATGTCGATATAGCTCAGATGGTAGAGCTATTGAGTGGCAATCTGTAGACCCAGGTTCGATTCCCGCGCCAGCAAATTTTATTTAAAAACAAAATACGATAAAAAATATTTTTTTTTATATAATTTATTTTTTTGAAAATCTATTTTTAGACTCATTATTTTTGTCAGTACTGGTAAGCGCATAGGTAACGATATATTTTTTGATTTTGCGTATGCTGGTGTGTAACCATAACTCATTATTTTTCGCGACATCGCCATATAAAGGTAATAAGAAATGTAATAACAAAAGTAACTAGTTACCATTACCAAATATGTAGTTACATAACCACATATCTGGTAATGATTTTCTACACTGGGTTGTAGGTATTAAAAAAAACAATATTTTTCAGCTTTAGGCAATTTTTACTTAAAATTAAAACATAAAGTGCGACATTTTTTTGATGAAGTAAGTAATGTGAGATGTTTAGTAATGGTATAAATTAAAAAATTGAATATTCCTTTCATCGCAGATTAATTATTAGCGAAATCGTGAAAAAGAGAAATTTCACATTTAAATGCATATGTAGTGAATATAATCGTAGCTGTCAAAACGTGCGATATATCAAATTAAAGTGCATATTTCATCGTATTAAAATTTTGCAAAGAGTGGCGTTCATACTTTAAATTTTACATTTTTTTTTGCAAAAAGTTTATTACAAAATTGAAATTTTCTGCAAATACGGTTTTGTAAATATTTCTTAAACTATAGCTAACTTTAAAATTCTAAGGCCATATTCGTGATCTACGTCCCAATGTCTATTAGGAATGATGTGTCGCAATCCAGATGCATCAAATTTTTCTTATTTTGTTGTATTGTGTTATTATAATTAATAAAAATGATTTTGAAGTCATGGGGGACATTTTTTATCATTTTAGTACCATTTTACGATACAAAAAAATTTCATAATTTTCAGTCCCTCCTCTTAAGGGACTACGTTTTATCGATTAAAAAAAAATTAACAATTGTCGTGAAACTATTTCCTTTAATTTGAGTACCCACACTTACATTTTACTATGTCCCCCCGTTTTTTTGCCCCCCACGGGCCTCCCGGGGCCGAGCCCCTACCAAAATTAATTTCGGTTTTTTCTTTTTTAATTCCAGAGGGGGTCATATTTTTTTTATATTTTTTTGACGAAACCCCATAAACTGCAGTTTAGCCATTTTGAGTTATATTTAAATTAATTTTAGTTGAATACAAATAACATTGTATCCTGATAAAATCAGTAGACGTTTTTGCTGAATATTAATATACTTAATAGTGAAAAAAAGAGTAAGTATTTCTGCTGTTTTGAGAAGAGTAGATTGATTCCCATTAAAAAAAATAAATTATTTAAATTTTGAAAATGTAATTGTTTTTCTGTTTTTTAATAAATTTATTAATATTCAGCATTGTTTTTCGCTATTTCAGCAGTGTAAAATTTTCTTTTCAATTAACTAAAAATTTTCATATAATTGCATCTGATCGTGTTATCTTCAGCGCTTTTGTATCATCCAAAACTCACAATATTTGCGGTTAGCGCTTTTTATAAAAAGGCGCTAGTTTGACGCTTTCCTATTTTTATTTAACGCTTTTAGCGCCTTTATGGTACAACCTTTATTTTGATACAATTTTATCTAATTTTAGTGATTTGTTATTAATTTAAATTAGTTGAAAAGTACCTATTTTGATCACATTTATACATTAGCGCACTCCATCTGCTGATGTAAACACAAATAGATTTGCAAAAAGATTTTTTGACAATCACATACATAAACTCGAATTTTTTTTTATTTATCACACGTAAAATCAGATAATCTAAATCCCTCTGTAGCAGATTCAGTTGATTTCAGTAGGTGTTTCTGCAGGCCGTTTTTAACTAATTTTTATTAACTTTGACTGCTAATGGTCCAGATTTATTTTCACAAAAAAAACCGAAACCGGTTTTGATCAGTTTTTTGAAAAAAAACGTAACCGAAACCGGTTTTTTAAAAATAATAATTTTCGAACAACCCGAAACCCGGTTATCAGAAATGGCCGGTTTTTTGGACACACGCAAAGAAAAAACATGGTTGGGATAATCATATTCTAAGAGCATCATACATTTTTGGGTTTATTATTGCGACAATCATGTTATTACATAGTTGGCCCAATCATACTCTTACCTCATTTTTATCATAATATGGTCAATAAATTATCACACTATGATTGTAAAATTCTCCCAATATTCTTATATTATAATCCTGCATATTATCATATTATTGTCCTATAATCCCCATAGTATTCTCCAGTATTTTGCTGAAGCTGGATTAAAATTTCACGATACATCCAAAAATCATCATAATATTTTCCTTATGATCATAATATTTTCTTGATGATCATAATATTTTCCCAATGATCCTATTATTGTCCTGTCGAAAGTTTTGTGATCACTAGGAATATACCCAGTTGCAAAAAATACTAGTTCAGAACTAGTTATGTACTAGTTTATTTAAACCAGGCAACTAGTACGAGTTCTACCGCCTCTCCATACAAACAACTGTAGAATTTAACATGGAGATGTCATAGGGATGGGGGCAATTGTCGCCAAACTCCCACTTTGGTACTAGTTGTATAACTAGTTTGAAAATTACAATTTAAGGACGAAAAATAGGGAGCGAAACTGGTGCTAATGTGACAATCGCGGAACTAGTTCCGAAGTGACTCTTTGGAAATAGTACTTGTATCTGAATTATATAGATAAAAACAGAGGTTTTTCCTTTGATAAAACGCAGATTAGACGCAGATTAGATCCATTTACCAAATGAAATTTCAAATATTTTGTGTTTATGATTTCTAATGACAATAAAACATTTCAGTGTTTATTTGCAAACTCAGAATGTATCACGTATTACAAACAAAGGTAGTATTTCAAAACTCGTATTTGAATTCAATCTTTTGAAATCTCTGCACAGTTTCAATGAAACTATTAGGTATACAAATTCTTAAAGATTATTGGTTTTGGAAGAAAAACCAGAAGCTGTACTAGTTCTTATAAGAAATTTACTAAACTAGTTCTGGATTGACTCTTTGGCACCAGTACTGTACCAGTTGATTTACACCTGAATTCAATTCACAATAAAAAAATTTAAGTGTTTATTTACGAACTCTGATTTTTTAATTAAATATAAATGCAAAAAAAATAATTTCAAATCTCATATTTTAATTCAAGTAATTTTTTTAAACAGTCTCTACATAGATCGTATTTAACTAGTACACAACTGGTTCAAAATGATTATTTTGAGAACTAGTTATGTAATTACTAGACAAGAAACTAGTATGTTTTAGAACTAGTTCGACCATTTGCTACTGGGTATTATGATTATTTTGTGCACTCCTTACATTTTCTTCAATTTTGTACATTTCTTCAATTTGATTTTCGTACAAAAGTTTTCTACGTGAGTACAAAAATAAAAAAACGAGTAAAAAGGTTAAAGTCGGGCATGCCGACTATAGAATACCCTACACCAGTCTGGGTAAAAGCCAACTAATGTTTGGATCCGAAAATCAATTGGGTTAAAATGGGGCTTGTGTCAAAATTTTCTATAATGTGAGTCAACGCACCAAATTTCATTAAAATATCTTAATATTTGCGACCTGCAGTTTGTAACCAAGCCAATTTTGGGGGAACCCTTATATGGGCACTAGGTCTAAACATGGACCGATGTTCACCAAAATCAATAGGCTTCGTCCTTGGGCCAACATAGGTCTGTGTACCAAATTTCATCAAAATATCTTAATATTTGCGACCTGCAGCGTATAAACAATATAATTTTGGGGGGACCCTTATATGGGCACTAGGTCTAAACATCGACCGGTGTTAACCAAAATCAATAGGCTTCATCCTTGGGCCAACATAGGTCTGTGTACCAAATTTCATCAAAATATCTTAATATTTGCGACCTGCAGCGTATAAACAGCATAATTTTGGTAGGACCCTTATATGGGCACTAGGTCTAAACATGGACCGATGTTCACCAAAATTAATAGGCTGCGTTATTGGGCCAACACAGGTTTGTGTACCAAATTTCATCAAAACATCTTAATATTTGCGACCTGCAGCGTATAAACAGCATAATTTTGGTAGGACCCTTATATGGGCACTAGGTCTAAACATGGACCGATGTTCACCAAAATCAATAGGCTGCGTTACTGGGCCAATATAGATCTGTGTACCAAATTTCATCCAAATATCTTAATATTTGCGACCTGCAGCGTATAAACAGCATAATTTTGGTAGGACCCTTATATGGGCACTAGGTCTAAACATGGACCGATGTTCACCAAAATCAATAGGCTGCGTTATTGCGCCAACATAGGTCTGTTTACCAAATTTCATCAAAATATCTTAATATTTACGACCTGCAGCGTATAAACAGTATAATTTTGGTAGGACCCTTATATGGGCACTAGGTCTAAACATGGACCGATGTTCACCAAAATCAATAGGCTGCGTTATTGGGCTAACATAGGTCGGTGTACCAAATTTCATCAAAATATCTTAATATTTACGACCTGCAGCGTATAAACAATATAATTTTGGTAGGACCCTTATATGGGCACTAGGTCTAAACATGGACCGATTTTAACCAAAATCAATTGGGTCGACATAAGTCGGTGTACCAAGTTTCATCAAAATATCTTAATATTTGCGACCTGTAGAGTGCGCACAAGAAGCATGGACAGACAGACAGACGGACGGACAGACGGACTTCGTTAAATCGAAATAAAAAAAATTCTGAGCCGATCGGTATACTATAAGGTGGGTCTAGGACCAATATTTTTTGGTGTTACAAACATCAGCACAAACTTATAATACCCTGACCACATAGTGGTGTAGGGTATAATGACCACATAGTGGTGTAGGGTATAAAAAACATTTTTTTTTATCACTTTTTACTTATTTTATAACACTGAGCACTTCAAAGTAAAATCTAATTTGAAGGTTCCTGGTTAGACCGAATTCTTTCTTCTACAAACAATGTCACTATTAAAATGAATATCAGTAAGTTGTTTGCTATTTTTTATTTTTTTATTATGTATTATTTTCTTTGATTGCGTCTTATAACTTCTTTTCACAAAATCTGAAACAAGAATGACGCTAACTGGTCAATGACGCTCATAAAAAGATATACTGACCATCTTATAGTTGTCGAAACCATACCAATGGTTGTGAACATGATATCTCTCAGTACAAATAATAATATGATTGTAATTCGAAGAGAGGAATATGGTTGTCCGGATAATATATGATTGTATCCGAAAGAAAAATATGATAAGCGAAAAAAGGAGCGATTTTAACTATAAAATGATTACAAACGACCATATAACTTGTAAAGTATGATTAATACATTAATAGTATGATTGCAACAACCATGTATGGCAGTAGGGATCATAGTTTTGTAGCCGTGATCATATTGCAACCATATCTTTTCTCTGCGTGCACTCTAGGAGTTAAGGGTAGTCGAAATTTTTGTCCATTTTTTTATATTTCTCTTAGTTCTAACGCCATTTTTAAAACTATGAATACTCTAGTAGTGTCCTAGCGGTTAGCAGAGATATGAAAATATATTTTCGAAATAAATTGCGTAAAATTTAAGAAACGAGTTTTTGAAGATTAGTTATAAATAATTTTGAAAATTAGCACAAAAATTCTATTAAATCACTAAGGGTTTTTAGTCTTGTGTGAAACCAAGGTAACATGTAAATTCTTTGTTTAAATAAGTGTTTCAACAAAAAATTTATTAAAAATTAGTCAACTCGATTTGAAACTCGTTTGACAGACTTTTTACTGAGATTAACATTTTATAATGGTCAAGTTTTTTTACATTTCTTCCCTTTATTTCAAAAATTTTTACCACTTAAATTTGTATCCCATGGGTATTGTTATTAAAGAATATTCACATATTTGACTTATGCGACTCACATTAGATTTTCTAATTCTTGAACGAACTTTTTCTTCGTATCTTTTAATTTCACTATTTTTAGCTAGACATCCCACTGTGTTATTTAGCTAATTTAATTTTTAAGAATTTCATTGTATTTTTTTTTATTTTTATTTTTTGCAACATAGTCTGCCGTTATATATGGATATGATTATTTTATTTTTTCTAAGTTCAAAATCGCGCGACATGTTTTTATATCAACAACAAAATACAGACTGAAATTTTGCATTTTTTTCTAAATTCTAAATACGTTTCAAGATGCAATGTTATAAAAAAGAACAGCAGTTTTTAATTTGCTATAATAGTTTTATTTAACATCTCTACGTAGTCGTAGTTTTGCCATTATTTCTTCCATTTAAAAATAGCAATTCTTAAATTAACATCTCAAAAATATTGAAATTGTGTTTTTTTTTCTGAAGGTATAAAGAAGGTGCAATAGACGCACCTAATTAAATTATAAAATATGTAGAATATAGAATTGAAATTGGTATATACATACGATCAACATGGTTGTTAATATGAGCTACATTTGGTTTTTCTTAAATAAGTTTTACAACTGAAAATGTATTGTTTTTCGAAAAGCATTATTAAATGTTTATAATTTACTTCCTCGATAACACAGGAGGATTTGCAAAGGCTCGCTTATTTTAGATCATAAAAAATCACTGAAATAGAGAATTTTTATAACAAAACTCTACAGTATAAAAATCTTTCTAAAGGCACAAGTACACGCGAGAGAAAATTGCTAGAGATAGAGCAAAAAGCAACCCCAAATAGCATAAATCATTTACAATAGAACTATTTATAGGTGTTTTTTGCTCTATCTCTAGCAGTTTTCTCGCGCGTGTAAATGTGCCTTAAAGAAAACAATCATCTTACATTTATTGTAGAAATCCGAAGAACTCAGATGTGAGATGCTTTCTCAATTTATTCATTTCGCATATGTATTTTAATTTCATTTGCAAAAACTAGCTCAAACTAAGCATACCTATGTACCTCAGTAAGGTATTACAAATAAATTTAAATAAATAGAAAATATATAGAATACATCAGAGCTTAAAAAATATAATTCTTTTTGAATCAATTCGCATAAAAACTAATTCATTTTATGAAACAGTGAGCAATTTATAATCACTTTAAAATAGTGTTTCCAATTCGGTTAATCGATTAACCGATTACTCGATTAATCGCCTCTATTTCGGTTAATGTCGAAACAAATAATTTAAAACTCAAATAATTATTCGATCCGAATAATCGGTTAAAACAGGTCGATTAACCGGTTACAATTTTAATATGGAATTTTTCTCTTATTTTTCCCAAAACTTCATAATTTTCTTAACTTTGGCTAAAAAATTACAAGAAAAGCTTAGAATAAACATAAAATTACTAAAATACCACCAAATTCTTTTAAAATTGAGTGAAAGAGGTCGTTAAGCCTTTAGATACCTTTTTTAAGCAAAATAAAGGTATTTCTAAAACTACCCAAAATACACGAAGTGTCTGGCTGGATCAGCGTTGAAGTGCTCTATAGGCTTTAATCAATACAGTAGGCGATTTTTGATTCTGTTCTTTTAAAAATTAAAGCTAATGTAAATCCTATTTCCATGTCCTTCAAGGCAAGGTTGCATTTTTTCAAATATGTGTCCTACAACTGTCAACTGACATCTTAATTCTGTAGAAACTCTACCTTTTCTCACATCTCTAAAGAAAGTATAAACGATTCAAAACCACATCAATTCTACAACATGTCCAACTACACCATTTTCAGTTTTATTTCAAAATTGTTTAAAAATGTATTAAAATTATCCAAATATATTTTAAAATTATTTAAAAAGTTTCAAAATTGTCCGAAATGATCCAAAATTATCCAGAAATTTTTTTAATTATTCCAGTGGGTTTCTATACCACTCTTCCTCTGTTAACCTTTACTCTTTATTTTTGTTCGTGAAGTCGGGAACGCAAACTAAAACATGTTGGTAAACATTGTAAAAAAATGAGAGATTGAGTGTTTTTTTACACATTTCCCTATAGAAAAAACATTGAAGTTGAGTGAGTTTTTTTCAGATTTTTAAGAAAATTTTCAGATTTTTAAGAGGATTTAAGAGATTCCAATGTTGCCTCAACATGCAAAAATTTCCCTGGCTAACAAACATTTGTCAATGGTTTCAATTTTGGGTTTTTTTTTTAACTAATATTGATAGTTAATATAGTTTTATTTTTTAAAATATAGTTTATTTTAACAAAAACAATATACATTTAAATTAACAAGAACGGTGAAAATTAATTATATATTATTTGTATAATAAAATAAATTATTTACAAAATTTTCAAATAATATTATTAATATTAATATTATTTGTATAATAAAATAAATTATTTAAAAAATTTTAAAATAATATTAACAAAAATTTTAAAAACAGTAGTTGAAAAAAATTTGCTACACTCATTAAAAAACCCCTAAATGGAAAATCAAACTTGACAATACAGTACAAAGAAGTTGTTTTCAAAAGAAAAAAATGAAAAAATGTTTCTCAAAATGCTCTTCCAACTCATTTTTTCTCTTAACAACATTATCAACATGTTTTCTTAGCCTTTTCCAAGTTCGCCACACAACAACAAAATTTGGTGAGGACGGTAGTCTTTCTATAGATTTATACTTGTTGATTCTTCCAAAAATGTTTTAAAATTGTCCAAAAATCACTCAAAATGGTTCAAAAATGTTTTAGAATTATCCAAAAATCTGTCTAAAAAATTAAAATTGTCTAAAAAACTTTGATATTTGTCCAATTGCATTTCAAAATTGTCCAAAATGTATTTTAAAATTTTCAAAATGTATTTAAAAATTACAAATATATTTTAATATATTCTATTTGTATTTAGGAAAATTATATTTGTATTTTAAAATTGTTCAAATACATTTCAAAATTATTCACTTGCATTTAAAAATTTTAAATCTGTATTTCAGAATTGTAAAATTGCATTCAAAATAATTCCATTTGTATTCATATTCTCCATATGTATTTCAGAAATTTCCAAATGTTTTTAAAAAGACTCTATTTGTATTCCAAAATTTTCCAAATGTATTTAATAAAATTCCAATTGCATTTCAAATTTTTCCAAATGTATTTCAGAAATTTCTACTTTTATTTTAAAAGCATTTTTACAAACATACATGTTTTCTCTTTCATAATGAAAATTTTATAGGAATTATGAGACTTAAGAGAAAGAGAAAGCGTGTATGTTTGAAAAAATGCTTTTAAAATAAAAATAGAAATTTCTGAAATCCATTTGGAAAAATTTAGAATTTTATTAAATACATAAATACCGAAGGGAACGTTAGCTCAAACTTTGGATAATTTTGTTTATTGTCAATGGCCATTAAAAATGGAAAAAATACTGAGAAATTTAACAATTGTTTATGTTATTCTTTAGTCTACTAACTCTACTTTTCAGAAAATTTTTTTGCAAATTTTTGTAGAGTAAATTGGTATTTTCATTTAACTAATATTTTACTCAAATGGAACAAAATTTTTTTTATTTCTTCAGGGGAGGAGGAAGAACTTTGATTAAATATGCATTCAAAGAAATTTTGTATCCAAAGTTTTACAGATTAAAAAAAGAATTCGTCAGAAGTAAAAAATCTACCTTGAGTTATGCTATTTTTAACTTACTAATATTTAGAAAAAAATCTCCTAGTTTCAGCAGTTTTTTTTTTGCCATTTTTAACTAATTTTTAATAGCTTCAGCTATATTTTACATACATTTTTCGATTAGTATTAGAAATGTTTCAATTTAGATAATCTCAGATTCCGAAACTTTTCAACCTTAAGGTACATTTACACGCGAGAGAAAACTGCTAGGGATGGAGCAAAAACACTCCAAAATAGATAAACTCATTCAAAATAGAGCTAATTAGAGGTGATTTTTGTTTCATCTCTAGCATTTTCTCTCTAGTGTAGATGTGCTTTTTTAATTTCAATTTTTTTTTTAAATACATCGTGTTCATGTATCATGTTGATATTTAACAAAAACAGGAAGCTGTTAGTCTTTTTGTTGGTAAAAAGTTTAGGAATATAAATACATTAATTTTGTTTTAAACGATTAATCGATTAATCGCCAATTTTCTCGAATAACCGACCCGAATAACCGGTTAATCAGTTTTAGTGATTTTTCGAATAATGCACTAACCGCCTATGTCGAATAATTGGAAACAGTACTTTAAAGATAAATAACTGCTCGAATGAATAAAAAATAAATTTTACTAATATGGGAAATATTGGAAGTTTTGAGCAATTACTTGACAATTTTAGTTTGCTTTTGAATCGACTAAATTTTTTAAACTTAGTTTATATTTTATTGTATTCTGAATGTCAATGAATAAACTTGTAATTATACATAATTCGAAGCAATTGCTAAGTTTCAAAAAAAGTCAGTAAAGTCAGAAAAAAATGTTGCTGTGTCAGCAAATTTTTAGTCAGGAGCGTGCTTGCAAAAAAGTTGGTGGTTTCAACAAAAGGTTTGCTGAGAATCAGCGAGCTAATTTTTACCAAAAAAATATTAATCTTCAGCAACATTTTGCTAACACTTAGACGATTGCAAATGAAAAAAAATCTTTGCTAAAATCACTAAACTTCTTGCTGAATATTAAAAAACTCAAAAAACTTGTAGCGAAATTTTACTTTAGTTAATTTATTTGCTGAAAATTTAAATATAGAAATTGTGTAGAGTTATTTTCCTTTTTGATCATTACCGTTGTCAGTAGCACATCCAGATAAGCTGCGACATCTACTTCTTGTCTATCTGGTTATCTTCCACGCTATAAATGCGGTTATCAGCACAATTTTTTTAGCAAAATAAATTAGTAAAATATTAGTTCAAAATTAGTTTAGTGCTAAAAAAATATAACTAAAACTTTTGCTGAAAACGGAATTTCAACAAAAAAATTGCTGAAAACTAGTACACTTGATATACAAGACGTTGTACTAATTTTTCTACTAACTAATTTTTTTGAGTGTGTTTAAAATTAAAATAGTTGATCTAAGAGGCGTGACTTTTTTGCCACATTCAAAAATATTAAATTTTGTTCAAAAATTCATGATTTTCTACCAATACTGGGCGTACGGTGCAGAGCTTTGAAGAATTAATTCTTTTTTGAATGAATTCACTACCAATCGAATTCAATTTTCTCTAGAATTGAATGAATTCCTTTTCTTAAGTAATTCACTGAATTCGTTCAACAGAACGCGTTCATCCAACAATAAATTCAAAGAATTAATTCCGTTGCAATAGTTCTCTTTATTAAATCAAATGAATTAATTCACTGGTGAACGCGTTCAATTTTATAAATGGAAATGAAAAAAAGTGAATTAATTCCTTACTGAAGCTGTATTTTCGACTTAACTATATCCGTTAACTCTGAAAAAAGCTCAAGGTGCATAAAAACGTATTTAAGACGAAAACTAACATATTAATTTTCGTATGCATGTTAACTTTCAACACGGATAATTATCAACGTTGAAAACTCAACGTTTATACATTGTCACATCTAACGTAACTTATTCGCGTTACTTCCTAAAAACTTTTGCTGACGCACGTTCGATTATAACGAAATAATTATAAACATAACCAGTTTAAATTTTTTTTGTACTACAATCGGTTTAACGTATATTTGCTTTAAATACTTAACGTTGATAGACATGAGACAAAATACAGCTTGAATTAATTCACCACAGAATTCGTTCAATTTCATTTTCGTTCAGTGAATTAAAAAAAATAAAATTACGTTCAGTGAATTAAAAAAAAATAAAATTACGTTCAGTGAATTAAAAAAAATTAAATTACGTTTAGTGAATTAAAAAAGAAAAAAAAAACGTTCACTGAATTGAAAAAAAAAATGACGTTCACTTAATTGAAAAACAAAAATTACGTTCGCTTAATTCAAAGCCTGCTTTCTTTAGTAGAAGAAAACATTGTACTGTAAAAACGTATAAATGAAATACGTCATAGTCAAGCATCTACATTTAACTGGGAAGCATAATTTTGAAAAATGAATAGCTATATTTTATCCAAATTCATCTATATCTGTAAAGTTTTTGTTTTTAATAGTTAAAGGCTTTATTTTTGAATCATGTAGGTTGATAAAGTGCATCGGGTTTCTGTAACACTTAATATATATGTAAATTGTTTATTTTTACTAGCAAACGCTGTAAAATTGCTTAGTTGCAAATTTTATTTGTAAATAAATGTTTTCTTCTACTGCACGGCAGAAAACAGGCTTTGAGTTCAATGAACGTATTTTTTGTTTTTTTAATTCAGTGAACGTATTTTTTTTAATTCACTGAACGTAATTTAATTTTGTTCTAATTCACTGAACGTAATTTTATTTTTTTTTAATTCACTGAACGTAATTT
The DNA here is from genome assembly GCA_949987735.1 of Leucophora obtusa. Taxonomy (NCBI): domain Eukaryota; kingdom Metazoa; phylum Arthropoda; class Insecta; order Diptera; family Anthomyiidae; genus Leucophora; species Leucophora obtusa. The sequence continues at coordinate 298,451,386 of OX465295.1, read as the reverse complement.
TATTTTTTTTAATTCACTGAACGAAAATAAAATTGAACGAATTCAGTGGTGAATTAATTCGGTAAGGAATTAATTCAATTTTTTTCCGTTCGATTTATAAAATTCAACGCGTTCACCAGTGAATTAATTCATTTGATTTAATAAAAAGAACTATAGCAATTGAATTAATTCGTAACAAAATAAATCGAACGAAAACAAATATGAATTAATTCCATTCAATATATGGTGCTTTGAGAATTAATTCATCGAATTTTTAATTCAGAATTGAAAAATTGAATTAAGAAATTAATTCTTCAAATCTCTGGTACGGTGCATGCTAAAAAATATTCTAAATTAAACTATTAAGCATTTCTAAAGCTTCTTAGTCTTTTAGAATATGTCCAAAAATATTAAAAAGTATGTTAAAAACTTGGATATATGTAAAAGTGAATGAAGTAGCCTCCCTTTTTGTAAAAAAATGCCATTTTCAGGACACACTTAAAAGTTTTGATTTTAAAAATCTATCACTGTTAAATGGCTCGAAATAATTGAAAATAGTTTTCATTCTGAAATTTAGAAATGAGAATGACGCAATAAATTTTGAAACATTTTTTTTCTGATAACACTATGCGACAGTCAAATTCGGGATGGGATGAAACCAACGGGAAATGTTATATCGGTCAAAAACAAGTTATACGTGTCCCGGCGTTTCGCTAGGTCACCCCTTGGAATCGAGATATATCTTTTTTTGACATAACTCGAGAACCACTAGTCCGATTTTGCTCAAACAATTTTAAAAAAATTAAAAACTACAATTCCTTTAATCTGTTTATATAACGTTTTTCTATATACTCAACAGTTTTGCCGGTAAAAATAAATGTTTGTTACCGCTACCATAAAAATCAATAACCTTTTGTTTATTACTTTTTTTTAATATTTTAGGCAAAAAATATTTTTTTCTTCATACATTTATTTTTACCGGCAAAACTGTTGAGTATATAGAAAAACGTTATATGAACAGATTAAAGGAATTGTAATTTTTAATTTAAAATTGTTTGAGCAAAATCGGACTAGTGGTTCTCGAGTTATGTCAAAAAAAAGACCACCAAAGGTCAAATCGATATATCTCGATTCCTAGGGTTGACCCAGCGAAACGCCGGGACACGTATAACTTCTTTTTTACCGATATAACTTTCCCCGGTAGTTTGAACCCTTCCCGATCACTGACCCCTACCATTTGTCTCACAGTGTAATGAAAAACTTATTGGGAAAAAACCAAAAAAGTCAAGGTAAAAAATTAAAATTTTGAAATTCCAAGTTAAATATTTTTTAAACCATAAGAGCTTTTTGCACTTCTGTAATTTTCCTATGACTATAGACTTGCACTGTTCTCAAATATTTCTGGAGAACACTCAATTAAAAACTTCACCGCACGCCCTTGGTTCTGAAGGCATTTGATACGCAAATGGAAAAGAATTTTGAATAGGAAGATGTATCAGAAACTTTTTTGTTGAGATAAATATCTTAGGATTAATAGTTTTTGAAAGGAATAATTACACTCTAAAAAATGCTTGTAAATTCACTACTATTGAATATGTAAAGTTTTGTGTAATATAACGCAAAATGCCTAGATTTAGACATTTTGAAATACACATTATTGTTTACAAAAATGGACATAAAGTATATTTATAAGTATTTTGTATTAATAATTACACACTTTGTGTGTATAATTACAATTTTGTGCCTTAAAGAAATATATAGACATAATATGCGTAAATGTGCGAACACTTTAAAGTAAAAAACAGTTGTCATTAATAACACAGTACAACAGCCAATCTGGGGGGTGAGAAATTCCAAGTCAGGGTGATGGTACTAGGTCAGTATAGTAAAACCCTCAAAGGGTTTGGCGTTCGTATGTGTCATTTATGACCTTTTAAATTTTTTCCTTATCTTGATGTTTTTTCGCTTAGTTGTAACATTTTGGCAAAAACGTAGTTTAACATAACTCGAGAACCACTTGTCCGATTTTGATGAAACAAATTTAGAAAAATTTAGAATTACAATTTCTTTAATCCGTTCATATAACGTTTTTCTTTATAATCAACAGTTTTGCCGGTAAAAATAAATTTGTGGAGAAAAAAAAATATTTTTTTGCCTAAAAATTAAATTTTTTTTTTTTTTAATTCATAAAAAATCCAAAACGGAAAAAAGGATCAAGTGTTATTAATTTCATGTAAAGTCACATAACCTATAAACAAAATTTAACGCGTTCTGCTTTTATTTACAATTAAGTGAAGGTATCCCATTTTGACAAGAATATTGATATTTGTTTTTATTCAAAAAAGTGTCATTTATCGCCTTTTTCATAAATTTTCCCCAATAACTCCAGACTTCTGGCCATAAACTACTAAAAAAATTAAGTAAACATTTTTATAATTTTTTATTTTTATTTTATTTATTTATTTTTATTTATTTTAATAAATATTGCCTAGACTTTTTCGATGGTGGTTTTTCGGGACTAGTGGCATCGCATTCATCGCAATCATCAGTTTCTAAACCACACATAATGTCAATGTGTGACTCCACTGTTGGCCCTTCTGCATCTCCTGAAAATTCTTTATCATCAAGATCATCCTTGTCTTGCCACACTAACTTACTCCACCAGCAAATTTCCGCAATTATTGCACTCGGCGACTTTTTGCCTCTATATCTGTAAGTTTTTGTTTTATTAAAATGAGTTTGAAAAAATAAAAAATCAGTATTACCTCATTTCAAATGGCATAGCAACTTGATGATAGCGTTCACCTTGTTCATCAGATTCGGTAGCCAATTGTTTGCTGAAGTAGTCCAGATGATGATGTAAATAATGGATTTTCAAGGACATGTGGACACCAATATCCGAGAATGCTCTTAACATCCTTGCGACAGAAACATCGTAGTTGTTAGAACGATGCTTTCCCAACAAGCCTTCTATTACTTCTTTGATTGCCTGCCATGCATTCAATTCAGCGTCAATCAAAATATTGTTGAATGCGTCACTTTTAATCAGCTTTCGTATATCTGGACCATTTAGTACGCCTGACTGGAAAAAATTAATTTGTTAAGATGGAAAATCATGGGAAATGAATGTGATATTATAACTTACCTTCTTTAATTTTACTTTCGCTGAGTCTCGGGTAAATTAGTTTCAAACACAAGAAAACTTCATCTCTTTTGGCGACAGTTTTGATAAAATTCTTAACAATTCCAAGTTTAATATGCAGTGGAGGCAGCAATATCTTCTCCTTCGGCACTAGAGGCTCACGAATAATATTGGCCGTTTGTAACCTGCTGTGCTCTCTGAGTTTCCATCCGTGGCATGCATATTGGTCACCGGAAAATCGTGTGTCCCAATCGCACAAAAAGCACATATATTTTATATAGCCGCTTTGAAGACCGCAAAGCATTGCTACAACTTTTAAATCGCAGTATATGCGCCACATATGTTTGGCGTAGTTAACCATTTTTAAAATATTTTCCAGTGCATCATATGTTTCTTTCGTTTCTGTACTGTAGGCGATTGGAACTGAAGGTTTTTTATTGGTCTTATGCAGTAAAACCGCCTTCAAGCTGAGTTTTGAACTGTCAATAAATAATCTCCAGTCATCTGCTTCATATTTTATTTCCATTGCGTCCATCAATTTTCCTACATCCGGGCAATATGCAGAAGTTTTTTCATCATTCACAAGGAATAAACTTTGGAGTGTTGCCTGACGACTTCGATAAGCTGTGACTTTCACACCGGGTGCCAACAAATTGTTTGATTTCAAAATGGAAGCCAGCTCTTCCGATTTATGCTGTGTTAATTCCAACTTGGCAACAATTGAATCAAGCTTATTTTGATTTATTAAAATTGCTCATTGGATACTGATGGCTCATATGGGGAATCATCACGTGCATGATATGTCCGAGCAGTCGTAGAAGAGAAAATATCTGGGCTAGAAGCTTTTGGCACAGGAATGTGGTCCGAATGAGGCAATGGTGTTGCGGCACTTGCAACACCAACGTAATTATACGATTTTCTTATCCTTTTTGCGGCTCCTTTATTCGCACATGCATAGCAATTCAATGGATTGTGACCTTCGCCAGGATTAGTCCAAGTCATTGGGATACCGAATGGCATACTTTCACGTCTTCTATTTTTCCAATCCATTAGACGGTTGTAGCAGCTTTTACACACTATATTTGGTACCCAATTTTCGTTCACTATAACATTTTGGTTGAAGTACATCTCGTATGTTTGAACAAAATCAGTACTGAAATTTCCCCTTTTTTTATGTGTTGAGACATATTGACCACAGCAGTAGCAAAAGCTATTTATATCTGGCTTGCACAGTTCCATATTCTGTTCACTTTTAAAAAACTGGAGAAAAATCACTTTTACTGTTCGCGTTCGTCGGCACTTGTTGAATGACAAAAATCACAGAACCAGTGTGAGAAAGAGAAGAAGTATAATGACAATGCATGTTTTATGTGAACATTACAGAACCAGTGTTGCCACATCAATATTTCTCTTTTAGTACAGTAGAAAAATATGAGAGAGTTCGGCTTGTGAGTGTCAATGTTTTCTCCAAATAATGTTGTGCATATCTGGAGCAAATTTTTGAAATTCATACATTTACCTAATTGTGAATAAATGAGAAACGCGTGCATCGATTTTCATGATCTATGCCTTTTTTTGCTCATGAGTTATGTGACTTTACGCGAAAGTAATTAGTTTTGGCACTTTTTTCCATTTTGGATTTTTTATGAATTTTTAAAAAAAAAAATTTAAATTTTTAGGCAAAAAATACTTTTTTCCCTTCATACATTCATTTTTAACTTCGAAAGTGTTGCACATATAGGAAAACGGTATAGAAACAGATTCGAGAAATTGTAATTCTAAATTTTTCTAAATTTGTTTCATCAAAATCGGACAAGTGGTTCTCGAGTTATGTTAAACTAAGTTTTTGCCAAAATGTTACAACTAAGCGAAAAAACATCAAGATAAGGAAAAAATTTAAAAGGTCATAAAAAAAAATGACACATACGAACGCCAAACCCTTTGAGGGTTTTACTATACTGACCTAGTACCATCACCCCGACTTGGAATTTCTCACCCCCCAGATAACAATCCCAAAAATGTTCCATAGTGTAATTATTTATGAAAAAATAAAAAAATATTAGCACACAAAAAAATATAACTTTAATATTAAAAACGAGTAAAAAGGTTAAAGTCGGGCATGCCGACTATACAATACCCTACACCAGTCTGGGTAAAAGCCAACAAATGTTTGGATCCGAAATTCGAATGGGTTAAAATGGGACTTGTGTCAAAATTTTCTATAATGCGAGTCAGCGAACCAAATTTCATTAAAATATCTTAATATTTGCGACCTGCAGTTTGTAACCAAGCCAATTTTGGGGTGACCCTTATATGGGCACTAGGTCTAAACATGGACCGGTGTTAACCAAAATCAATAGGCTTCGTCCTTGGGCTGCCATAAGTCGGTGTACCAAATTTCATCAAAATATCTTAATATTTGCGACCTGCAGTTTGTAACCAAGCCAATTTTGGGGGGACCCTTATATGGGCACTAGTTCTAAACATGGACCGATGTTCACCAAAATCAATAGGCTTCGTACTTGGGCCAACATAGGTCTATGTACCAAATTTCATCAAAATATCTTAATATTTGCGACCTGCAGCGTATAAACAGTATAATTTTGGTAGGACCCTTATATGGGCACTAGGTCTAAACATGGACCGATGTTCACCAAAATCAATAGGCTTCGTACTTGGGCCAACATAGGTCTATGTACCAAATTTCATCAAAATATCTTAATATTTGCGACCTGCAGCGTATAAACAGTATAATTTTGGTAGGACCCTTATATGGGCACTAGGTCTAAACATGGACCGATGTTCACCAAAATCAATAGGCTGCGTTATTGGGCCAATATAGGTCTGTGTACCAAATTTCATCAAAATATCTTAATATTTGCGACCTGCAGCGTATAAACAGTATAATTTTGGTAGGACCCTTATATGGGCACTAGGTCTAAACATGGACCGATGTTCACCAAAATCAATAGGCTGCGTTATTGGGCCAATATAGGTCTGTGTACCAAATTTCATCAAAATATCTTAATATTTACGACCTGCAGCGTATAAACAGTATAATTTTGGTAGGACCCTTATATGGGCACTAGATCTAAACATGGACCGATGTTCACCAAAATCAATAGGCTGCGTTATTGGGCTAACATAGGTCTGTGCACCAAATTTCATCAAAATATCTTAATATTTACGACCTGCAGCGTATAAACAGTATAATTTTGGTAGGACCCTTATATGGGCACTAGATCTAAACATGGACCGATGTTCACCAAAATCAATAGGCTGCGTTATTGGGCTAACATAGGTCTGTGCACCAAATTTCTTCAAAATAGGTCTAAACATGGACCGATGTTCACCAAAATCAAACTTGTTCGTCCTTGGGCCAACATAGGTCTGCGTACCAGACCTATGTTGGCCCAAATATATATGTATCAAAATATCTTAATATTTGCGACCTGTAGAGTGCGCACAATATTGCATGGACAGACAGACAGACGGACGGACGGACGGAGAGACGGACATCGTTAAATCGAAATAAAAAAAAATTCTGAACCGATCGGCATACTATAAGGTGGGTCTACGACCAATATTTTTTGGTGTTACAAACATCAGCACAAACTTATAATACCCTGACCACATAGTGGTGTAGGGTATAATAACGCTTTAAAATTGAAAAAACGCGAAAAAAAATTAAATTTAAAATTAAAAATGTATAAGTGCAGTGCTTGTGGTAAATTTATATTGTGTTTAGACGTTTACGAAAAGCATTTGTACTTGCATAAAGGAAAACGTAAGGCGAATTGTTTTTCAGACCCGTATCGCAACAGACTATTCATTCATATGCAGTAGACCGACTCACCTTATATGGACAAAAGAAAAGCAAAAAAAGTGCCCCCTGAAAATAAACCTTGGTTTGTTTTATGATGATTCCCAAAATATTTCGGGTCTAGGAATAGAATCTCACGAGCTGGACCGTTTTTAAAAAGGTCTTTTTTTTAGTTTTTGGCAGAATTTTGGTATTTAGCTAAAGACAATATACACAATATTGGTATCATATGAAAGGTTTTTTTGAGGCGCGTCCAGCGGTATATATAACATGTTCAATCATTCCTAGAAATGTCCTGTTTGTAAGGATATTCTACAAAAAAAAACAAGTTTTTGACTCTTTTGTATGAAGAATTTTGTGATATAAATGTCAATCTTATATATCTTATCTCTAGTCGATTTAAGTGAACACGTGTTTCAGGTTTTTTTGAAATTCGCAATTGTTCGTGTTTTATCTGAAATTCAATATGGTGGAGAAAATATGTTTCAAATAGGGCAATATGGATATAAAAACTTTCCTTTTGATAAGTAAACAATCGCTAAGAGGATATAGTTTAGAATTTTGCTAATTTAATACATTTTTTACGATGCTCTGGACCAAATTTTGATAATATTTGGAGTTACCCCATTCCATAAAAAAAATTTATGAAATTTTTTGTAGGTTTATTATTAAATATAATATTTTATTAAAATACACGTATCTGTAATTTTTCTAAGAAAAATCTAAATATATGCTGACCCTAAATAAAATTTTATAATAATTTTTTTTCGCGAAAAAAAGATATTCCGCCAAAAAAGCGCCTGTTGGGTTTTTTTCTGTTAAGTTGCATTTTTATCTTACATCAACTAGATCAGTGGTCGGCACAAAGAGAGAATGTGAATGTATTGTGTTTCTACACTGTGAGAAATTAGTTTACCATTTTTAAATTTATATTTGTATATTAAGAACATGAATTAATGAAAAAATGCAATACTGAATGAATGCATGAATGAATTAAAGACATAAAAAAAAAATAAGTTATAGTAATTTATTTTTTTTAAATAATTCATAATAAATTATACACATTATTTAAAAAATATTTATTTTTTTGTATATAAATTATTTATTCTTAAAAAAATATTCCATTAGTTAGTAAATTTTAATGAACTAAAGAAATAAAAATAATTCATAATAAATTTCCTGTTCTTGTAAAATTTTAAGAGTGTAATATTTTTCTAAAATTTCTTAAATAAAGCGATTCTTTTAGTTGAGAATTTTGTTGCCATTCGTGTTGTGTACGTTTGAAAAGCCGATTATGATCGGCCACTGGTGGCTATAGGTGCCGACCACTGAACTAGATACTGAATTCAAATGCAGATTGCAGTAACTCGAAAATTTTAACAAAATTTGGTCCACAGCATCACGCAAAATATATGAAATTTGCAAAATTCCGACCTATATCCACTTTGCGATGATTTACTTATCAAATGAAAAGTTTTCGTATCCATATTGCCCTATTTAGAACACATTTTTTCCTCCAAATTGAATTTCTGATAAAACGCGAAAAATCGCGAACTTCAAAAAAATCTGAAACACGTGTTCACTTAAATCGACTACAGATTATGATATGTAAGTTTGACATTTCAATAACAAACATCTCCCTACAAAAGAGTCAAAAATTTTTTTTTTTATAGAATATCCTTGAAAATAGGACATGTCTGGATACGCTTGGACATGTTATATATACCGCTGGACGCGCCTTTCATATGATACCCATATTGAGTACGTTGTCTACAGCTAAAATGCAACTTTCTTACAAAAACTAAAAAAAAATACCTTTTTAAAAATGGTCCAGCTCGTGAGTTCTCGTTGCTAGACCCGAAATATTTTGGGAATCATCATAAAACAAACCAAGGCTTATTTTGAGGGGGGCACTTTTTTACTTTTTTTCGTGAGTCGGTCTAATATGCAGTCTTTTTTCTGGAGAAGACAGTCAGTGTGAAATAATTTCAAGTCAAATATTCTGCTTTTAACAACAATGAGGAACCAAAGCCATTTCCTTAACAGGACTCCGAGACGTTAAAGTGACTTAATCCAGACGTTCCCGTAAAATGTAGAAGACGCACTCCTTTGTTTCAAAAAATCTGCACGAATTGTTAGCCTACAAATAATAATCATCCCGGTACATAATCATCGCTAGTCAGAGAGTGCTTTTTAACAATGTGAACCCAATTCAGTCTATAAAATCAGAATGGCCGGTTATGTTTGAAAAGGAGTATCTTCAAGATCATTTTCGCATCTTAATGAAAACGGAATCTTCCCCATTTATTACTAATTTTAAGTCTTCAGAAGAAAAACTACTGCGATTTTTCAAAAGTACAAAAATGCAAAAAATTTTAGATGCCCTTTACAAAGAATATTGGCAGCATTATCTGCCCACTTTAATGAAGACACCTCCATGTTGTTTAAAACATTTTAGGTAAGCGTTTTCATTTAACCACAATTTTGTGAGAAATGAAACATTTTAGGCATTTATGCACTTGTATATTTTTTATGTTAATAGTTGTCTTGTATTGGTCCATAGATACCTGTGTAGGGAAGTGTAAATATACCGTCAGCTTATTATTGCTGGACCCATTGAAAAATATGTTATTAAAATTGATTTAGGAATGGACTGCCACAAACATTTATAATTGTTACGAAGAAAATAACGTTATTAAATACAAAATTTAAGGGGCATAAATATCCTCTTTCGGATTCCGAAACCCGTTGCTTGATGTCTCGTATCACATCTCAGATATACAGTATCAAATTTGTCCAACTGCCAATTTTGCAGTTATTGTTTCTTCTCATTTTTGGCATATGGGTCAAACTTATAATAAACTGATTTTTGTCAATTAAACTGGTGCATATTAAATTCCTCCAGTAATTCCAAACCACTTTTCAAAATTTTTCCATCACGTACCATTTTTGAGCAAATCGCGTTTTAAACTTCAAAAATCGACTATTTTGGGACTCTAAAAATTTACAACGAATTATTTCGAATTTATCGAAACAAAATTAAACTAAATTTTATGCAATTTAAAATTTTGGATTTCAAAAATGTTATTTGGTTTTTCTGAAACTTTTTTAGTTTTCAAGTGGTCAAAAAAATAAAATTCATAGTTGAAAAATTTCGTTCTCTTTAAATTATACTCACAACTATGAATTTTATTTTCCTTATCACTTGCAAAGTAGTCTAATCGTAAAATTGAACCTAATTTTGTTTCACAAAATTCAGTGTCAGTTGTTGTGAATATCGAAAATTCCTAAAATAGTGGGTCTTTTAATATTCAATCGCCATTTACTCATACATATGGTGTTTGATGGAAAAACTGGAAAACATATCGTCGGCTTGCCTGCAAGTAGTGCTATGTGTTTTTAAACAGGTTTTCAAGAGAGCAAAAAAACTTATTTATATTATCCTTTTAACCCTTTATCGACCAAACTTGAACCGCTGCAGATTTTTTAACGAAACTTTTTGAAGACATGTACTTTTTTATTTTATTTTTTTATTTTTTGTTTTTCTCTAAACTATGCCCAATTCAAAAATAGCAAATTATTCTGTGGGTATTGCGAATTGAATTTTTAAGATTAAAAAAATTAAAAACTAAAATTAAATCTAAAATATAATCTTAAAAAAAGAAAAATTTTAATTTTCCATTTTTTTTATTAACAATAGGCTGTTTCGGTCTATCGCATAAGCTTTATATGATGCACAGTTCGTGTCAGATATGTATGTTACACTAACCAATTTGCCATAATTTAATCATAATAGAGAAATTGAGTCAATATTAGGGTTTGTAACATTACTGTCAGATGGCCAGATAAAGGCCATTCACGACCTCATTACTAAAATCATCATTAAGGCATATGATGTCAATAAAATATGTTAAAAGGGTGATATAAATCAGTTTTTTAGTTCCCCTGAAAACCTGATAAAAGACAATCAAAAATTTTCTAGTTCAACCTTTTTGATTCCGCGAAGAGTAATTTTTTCTAGATTTTTGCACCAGTGTTTGTATCATGGTATTATGCCACAAATATTTAGCAGACAAAAATACTTTAAGATGTCTTAGTAGAAGCCTGCGCAAATTATTCTATCAAAAAGCAAATCTAATTATATAGTTTTTTCGTTTTAGAACTTGACTTATTCGAAAAATCCTACATATTTGTGGAAATCGAATTATACGAAGGTAATACATGCAACCTCGAACATAGTGGAGCAGTAAACTGAAGTTATTAATTTATATTTTGTATTCAAGATTTTTTATTCGATCTAAATGATGGAGTCTTTATTTCGATTTTTTTATTAAAGTTATCGGCCAACAGTAAGAGGTTTAAAGAAAAACATGAACAATATTCAAAAAATATATACTTTAATTGAAAAATTTCAGCATTCAACTCATATGTTACCTGATTTGTATATTCCCTTATAATAATTGCGTTATTAATTGCATAAAGTTTACTATATAGCGAGATAAAAAGCATTAGTTTTTAAGTGTTTTTAATATAAAAATAAAACTTTAAGGCTGTTTAATTATAAGCATTTTTTATGCATTTGTACGCATCTTATTTGTATTTTCAAGCACTTTAGTGTGCGTTTTCAAGCATTTTGTGCTTACATTTACTAGTTAAAGTGTTTTTATAAGCACATTAATGGTAAATTTACATTTCTATATATTTTAATCTAAAAATTTTATACATACGTTTTATGTATGTTTACGAATCCAAATTTACACACATTGAGTAATTTTACGGACATTATAGTAGGTAAAAAGTTACCTACACTTTAATTAAATTCAGTTGAAATTTACCCAACTTATAGTAGGAAACTGAACTCCTACTATAAATTGGGTAAATTTAATCTATGTGCGTAATTGAAAAAAATACGCACATTGTGTTTAATTTGGTGCACAAATAATTTGTAATTTTACATTGAAAGTGAGTAAAAATTAAATAAAATTTTGAAATTAATGTGTTAATTTACAAAATTTGTGTGTAAAAAAGCACGTTTCACGTGTAAATGTACGCATAAAATGTGTAAAATTCCACAAAAAATGCGCAAAAATCTACACAAAGTGCGTAAAAATCCAATAAAATGCGTACATTTACAACAGTTGTGCTAACTTCAAGCACCACCCAAAAATTTTTTTTAAATAAAATAACAAATTAATTTTGGGTACGTATTTTATTAATAATAATATCCGAGTCCTTCTCTCATTATCATTTATGTCCCAATTAGCCGTTTTGGGATCTTAAGGCATTTGTATAAAATTCATATAAAATTTTGTTATAACTATTGAATGGGTGCAATGACTCCTGCTCAACAAAATGCTTTATTTGCAAGTTAGGCAGTACTCAATGAATACTGACTTTATTGAGCAGGAGTCATTGCACCCAGTTGTTTTGCCTAGGCCGTATCTCTCTTACGGCGTTTTCTCCCGTTATTGTTGACGGTTGTTGGTTGACTGCCTCCCTTGCAAAGAAGGCATTTTGTTGAGCAGGAGTCATTGCACCCAGTTGTTCCTGCGTACACTCTAAAAAATGTTTGTAAATTTACTACTATAAAATGGGTAAAATTTTGTTTAATTTTTCGAAGATTCGGTAAATATAAACAAAAAATGCGTACACTTTTTTCATACACACTTCCATACACAATAATACACACAAAAAGTATTTTTAGACATTATGTGTTTATAAATAAACACATTGTGCCTAAAATTACTGTTGTTTTGTTAAATAAAATTTTTACGCACAAAGTTGGTAAATATACTATCCTATAATAGTAATAAATACTCTGACATTTCAAATTGGAAAAAATTGAAAAAAAATTATAAATAATAAAAAGAAAAAGCGAAAACGGATTATTTTTTGTGAATTACAACATTTCCACAAACACATTAGAGTCTGGAAATAGCAACATAAGCATGAAATTGTTTTTGGTAATTATTGTTAACGCATGTGGTAGTCTAAACCTCATTTCAAAATTGAAAACGCCGTAAGAGAGATACGGCCTACGCAGGAACAACTGGGTGCAATGACTCCTGCTCAACAAAATGCCTTCTTTGCAAGGGAGGCAGTCAACCAACAACCGTCAACAATAACGGGAGAAAACGCCGTAAGAGAGATACGGCCTAGGCAAAACAACTGGGTGCAATGACTCCTGCTCAACAAAGTCAGTATTCATTGAGTACTGCCTAACTTGCAAATAAAGCATTTTGTTGAGCAGGAGTCATTGCACCCATTCAATAGTTATAACAAAATTTTATATGAATTTTATACAAATGCCTTAAGATCCCAAAACGGCTAATTGGGACATAAATGATAATGAGAGAAGGACTCGGATATTATTATTAATAAAATACGTACCCAAAATTAATTTGTTATTTTATTTAAAAAAAATTTTTGGGTGGTGCTTGAAGTTAGCACAACTGTTGTAAATGTACGCATTTTATTGGATTTTTACGCACTTTGTGTGGATTTTTGCGCATTTTTTGTGGACTTTTACACATTTTATGCGTACATTTACACGTGAAACGTGCTTTTTTACACACAAATTTTGTAAATTAACACATTAATTTCAAAATTTTATTTAATTTTTACTCACTTTCAATGTAAAATTACAAATTATTTGTGCACCAAATTAAACACAATGTGCGTATTTTTTTCAATTACGCACATAGAGTAAATTTACCCAATTTATAGTAGGAGTTCAGTTTCCTACTATAAGTTGGGTAAATTTCAACAGAATTTAATTAGAGTGTAGGCCGTATCTCTCTTACGGCGTTTTCAATTTTGAAATGAGGTTTAGACTACCACATGCGTTAACAATAATTACCAAAAACAATTTCATGCTTATGTTGCTATTTCCAGACTCTAATGTGTTTGTGGAAATGTTGTAATTCACAAAAAATAATCCGTTTTCGCTTTTTCTTTTTATTATTTATAATTTTTTTTCAATTTTTTCCAATTTGAAATGTCAGAGTATTTATTACTATTATAGGATAGTATATTTACAAACTTTGTGCGTAAAAATTTTATTTAACAAAACAACAGTAATTTTAGGCGCAATGTGTTTATTTATAAACACATAATGTCTAAAAATACTTTTTGTGTGTATTATTGTGTATGGAAGTGTGTATGAAAAAAGTGTACGCATTTTTTGTTTATATTTACCGAATTTTCGTAAAATTAAACAAAATTTTACCCATTTTATAGTAGTAAATTTACAAAAATTTTTTAGAGTGTACTATAAATATTCAAGATTAGAGTGTAGTTAATATCTCACAAGGAAGTTACTTCAAACTAAACATTACTATTTTGATGAAATTTCAATATGTTGTAGTAGCAAAAAATCTAAGATGAACATCTTAAAATATGGGCTTGGAATGGGTTCGTCAGAGGTGTACGAAAAAATGAGACAGGTTGATATTAAATTTCTTTTGAATGGGGGAAATGTTTTTAGTTGATCTGCTATTTTTAAGTAAATGAATGTTATTTTTAGTTTGACTCAAGATCATAAATTAATATCACTTTCTGTTTAAATTATTTTCAAATCAAAGAAAGATGATACAATTTTTACAAGTAAATTACAAAGAATAAAAATTATTGAAAAAATTCGATAAGACCAGCAAGGCAGAATGCGCATTTTCGGCTTTCGCTACAAAGCCATCATCAGTGCCTTTCGCCTTTGAGTGGGTTAATATTTTGATAATCGTCTACTTACGTGGCTGTTGAAAGCAAATCGGGTTTGTTATCAACAACTCAACTTAGACTAACATCAACGAAATTTAACAACCCAGGTGAAAATGTTCATATATGGCCATATATGGCAACATATATGGGTTCGGATTAGGGATGCCGATCCCGAAATCCCGATCCCGAAAATCCCGGGATTTTCGGGATTTAGAAATCCCGAAATCCCGGGATTGGACTTGAAAAAATCCCGGGATTTCCGATTTCATTATTTGGCATATTTTACCTCTTTTTGTATTTGTTTTTATTGTTATATTCGACCAAAATCACATAAATCTAATATCTTATTAAATGTTATTAAAAAACTAATTTTTCCTATTCATACACTTATAAAAAAAATTAGTACAAAAGTCAAACGCTAAACGCGTTCTGATTAAATTGAACTAATTTTTCTGTTATTTTCTCTAAAAAAGTCAAGGAAATAGGTCAAAATTCTGCTAAAATAACAGGAAATAGTACATGTATTTGCGCCAGCACAATTTTGACCTATCCATTTGTACGTAATTTTTTTATGAGTGTAAGTAATAGATTCAAATAGATTACAGATTGAATAAATCTGAATAAAAACCTTAATAATTTAAAAACTTTTATTCAGCTGTAAAACTTTTAAACATCATAATTCAGCTTTATTTATTCTTTAAACGGATATGTTTTTATTTATTTTATTGATGATTTGCTAAAATCATAACTTCATTCAAAATAATTTTGCCGACTAAAAACAGCAAGTTTTTGTTAAATTATAAAAATCTCACAAACTGCCTTTCTGAAATCAGCAGAGGTATGTGTTTAATATAGTATGTAATGTTAGTTGATTTAAAAAAACTAATAGTCACTAAATATTTCTGATGATTTCGGCAGAGTAGTTTGTATTTGCATTCAATAAATTTTTTACAAATATAACTAAAAATTTGTAGATAAGCAGTATTTCGGCTAGTTAAAAAGTTTCTTCAGAAGTAAATTGTAATTTGAAATTTACTTAAATTTAACTCATAATTATATTACTTATATGTCGGAAATTTAACAATTGTTTAGCAAACAAGTTCTGCTGATTTCAGTAGATTTAATCGCGGAACCTTTTTTACTAATTTTAAGTAGCTTTCTCTGCTATATTTACATACTTATTTCTATGAATGGAGTTTCTGTTTAAAGCCAGATTCACAATGCTGTAGTACTCCATATTTTTTGTATCATGCTATCTCTATTTTATATACTCCACTATGCAGCGAGGAGTACTCCAGCATTGTGAATCCGGCTTAAATTGTTTATTTCTTCATACTACAAAAAATAATGAGTAGATTTATAATGAATTATTTTAATTTGTAGGATTTATTTGAGCTATTTGGTTTTAAAATTAAAAATATGATGAAACAAGAAAATCCCGAAACCCCGAAAAATCCCGAAATCCCGAAAAATCCCGGGATCCCGATAAATCCCGGGATCCCGAAAAATCCCGGGATCCCGGGATTTCAATTTTCAAAATCCCGAATCCCGGGATTTGTAAAAACCAGTCCCGTTCGGCATCCCTAGTTCGGATCCGAAATTTGAGGGTATATGGCCATATATGGAGATATATGAATGTTCATATAAATTTTTTTTTTATTTTTTAATAAAAATATTGCTTTTTTTATTCAAATTAAATGTAAATAAAATATTATAATTCTATTCATACATTACTGATGAATTTGTACATTTGAATGAAATTGAGAAATTATGAAATTTTTAATGGACATAAACATTTTACTTAAAGTTTAGAAAATATTTTATGACTGATTTTTGATTATTTAATGATTGATTGTACACTAATAGAAAAAAGTGTGTAAAAATTTTAGTTAAAGCTACTAAAAATTAGTTCAAAATGAAAAACTGCTGAATTATCAGAGTAGTTTTGCTAAATATAAATAAGATAGGAACAGCAAAAATAAAACTGTTTAATATATTTACAAAATTTGAGTTATAATTGAGCTAAATTTCAGTGATTAGAAAATAAAATTAAATTGTACTTAGTAGTAGACAAAAAAACATCACATAAAATTAAAAATTTTTAAAGTTCCTTTTTGGTTTTTTGTTTTTAATGGATATACAAATCTAGCCTTCTGAAATCAACAGTTTAATATTTTTAGCAAATATTTCTGTTGATTTTATAAACTGCTATTTGCATTGAACAAAATTTAACAAAATTTTTTTAGATACAACAGTTTGTTTTAGCCATTTTTAGTTTACTAATATTTTGCAAAATTTTCTGCAGATTTTCTAAATTTAGAAGTTTTATTTTTGCTGTTTTTATCTTACTGCAACATTTTCAATTGTATTTCAAAATTTATCATTTTATTTCAGAAGTTATCAATTGTTTTTCTGATTTATCAATTGTATTTCAGAAATAATCAATTGAATTTCAGTTTACTCAATTGTATTGTAGAAGTTATGAATTGTTTTTCAGATTTACCAATTGTATTTCAGAAATAATCAATTTATTTCCAGTTTTATAATTGCTTTTCCGAAATTATCAATTGATTTTCATATTTCTCAATTGTATATCAGAAACTACCAATTGTATTTCAGAAATTATAAATTGTATTTCAGAAACTGAAAATTGTATTTCAGAAATTTATTAATTGAATTTCAGAAATTCGCAATTGCATTTCAGAAATTATCAAATGTATTTTACAAATAATCAATTGTATTTCTAAAACTGGCAACTGTATTTTAGAAATTGCCAATTGGATTTAAGAAATTATCAAATGTATTGTATTTCAATATTTTTTGAATCCGCTCACGTAATTACCCCCATCCCGGTGAAAAATGTTCATATACGCTCAAACATGTTCATATATGGTTTATGTATGGACACATATGAACAAATATGGATTTTTTATGAACATACATGGAAGTATATGTAATTCCATATATGGAAAAAATTGCATATACAGACATATATGGAAGCATCTGTTATTTCATATATGGAAATGGCACTCAAATATGGACAAATATGAAAGTATATGTTATTCAATTTATGCAAAAGTGACTTGTATATGAACATATTTCGAAGAATACATTTTTCCATATATGTAAAAGGAACTCATATTTGGATAAATATGGAATTATATTTAATGTCATGAATAAAAAAGGAACATATGTAGCGCCTAATTTGAATGTCATACATAAATTTATATCTATCGTACAACCTTATAATAAAGGACAGCAACGTTCGCATGTATTCGCATTAGGGTTTGGGATTTCCCGGACTTTTTTATTTCCCGGGAAACGGGAATGAAAAAATCTGATTCCCGGGATTCCCGGGAATCCCGGGAAATATTTTTAAACAAAATTGTTAATGAAAACCACCTATATAAGTAATTTTTGTTAAAAAAAAAACACTATTTGAGTACAAATGCAGTCTGTGTAGTGAGAATTCAAAGTAAAAAATATCAGAATGTTGAACATTTGATTTCACATAAATTACTCGCAGCACTGCCAAATGAATTGCATGATTCCAGCAGAAAGCACCTACTACTGGACTGTCGGAAACAAACCGTTTCATCACACTTGGCCCATTAGATATGGTGGCCACAATGTTATTTTCCAAAGACAAATAAAACTCTTATTTCTACAATTCTTCTTATTTCATCAGCATTACATCTTCCTGATATATAAACCAACCCCAGGTTATAAAATTAATTATTTCCGTTTATACATATGTTCAAATATCTCTTTTCTGATATTCTTGTCCAATCATCTAAGATTATAGTAAATCTCCTATTGTTAGAAATATTGGTCGATATTTTTTTTATCTTGATATCTTTTACATGATGTAGTACTTTAATATAATGTTGTTTACATCGGTTTCATTTTTTTGCAATGCCAGGTTTTTATTATAAAAACTTTCTCGAATAAACGAAGATCTAGTTATGGTGCGGATTGACTGCGGCTAATTTGGATACCATTTCAGGAAATGTTTGCCCTACCATAAAACCTTTAATGCCTATTCAGCTTACACTTTTTTCTTCGGGTACTTTGCTAATTTTAGCTGAAACGTTATTCTTGTTGTTGTTTTCTTCAAGGCAAGTTGCATACCATCATTTTTTTTTTTTTTTTGTGAACCAAATTTAGATGTCGGATAACCAAATTTAGATACCACCGTTAACCATTAGTCTTTTCTTTTCACATTTATTAATGAAAACGCTACTTATAAAATTATTGACCCTTAATATAAAGGAGTATTTCAAATTTAAAGTCGACTTTATTTTTAATCAAACAGTTTTGTTCATTTTGTGTATGAAAACTAGGGTTTGGGATTTCCCGGACTTTTTTATTTCCCGGGAAACGGGAATAAAAAAATTTTATTCCCGGGATTCCCGGGAATCCCGGGAAATATTTTTGAACAAAATTGTTAATGAAAACCACCTATATAAGTAATTTTTGTTAAAAAAAACACTATTTCAGTACAAATTTAGTTTGTGTAGTGAGAATTCAAAGTAAAAATATCAGAATGTTGAACATTTGATTTCACATAAATTACTCTAAGCACTTCCAAATGAATTGCATGATTCCAGCAGAAAGCACCCACTACTGGACTGTCGGAAACAAAGCGTTTCATCACATTTGGCCCATTAGATATGATGGCCACAAGTTATTTTCCAAAGACAAATAAAAATCTTCTAGTCTTATTTCTACAATTCTTCTCATTTCATCAGCATTACATCTTCCTGATATATAAACCAACCCCATGTTATAAAATGAATTATTTCCGTTTATACATATGTTGAAATATCTCTTTTTTGATATTCTTGTCCATTCATCTAAGATTATAGTAAATCTCCTATTGTTAGAAATATTGCTCGATATTTTCTTTTATCATGATATCTTTTACATTATTGTAGTAATTTAATATAATATTCTTTACATCGGTTTCTTTTTTTTTGGCAGTGCCAGGTTTTTATTATAAAAACTTTCTCGAATAAACGAAGATCTAGTTATGGTGCGGATTTACATTCCGTCACTGCGGCTAATTTGGATACCATTTCAGGAAATGTTTGCCCTACCATAAAAAGTTCAATGCCTATTCAGCTTATACTTTTTTCTGCGGGTACTTTGCTAATTTTAACTGGAACGTTATTCTTGTTGTTCTTTTCTTCAAGAGAAGTTGCATGACCATCAATTCTTTTTTTGTGAACCAAATTTAGGTGTCGGATAACCACATTTAGATACTTCCGTTAACCATTAGTCTTTTAGGGCAAATATCACTGCGCTGCATTGTCCTTTTTTGTGAAGTATTTCCATACTCCTGACATTTTATTCTTTAATATAAAAGAATATATTAGTTTGAAAGCAGGTATGTTAAAATAAAGTAAACTTACTTGAAAATATCACATTTATTAATGAAAACGTTACTTATAAAATTATTGGCCCTTAATATAAAGGAGTATTTTAAATTTAAAGTCGACTTTAATTTTAATCATACGGTTTTGTTCATTTTGTATATGAAAACCTTACACAAATATTTATATTTTCAAACATTTTGCTCCAATGCTCCAGAATGCTCCAAAAATAAACGAAGTCAAGGTATACTGCCACCCAATATTTTAACTAAAGTCGACTTTAACTAAAATATACATTTGAAAAATTCAGATAGTAAAGGCGATTATTTGTAAGAAACAAAACTTTTTTTCATATTTCTTTTAAACATTTTACCAAGTTTTTAGGTTTTACTACTTTAATTTTGAATAAGTTATGCGAAAATTCGTTATTAGTTGAAATGCTCCTAATTACTTGGCAATGATTTTTTTTTTGTGTGTCAAATAAATTGTTTCCCTTTTAAAAGATTTTAACAATGACATTTTTGTTTTGGTATTTAAAATGTTTTTTATGACTAAAATTAAAAAATCCTACTCCAATCAAAAACAATTTAAAAAATTTAATATTTTTAAAATTTCCCGTTTTCCCGGGAAAAATATATTATTTTCCCGGGAATTCCCGCCAAACTTTTCCCGGGATTTCCCGGGAATTCCCGAACCCCAAACCCTAATGAAAACCTTACAAAAATATTTATATTTATAGTGTTTTTTTTAACGCGTATTTTTTAATATTAATAAGCAAAATTTTGTGCTACTTACACAAAACTAATGCAGAGAACATATCAAACAACACAAGTGCACTTTACAATTTAATTAAAATTGCTTAAAAACAATAAAAATAATTAATTAAAAACACCACCTTTTTAACGTTTTTTGTTATTTTACATTGAAACTCTCTTAAAACCAGTTCAGTTTTTCAGATGAGAGCCGTTGCTAGTGCCTGACTAAAGTCGACTTTACCTAAATTATACATTTTAAAAATTTAGATAGTAAGGGCGATTATTTGTAAGAAACAAAGCTTTTTTTCATATTTCTTTTAAACATTTTACCAAGTTTTTAGGTTTTACTACTTAAATTTTGAATAAGTTATGCGAAAAATCTTTATTAGTTGAAATGCTCCTAATTACTTGGCAAAGATTTTATTTGTGTGTCAAATAAATGTATTCCCTTTTAAAAGATTTTAACAATGACATTTTTGTTATGGTATTTAAAATGTTTTTTATGACTAAAATTAAAAAAATCCTATTCGAAACAAAAACAATTTAAAAAATTTAATATTTTTAAAATTTCCCGTTTTCCCGGGAAAAATATATTATTTTCCCGGGAATTCCCGGCAAACTTTTCCCGGGATTTCCCGGGAATTCACGCCCGGGAATTCCCGAACCCCAAACCCTAATTCGCATATATCTAATAAATGTATATGTTCATATATGTCCATATATGAACACTTACATTACCTCACTTAGGTGTTACCTCATTTTTCGGATCCATACATATATGGTTGAACCATAAATGTTCATATATGGACATTTTTCACCGGGATGATAAAAAAAACTTAAAACATTACCCATATATGGAATAATATATGAATTCATATATGAAGATATATGGAATATATGAACCAATATATGGACCAATAATTGCAGTATATTATCATATATGGATTCATACATTTGAATGTATTTACCCATATATGCTTCCATTCATAACATATATGTTCATATATGATCATATATTAAACCATATATGCTTATACATGAAACCATATATGACAATATATGAACATATATGAACATTTTCACCTGGGAATGCTATTTTTATCCTTTTGTTATTATTACTCTTTTTTGCTTTGAACCTTAATTCTTAAGATATCTCAGCTGATTCTATTCAACTCTGTGTATGATAAACACAGATTTTTGAATTACAACGAACCGTTAAATTTAAATTTAAATGTATGTTATTAAATTATATTTTTGCACCGTGTCAATGTGTTTAAGATGAATGGGGGAAATGTTTGCGCATTCTGCCTTGCTGGTCTTATCGAATTTTTTCAATAATTTTTATTCTTTGTAATTTACTTGTAAAAATTGTATCATCTTTCTTTGATTTGAAAATAATTTAAACAGAAAGTGATATTAATTTATGATCTTGAGTCAAACTAAAAATAACATTCATTTACTTAAATTTCTTTTCTCTATCAAATATCTAAATTTCATACTAATCTGAGAGTACAGCATGGATTACATTCCTTGTAAGAGGTTTTCTTAAAAAATAGATGCTTTTTTCAAAGTTTTCTATAAAAAATGGAGGTGATTATGAAAATTTTATCATTTTTAAAAGTTTTTTTTTATGAAACAATTTTAAGTATAATGTCGAAAGTGTTTTTTAAGATTAAGGCCCAGTTTTTAGGATTTAGATTGTCTTTATACTTAGTTTAACGCAGTAGGTAACTGGAATACCCCTACTAATATTCGGTATATTTGGTTTTATTTCAATAAATACCAAAATACTGATCGAGAAAAGTTTTTCAGTCAAATTTTTGTTAATAAACTTGGAAACGACTTATATAATTTGTTTACGGTTTTACTAAACCAAGTTTAATTGACATCCCAAAAACTCTACCTAAGAGTCTAAGAATGGGCAAATAAACAGCCGAATGTAAATGGGTCCCTTGCCCAACCCAGAAAAATGGTCTAGGTACGCCTATGAAGATGGTGTGTCCGAAAATTTCATTTTTTCGTGATATTTCACATGATTTCTCCCAGTAGATTAAATATTGCCTAAAATAAGTTAACGAAATAACTTAAAATATTGATGACCTTAAAAAACCCTAACGAAATAATTTTTATATAACCCCAGTAGCAAATGGTCGAACTCGTAATAAAAATTACTAGTTTTTTGACTAGTAATTACAGAACTAGTTCTCACAATAATCATTTTGAACCAGTTGTGTACTAGTCATACATGGGAATTTTTCATTACCATTGAATTTTCATTACCATTAGTTCATACTAATGACAATGAAAAAAATTCCATTACCATTTAATGGTAATGAAATATTTTTCATTAGAAAAATCATTACTAATGGTAATGAAATTGCACTAATGTATAAAAAAACTAATTACAATTGATTAAAAACCATTTGTTTACAAAAAATTCAGACAAATGAAAACGAACAACTGGTTTGGCCAGGGAAGTTATAAAACATAATTTATTAAGGAGGATCCATTTAATTCCGTTAAACTTTACCTGGATACAAATAACAAGGGATTGGAAAGTAATATTTAATTTCCAATGAGCATGAGCCTGAATGAGCATATTCCATCTTCGATTTCAGCGAGTTTTACTCCATTTTTACGTTTTTCTGTCAATGGCAATTATTTTTTTTAATTTATTCATTATCAATGGTAATGAAATTTAAAATCATTGTCATTAATCAATGAAATTAAATTTTAGAATCATTACCATTAATTAAAAAAATGGTAATGAAAATAATTTCATTACAATTGATATCAATGTAATGGTAATGAAATCATCAATTAATTAGTCCACCTAATTAATTAGTCCCATGTATGGTACTAGTTAAATACGATCTATATATCTAAGGATTTTATATAAACTCCTTAATTCCTTGTAAACCTTTTATAAATACAAACAATATTTTTTATATATGGAGTTGGACATTAAACTCATAAACATTACACCGTTTACGAGTAGAATACGAGTTTATATGAAAACACCTACTGTTTAAAAAAAATACCTAAATTAAAATATGAGATTTGAAATTTTTTTTTGCATTTACATTTAATACAAAAATCAGAGTTTGCAAATAAAAACTTAAAAATTTTTATTGTGAATTGAATTGAGGTGTAAATCAACTGGTACAATACTGGTGCCAAAAAGTCACTCCATAACTAGTTTAGTAAATTTCTCAAAAGTACCAGTATAGTTTCCTGTTTTTCTTCCTAAAAATCTTTAACAATTTATGTACCTAATAGTTTCATTGAAACTATGCAGCTACTGTTTCTAAAAATTTAATTTAAATACGAGTTTTGAAATACTCCCAGTAGCAAATGGTCGAACTAGTTCTAAAAAGTACTAGTTTTTTGACTAGAAACTACAAAATTAGTTCTCAAAATAACCATTTTGAACCAGTTGTGTACTAGTTAAATACGTTTGATTAAAAAATGCGAGACTATTTCGAAAGATTAAATTTAAATAGGAATTTTGAAATTCTAGTTTTGTTTACATTTGTTGTTAGTAATATAGTCTGAAGTTGCGAATAAACACTAAAATTTTTTATTGTGATTAGAAATCATAAACACAAAATAATTTAGATTTCGTTTGGTAAATGGACCTAATTATCTCCGTAAGGAAACTATCGGTCTAATCTACGTTTCATCAAAGAAAAAGTGTTTGTTTTTTATCTACGTATATAATTTAGATCTTTACCAACTGGTACAGTACTATTTCCAAAGAGTCACTTCGGAACTGGTTCCGCGAGTGTCACATTAGTACCAGTTTTGCACCCTATTTTTCGTCCTTAAATTGTAATTTTCAAACTAGTTCTACAACTAGTACCAAAGTGGGAGTTTGGGGACAATTGTACCCATCCCTATGACATCTTCATGTTAAATTCTACAGTTGTTTGTATGGAGAGGCGGTAGAACTCGTACTAGTTGCCTGGTTCAAATAAACTAGTACATAACTGGTTCTGAACTAGTATTTTTTGCTACTGGGCTAGTTTTGGTTACAGTTGCTTTTTAATAATACATTCTGAGTTTGCAAATAAACACTAAAATATTTTATTGTAATTACAAATCATAAACATAAAATATTTTAAATTTCAATTATTAAATGAATATAATTATCTCAGTAAGAGGAAACTATCGGTCTAATCTGCGTTTTATCAAAGGAAAACATTTGTTTTTATCTTATAATTCAGGTAGCAACCAACTGGTACAGTACTATTTCCAAAGAGTCACTTCGGAACTGGTTCCGCGAGTCTCACATTAGTACCAGTTTCGGTCCCAATTTTTCGTCTTTAATTTGTAATTTCCAATCTAGTTCTACAACTAGAACCAAAGTGGCAGTTTGGCGACAATTGCCCCCATCCCTATGATATCTCCATGTTAAATTCTACAATTGTTTGTATGGAGAGGCGGTAGAACTCGTACTAGTTGCCTGGTTCAAATAAACTAGTACATAACTGGTTCTAAACTAGTAGTTTTTGCTACTGGGACGTTATCCATTATCTGTAACCATATGAATCGGTTGCCAACCCTGACTTTTATTAATATAGTATAGCCCATCACGGTGGTAGGTGAAGATTTTGCAAAAAAAAAGTTATAACCCCACTGTACCATTTAAACTTTTTAATCGATCTTTGATGCATTCTGTAAAAATCGAATACATACTGCCACAGAATAAATAATTATTTTTACAATTCACAATTTTACACCTTTGAAACCCATTTTTCTTTTTTATTTATTTCACACAAAAAACCCCAACGAACAAACACACTTGTACTTTACGAAAAAGTGCTTCACTGAAGTGCATAGACAAAATGCGAGTACCATTGATCAGTCTAAAAATACTATTCCGACAAACAAGTCAGACAAATACTAAACTTGCAATTTTTTGTGCACTACCCACGGATGCTGTGCTATTTTTGTAACATAAAAGAAGAACAAAAAAATTAATAATCACTATGTGCTAATTAAGTAAACATGTAAAAACTGCAATTCTATGAAAGAAATTCAAATTCTAAACTCCCTGATGACTGATAAATAAAAATAATTTGATAAAAATAACAGAATGCCACCCAAAAAGAAAGTACCACCACTGGTGCCGAGAAAACCAAATCCCAGTCTAACTTACGAGGTGTTAATCTATTTAAATTCCTTTTATTTTGGTATGTTCTTTGGCTGTGAGTTGGCAATGAGTCTTCTAAAGGCAATTAATTTGACGTATCCACTTGAAATCTTATTAAGAGACATGGGTGTAATATTGGGATATTGTTTACTGGAAACTATACGCATTATAATGGGTCGAAAGGGAACATTGGCTGAACGAGGTAATAATAATGTTAAAAATAGAATACATACACGATAAAAATTACATGAAAATACAAAATAACCTCTCAATTCATAAATGCTTTGTAAAGTTATAGCAGGTTTACAAAACGTCATTTTCATACAAAATTTGTTCAATAAACCTCCTATAATTTTACAAAGCGTTTATGAATTTAGTGGTTAGTTTTTAGTAAAATATTAGACTTGTATCTCCTATTTAAATCAATTACGCTGGGTCTCATACTGTAGGGTTAACTTTAACTTAACTATTAATGGTGGATCTCATACTGTAGGTTTAACTATTAAACAAAAGAAAATGTCAAAAAATTTTATACAAAACAACAAAAAATGTGTGGGTTAACTATTAGTTAACCCTCAAAGCTGCACCGTAAGCAAAAGTAAATGTCAAATAATTATACAGAAAAACACCAAATCTTATAACGGTGGGTCTCACACTGCAGGTTTAAACTTTAGTTAATAGTTAACACAAAATTTTTTTTGTTTTTTTGTGTACATTTTTGACATTTTCTTTTGTTTATGGTTAAGTTAAAGTTAAACCCACAGAATGAGACCCACCGTAAATCGTCAGTATAAAACCCCATATTGTACCCAATTCATACACTTAAAATAATAACATACGCATATGCGTACCTAGACCATTTTTCTGGGGTGGGTAAGGGCCCCTTTTATGATTGGCTGTTTATTTGCCCATTCTCAGACCCTTAATCTTAAAAAATACTTTCGACATTATCTTGCGATTTTTTCATACAAAAAAAAGACTTTTAAAAATAACTCTCTCCCTTTTGATAAAATTTTCAATCGTTTTTTATATAAAACTCTGAAAATGCATCCTTTTTTCTGAAGAAACCCTCCTGCAGGGAATGCTATACGCTCAAAATAGTATAAAATTTTGATATTTGATGCAGAGAAGAAATCTAATCGACCTGTCTCATATTTTCTTCCACCTCTGACGAACCCATTCTTACCCCTTACACATTTTCATCGTAGAATTTTTGCTTCTACAACATATTGAAATTTACTCAAAATAGTACACTCATAGAAAGAAATATGAAAAATAGCAGAAAAAGTAACTAAAAATTAGTTAAAAATGATGCTGCAGAAGAATTTTACAATTTTTTTAGTAAATATTTCTGCTAATTTAACATTATAGACTGCTTTTTGCATTCAACTAAATTTAGCTTAAAAATAACAAAAAATTATAGATATAACAGTTTGTTTTGGCTACTTTTAGTCTACTAATATTAAGCAAAATTTTCTGTAGATTTTACAATACAATTTGTCATTTTCAATTAACTAAAAGTTAATTTAAATATAACTAATATACCGCAAATTGAACAGCTTTGTTTTTGCTGTTCTTATTTTACTAGTATTTATCAAAAAAAGAAAACAGTTCTTTCTGGAGCATAATTTTTAACTATTTTTTAGTTGCTTTTTCTGCTATTTTTACAGATTTATTTCTATGAGTGTAATATTAACTAATTATTCCTTTAAAAAACTATTAAATCCAAGAAATTTTTCTCTTATAGCCAGCACTAAGATCGTTTTGTTTCTTAAATATTTCTTAAGTAAGAATTTTTAAACAACATTTCTTATTTAAGATATATTCAAGACAAAAGTCGATATTAGTTCTGGCTGTAAAACTGGACCTTAGATTCCAACAAATTATCTTCCTAGGAAACTAGAAGACATTTTCCCAACCAAAAACACAGGATTAACTGATATTAAAAAAAATAATCATAGAACAAGAATTATAGACAGATTTTTTTTTAATTCTGGGGTGGGCAAAAAGGGTGGCCAGACCGGCCTAAGTCCGCCAATGAACATACGTCAGTAAAAAATCTGCCAAATGGGATTCAAATTGATTTGACCACACCATTTTCAGTTTTATTTCAGAAAATTCCAAATAAGTATATTTCAAAATTGTCCAAAAATGTTTTAAAATTGTCCAAATATATTTTAAAGTAAAGTTTTGTTTTTTCAAACGCGTCATATAGACCAAATGCAATTAATATTGTAATTAATATGCATTTTTATTAATTTTGAGGTTAAGAAGAAGAATAAATATTTTTTCAAAGTTATAGACATATTATTAAAGTGCAAATCACACTAGATCTAGTTGTCTAAAAATGTTTCAAATTTGTCTAAAATGTTTCCAAATTATCCAAAAATGTTTTAAAATTTTCCAAAAATGTTTTAAAATTGTCTAAAAATCATTCAAAATTGTCCAAAAATGTTTTAGAATTGTCCAAAAATCTTTCAAAATTGTCCAAATATTGTTTAAAATTGTCTAAAAACCTTTGATATTTGTCCAATTGCATTTCAAAATTGTCCAAAATGTATTTTAAAATTTTCAAAATGTATTTCAAAATTATACAAATATATTTTAAAATATTACAAATATATGTTAAAATATTTTATTTGTATTTAAGAAAATTCCATTTGTATTTTAAAATTGTCCAAATGTATTTCAAAATTATTCATTTGTATTAAAGGAATTACAATACAATTACAATTTGAAATACAAATTGTATTTCAAAATTTTAAATCAAAATTGTCCAAATGCATTTCAAATAATTCTACATATTTCTATTTCAAAATTCTCCAAATGTATTTGAGAAAATTCCAAATGTATTTAAAAAAAACTCTATTCTGGAATACAAATATAGTTTTTTTAAATACATTTGGAATTTTCGCAAACACAGAACTCGAGCATTTTCATTTATTAACATTTGAAAGATCGAATAAATACAACTTTAAAATGAAAAATTTGATAAATTTATAATTAAAATGATCCCAGAATTATATCAATATAATTTTTTTGATACCTTAGCGTCAAAATTTTTAATCGCGAATACGAGCGCTAACTTTGAATTCAGCTTACTCGAATTAGCTTTACCGTAGGGTGTCCAGCTTGTTAAAATTTGCGACTAGCACAGTGTAATCAGTAATCGCCAAAATTATTTCTGATTGCCTGTTTTTGGCCGAAGTAGTAATTTAAAGTGCCTCTGCCAAATTTGAGCAAAATCAGCTCGAATATTATCGACATTTTAAAATTTTAATATCAACTACTGCATCGGCATAAGTACACTCAGGGAATTATGTAGATAAAATCAACTGCAAATGACAGTTAAAATAACTGCATTTGCACTTAAAAAGGTGTAGACTACATTTGCATTTAAATCAACTGCAATATGAAGTTATTTTTAACTGTTAAAAATCAACTGACAAATTTAGTAAAAACAACTACAAATGCAATTAAAACAACATACATGAAAATTATTGTAAAACTGTACAAACAACTGCAAATGTAGTTAAAATGTCACTTTCATTTTTCACTATTAAGATATTGTTGTAGATGTCCGTCTGTGAGGGATGAAATATGGTGTTGTTTTTCTCCAGGTAGAAAGGGATGAAAATATAAAAAAACTGAAAGAAAATAAATACATTATTTTTTTACATTCCCGTAAATAAATTTATATTATAAAACTTACCTTATTATTTTAATAATTTAATAAAAAATATATAACCTTTTTCCGTATTACGCGTCTTCACTCTTTGGCGTTGTTTTATGACTAAGACAACAGAAAACATGTACTTCTCATATTCTTTCACTAGAAATTTCTAAACAAGCGCTTCGTATACATCACAAATTATACCAGATATGAATCAGCTGATTTGGGCAATATGGCCGACAGAAAATGAGCAAAACAAAACCCAAAAATTTAAGAAAAACAAAAAAGATAAAGCACAATAATCTAAAAAGAGACAGATATCTACAAAAAATGCGCAATACAAAATGTATGGAGATTTTATATTTGTATCTCCCTCTTGACTTGACTTCAATGTAAACAAAACCATACGGTTCGAGAATACTTTTTTGACAACTGTCATTGGTTTCACATCTGGTATTAATCTGTGGTACACATGCTCCTGTTTGCTTCGTGTGTGTTTACACACACTTGAAAATTTAAGTATTTGTAAAAAATTCAAAATAACTACATAAAATAAATGTTACTACAATGTAGTAGTTTTTGTAGTTTGTTGAAAAGAATAACTGTCAAAAAACATTGAAAATTTTTGCTCTAAGTAAATTAACTACAATTGTAGTTAAAATAACTACAACCCCATTAGTACACAAATAACTGTCATGTAGTAACTGCAGAACTTTTCTGAGTGTAGTGGAAAAAACCGTTATTTTAAAACTTGAAGTCGTTAGATTTTTTTGGACTTGAAGCCCATTATTTTATAATATATATATATATTTAATCCTTTAATTCCCAGTGGAACATAAGGCCGCATTATTTTATAATAGCTTTCTTTTATAAATTCTGAAGTGCTTTCATAAAAAATTCTACAAAATCTTGGGATTTTTAAAGTAAAAATCAAAAGACTTCTAAGGGTTTTCGTCGAAAAGAAACATCCTAAGCATCTTATAGTATATCTATTGCAAAAACTTCTGAGTTTTGAAAATCTTTGCAATTTCGTTTCGAAATATTTCTTAGTATCTAAGGGAAAGATAAAAACACCATAAGATTCTGAGGGCTTTTTTGAGTAGAAAAATCCCTTAAATTTTGAAGACTTTTTTCTACAGGAAAACCTTCAGATAGAAAGTAGAAAAATTTTAATTTTTTCATTTGCATTATTTTAGCTAATAACTGTTAAAATATTAAATTTTGAAAATTACGAAACAAAATGTGGAGTTTTTAGCAAAATAAAATAAATCCCGAAAAAAATCCAATGATTAAAAAAAGGCCTATTAATACCTCAATGCATAAACATTTTGTTGATTTTTAGAAGAGTTTTATAAAACAAACTTGTTGTTGTTTTCCATGTTGATTTGATTTGATTGAAGACTGTTATTAAAATCAACGAAATGTTTTTGAATTTGAGTACAAATATTTTAATAAATATTTATCTTAAAGCTTTAGTACTCATTTCTTAAATTATATCTCTTTGTTTAATTTCAGGTTGGCCTGCAATTTTGTCAGTTTTTCTAACTGTTCCGTGCTTTCTTGGTGTAACCTATATATTACTTTTACAGAAATATAAAATACGTTTAGAATATGTACTTTGTACTTTACAATTGGGTCTATATCTCACCGAAATTTGGTATGCCATATACTTTGTTTTCTCACTATGTCGTCCAGTAACTTATGATTAGGACTAAAAGAAACTATATAAATATTTATAAAAATAAAACAATGTATGTAACTTTATATATTAAAAAAAACAACATAACAGAAAACCATAAAGAACAAACTCGAAAAAAACATAATTACAAAAATTACAAAACAAAATAAAAAGTAAATGTAAGTGTAAAAGGACCCCTATGTTATAAACGTTTAGAAAAATTGTAGTAAATTTACAAAAACAAACAAATCTTTAAAAAAAAACTGTTATACAAATTTAAATAAAAAAAAACTAACCCGGTTAAAAATAAAAATATATGTTAACATATGGACACGTATGGTTTGACATGTAATCATATATGAATGTTATATGGTCATACATTAACATATATGACATATATGAAATCATACATGTATGCATATATTAAAATCAAGAACTCATACATGCTAAAGTATGGCAGCATATATATAAATATATGTCATATTTTGTCCAATACATGATCATTGTCTTTTGATAATGAAATCATTTAATATTATACATAACATATATTGTAGAGATAACTTTTATTTTGAGATGATATTTTCAACTAGGAATGTCACACAAAATCCGTCAAATATATTTAGTAAACCATTTTCGCGAAAATATCGCGATATTAAGTTACATTCGATGTAATATAACGCATTGTTATTCCTGATTTAATAAAATTTAAACATTTTTGACATAATGAATTCTGATATAACAAGAAAAATCTTAATTTTCTTAAAATGAATTTTGAATGCAATTTGAAATTTAATTAAATTTCAAAAAATTTTTAATAAGAAAATTCTGTGATACAAATTTCAATATTAAAATGTCAACATTTTTCTTTTTCTATTAATTCTGTATTTTATATTTTGTTTAAATTTTTTTTAAAAATCATTTCAAAATGTGATATTTCGATGGAAAATCTTTATAGAAGGACAAATTTTATTTGCCAGGTAAGTTTTAAACGTTTTCCATTGGTTATACGCCTGTAAATTGTATGCACTAATGGTTTTTCCATTCTAGGAGAATAAATCGAAACTCAGATTTTCAAAGGTGGCCATAACAGAGATGAAATAAAGAAAATAGGAGTTTACGTCTTATTTAAAATTTCGGTTTCCAAGGAGTATTTTAATAGTGTTACATCGAAGTAATCCGGCATTTTTATC
This sequence comes from Leucophora obtusa, assembly GCA_949987735.1. Taxonomy (NCBI): domain Eukaryota; kingdom Metazoa; phylum Arthropoda; class Insecta; order Diptera; family Anthomyiidae; genus Leucophora; species Leucophora obtusa. The sequence goes on along the minus strand of OX465295.1, from coordinate 298,418,900 downwards.
GAATTTCGGGGCCGTTTGTTAGTTTATTGTCAACAGAAACAAAGATTTTTTTTCAAAGATAAAGGTAACTTCTACTAAACAAAATTGAATGCTGGCGATTGCTCAAGCGCGTTACTAACCCTACACCACCTTATATATTTCCAGAATCTTATAAAAGTATGTTAAACTGTTGTAGAATATCTCTACCTCTGGATCCGCATCTAATTTTTTTATAATATGGCTGTTGGCTTGAATTATGAGTATATTTCAATAAACGGAAAACAAACCTTAAGTTAAAAAGTTGTGTGAATGGTCTTAAAGAACAGATTTTTAAGCAAGAATTCGCAATTTATGCGTCGATTTCGTAGCACGGTTTATACTTTGTAAGTTTCGTTAAAATAAGTTTTGATTTCATATAAAAAACTGTATTTTTATATAGAATATAAGTAAAATGTAAGTAAAATGAACAATGTAGAAAATAAAAAAAGAAGTTTTATATATTAACAAGAAGTATATATTTTATTAACAGCATATATGAAATACATATATATGTAGACACGTATGTACTCAAATATGTGGTAATACATGCGCATATATCTACATATTACCTCAATTTTCGTTATCGTAGATATATGGGCGATCATACGGGACCACAAATGAAAACATATTGCTATTTTTAACCGGGAATGTAAATTTTGTTAAAATAGAAAAATGTATGTAAAACTGATAACAAAAAGTAAAAAAATGTTAACAATACAAAATCAATTGGAACCAATATAAGACAACAAATAAATATTTATTAATATGTATATTTATTATAATTATTTTTATTTTGTCAAACAAAGATTCTTTAAGACAATTTTTCTGTAAACGAGTGTTTATTATAATAGACCCTTAAAAAAGAACTGCATATTTGGATTTGTTTTTTTTATTGAATTTATGAAAAAAAAGTATAAATTTAAGAATTTGTAATTATACAAGAAAAGAAATTTTAAAAAATAAAAACACAGTGTCTTTAAATTGAAATGTTTTCAGTTTTAGTTATTTCTACATACTTTATAATATAAGATTGAATTTTTATTTCTTATGAATTAATTAATGAAATTAAAAAATAATTAACAAGCTCATTCTAAAAAGAAATAAAAGAAATTAAAGATAAACAATCTGTATCCTTAGGATAAACATCTGTGAACTTTTTTTTTCAAAAATACACATTTTTCGGGAGAGGTAAAAACCGCATTTACTGCTTAATGGAATTGCCCAACAAAATCTGCTATTACCTGTTAATGAGTTTTGTAAGAGAAAATAAAGGTAGGTAGCCTCTTACTTTTCTATTACAAAACACATTATTTAAACAAGGGCATGTCCATCGAGGTAACTCCTTACCTAGTAACATGTTATTCTTAACTTACATGTTACTCTTACTCACATTACTTCTAGGTTAAAAGTAACCTTAAAGTAATGAATTCTTTTTAATTTTAAGTTTTTTATATTGAGTATTAAATTAAAATTTACATGTTTTTAACAAACAATTTTGTAAATGAAATTTGTTATAAGTTTTGGTTATAAAAATAAAGGTAATAAAGGGTAAGTTATTACTTCTTTTATTATGAAACCTATTATTTTAACAAGGGCATGCCCATCGATGTAACTCCTTATCAAGTAACATGTCATTCTTAACTAACTGGTAAGGAGTTTTCAAAAACAGTTTATTTAAATTTTTATAGCGAATATTTATTTGAAATTCACAAATTTTTAACACAAGACTAACCCTATAATTCAGGAATGCTTTATAAAGTTATAGGATGTTTATGAAACAATTTTTTTATGAAAAATTTGGTACCTAAGGTAGAGGGGGATCTTTAGCCATTTTTTTTCAAAGCACTGTCATTTCTTAACCCCTAATTATTTTTATAAAATTACTTTCGAAGTGAAGATCTACATATCTTGGCTTTAATTTTTATGATTTTTATTCTAATTATTTGCATATTTTCGATTAATTTTTGAATGATCAAACGTCCGACGATGTGGTATCCGAAATAATGTAAGGATAATGTGAAAGATTCCAAAGTAATTCAAGGGTAAGGGGTTTGATTAGAATGTCCAAAACCGTAACCGAAAACTAGTTAACCGGTTTTTTTAATTTAAAAAAACGAGCGGTTTCGAATAATTTCTTAATTCGAATAAACCGAAAACCGGTTATTATTTGTTGCCGGTTAACCAGTTTTTTTAAAACATGTATTTATCAAAACTATTTTTAAGCTCATCGTTTCAAAATTCTATATTTCGACTGCAGTTTATTTTTAAAGAATTATTTTAATAAACGAAACTGCAGTTTTGTTCTCCTTTAAGTTTTGTTCTCACAATGGTAGAATGATTCTACTCTGCAGCACAGATTGAAATGTTAAAGGTGCATTTACAATGATGGAGTAATCCAATCTGTAGAATATTTAGTTATTTTCTCTTTCGCACTAATACATTTTTGTATTTTGCTATCTTTTTTATTCCACTCCAGAGTCAAAATTGTTTGACTCTGGAGAACGGATTTGTTGCACTCTAGAGTTAACATTGATCTGTTAACTATGTAACATGACAAATATACCTTAAGAAACACATCACTAATAAGCTCACATCTCTAATTGTCAACAAAATAAAAACAAAAATATTAAAAAACGTAAAACCCACACAAAATATTTGTGTTTGGGATTTAATACATAAATAACGAGTAAAAAAGTTAAAGTCGGGCATGCCGACTATATAATACCCTACACCAGTCTGATTTAAAGCCATCCGAAATTTAAATAGGTTAAAACAGACTTGTGTCAAACTTTTCTACAAAATCATAAAATAAGAGAAAATCAAAAATATAGACCATATGGGCAATATGTCCAAATATGGACCGATCCTATTTAGCATCAATAGGCTTTTTCCTTGGGACCAGAGCTTTGAAGAATTAATTCCTTAATTCAATTTTTCGATTCCGAATTAAAAATTCGATGAATTAATTCACAAAGCACCATACATTGAATGGAATTAATTCATATATGTTTTCGTTCGATTTATTTTGTAACGAATTAATTCAATTGCTAAAGTTCTTTTTATTAAATCAAATGAATTAATTCACTGGTGAACGCGTTCAATATTATAAATCGAACGGCAAAAAAGTGAATTAATTCCTTACTGAATTAATTCACCACTGAATTCATGCAATTTCATTTTCATTCAGTGAATTAAAAAAAATAAAATTACAATCAGTGAATTAAAAAAAATAAAATTACACTCAGTGAATTAAAAAAAAAATTACGTTCAGTGAATTAAAAAAAAATAAAATAACGTTCAGTGAATTTAAAAAAAAATACGTTCATGGAACTCAAAGCCTGTTTTCTGCCGTTCAGTAGAAGAAAACATTTATTTACAAATAAAATTTGTAACTAAGCAATTTTACAGCGTTTGCTAGTGAAAATAAACAAATTACCTATATATTAATGTTAGAGAAACCCGATGCACTTTATCAACCTACATGATTAAAAATAAAGCCTTTTACTATTAAAAATAAATACTTTACAGATATAGATGAATTTGGAAAAAATATAACTATTAATTTTTGAAACTTATGCTTCCCAGTAAAATGTAGATGCTTTACTATGACGTATTTCATTTATACGTTTTTACAATACAATGTTGTCTTCTACTGAACGGCAGAAAACAGTCTTTTAATTCAGCATACGTAATTTTTTTTTTAATTCAGTGAACGTATTTTTTTCTTTTTTAATTCACTGAATGTAATTTTATTTTTTTTTAATTCACTGAATGTAATTTTATTTTTTTTTTGAATTCACTATTGCAATGGAATTAATTCTTTGAATTTACTGTTTGATGAACGCGTTCAGTTGAACGAATTCAGTGAATTACTTAAGAAAAGGAATTCATTCAATTCTAAAGAAAATTGAATTCGATTGGTAGTGAATTCATTCAAAAAAGAATTAATTCTTCAAAGCTCTGCTTGGGACCATGTGAGTCAACGAACCAAATTTCATTGAAATATCTTCGTATTTGCGACGTGCAGCGTGTAACCAAGCTAATTTTGGGGTGACCCTTATATGGGCACTAGGTCTAAACATGGACCGATTTAAACCAAAATCAATAGGGTTCGTCCTTGGGCCAACATAGGTCTGTGTACCAAATTTCATTGAAATATCTTCGTATTTGCGACCTGTAGTGTGTAAAAAAGACAATTTTGGGGGGTACCCTTATATGGGCACTAGGTCTAAATATGGACCGATTTCAACCAAAATCAATAGGCTCCGTTCTTGGGCCGACATAGGTCTGTGTACCAAATTTCATTGAAATATCTTCGTATTTGCGACCTGTAGCGTGTAAAAAGGCAATTTTGGGGGGTACGCTTATATGGGCACTAGGTCTACACATGGACCGATTTCAACCAAAATCAGTAGCCGTCGTCCTTGGGGCAACGTAAGTCGGTGTACCAAATTTCATCAAAATATCTTAATATTTGCGACCTGTAGAGTGCGCACAATGGACAGATGGACGGACATCATTAAATCGAAATAAAAGGTGATTCTGAAGCGATCGGTATACTAAAAGGTGGGTCTAGGTCCAATATTTTTTGGTGTTACAAACATCAGCACAAACTTATTACACCCTGTCCCCGTAGTGGTGTAGGGTATAAATATAATATTTTCATTTTACTTAAAACTCAATCGACCTTTTATTGATTTTATTATTATTTTCTTAGAATTTTTCCAAGTCGGGCTTTCAAGATCATAACTCAATGTAATAAAAGAACTATTTATTCATTGCATCTTATCCATTATTTATTTATTTATTCATTGCATCATATCCATCAGGAATAAATGTTTTTACTTAATCTGGCATTGATATTTACAAATACAATAAGTATGGCAACCAGTGTTGCCAAGTTGGGGGTTTTCAACCGCTTAGGGGGTTTTTAGTATGGTTTTTAGGGGGTACTAATTTGTTAGGGGGAAATTTGGGGGGTAAGAAAATCATTTTAGGGGTAGTTTTGGCTTAAAAAGCAATTAATTTTTAGAGTTAGATGATTGGTTTTGCCAAATTGTTGATAGTTTTTCACATAAATTTTTATTTTCTTTTAGCCTACATATTTTTGAAGTTGAAAAATTTTAGACTGTGACTAGGAAAGAAAAGAAAACCAGCTAAAATATAACGAAGTTTTTTTTTTATTTTAAGAACAAAACAATCAATTATTTACATTTATTAAAAATAATTTGAAATAAAAACTTAGAAAATTGTTGAATTTTGGGAAAATTTATTTTAGAGGGAAGTTTTTAGTGGTAGATAGAGTTGTCAAATATTCGACCTATTTGAAAACCCGGTTTTCGAATACTTCTAAAAACCGCCTTTTTAAAAACCCGGTTTTCGGTTTTTTAATTCAAAACCGGTTCGAATAACCGGTTTTTCCGGTTTTTTGTAAATTATCATTTTGTGTTGCTATATGTGCAAATTTTCTTATAAAACTTGCAAGGAATTGCTAAAAATCTTGAAACTTTCTATTTTTTCCATAAATTATTCCATTATAGAGTGTCCAAAAAACCGGCCATTTCAGAAAACCGGTTTTCGGTTTGTTCGAAAATTACTATTTTAAAAAAACCGGTTTCGGTTACGCGTTTCTTAAAAAACCGGTTAAAACCGGTTTCGTTTTTTTTTGTTATGAAAATAAATCTGTACAAATAGCAGAAAGAGCTAATAAAAATTAGTTAAAAGCGTCCTGCAGAAACAACTACTAAAATCAGCTGAATCTGTTTTCTAAAGCGGGATTTAAATTATTATCTGATTTTACATCTGATAAATCAAACAAAAAATCCTATGAGATGATGTGATCTTTTTGCAAATCTATTTGCGTTTACATCAACAAATGAAGTGATGCCAACCTTTTAAGAACAAAACTCGCAGGCAGGCCCAAAAAAGCGCTAAAATATAAATGTGATCAAAATAGGTAGTTTTCAACTAAATTTTGCAACAAATCATTTAAAAAGCGCTAAAAATCATTATGTTTAAATATAATTTAATATCACATTATTATGAAAATAATAAAAAAAACATTTAAATTAGATAAAACTGTATCAAAATAAAGGTTCAACCATAAAGCGCTAAATAAAAAATAGAAAAACGTCAAACTAGCACCTTTCTATTAAAAACACTAACCGAAAATAATGCGAGTTTTGAGCCATACAAAAGGCCGGTCTGGGGTGGGCAAAGCCCACCCTAGACTGCTTTTTGCCCACCCCAGAATTTAAAAAAAATCTGTCTATAATTCTTGTTCTATGATTATTTGCCCACCCCAGAATTTTAAAAAAATTCTCTCTATAATTCTTGTTCTAAGATTATTTTTTTTTATAAATATCAGTTAATCTTGTGTTTTTGATTGGGAAAATGTCTTCTAGTTTCCTAGGAAGATAATTTGTTGGAATATAAGGGCCAGTTTTACAGCCAGAACTAATATCGATTTTTGTCTTGAATATTTCTTAAATAAGATATGTTTTTTAAAAATTCTTACTTAGAAATATTTAGGAAACAAATCGATCTTAGTTCTGGCTATAAGAGAAAAATTTCTTGGATTTAATAGTTTTTTAAAGGAATAATTAGTTAATATTACACTCATAGAAATAAATTTGTAAAAATAGCAGAAAAAGCAACTAAATATTAGTTAAAAATGATGCTCCAGAAATAACTGTTTTTTTTTTTGATAAATACTAGTAAAATAAGAACAGCAAAAATAAAGCTGTTAAATTTGCAGAATTTTAGTTATATTTAAGTTAACTTTTAGTTAATTGGAAATGACAAATTGTATTGCAAAATCTACAGAAAATTTTGCTAAATATTAGTAGACAAAAATAGGAAGAACAAACCGTTATATCTATAATTTTTTGTTATTTTTAAGCTAAATTTATTTATATGCAAATAGCAGTCTATAATGTTAAATTAGCAGAAATATTTACTAAAAAAAATTGCAAAACTGTAAATTTAACAGGTTTATTTTTGTTGTTCTTATTTTACTTGTATTTAGCAAAAAGAAATCTGCTAATTTAACAGTTTCTTCTGCAGTATCATTTTTAACTAACTTTTAGTTTAGTTTAGTTACTTTTTCTGCTATTTTTACAGATTTATTTCTATGAGTGTATACTTTTGAGGAAATTTCAATATGTTGTAGAAGCAAAAATTCTATGAAGAAAATGTCAGTTTGTGATCACCTCGATAATTTAAGTGGTCAAAATATGGGTTTGTCAGATGTGGAAGAAAATATGAGACAGGTTGATCTTAGATTTCTTTTCTCCATCAAATATCAAAATTTTATACTATTCTGAGCGTATAGCATTCCCTGCACGAGGGTTTCTTCAGAAAAAAGGATGCATTTTTCAGAGATTTCTATAAAAAACATTTGAAAATTTTATCAAAAGGGAGGAAGTTATTTTTAAGTCTTTTTTTTGTATGAAAAAACCGCATGCATAATGTCGAAAGTGTTTTTTTAAGATTACGGGTCTGAGAATGGGGAAATAGACAGCCAAACATAAATGGGGCCCTTGCCCACCCCAGAAAAATGGTCTAGGTACGCCTATGACCAAGGATAGCACGATCAAATGTAATTAGATAAAAATTTTAGTTAATTAAAATTCTAGTTTATTGCAAAGAACATTTTACACTGCTGAAATCAGAAAAAATTCCGAATATTAGTAAATTAATAACATCACAGAAAAACAATTACATTTCCAAAATTTAATTTATATTTTTTTAATGGGAAGACAATCTACTCTTCTAAAAACAGCAGTACTTACTATTTATTTTTGCTGTGCTAACTCTACTAATATTCAGTAAAAACGTCTGCAGGTTTTAGCAGGATAGAATGTTATTTGTATTCCTAAAATTTATTTAAATATAGAGCAATTCGATATGAAAGCGATCACCTTTTGGACGACCCCTCTCCGATTCTAAAATAAATAGTCTCAATCGATTGCCCAGCAAAAAATAATGTACCTACATATTTTTTTTTTTTATAGTGACTGGTTTAGTGGTGGTGTACACCACTGTCATGTGACAAAATTGAAGAATTCTTCATAAGGGACCTCATTGAAAGTTGTTTTAAAACTACTAAAGCGATCGCAACGAGTGATAGCTCGTTGGAAAGATATTGAATCAGGCTTTAATTGAAAAATAAAATTTTCCTAATTTTTCTCAGAAATTTACCTTTTTTCCCATGAAAATTAAATTTTCCCATGAAAATTAAATTTTCCGATTTTCCACAGAAGCTCCTAAATTTTCCGGCTAATTTTTTTTTTTTTTGGATTCCTCATAATTTTTGCTTTAAGAATCAGCAATAAAAAAATGGGCCCCGACTCCTTGTTTGGACAGGAGAGGAGCATTTAAGAGACCACCTTGTTCTCATTGTTTTTATATTTTTTATAATTGAATTATTTGTAATTATTTAACATTATTTTATTTTATTATTAAAAATACATTTTAAAAATTATTTTACAGTTAAAAATACATTTATGAAGAAAAAATCAATTTTTTTTAAGAGCCCCAAGTTGAGTGTGTAGTGAATATGGTCTGCCTGCCTTCACAAGATCGGCCATAAATCCATGGATAATAGCAGCAGTGGCATGTAATGGCACACCAAACCCGACTGAGGCTACAGGTCATAAAATGTTTTGTTAATTTTTTAAATTACCATGTAATAAATATTTCGCCTAAAATGACACGTGCAGAAACAAGTCATAAAACACGGATTTTCCATAAATATGGCGAAATATTTATTACCTGGTAATTTAAAAAATTTACAAAACATTTTATGACCTATGGTCGGCTTATTGGCAGTAACCAATTAAGTCCCTCTTTAAAAAACATTTTATGACCAGTAGTTCACGCAAATTTTCCTATTAAAGAAAAGCAAATATCGCTTATTTTTTTTTTACCTATTTTTTACCAAAAAATAAATATAAATACTTCACACACTCTGAGTCAAATTTTAGTTGAATACTAAACGTGAAAGTGTTAAAGTGTTTTTTTTTGTAAAGTAAAGAGTGAAGCTGTAAAGACAATTTAAAGTAAAATGAATAAATTTTGCTGCAATCCGTTTAACAAGAGTGGACATCGTTCGAAAAAGATAAAAGTATTAAAATTAACTGGTGTTTCGAAGCGATACATGAATGAATTAAATATACAATACGGTGAAGAAGCAGAATTCATTTGCCCCAAGTGTAAAATCGATTTGTCTCAACAAGCAAATGCATTGAAACAAATGCAACCACAATCCGAGAGTGAAATGACAATTGAACAAAATGTTTCATCTGATAGTGAGGCAGACATTCCGATGGTCAATATGTCTTTGAGTCCTTTGAATGAGGCTATTACCACTTTAGGTGAATCGCCTATTACAAAAAGAAAGTTGCGAAGTGAAAAATACAGGAAAGAGAAAAAAGGCAAGGTTATGAGTGCAATCGCCACAATATTTGATGAAGGCTCTGATAACGAATGCAGTCAAGCAGATGACGTTGATGACGGCAAACAAATGATTGAGCAGTTGAAAAGAAAATTCAATTTAGCGACCACTTTTCCGGAGAAATATCTCATTTTATCTGTGATGCCTCAATCATGGTCTATACGCAAGATTTCTGAACAGTTTCAAACATCTTTTTACATCGCGAGAAGAAGCAAAGAATTAGTTCGACAGAAGGGCATATTGGCGACTCCCACCAAGAAATTTGGCTCAAGGACCCTCAGCGAAGCAACGGTGAAATTGATTCAAGATTTTTACTGCAATGATGACAACAGCCGCGCCTGCCCAGGTACACGTGACTATGTTATCACACGTGAAGATGCAGAAAAAGTACACAAGCAGCGCAGATTATTATTATGTAATCTATCCGAAGCATACCATCAGTTCAAAGAGAAATACCCAGCAGAAAAAGTGGGATTTTCTAAGTTTGCCATCCTACGACCAAAAGAATGCATGCTGGCATTAGACAGCCACGGAACGCATTCAGTCTGCGTTTGCATGTTTCATCAAAACATCAAATTAATGTTCTTTCCATGCAAAAAATTGAAAGTATTTCACGGTGAAATTGAAACATATAGGGACCTCCTGTCGAAGTCGTTGTGCGCATACCCCACGGAAAATTGTCATCTGTCCAAATGCGACAATTGTCCGAAGATTGACGATCTAGAGCAATATTTGGCGGAAAAGTTTGAACAGCTGTTAATTCAGGAGGTGCATTTCAAACAGTGGATAATTAGCAGCGGCAGATGTTCCCTTGAGACCGTGGTAAAGCAGATTCCGGAATTCATCGAGGAATTCGGATTCAAGTTGAATGAACTGAAGGCGCACCATTTCATATCCGAGATGCAATCGAAATTTCTAAAGGAAAGTAAGGAGAAATTAGCCCAAAATGAATTCATTGTGATAAGCGACTTTGCCGAGAATTACACTTTTCTCGTTCAGGATGAAATTCAGGCTTATCACTGGGCAAACGACCAGTGCACGGTGCATCCTTTTTGCATTTATTTCAAAAACGAAGATAACGAACTACAGACCGTAAGCCTTGTTGTTGTCGCGGAGAGTTTAGCTCATAATTATGTGTCCGTTTATTTATTTCAAATGAAACTGTTTGAATTCTTAAGATCAAAATTCGATGCAATCGACAAAGTAACGTTTTTCTCAGACGGCGCGGCTTCGCAGTACAAGAATAAAAAAAATTTTTACAATCTTTGCATAATTGAAGAAGAACAAAACTGCAAGGTCGAGTGGCACTTTTTTGCGACGTCCCACGGTAAGGGCCCATGCGATGCGTTAGGGGGAACCCTAAAACGCATGGCGACTAAGGCAAGTTTGCAAAGGCCATATACTGACCAGATCTTAAATGTACAACATTTGTTTTCGTGGATTCAAAGCAAGGAAATTGCCATTAACACAGTTTTATGCACTCAAAAAGAACACGATGCCATGGAGCGACGAATTCAAAACAGATATAATAATGTCAAAACTATAACTGGAACTCAAAAGTTTCATTGCTTCATACCAAATATTTCTGATATGTCAATTAATGTAAAGCGGTACTCTTCGTCTGCCGACGTGCTAAATTTAAAGTTACTTTAATTTTATAATGATGCCAAGACAATTGAAATTTTTAATAAATATTGTAATTAAGTATAAGCAGCAAAATAAGAAAGATTTTTTCTTCATAAATGTATTTTTAACTGTAAAATAATTTTTAAAATGTATTTTTAATAATAAAATAAAACAATGTTAAATAATTACAAATAATTCAATTATAAAAAATATAAAAACAATGAGAACAAGGTGGTCTCTTAAATGCTCCTCTCCTGTCCAAACAAGGAGTCGGGGCCCATTTTTTTATTGCTGATTCTTAAAGCAAAAATTATGAGGAATCCAAAAAAAAAAAATTAGCCGGAAAATTTAGGAGCTTCTGTAGAAAATCGGAAAATTTAATTTTCATTGGAAAATTTAATTTTCATGGGAAAAAAGGTAAATTTATGAGAAAAATTAGGAAAAATTAGGATTCAATACCTTTCCAACGAGCTATCACTCGTTGCGATCGCTTTAGTAGTTTTTTTTTAAAACAACTTTCAATGAGGTCCCTTATGAAGAATTCTTCAATTTTGTCACATGACAGTGGTGTACACCACCACTAAACCAGTCACTATAAAAAAAAAAAAATATGTAGGTACATTATTTTTTGCTGGGCAATCGATTGAGACTATTTATTTTAAAATCGGAGAGGGGTCGTCCAAAAATTTGCCAATTTTGATCGTTTTCATATGGAATTGCTCTATAACTAAAATTTTTGTAGATTTAACAGTTCTTGTTTTATCATCCAATCGTATATTTTTCTTAAATGAAACCAATTAATTACGCAGAAAAAAGTAATTATGTTTTTTTGTAGCAACATTCATTAGTCACCCAAAGGACTTTCGTATCTTATTTGTTTGAATACATGTGAAAAGATATTATTTTTATATAAAGGAGGACTAAACTGCAGTTTCGTTTATTAAAATTAAGTCTTTGAATATAAAATGCAGTCGAAATATAGAATTTTCGAATGATTAGCTTAAAAATAGTTTTGATAACATCTTTTAAAAAAAACGGTTAACCGACAAATAATAACCGGTTTTCGGTTTATTCGAATTTAGAAATTATTCGAAACTGGTCGGTTTTTTGAAATTAAAAAAACCGGTTAACCGGTTTTCGGTTACGGTTTTGGACACTCTATTCCATTAGTGCAAATTCACCTTTAAAACTAAAAGTTATTATTTCTAAAGGCGCTGTATGTTTTTTTTTGTTTCTAAATAAAAACACTTTCGGACAGATCTAAAAGCCCAGTATTTTGTTCATAATTTTTGCGAAAAAAAGCTATTAACCTCCATAAAAAACAGAAATGATTTTTCACTTGCTTTGGAATCGTTACAAAATTGCAGTGGAAGTTTTTTAGCATTAATTTAATAGACACGACGATTTGAAAATGTCTCGAAAAAAATAACTTTGGCCTTGTGAAGATTGTAGTTTTCCAAATAATGTGAAAGAATTTGTGACTTTTAAAATTTTTATTACAATTTTACGGTTTAAAATCGCAAAATATTTTATCAAGGGGGTGAAAAGCTAAAAAATAAGAAAAAACTCCTTTTATTTATTGAGGAAATGAAAACCATGAGCTTATATGAATTTTAGGACAAATTTTTAGATCTTTCCTACTAAACTTATTGTCAAAAAATTATGACTTTTTTAAGATAAAGAGAAAATGTAGAACTCTGCAAAAACAAAAATAGTCTCTTGAAAGAATTTCAAAATTTTTGTTTCGAAAAAATAATTTTTTTTCGATAATAGTCCACTAATGTACGTCATAGCAACGACAAAGTCAATAAACCCTACCTAAAGGAGGGAATCAAACATTAAGGGTCATATGCAATGCATAATCACTTTGAAAATTTTTAAGTGACTTGTAAAACAAATTTTCCATACAAAATTCATTTTATAAATGTGTTATAAGGTTTTCAAATTATTATGCATAGGCCCTTAAATATTTTTCATAATTACTGAACAAATGACGAAAATTTATTAAAAATTTTCAACTTATAATTATTCGAAAATGTCGAATTATTCGATACGAAAAACCGGTTTCTCGAATAATTCGAAAACCGCCCTTTTTTCAAAAACCGGTTTAAAAAACACGGAAATATAGGAAAAAACCGGTTTATCGAATAATTTTGAAACCGGCTTTGACAACTCTAGTGGTAGAGCAAATTTAGGGGGTTTTTGGACAACTTAGGGGGGTTTGTATAAAAAGACTTGGCAACACTGATGGCAACAACGATAGCTTAGCATAAATATAGAACTTTACTTACAAATAATCCTTTCGACAAATTTTACACTTATTAATATAAAAATTTATTTTGTTTTTAATACACCATGACATTAATAATAATCAGTTTGTTCGTTTACTCGAAATTTTTACCACTTTTGCTACAATTGGAAAGTTTTGTTTACCTTTTGTATTGAATTTTTCCAGCTGTAGTAAAAGTAGTAACTTGTAGTAAGTAAACGAACACGCCTAATATTTTCATATTTCTGTTATTACCCACCAATATGGTGCTATTTCTTTCCCTCCCGATTTTTAAAATGGCCCATATCTCGAAAACTAAGAGAGATATAGCAAAATTGACAAACATTTCGACTACCATTAATCATATGACACTCCTGTGAGGGCCTTGAAACCTCGGAAATTTTTAATAAAAATTGTTCACTTCTTAAAATGGCCCATAAACCAAAATTAAGCGAGATAGAGCAAAACGGACAAAATATTTGTGGAGTGTCCTTACATGCCCTGAGATAATATGATTAGATAATGATTAGGACCGGGGAAGGTCCCGAAATTTGTTAAATTTAACAAAAAAAAAGTGTTAAAATCAACGAATTTTATTTTAAACCAAAAAACAGGAATAAATTTTGTTAAAGTAACCAATTTTTCTGTCCAACCAACAGACGTATTATTTTGAGTGCAGCACAGATTGAAATATTAACTGTTCAAAATGCAGAGTAGAGTTACTTAAAAAAAAATTTTTGACGTTTCAATACCCAGTGTAGAAAATCATTACCAGATATGTGGTTATGTAACTACATACTTGGTAGGTAACTAGTTACTTTTGTTATTACATTTCTTATTACCTTTATATGGCGATGTCGCGAAAAATAATGAGTTATGGTTACATACCAGCATACGAAAAATCAAAAAATATATCGTTACCTGTGTGCTTACCAGTACTGACAAAAATAATGAGTCTAAAAATAGATTTCCAAAAAAATTAATTATATAAAAAAAATATTTTTTATTGTATTTTTTTTATGTTTAATTTGCTGGTGCGGGAATCGAGCCTACAGATTGCCAGTCAATAGCTCTACCATCTGAGCTATATCGACATGTAATATTCAATAGATAAAAACAATAATTGTATGTTGGCGAGTAAGCACACAAGTAAGCTTACTCGCCAACATACAAAAAAGCAAAAAATATGTGGTTTACATATATCCTTACCAATGTTTAAAAAATATTGAGTCTATAAATAGATTTCAAAAAATTTTTAAAAAATCTAGAAAATTATTTTCTATTTGAAATAATGATAAAAATATGTCATTGTCAGTAACTCATTATTATATGTTTTAGAATAATGCAGAAGGTAAGTGGGTGTCATTACTGGTAGTCCAAAGAATAATGATATGTCATTACCGTTTCTACACTGGGTACTTACGCAGTTTTTGCGAATATCTTACCACGGCTTTCACTACTGTTATTATAAAATAATTTTTTATTTTATATTTTATTCTAAATTGAAATCACATATTTGTTTATATGTTTTTATAATTTGTTGAGAATTAGAGAAGTGAACAAATTAGTGATGTGTTTTTTTTAGTTACGTTTGTCATGTTAAACAGTTAACAGAGTGATGTTAACTCTAGAGTTCACAGTGGGTATCTATACAACTCTTGCTCTGTTAACCTTTACACTTTATTTTTGTTCGTGAAGTCGGGAAAGAAAACTAAAACATGTTGGTAAACATTGTAAAAAAATGAGAGATTGAGTGTTTTTTTTACACATTTCCCTATATAAAAAGCATTGAGGTTGAGTGAGTTTTTTTAGATTTTTAAGAGAATTTTCATATTTTTAAGAGGATTTAAGAGATTCCAATGTTGCATCAACATTCAAAAAATTCCCGTGCCCTCAAACATTTGTCAGTAGTGTCAATTTTGGGTTTTTTAAAACTAATACTGATAGTTAATATAGTTTTATTTTTTAAAATATAGTTTATTTTAACAAAAACAATATACATTTAAATTAACAAGAACGGTGAAAATGAATTATATATTATTTGTATAATAAAATAAATTATTTACAAAATTTTCAAATAATATTAACAAAAATTATTAAAAACATAAGTTGAGTTATATATTATTTGTATAATAAAATAAATTATTTAAAAAATTTTAAAATAATATTAACAAAAACTATTAAAAACAATAGTTGAACAAAATTTACTACACTTATTAAAAAAACCCTAAATGGAAAATCAAACTTGACAACATT
Source organism: Leucophora obtusa (assembly GCA_949987735.1). NCBI lineage: Eukaryota > Metazoa > Arthropoda > Insecta > Diptera > Anthomyiidae > Leucophora > Leucophora obtusa. The sequence continues at coordinate 298,403,274 of OX465295.1, read as the reverse complement.
GATCAAAGATTTTTTTTTAAAAGAAAAAAACGAAAAAATGTTTCTCAAAATGCTCTTCCAACTCATTTTTTCTCTTAACAACATTATCAACATGTTTTCTTAGCCTTTCCCAAGTTCGCCACACAACAACAAAATTTGGTGAGGACGGTAGTTTCTCTATAGGTTTATACTTGTTGGTTCAACAAATCCGTATTCCAGAGTCAAACAAAATTGACTCTGGATTGGAATAAAAAAAGATAGCAAAATATAAAAATTTATTAATAAGAAATAGAAAAGAACTAAATTTGCTACCGATTGGAGTACTCCATCCCTGTAAACTCACCTTTAAAGGCAACTTGTAAAATAAATTTGTATCTATTACATTCGTTTCACTTTCATCAAACTTTTTCAACACGAAATAAAATGAATCGAGTATGAATCACAGAATAGCAAAAAAAAATCGGAGTGTTTCAATTTCGAATTTTTTATTTCTATTTTATAACACTCCACTCTACAGAGTGGAGTACTCCTTCATTGTGAATCTGGCTTAACTGTTCAAAATGCAAATTAATTAAATTAACTCATTAATTCAGCTACGCAGAGATACGTTACGTTTACGTCTGGCTAACCCAGGCTTTAGTTTTCAATGCTAAATATACACACTTATAAAATTTTGTCGGTAGAATCTACTGATAATGGCAGTTAAGACAAATCTATATGCAGTTAAAAAGAAGACAACAGTATTTACCTTTAAAATAACGAAACATTTTGTTATTTTTAACTGTTGAAAAATAACAAACAAATGCTTTAAAAATAACTAACAATATCGTGAAATTAACTGACAAATTTTTACTACAACGATATTAAAACAACTGACAAAGTGGGTAAAATCTACTGGTTTTTTACAGTTGGTATTATAAAAGTATATTTTAATAAAAAACACATTTTTTTCGATTACAAAAATATGTGGTATTACTTCAACCTATTTAAAATTTTAAGCAAAAATTCCAAACCATTCTCCAGTTATTATGCTTTGATGCATTGGAGATACAATACTAGATTCTGATTTTTATTTGCAAACTAGGAATATATCAATAATAACAAATAAAAACTAAAAAAGAGTTTTTAAAATTCAACGAAATTTTTTATTTTTTAAATAACTTACAAAAACAACTGTTTACTGTAAAAATACTGTTTGAGTAATTGTTTATATTAAAAATAACTGATTTAAGCAACTGTTACGATATTACAGGAATTTTCGTTAGTTGTTTGCTTAAATAACTGTCATAAAAATTTCTTTTGTATTTTCCCATAGAAAAACAACTGTAATTACTGTTAAAAACAATAACTACTGATTACTTCACAAACAACTGTCATGTAGTAACTGTCAAACTTTTTTGAGTTTAGCTATGGTTAAGGTTATCAGATCTAAACAATTAATATAGAAAGTTAAGTCTTTATTCATAAATGTTTTATAAAAGGAGTTTTATGGAAAAAAATTTGTTTTAAAAATTTACTTTTTAAACTTTCCTTAACTTTCTTCGGTGGGTATCATACTGAAAGTTTTAGAGTTAACTAATAGTTAATCCAAAAATTTGTTATTGTTTTGTATAAAATTTTTTGACATTTTTTTTCTTAATTAGTTAAGTTGAAGTTAACCCTACAGTATGAGACACACCATTAAAGTGTTTATGAATTAGCATTTTAATAGAGAAATTACTAACAAGTAATGTACCCCAAGTGGTACACGCCGATTTGAATGCAACTCGGATATGTGATAGAGAACAAAAATCTTAAGTTTACATATTTTTTTATGTGCAACTGCGAAGAATTAGGGGTTAAAAAGCGGAGTCAAAAATAACACAATTTTTCTTTTTTTACGAAGTTAATGTTGATGATATTAACAATTTTTTCGTTTCTAATAGTAATGGGAGTAATTTAGCTACTTTCGATATTGGAACTTTATATGGTGGACTTGATGGTTTCTCATTTAACTGTATCGGTGTTAATGATTTGTGTTTAGCGTTGGGAAAGATCAAATCTAATTCTATTGGAACTCATGGTTTTCCAATTAAATTTATTAAACTAATTTTTCCTTATATGTATATTAGAAACCATTTTACATTTATTTAATATGATAATTACAACATCAACTTATCCCGACTGCTGGAAGTTGGCACGTATGGTTCCCATTCCCAAGAGGGGTTCCTCTACGCCTAGGGTTTGGGGTTCGGGAATTCCCGGGCGGGAATTCCCGGGAAAAGTTTGCCGGGAATTCCCGGGAAAATAATATATATTTTAATTTTAAAAATATTAAATTTTTTAAATTGTTTTTGTTTCAAATAGGATTTTTTAATTTTAGTCATAAAAAAAATTTTAAATACCAAAACAAAAATGTCATTGTTAAAATCTTTTAAAAGGGAATACATTTATTTGACACACAAATAAAATCTTTGCCAAGTAATAAGGAGCATTTCAACTAATAAAGATTTTTCGCATAACTTATTCAAAATTTAAGTAGTAAAACCTAAAAACTTGGTAAAATGTTTAAAAGAAATATGAAAAAAAGCTTTGTTTCTTACAAATAATCGCCCTTACTATATAAATTTTTCAAATGTATAATTTAGGTAAAGTCGACTTTAGTTAAAATATTGGGTGGCAGTATACCTTGACTTGGTTTATTTTTGGAGCATTCTGATTGGTTAATTTATTTTCAACCAATCAAAATATTTGAAAATATAAATATTTTTGTAAGGTTTTCATACACAAAATGAACAAAACCGTTTGATTACAAATAAAGTCGACTTTAAATTTAAAATACGCCTTTATATTAAGGGTCAATAATTTTATAAGTAACGTTTTCATTAATAAATGTGAAAAGAAAAGACTAATGGTTAACGGTGGTATCTAAATTTGGTTATCCGACATCTAAATTTGGTAAAAAAAAAAAAATTGATGGTCATGCAACTTCTTTTGAAGAAAACAACAAGAATAACGTTTCAGCTAAAATTAGCAAAGTACCTGAAGAAAAAAGTGTAAGCTGAATAGGCATTAAAGGTAGGGCAAACATTTCCTGAAATGGTATCCAAATTAGCTGCAGTCAATCCGCACCATAATTAGATCTTCGTTTATTCGAGAAAGTTTTTATAATAAAAACCTGGCATTGCAAAAAAATGAAACCGATGTAAAGAATATTATATCAAATTACTAAAATAATGTAAAAGATATCATGATATAAGAAAATATCGAGCTATATTTCTAACAATAGGAGATTTACTATAATCTTAGATGAATGGACAAGAATATCAAAAAAGAGATATTTCAACATATGTATAAACGGAAATAATTCATTTTATAACCTGGGGTTGGTTTATATATCAGGAAGATGTAATGCTGGTGAAATAAGAAGAATTGTAGAAATAAGACTAGAAGAGTTTTATCTGTCTTTGGAAAATAACATTGTGGCCACCATATCTAATGGGCCAAGTGCGATGAAACGGTTTGTTTCCGACAGTCCAGTAGTAGGTGCCTGCTGGAATCATGCAATTCATTTGGCAGTGCTGCGAGTAATTTATGTGAAATCAAATGTTCAACATTCTGATATTTTTACTTTGAAATCTCACTACACAGACTGCATTTGTACTGAAATAGTGTTTTTTTTAACAAAAATTACTTATATAGGTGGTTTTCATTAACAATTTTGTTTAAAAATATTTCCCGGAATTCCCGGGAATCCCGGGAATCAAATTTTTTCATTCCCGTTTCCCGGGAAATAAAAAAGTCCGGGAAATCCCAAACCCTATCTACGCCCTATAAGTACATTACCATCATTAGGGACTTTCAATATGCCTATAGGAATAAGTACAGTACCTCGGCTGTGCTCTTAGGCATAACTGAGACTGTAAGGGAGAACCTTAGGGATGACAGAAATAGTGTTTTGGTGTCATTGGATCTTTCCAAGGCCTTAGACCGACTGAATCATTACAACCTTATTGGAAAACTTAATAGAATTTTTGGTTTCTCTAGGATGGCTTATAAGCTAATTTATTCATATTTGCAGGGAAGATCGCAATTCGTGAGTTTCCATGGTTCCAATTCTAATGTTGCTTTTCTTTACTCTGGAGTTCCGCAAGGTTCTGTTATTGGAGCTCTTCTCTTTTTAATGTACTTAGATGATTGTGTGGATTGTTTGGACTTAGATTTGGTGAAATCCTTCCTATTTGCAGACGACATTCAACTGCTTTTTAGTAACAGGAGAGAGTTTATATGTTTTGAAGGCGGTAATCAATTTAAACCTTGCAAACTTAAGTAATTGGATGGTAGAAAATGACTTTACTATTAACACGCTTAAAACCAAAGCTATTATGTTTCGTTCACTATTTCGTAGTGTTGTTTATCCTAATATTTTTATGGGTGGTGTAAATATTAACCCCTCAATTCATAAATGCTTTGTAAAGTTATAGCAGGTTTACAAAACGTCATTTTCATACAAAATTTGTTCAATAAACCTCCTATAATAATACAAAGCGTTTATGAATTTAGGGGTAAGTTTGTTAATAATCTCAAGTGTTTAGGTGTGATAATTGATGAGTACTTAAATTTTGGTCCCCAAATGGATGCTATATCCGCTAAAGTTACCTTGGGTCTTAGATCACTTTACCGCATATGCTTTACTTATGTGGCACTTCAATTATGGTATTGAGGTTGTATGTGGTACACTATCCTATAATATAGATAGGCTAGAACGTGTTCTTAGGAGAATAGTACGATTTGTATTTGGGATTCCTCATGATGATCATGCTCGCATTATTGCAGCCGTGAATGAATTTTTAGGCTGTTCTTTTGCACAATATCTTGAATTACGCAATATGATTTTCCTATTTAAAATACTGAAGTTTGATGTGCCTCATTATTTGGCTTCTAAATTTACATATATTTTTTAGATCTATGAGGCATACTCATATTGTTTATCCTATTTATACTTGTTTAGTTTATGAACGATAGTTTCTTGTTAGAACCGCTAGGGTTTGGAATCGCTTACCTGAGAATTTACATGATTTAACTGTTTCCACCGATACTTTTAAAAATAGACTTTTACGTAATTTTCAGAGAAACCAATTTCTGGAGAATCAGTAAATTTGTCGAAGTTCGCTGATTGGGACTACTAATTCATAATGGTCATAATGTGTATCTTTCCATATCTTACAAGAGTGTTTTTCTTTTTTTTAGGTTGCTACTTTATATTGATTTATATTTTTTATCTTTATTATTATTATTGTTAAGGGGGGTATGGAGTCTAGGAAAAATTTTGTTTTCGAATTTTTTTTATATTTTATTTTGATGAAGCATACTTTCCTCTATGCTCCGAAAATTTCAATAATAAATTCGAAGAAATTAAATTTTCGCATGTTTTTTTTTTGTAAATAAAACTTGTAATACCAGTTGAGAGAATTACTTTTCGAGATTTCAAAAATATTAATTTTAGAATTCTTGAGGAAGTATTTTTTAAAGTCGATTGGAATGTTTTGTATTCTTTGTATTCTGTAGATGATCAACTTTCTTTTTTGGAGCAAAATCTAAATTATCTGTTTGATCTAACTGTACCAATAAAGACAAAAATTATTAGTAATAAACAAAAACCCTGGTTTTCATCTGAAATTAAAACTTATATCAATGAAAGAGATTTTGCGTATGCTCGTTGGAAAAGATTTAAGACTACAGCGCTTCATGAGGATTATCTGACTGCTAAAAGAAAAACAAATAAAATTATTAAAAAGGCCAAATCTGTTTTTTACGCTGAAAAGTTTTCTTCCGCCATTGACTCCAAAAGAACATGGCAAACGATACGCGAAGTTGGTATCGGTAAATCTACGAATGAAGAACCATGTTCGATTGATGCCGATACAATCAATGAAAAGTTTTTAAATGTCCCTATATTTCAAGCAGATCAAAATTATTATATCAATAATAATTCGAATAACAATTCTGAATCTTTTTTTTTCTTTTGCTGCCGTAGATCAATGTGACGTTTTATCCAGTATATTGTCTATAAAATCCAACTATATAGGAGTGGACGGAATTAATCCAAAGTTTCTAAAGATTCTATTACCTCAACTACTTCCAATGATAACATTTTTATTTAACAAAATATTAACTTCAAGTTACTTTCCCTCTAATTGGAAAATAGCTAAAATCGTTCCAATACCCAAAGCTGATTCTGATTATAGACCAATAGCGATTCTTCCATTTCTCTCTAAAGTATTTGAACGTATTATGCCAAATGACTTGTTTCTTGGATAACAATAACTTGTTAACAGATCGTCAATCTGGGTTTAGAAAGAAACACAGCTGCATAACGGCCTTAGTTGATGTTACAGAGGAGATTAGGGAGAAACTTGATGATGGCAAGACTACATTTTTGATACTTTTATTAGAACTCTATGATTAGAACTCTTTGGCGGACCCAGCTACGGACTATGAGAATAAGAATACTACTTGCCAAAAATTATCTGATGCCCGTTTTACTGTATGGTTGTGAGCTATTTGCTAAATGTGATACAACTAGTAAAAGTAAATTGAACGTTGCATTTAACAACATAATCCGATATGTGTATGGACTTAATAGGCGTTCTAGTGTATCATTGTTTTCATCTCAGCTATATGGGCTTTCTTTGGATAATCTACTAAACATAAGAGTTTTAGTTTTCTTACATAAAATAATATACACCTATAAACCTGATCATCTGTACAGCAGACTTTGTATTTCAGATATAAGCAGGGGAAAACGAATTAGATCATTTGGATACAAAAGTTTAATTTCGGAGTGGCATTTCTACACATTCGCAGTAATTCTCTGGAATTCTATACTTTTATACTTTTAAGTAACGCACGAAAATTCAAAGAAAATATTTTTAAACTGTTTTCGGCATAACAATTTGAAAAAATAATTATTTGATATGATATGACTTAATTATTTAAATTGATTTTTTTTATATTTATATTTATTGTTTAATTGTAATTGTTTAATTGTTTTTTGTATTTTATATAAAAATTTTTAATTAGTTATTAACTTATTAATTGATTAATGATTTTCATAAATTTACCTATCCTCAGTTCCATACTGCAAAATAAGACTTTTTGTCTTGTGTACGGAGCAATTCTACAAAATAAATAAATAAAATAAATAAAAAATAAATATGTTTTAGTCCCAAAGTAATACTCTATGCGGTAAATTTGTGGGTAACACTTTTTGTTTGCATTTTTATTAACTTGTTTTTATTAGAAATCGTATATCTTATAACAGGGCAGAATAAGAAGATAAAAACTACATCAAAAGATGTAAGAATTGCACACAGTTTTCAAAGAAAAGCCAATGACAATTCCTTAATGGATTTTGAAGGCACGTCATATGGGGCAGAAGCTGATGGCTTAATATAAGTTATAAAAGTAATCAATATATATAATAAAAATGGAGAAAAATACGAAATAAATTAAAAAATGTGCAAAATTTTAGCATTTTTACAAAATATTATGAGTAGCATTATGTATAATAATATATCTTCCCTCGATTTTAAGATTATTAGGTTTAATATATCAAATACTCATTAACCGATTCGTCCCAAATTTAGTGGACATGTAGTAAGCTAGGGGATATAACTTTTCTTCATTCACAATTTTTTGAAATTTTGCTGTTTTCTTAGCTTAAAATTAACTTTAGACTTCAAACGCGTTTTTCTCACAACCATGAGTTCAAAATCGGCTGCCACTGTACAGCCAAGATGGGTTAACCGATTTTGATCCGGTTTTTTTCTTTCGTAGTCAACAAAAAACTGTAGTCCGTATCGTGGCCCTTTTTTGAATTTCAGTCAAATAAATTTTCTATTCCCAAGTAAAATTGTTTTTTCTTGCCTTTTTCGGAATTTTCAAGTTTGTGTGGCAACTTGGTTTAAAAAACATTTTAAAAATAAAAATCGGGCCACGATAAGGACTAGAGAATTTATCTGGGATTAAGAATCAATTTACATTTTTATTTTCCGATAATTAATGAAGGCTGCAAGTAGCAGCCGATTTTGCCTTTTTTAAAAAAGGCTAATAATGAAGTGGCAACCCTGGCGATTTTGGTTGGAGAAATTTAAAACTAATATTTTTTGAAAATACTACAATAACATATATTTTAAACAAAAAAATAATATAGTAAAAATATTGTTCTTTAAATTTTTGACAACCGTTTAAATATGCCCCTTAAAATTGTGTTGTTACAGTATTTAACACCCTTAATAATAATGAAATTTATATATGTATTTAATTATAATTTTTCTTATAATTAGTTAAGTATTTAGTTAGCACTACTTAGTAATACGTTCTTTGGCCTTGTAGGCTTATTGTATTACGAATAAATTTGGATTTGGTGCCAAATAAAAGATATTTGCTTATTTGTTTATGGTATAACACTAGGGTATTAAATTAATCGATATTTTAATTTGATCGATTAATCGTTCAAATAATTATTCGAACATTTTTTCTTAACCGATTAATCGAATAAAATTTTAAAATTAATCGATTAATCGAAAAAATGTTATGTAAAATAATATACATACATTTGTTGTATTTTTAATAATTTTATTAAAAAAACAAAAAAAGTTTCGGAAACTCTTCTAGAATTCATAAAAATAAAAAATGCTATAATTGAGATCATATTTTATAAAAAATTTTATTACTTCTGTCCTCTCTGTAATATATTCAAATTTTATCAAAATCGGGGAGAACCACACCGCAGACCTTTCTTTAAATTTAGCATTTTATAAAAATTATCCAGATTTTCCCTCCACGTTAACATCCATCCATCCCTTTAATTGATTTTAGCAACTACTTCGCAGGAAATTTACAAATACTTGTGATTTATTTTGACAAATTTGTTTCTAGCAGAGTTAGCTGAATTGGGCTCTGAAAAGCTCATATTTAGTTCTCATTAAACATTATTTAGAACTCATAAATACTAATTTTGACTATAATCTTGTTAACAACTTATTTGTAAATATTTCTGTCTTACTTTTCAAATAAAAAACACCTGGATATGTTTATTTGTCTTTTAATTTGCCATTTATTAATTCGAATCCTATGGCTTGGGATAATATCCTTTGCTAAAGGATATTATGAATGCAGAGTGCTCACTACTGTTGATGTTTTTGTTTTTTCTTTGATATTTAAGATGTTTTTTACAATTTGTTAAATAAGTTTTAATAAAATCCCATATGTATTTAATTTAATAAAAAATATATATTTTTAAAACATTTAATTAATTTTTTACCAATTTCGATTAATCGATTAATCCTAATAAATTATTCGAATTATTCGTTATTCGAAATATGGCCATTTTAAATTATTCGAACAATTTTTGAGCAAAATTATTCGATTAATTGAATAACGATTAATCCACTGAATACCCTATATAACACAAAACATCAAAATTGTAAGTGATTTTGTATGGGGATTTATACAGGGCTAAGGGTAAAATTTACATATATTAATCCTTATAATATTTAAGTGAGGGGGTGTTTCGGCTTTTTCGATAGTCGGCCTACTTCGGGTTTTAGACGAATTTCCCCGAAATTCTATATTTTTAAAGATTTGGGAACCACTGATTACCTAACATAGGTCATAGGGTATCGAACCTTTTCGTTTTGAGAGTACATTTCCGTTTTTTTTTTGTAAAAATAATTTTAAATTTCATAAATTTCAGACATGTCGCCATACAAAAAAGTATGAAAAAAGGAGTTTTTCAGTTTTTGCAGAATGACAAATTTATAAACAAGTTTTGCAACAACAACTCAAAATCTAACTCGATTGTAAATATTTCTACAAATGTAAAATATGAATTCCTTGCAGTATGGGCTAACTTCATAGCAAGTTTCTTTTTGGAATTTTAGACAGGGACGTTGTATAATGGGGGTTCAAAAGGGCAAAAGTGGCCCTTAACGACAAAACACTTTAAGCCAGAAATCAGAAACTTACCATGGAAACATACTCAACAAAAAGGTTACGCAAATTTATTCAAAGAGAAAAGACCTTAGAAAAAGAAATCAATTTATTTTATATATTCCGATATTTAAAACGGCCGGTAACAAAGCATCGGGATTGCAAGTTATATATTGATAAAGTGGTGGAAAAAACTGTAATTAAATAATTTTTAAGGCACGCTTACAACGTAGCGGGCTTTGCCCTCTGGTTATACATAACTATATGAGGCATATGTAACTACATATATGTATGTAGGTCTATACGTAATTGGATATTGTAATATATTGCACTATATATAACAAGATATAGTTATATATTTAAGATATAATTTGTTAAAATTTTATATATTTATATCTTAGTATACCTACATATATGTTCCAATATATAGTTATATAAAATTGTTTATGATAATATATGAGTATATCAAAACTTTTTACTTGGGTTATTATGAAAGAGAAAAAAATGAATTTGCAACAGCTTGGATTACCACACAATTGTGAACGCTTCTAAAATTTCCAAATCAAATTTTTATGAAATTCAAAATTTAAAAAGTGTATAATTACTTTTTTATTGCTCTAAAAAATTTCCAAAAACGCACAATAAAATCAGCAGCCGCGTTAAAAATAATCAGTCAAATTAGCAACAATGTAAATTTTCATAAAACAAAAATTTAAGAAACCGCCATACGATATTTTATTATTTTCACCCAAGCAGATAAAAAAACCCCTGAACATAGAAATCATATAAATTACAGATCCTAATTTTTTCCTAAGTTTTAACTTAAATTTAATAATATGCACTTTGTAAGTTTTCTAACAAAGCAAATGTTTTACCAGTGAATTCAAAATAAAAAACTAAAAAAATTTAAATTTACAAATTCAGTAAAAACATTTCAATAATTTATACTTATACAAACAACTTTTGATTTTTGTTATTTGTATATGAAATTGTTAATATATTTTTAATTCAAAAAAAATATATATTTAAAAAATAGAAACTGAAATATACATATATAGAAAAAAATAATACTAAATCTAGTTCATAAAAATTTTAGTTAAAATATTTTATTTAAAAAAATTAAGGAAAATAAAAACTAAACTGTTAAATATAACAAAAATTATTTAAGTTTAATAAAAAAACAATAAAATCATGATATAATCCTTGTAATAATGAATCCCAGCAATACGTGTTTGAATTTAAAAGGAAGTTAGAATTAGAAAAGAAGTTTGTATGAAATATAAAAATATTATCCCTTAACTTCCGTTTATATCTTCATCGAAATCCCGAGATTTCGATATTAACCAAGCCAAAGCATATTGCCATCCAATATTTTAACTAAAGTTACGTGCAGTTGTACCCAAATCCCGAGATTTTCACTAAAATTGAGATTTCATTGAAAATCTCATGTAAAATCCCGTAAATTCGCGAGATTTCTAAGAAAACTCACGAAAATCTCTCAAATGTGGATAACAAAATATAACACTGCGTTTACTAGAGATGAGCGATCCGGTGATTTTTGAATAACGCTGCTGCCAGTGATCGTGATTTTCAAATCACCGTTCTTTTAAACAGTGACCGTGATCACGGGTTTGTAATAGAGATAGGCGATCCGGCGATTTTTCAGTAACATTGTTCTCAGTGAATGTGATTTGCAAATCGTTGTTCTTTTAAACTGTGATCGTGATCACGGTTTTTCTATGGAAAAGACTGCGATTTTCTGATAAATAAACGAAATAATATTTACGGCGAGTTTTTAAGATGTCAGTTAAACTTGGTTTAGTTAAACCAAAACGATAAATTTGCCGGAAAAACTTTTTCTCGAGTATAATTTATTTCTTTATTGAAATAAAAGCAGTAGTCGAGTTACAAACTGCTTTAAACTAAATTTAAAGATAATCCACTTCCTGTAAACTGGGCCTTAAAAGAAGAATAGTTGCGACCGGTAACAAAGACATGATAGAAGGAGACATTTTATTCAGAAGAGTGTGAAAGCAAGTCACTGTTATTGAAAAAAACATGTATTACTGTGCACAATGAAGTTTGCAAGAAAGAATAGTACAAAAATATTAAAAGAACGACATTCCGAGTAACTGCGACTTGAAATATTTGATCACTGCCGTTACCAGTGATTTATCAATAACTGTGATTAAATCACCGGTATGAAAATATCGCTCATCTCTAGCGTTTACCTTAATTTGTAGAATTTTAGCATGAAAAAGTTGTAACGCTGGTCAACAGCTAACTAAAAAAATAACCTAAAAATAACACAAAATAACGAAATAAAAGAATTATTAAAAATATTATAAAGAAAAATTTGGACCCAATGGAAATGTACTAATGATTATAAGAAGTGTTGCGTGGTTCTAATTTTTTCTTCCCGCAAAACATAACATAAGCATTGGAAAGTGCACTCAGGGAGTTATGTAGACCAAAATAACTAAAAATTACGGTTAAAATAACTAGAAATGTAATTAAAAAGGATAACTGTATTTTCCATAAAAAATACTAATATTGAGAAATCAGGGGTCAAATTACCGCAGTCGTTATCGAGTTTTATTCGATAGCAATTATTGTTACTTAAAACATAACAAAGCTTAAAACTAAATTAGAGGTGAAGCATTTCGTTCCTTTATTACAAATATGAGCTAAAGTTGTAACAATAGTTATTCGTGTTCTTTTATTTGCACTTTAAAAACGTGATTTTTTAACAATTTCGAACACTTACGACTGCGGCAATCTGGCCCCCGATTTATAAATTCAAGAATCAAAGTAATATGAAAATAATTCGCGCGAATTATTTCCGTATTTTTTGATTCGTAAATCAATTTTTTTTGGCTTTTTTAATTCGTTTAAAAGATTTTATTGCAATTTAAAACATTGATTTATTACACTCAAAAAAGTTTGACAGTTACTACATGACAGTTGTTTGTGTAGTAATCAGTATACTCATAAAAAAAGTTAGTACAAAAGTCTGTTAAACGCGATCTGATTAAGTTTAACTAATTTTTCTGTTATTTTTTCTGTTATTTTCTCTAAAAAAAGCCCGTACAAATAGGTAAAAATTCTGCTAAAATAACAGGAAATAGTACATGTATTTGCGCCAGCACAATTTTGACCTATTTGTACGGGATTTTTTTATTAGTGTGTTGTTGTTTTTAACAGTACCTAATTACATCTGTTTTTCTATGGAAAAATACAAAACAACTGTTATGACAATTATTTAAGAAAACAACTAAACAAAAGTACTGCAATTTCGTAACAGTTGTTTAAAGCAGTTGTTTTTAATATCATAATAAACAACTAGCAAACCAATATTTTTACGGTAAATTATTGTTTTTGTTATTTATTTAAAAAAATAAAAAATTTCGTTTAATTTCGTTGAATTTTAAAAATTCTTGTTTAGTTTATATTTGTTATTATCGATATATTCTTAGTTTGCAAATAAAAATCGGAAACTTGTTGTGTATCTTTAAAGCATAAAAGCATAATAACTGGAGAACTGTTTGGAATTTTTACTAAAAATTTTAAAATAGTCTGAAGTAATCACACATATTTTTGTAATCCAAAGAAAAAAAAATTTTTTTAAATATAGTTCTATATACCAAAAGCATTAACTGCCCAGTGTAGAAAATCATTACCAAATATGTGGTTATGTAACTACATACTTGGTAATGGTAACTAGTTACTTTTGTTATTACATTTCTTATTACCTTTATATGGCGATGTCGCGAAAAAATAATGAGTTATGGTTACACACCAGCATACGAAAAATCAAAAAGTATATCGTTACCTATGTGCTTACCAGTACTGACCAAAATAATGAGTCTAAAAATAGATTTTCAAAAAAATTAATTATATATAAAAAAATATTTTTTATTGTATTTTTTTTTTTTTAATAAAATTTCCTGGTGCAGGAATCGAACCTGGGTCTACAGATTGCAAGTCAAAAGCTCTACCATCTGAGCCATATCGACATGTAATATTTAATAGATAAAAACATACTTGACCTCCTGCACACAAGTAAGCTTACTCGCCAACATACAAAAAATAAAAAAATATGTGGTTACATACTATATCCTTACCAGTGTTTAAAAAATATTGAGTCTAAAAATAGATTTCAAAAAATTTTCAAAAAAATCTAGAAAATTATTTTCTATTTGAAATAATGATAAAAATAAGTCATTATCAGTAACTCATTATTATATGTTTTAAAATAATTCAGAAGGTAAGTGGGTGTCATTACTGGTGGTCCAAAAAATAATGATATGTCATTACCGTTTCTACACTGGGTGTAAGAAACAGTCGTTTTCACCCATTTTGTCAGTTGTTTTAAAATCTTTGTAGTAAAAATTTGTCAGTTAATTTTACGACATTGTTAAATATTTTTAATGCATTTATTAGTTATTTTTCAACAGTTAAAAATAAAAACAATTTTAGTTATTTTAAAGGTAAATACATTTGTCGCCTTTTAACTGCATCTACATTTATTTTAACTGTCATTTTCAGTAGATTCTATGGACAAATTTAATGGCTAACATGTAATGAAAATCAATATTTTCATTATCCAGAAATTAATAAAATGTGTTCATCATGTTATATCTGATTGGAATTAAAAAGTAATGGCAATGATTTTGACCCATCTATGGTATCCGGAATATTTAGGAACAGAAAAATCTAATATTCAGTGTGTTCCCGTACGTTCCCAATGTTACCGAAGTTTACCCAAAGTTACCGAAATTTACCCAAAAGCGTTCCCGTACTCGAGAATTGGGTAAATGAGAGCGCTAATGAGAGTGTATTAGTGCTTCTCTTTTTACCAAAATTTACCCAGACTTTTTCTTCGGGTAAACTTTGGTAAAACAGCTGATGCAAATATAAACAAAAAACAATTGTGAAATTAAATTAAAAATTGTAATTAAATAAAGAAATAAGCAAAAGAAACTTGGTTTTTTGTTAAAATTAATTGAATAAAATCAAAAACAACTTTGAAATGCGAATAAATATGTCTATTTGTGCCGATTTGCAAACTGAAATTATACGTATTTTCACATCAGTGATGGGATTTTTGGCACAATCTAAGATTGATTGGTACAATGGCACAACCGATACTATTTTGGCACATTTTGGTTATCTACAAAATTTAATAGAAAATGAATTTAAAAAATAACAATTCTTTAACTTTTAGTTGCTAAGCATTTACTGGTATTAAAATACCTTTTCGAATAAAGCGAAACTAAAAAATGGCATCGAAGATATTACCGAATAAAGCACCGTAAAGTGTTTTTCACGTGAAAAAATTTCTCTCAGACTTTAAATGCTTTAAATTGCAATTTAAGTTAAAAAAATTAACAATATTTTAATTTTATAACAAAGCCACAATCACAATTAACACAAAATGTAACTTTTTCACCAGAAAAATAATAGTCTTGTACATTAAATTTGCGTGAAAACTAAGTTTACACAATTTTCACGTGAAACTCATTGTCGTGAAAAATAATTTTTTTATATGGAGTATAACAGTTTTTTCACGTGAAAACTGAACAACTTACGGTGCTTAATCCATAGAATTTTAAAAATTCAAATGCTATAAATTTATCTCAGAGCTTCGAAAGAATTAATTTAAGTTTAATTCATAAAAAAATTAATTCAGTTTTAGAAAATGTTTATATGTATACCATTCCGTGCAACCATTCCTAAAGAATTCATTCATTGGCTGCATTCCCAAATCTTTAATAAGTATCGGATGAATTTAATTTATCATTCACCTTTTAATTGAAAGAAAATTTTAATTCATTCAAATATAATTAATTCCATAAGAATTCAAAATAATTCCATAAGAATGTATTTACAAAATGAAAATTGAAAACACGGTTTCTAAGTGAAAATTGAGTTTTGGCACAATAAAGGCCCATTTGGCACATTTTAGTCACACACTTGGCACAAAACAAAATTTTTCAAGTCCCATCACTGTTTAACATTATTCTTTGAAATAAGTTTTTGGGCTAGAAAAGTGGTTTTTTGCGTTCCTGTACTATTGGGTAATTATGTCATTTTGTGAGAGGATTTTGTGCTTACTCTCATTTTACCGAACTTTACCCAAAAAGTAAAGAAACACACCTATTGTTAAAAACTCGATTAAACCTTGAAATAATTGTCAGTTCAGTTACAGGAAATATATTAAAATTCATTTAAAAAAATTCGAAATTTTTGGAAAACTTTTTGGAACTTTTCTGAACAATTTTTTTACAAAACTCTAAACACAAAAAAAACAAATGAAATTGGATTTTCTAATTATTTGGTTTGACAAAATTTTAAGTTATTTGCAAAATTTAATAGCAAAAATGTATTCAGATAAAGAAATGACAGGTAGGTAATTACAACTTGCCAGAGATTTTCCCGATCAGAATTAACTTTTCATACAAATTTCTTCAATAGATGACAAAACTAAAGTTGCTGAACCACAACCACTAGAACAACCTGAAACAACATCAAAATCTCATTTGTTACGTAAAATGCTTTGGAATTCATCCCATGAAAGAGAAACTTATAATACCGTTGTGGTAAATTATCAATTGAACCATAAACGACAAAATACCGGTGCTCTACCCAAAAGACGTGAAGCATGGAATGGAATGATGGCTGCCATTAAAGCTCAAAAATTGATGGAAACTGGAACAGAAGAACAAGATAGTACATATAATTTACAAAACTTACATCAAATATCAAATGATCAACTAGAGATCACTAAATCCACTACCAGCATCAGTAACTGTGGAATTTCAAACTCAAGGATTTCCATATGTAGTCAAAAACCAAAATGTGGCAGTTGTCAAAAAATAAACGTTGAAATTTTTAATTTGCCCTTAAAAAAAGAAGATGAAATTGAAGATCAAACAAAAAGTCAATCGGATATCAAATGCTGTAAGAGATGCTCCTCTGTAGTCTCTAAAACTGATATTAGTTGTCCACGTAATAGCATTAAAATAGAAATATTTAATATACCTTCATTACAAAAAGTTATAACACTAGAAAATAAAACTCCTAAAATTACCGAATTGTTACAACAGGAGCCAGAAATAATTGTTAACAGTGACGAAGATAACATTAGCAAAACGGAAAAAAATAAATCGGAAACCTTTGAATCAGAAATTGTTAAAGTTGTACAAAAATTTTCTGAAGTTGGCCCAAATTATTGTGAACTTTTTGTCATTTCCAGTAAATCTACACAAAACCCGGAGTATTTATTAGATATTTCCACACAGACTGCAGATTATGCTAAAATGGAACAGAAATTTCTACGAACACCTTCAACATCGAAGTTATCAACAAAATTTCCAACCAATTTTCCATTAAAAAAACGTCAATTGGAATTGCATCGTTTACGTGTTCAGGTCGAACAAAAACGTTTGGAATTGCTAGATTTAAAACTGTCTAGAAAACGTCAAGAAATTGAGCAAGAAAATGTATTATTCGAAAAGCGTTTACAATCGAAAATATTCGATTATAATCAATTAAATGAAGATAAGATAAGCGAAATATAATTTCGAATAAATTAAGAAATTTGTTGGTACCATATACTATCTGACTTAAAATTTAAATAAACTTGTAAACAAATATTTTTTTATATCGAAATTCTAAATTGAATTGCTAATGGATCGCGTTGATTCGAAAAAAGAATTTCTCAAGGTGATGGAAAATTTGAATTTTTTAATTTTTTTCTCAAATAGTACTTTTTGGGCTAAATAGAAAAAACAAAAAAATTTTCGTCGAAACCCCTATTTCGGGAGTAATTTTGGTTCAATGTTGAAACATAGACTTTTATATTAGAGTGGGCCGAACTTTACCGAATTGCGAATTTCAAAAACGGGGGTGCGGAAAAGTTGCGTATGCGTCCAGTAAACAGTAAAATCGGTTCACGTTCAAGGTCCCCGCAAAGCGGTTAAAATTTCGAAATTTCGGAAAGTTTATAAAAAATCTTGAAATTTTGTTAAAAATATTTGTTGTTGTCATATATTATGTGCGTTCCCGTACGTTACCGCGGGTACCCGCGGGAATCCAAAACAGCCCAAACAACAACAATTTACACGCAACTTTGAGTACGGGAACGCCTTTGGGCTAGTTTGTGTAACTTCAGTAAAGTACGGGAATATTATTTCTAATAAATTATAGTTCGCTGAAATCAAATAAAAAAATTTTAATCGGCCGAGAGGGTTCTGAAATATTGCTACTTGAGTTTTGCTGAAAAAAACGTTTTTTCATTTTTCAGTCGAGCCTTCAAAAAGTTAGTCTAAAAACGTTTTTAATTTTTTTAATTTTTAAACCCACTATCTATATAAGATTATCTTTCATTTGAGTGTAAAAAAGTTTAAAAACG
Source organism: Leucophora obtusa (assembly GCA_949987735.1). Classification (NCBI taxonomy): domain Eukaryota; kingdom Metazoa; phylum Arthropoda; class Insecta; order Diptera; family Anthomyiidae; genus Leucophora; species Leucophora obtusa. The sequence goes on along the minus strand of OX465295.1, from coordinate 298,384,904 downwards.
TTGAGGGGTATTCCAAGGACGCTGCGACAAAAGTTGTAAAAATTTTCACAGTTACAAGTGATTGTTTTTTGTGTTTGCAATGTACATAAAACATCCATTTATTTATTTATTTTGTTAAGTCTATGGATAAAAATCCTTACAGACTATAATATTAAAAAGAAAAACATGATTAACAAATACAAATTATAGCCTACGTATTTAAGAACAAAATTATATTACGTTTAATGACATTTACTGTTTTTTTTATTAAGTGATCAGAGATTTTACCCATTTATTGTTTTGGATTAACATAAAATAACATTTTTATGACTGGTTCATCTTTTATAACAATTTTGGGTATTTTGATAATGAATATAAAATAGCGTGATCGGATCTCGAGATTTGGGACACAATGCTCGAAAAGTATCCTCCACAAATTATACCAGATATGAATCAGCTGATTTGGGCAATATGGCCGACAGAAAATGAGCAAAGCAAAAGGCAAAAATTTAAGAAAAACAAAAGATAAAGCACAATAATCTAAAAAGAGACAGATATATACAAAAAATGCGCAATACAAAATGTATGGAGATTTTATATGGTTATCTCCCTCTTGACTTGACTTCCATGTAAACAAAACCATACGGTTCGAGAATACTTTTTTGACACCTGTCATTGGTTTCACATCTGGTATTAATCTGTGGTATCCTCTTTTTTGTCCACACAATGTTCGAAAAGTATTTTACTTTATATTTTTGTTGTATTAAAAGAATATTTTAGAATAAAATTAAATACCTAAGTTTTTTTGTAAAAGTTTTGAAAAATATTTTATACACAGTGCCACAAATGTATATATAAAAAAATGTAATTGAATACAACTTAATACATTAGTGTTCAGTAAATATTATAAAAATAAATTTTATGCTTGGATTTAAAATTTTGTAATACAATGTTCGAAAAGTATATTCTTTTTTGTCCACACAATTTTCGAAAAGTATTCTACATATTTTTTGTTGTAGTAAGAGAATATTTAAGAATAAAATTAAACACTAAATAGTTTCTTCGTAAAAGTTTTGAAAAATATTTTATACACTGCGCCACAAAAGTGTATGTACAAAAATGTAACTGCTTAAAACTTAACACATTGGTTTTTAGTAAATACCATAAAAATTAAATTGCGTACTTGGATTCAAAATTTTGTAAAACAATATTCGTAAAGTGTCCTATTTGTTATCCATACAATGGTAATTTACATTACATTTTTGTATATATACTTTTGTGGTACAGTGTGTAAAATATTCTTCAAAACTTTTAAAAAGAAACAATTAAGTGTTTAATTTTATTCTAAAATATTCTCTTACTACAACAAAAAATATAAAGTAAAATACTTTTCGAACATTGTGTGAACAAAAAAGAGTATACTTTTCAAACATTGTGTCACAAAATTTTAAATCCAAGCACGCAATTTAATTTTTATAATATTTATATTTAAGGTGCTTTCACAATGGTAGAGTGACTCTACTCTACAGCACAGATTGAAATGTTAAAGGTGCTTTCACAATGATAGAGTGACTCTACTCTGCAGCACATATTAAAATGTTAACTGTTCACAATGCAGAGTAGAGTTACTTCAAAAAATATTTGACACTTAAATACTTACATTTTGTTTCGCGAATTTCTAGGCTTTATTTCCACTGCCTAAATTTTAAAATAATTTTTTATTTATTTATAAAATCCCAAACACAAATATTTTGTGCTGGTTTTACGTTTTGTAATATTTTTGTTTTTAATTAGAGATATGAGCTTATTAGTGATGTGTTTTTTAAGGTATATTTGTCATGTTACGTAGCTAACAGATCACTGTTAACTCTAGAGTGCAACGAATCCGTACTCAAAGTTGTTTGACTCTGGAGTGGAATAAAAAAAGATAGCAAAATACAAAAATGTATTAGTAAAAAAGAGAAAAGGACTAAATTTGCTACAGATTGGAGTACTTCATCATTGTAAACGCACCTTAACTGTTCAAAATACAGAGTAGAGTTACTTCAAAAGAATATTTGACCTTTCAATACTTACACAGTTTTTAGCGAATATCTTCAGACGACTTGCATTGAATTTAATACAAAATAATTTTTTATTTTGTAAATTACCCGTAATTGAAAGCATTTACTTATATTTTTTAATATTTTTTTATAATTTGTTGACAATTAGAGATGTGAACAAATTAGGGATGTGTTTTTTTAGTTAAATTTGTCATGTTAAACAGTTAACAGAGTGATGTTAACTCTAGAGTGCAGCAAATCCGTACTTCAGAGTCAAACAACTTTGACTCTGGAGTGGAATAAGAAAAAAATAGCAAAATACAAAAATGTATTAGTATTGGGTTATATTCAATTACAGTTTTGTATATATACTTTTGTGGCACAGTGTATAAAATATTTTTCAAAACTTTTACAAAAAAAAAACTTTAGGTATTTAATTTTATTCTAAAATATTCTTTTAATACAACAAACAATCCCAATAAACAATTTTCCTCGAATCCAAGTAGAAATCAAGTGTAATTCCAGTCGAACTTTCAATTTTCAAGCCTTGAAAAATACTTGAATTACACTGTGATTCAATAGTGGTTTCCAGCAAAAGGGGCACTTGAATTCAAGTCGAACATGACAGTCTAAATCTACTTGAATTCAAGGCTGGTATTACAGTGGATTTCAAGTCGAACCACTTTTAAAAACACTTGAATTCAATCTCTAAATTCCAATTTAAATCAAGCCTTGGACTTTATTTGAACAAAAGCTAGAAAACAGTATATGTTATTTTGTTAAGTTTGTTCCCCAAGCATTTTTATCGCCTTTTTGTATCTTCAATTGATATTATTAAGGCAGCTGAATCTTCTGTTTTATAGATGTTTCCTCTTTACATCTTAAGGCATTCCTTAACCATTAGTTGAACTGCTACGGACTTAAAAAAATATAAGAATATTGCTTTATTTCAAAGAAACGGTACTCACGTGTTGGTTATAAACCGTCAAATCCATTGAGATCGTTATTTCCTTTAATCTTTACAGAACATTATTATTTTTTAAGGTTTCTTTTAATTGTTTCTATTGACAAATAATGAAAATGTATAAACAAAATATAAATTTGTTGGAACTTGAATTTGTTTGGAAAATACGACTTAAAATCAAGTTGAATTCAAGTGATATTTAAAGCACTTGAATTTTTAGTTTTTTATTGCTTATTGAGAATATAAAGTAGAATAGTTTTCGAACATTGTGTGGACAAAAAAGAGTATACCTTTCGAGCATTGTGTCCCAAATCTCGAGATCCATTCACGCTATTTTATATTTATTATCAAAATACCCAAAATTATTATAAAAGATGAACCAGTCATAAAAATGTTATTTTATGTTAATCCAAAACAATAAATGGGTAAAATCTCTGATCACTTAAAAAAAAACAGTGATGACAAAAAACAATCACTTTTAACTCTTAACATGTTTACAACTTTTTCGCAGCGTCCTTGGAATACCCTTCAACATTTTTACACTCAAATGAAAGATAATTTTATATAGATAGTAGCTTTGAAAATTAAGAAAATTAAAATAGTTTTGAGACTAACTTTTTGAAGGCTCGACTGAAAAATGAAAAAACGTGTTTTTCAGAAAAATTCAAGTAGCAATATTTCAGAACCCCTTCGGCCGATTAAAAATTTTTTATTTTTTTGGATTCAGCGTACTATTTATTAGAATTAATATATGACAACAACAAATATTTTTTAACAAAATTTAAGGATTTTTTTTTAAATTATCCGAAATTTCGAGATTTTGGTTGATCTGAAGATTGTTACAATGAGTGTTATTTTTGTTCGGTTTAAGATCAAATTGCTACATGTTAGTCATTTATACGGCATGATGGGTTAGGGTATAATACAGAAAAATCCAATAATCGTGTAAAAGTTCTTTGCTTTCGTTCTAATCACTATAAATAGAATTAAAAAGCTTGAATGTTAAAAAGCGGGAATACATTGCTTTGCCATTGAAGGAGCTTCAATCAAAGTAAGAACTATAACATAGAGAAAAATAATAGCTTTGTTAAAAACTGAATATATGAAAATAATAATTAAACTTTTACCAAATTTTCTGTTATTTTTTCATCAAAAAATTAAAATTAAAACGAAAAGTGGCAATTGATGGCAGGCATCATTGCAAGAGCCTCTAGCATGTCAGCGATATCATGATATTGCAATTAGAGTTGTGAAATTTCGATACTTTTTGAGTACTCAATACTACTCAATACTACTCAATACTTTTCAACTGAGTACTCGATACTACTCAATACTTTTAACGGTTTTTTGAATTTAAAAATAAAAATGTTATGAGTTCGTATTTATAAGGTAAAATAATAACAATTCACATACATGTGTTAAATAACTATTGTTACTTACATTTTAATAAATTTAAAACATTTTAAATAAATTAATTAAATAAATTTTCCCAAAAATTCATTAAAAATTTCTTTGCTTCACAAATAGAGTTGTATTTCCGGAGTTTTATTTTTAAAGTAGTATTTTTAGAGTTGTATTTTCATACGAAAAATACACATTTCTACGGAAAATTGCATCTTTAAAAGTATTGAGTAGTACCGTTTTAGTATTGAGTACTCAAAAAAAAAGGCAGTATTGAGTACTCAGTACCGGAATGTTCAATACTTTTACAACTCTAATTGCAATAAAATTGAAATTGAGTGTCTTCACTTGAGATGAAATCATTTTGCTATCATTTCAATGCATGTGAAGACAATAGGTTAGCAATGAAATAGTCAAGATTTCTCCACTACAGTGCAATTGGTAGCATTCGGCAGAGAAACCTTAAACTGATACCGGTGACTTGTAGCGCTTTGTGATTACTTACTCTGCTGAACGATGATTTCTTTATTTTCTTTTTGAAAACACTTTTTCTATAGTTTGCTTTCATTTTTTTTAATTTTTATTTTCGAATTATATTTGTATGTTTTCATTAGTCATTCATACAAAACAATTTTTATTGTAAATGAACAACAAATGTATCACTTATTGATCAAAAGTAGCAAACATTTTTTACGCTACCAAAATATGACAGCGCTACCTGAGCGCTCAGACTGAACGGTTAGTGATCAGGTCGTTCAGCAAATAGTTGTACAACTGTTGTAGAACTGTTGACTATTAAATTGTATCTGCCGAACGCACCCATTGATATCATTTTAAAGTTTTCTGCAATCGTTTTGACATTCCATATCAGCATTTGGATACACCGGTTTCGAGCAATAAAAAAGCGCTAGATTAGCAAGAAAAGCGCTGAGTTGGCACCAGTGTCACAATGAAAAACAATCAAAAACAGAGTTGTTGCAGTAACCTAGTGTCTTCAAATGCAATGAAATATGCAAAGAAATTTGAAAATAACACACAAAACAACAACAACGAAAATAATTTTGTTGTTGCTTTGTGTGTTATTTTCAAATTTCTTTGCACATTTCATTGCATTTGAAGACACTAGGTAAGGTATTTTGCTATTGTTTTGATCAGTGTTGCCAACATATTTTGAAAATAAATCGCTAGATCAGACCAAAAAATGCTGGAAAATCACTACTTAACCCGCCGTTTCCACATGCAAGTGCAAGTTCGAAAAACTCAATACACTCACACTTTTTCACTAATACTTATCACCATTTTATTTTCCCCTAGCCATTTTTTCTTTTAATGTTTTACAGTTAATTTCATACAAAAATGCTTGAATTTTTACGATTTTTAAAATTTTAGTGCAAAATTTTCAATTTTTGAAACATTTATTTGGGTTTACAAACACAAGTAATTTTTACATTCGATTTAAAATCATATTTTTTGTAAAACTTGAATGAACATATTTTAGAAATTCGGAAAACATTAAAATTTAAAGGCCACTTTTATGAAAGTCGTGTTAAAACTCTTTATTATCACTGATTTATTTTAAAATTATTAAGTTTTAGCATTAATTTCCAATTTTAGCCATTTCTAGCCATTTTTTCTCCGTAATCTAGCCATTTTTTCAGTTCAAGTGTTGGCAACCTTGCTTGCAAGTAAATTTAGAAGACAGTCGATTTTGATACTTGCGGCAAGTGAAATGACAGAATGAAGAATGAATGTTGCCTAGTAATGTTTTCTATTAATTTACTAGTATTTGGTAAAGTAAAAATTGTAATGCAACTAATTTTGTATTTATTTATAAAAAAAAAGTAAAAAAGAACACAACGGCATATCTTAATGGTAATTTAAAATATAAAATTTAAAAGTTTTTGAAAAAAAAATTGTTAAGAACAAATTTTTTCCCAGCTTTGTTAGAATATTGAATACTTGGCAATACTGGAGTGCTATTTAAAAATGAACTTACAGCAAGTAGTGTGGACACATGTAAAATTTTCATATGTTTTTCGGTAATTTTCGAAATTTTCGCTGATAATACGTATTCTCAACTTCCAACCATTTACTTGCATGGGGAAACGGGAGGTAAAGGAGTTCACAATTTGTTACGGTGGGCATTTTGCCCTTTGGACCCCAATCAGAAGTCACGCCACTACCTACTATATTATTAGTTGATACGCCACTGACAGTGGGTCAGCTGGGTTTTTTGTTTTATGTGGTGGTTTGTAATACACTGTGTATATTTGTTGGTGTACTTAGAAAAACAAATGTGTAGTCGTGAGTGAAAGTTATGTTCTATATAAGAGTTTATAATTTTCGTCCATGTCTGTAAACTTTTGTTCATAATTTGTGTGCCATCTAGTGATGAAATTTTAGAAAGGGACAACTAGCAAATATAGGAAAAGGTGCATTATATAATAATAGATAGAAACATGGATGCATATTTAAATACACTTAGCTATTTTTGTTTGTTTAATAATACGCGAACAACCAGGCGGATCGGGTGGGAGATTAACGAGGTTTTTTTTTAAATAAGAGAATATCGGTAGATAAATTTAAATAAAAAGCCCTGAAACCTGTGTTCTATAAAAGGGAACGTAAGTTTTATTTTTAATAAATTAAATATACAGATTTTTTTTAATATAGATTTTTTTTACAATAGACTGGTAGTGGCCTCTATCTGGTACTAGGGGCCAGGATTCAAAATGGAGGCCACAAAGAATATCCCTAGAATGTTGAGGTTGCCAAGGAAAATATGGGCTCCAAATAAGGTAACCATTTTTTTTGTAATTTGATATGGAGCAAGATGTCTGCCTAAAAGAAAAGAAAGAAAATAAATGAAGAAAAAGAAAGGAAAGCGTATAAAAAAAAGGTGTAGAAAAATCTGAAAAAGAGTAAAATTTGCTGAAAATAAAGGAAAAGGAAAATTATAGGAAAACCCGGGAAAATAGTAAAAATTGTGATGGAAATCTGAAAATAAGAGAAAATTATAAGATAAAAGCGCCTGATAAGAAAAAAAAAATGAAGAGTACAGAAATTTGCAAATAATAAAAATTAAAAAAAAAACTAGGAGAAAAAAAGAACCAACCTTTGAGTGTTTTTGTGTTCTGTCCGCGTGTTAGCCGGCATTTGCCGCCCTAGCGCCTTTTCGGCACGTAACAAATTTATACTTAAAGGAGTATAAATGACAGAAAATGAGCAAAACAAAACGCAAAAATTTAAGAAAAACACAAAAGTTAAAGCACAATAATCTAAAAGGAGACAGATATATACAAAAAATGCGCAATACAAAATGTATGGTGATTTTATATTGTTATCTCCCTCTTGACTTGACTTCCATGTAAACAAAACCATACGGTTCGAGAATACTTTTTTGACACCTGTCATTGGTTTCACATCTGGTATTAATCTGTGAAGGAGTTTTTTACTCAATACTTTCTGTAATATGTTCATAAGAAGTGTTATAACTTTTTAAATAATGAAACATTTTACGATTAAGCTTCAAGTAATGAATCCCGATTTACATTGAATTAATATTAGTATTGTAAATACTCAATAGAGATCGTTGTATGGTGAAAAACTTCATACCCATATTTTATCGAAATGAGTGTTTCCCGACTAAAAAAGATATTATATAATCATATATCACCATATATAAACCCATATATACGTCCATATCTAATTTGATCCGAATATTGGAATATATAATTATATCAAGCGAGATAAGTATGTTATCTAACCTGATACAATTTGATCCGAAAAATTGGGCTATCTAACTTCATCAAACTATATATTAATACATATAATTTGATGAAGATTTTAAAATAAAATTTTAGTAAATATTGTTGAGATCACTTATTTTCATTCATATTAAATACTAATGCTTAATGTTTAGAAAAATTTTTGTTAATAAACTTGGAAATAGCTGACTAAATAAAACATTACAAAAATTTGTCGGAACAACTGTCTTATAAAATAAAAAAATAACTTTCAGAATTAATTTTTTTTCACGGAAAAAATAACTGAACTTAAACCATATTTATTTCAACATATGTTTTTCTAATTTTTATTTTTAAATTTAAAAATTGCAATTAAACTTTATAAAATTTTGTATAATTAGATATCATGTCAGATATAATTATATATAAAATTAATACAATTTTCTATGAACTTTGTTATATATTTTGATATAATATGGTTCATAAAAGCTTATATACCATTATATATAATTATGTATGAACTACATTTGCAGATCTCTTAATATATGGCTGGAGACCAAATCGCATATGATTATATATAACGTTATATCAAACATATTTATAAAACCAAAGTGTTAATATAAATGTATATGGTTATATAAAGCCACGCATATAAACATTTAAAGTTATATCAAATCATATAAGATTATATAAAAACTGTTTTAGTCGGGTTTCTAGAAAGTTTTTTTTTACTAAAATCGCTTAAGAAGTTGTATTTTATAATAAAGGAATATCAATATGCGAATTTTATAATAGCCGCTTTTTCTAATCACTTGGGTTTAATAAATCCAAAAAGTAGTTCTAAAAGTGCTCAACATATGGGGTTAGATTCTCCCTATTTTAAAAAGAATTTTGTATCCGACACTTCTTTCACCCTAATTTTTAATACCAAATTCGATGATGAAAGATTTTACTTTAACTTTTAAGTTTTAAATATATTTTATATAAAACAGCGATATACAGTCTGCCTTTTCAGTTTATTCACTTCAATTTATATTTTTACACAATTGAAAAATTCCATGACAGTATTTAATATTCACTAATTGGATTTAATTAAATTACTTACATTTCTATTTCAGCTATTCCTCCATGTCCAAGATGGAAAATATGTATTTGGTGAGGTGTAGTTTTTTTTCTAAACATATTTCATAAAAAAAATTTAATAAAAACCTTTTATTTGTTAGTTTTTAAATTTTTTTGTTTCTCTTTTAATTTTCATTCGTATTTTTTCTGACATTAAATTAATAGGCTGTTTCATATATTTGTGCTTTTATTGTGAATTAATTAAATCCAGCTTTTTTTGGATTTAATAAATCCCCTTTTTGTATGAAAAATTCAAAATCCAGGTATGCAAAAAAACGCTAAATATTTTTCAACATACAACCGAGTTTTAAAAATTATATTAAGGCTGATAAAAAACCGCTAGATTTTTGGCTAATAAGCGGAGAATACACGAAGGAAAATTCCTGAAAAATGCCCATTTTTTATGAATGTTCATTTGTGTATGTTAATGTGTCGTGTTGACATTCGTGCAATTCATGTTATCAAAATTTTTTGATATTTTTTGATCTCCATGAATTTAACAAGATCCAAGTACTTGAGATAACAAGATCCAAATACTCGAGCTAACAAGATCTAACAAGTAATCATTAGTACTCCTATATAACAGCTGATTTTTGTGTAAATAACAAACAGCAGAGAAGCACGTGGTCGACGACAGTGAATTTAACAAGATCCAAGTACTTGAGATAACAAGATCCAAGTACTCGAGCTAACAAGATCTAACAAGTAATCATTAGTACTCCTATATAACAGCTGATTTTTGTGTAAATAACAAACAGCAGAGAAGCACGTGGTCGTTATAAATGTAAACAAAACGCACGTGTTGGTATAAATGTAAACAAAAGCACGTGGAGCTATAAATGTAAACAAAAGCACGTGGTATTTGAAAATTTTAGCAAATAACTTAAAAATATGTATATATACACATAAAATGTTAATAAAATCGCAAAAATATGTTTCATTTTGTAAAAAATATATAAAAATATATTTTTCTATACAATGTTCTACAGGGTAATATAAAATTCTAATTCATCCATATTTTTCAAAAATTCGTCAAAAATAGCGGGAGAGATGTTGAGGTCTGAAATTTTCAGAAATAATTTCCACTACATTTTCCTAAATCTGGACATGCAACACATGCCTGAAATAATCCGGCGGGCGATACTACAAGCCAACAAGATTTGGTCTGCTGGGTTATTATGCACCAAAATAAAAGAAAAAAAATCATGTTTTTCAAAAATTCGTCAAAAAAAGCGGGAGAGATGTTGAGGTCTGAAATTTTCAGGAATGATTTCCACTACATTTTGCTAAATCTGGACATACAACACATGCCTGAAATAATCCGGCGGGCGATACTACAAGCCAACAAGATTTGGTCTGCTGGGTTATTATGCACCAAAATAAAAGAAAAAAAATCATGTTTTTCAAAAATTCGTCAATAACAGCGGGAGAGATGTTGAGGTCTGAAATTTTCAGGAATGATTTCCACTACATTTTGCTAAATCTGAACATACAACACATGCCTGAAATAATCCGGCGGGCGATACTACAAGCCAACAAGATTTGGTCTGCTGGGTTATTATGCACCAAAATAAAAGAAAAAAAATCATGTTTTTCAAAAATTCGTCAAAAATAGCGGGAGAGATGTTGAGGTCTGAAATTTTCAGGAATGATTTCCACTACATTTTCCTAAATCTGCACATACAACACATGCCTGAAATAATCCGGCGGGCGATACTACAAGCCAACAAGATTTGGTCTGCTGGGTTATTATGCACCAAAATAAAAGAAAAAAAATCATGTTTTTCAAAAATTCGTCAAAAATAGCGGGAGAGATGTTGAGGTCTGAAATTTTCAGGAATGATTTCCACTACATTTTGCTAAATCTGGACATACAACACATGCCTGAAATAATCCGGCGGGCGATACTACAAGCCAACAAGATTTGGTCTGCTGGGTTATTATGCACCAAAATAAAAGAAAAAAAATCATGTTTTTCAAAAATTCGTCAAAAATAGCGGGAGAGATGTTGAGGTCTGAAATTTTCAGGAATGATTTCCACTACATTTTCCTAAATCTGGACATACAACACATGCCTGAAATAATCCGGCGGGCGATACTACAAGCCAACAAGATTTAGTCTGCTGGGTTATTATGCACCAAAATAAAAGAAAAAAATCATGTTTTTCAAAAATTCGTCAAAAATAGCGGGAGAGATGTTGAGGTCTGAAATTTTCAGGAATGATTTCCACTACATTTTCCTAAATCTGGACATACAACACATGCCTGAAATAATCCGGCGGGCGATACTACAAGCCAACAAGATTTGGTCTGCTGGGTTATTATGCACCAAAATAAAAGAAAAAAAATCATGTTTTTCAAAAATTCGTCAAAAATAGCGGGAGAGATGTTGAGGTCTGAAATTTTCAGGAATGATTTCCACTACATTTTCCTAAATCTGGACATACAACACATGCCTGAAATAATCCGGCGGGCGATACTACAAGCCAACAAGATTTGGTCTGCTGGGTTATTATGCACCAAAATAAAAGGAAAAAAATCATGTTTTTCAAAAATTCGTCAAAAATAGCGGGAGAGATGTTGAGGTCTGAAATTTTCAGGAATGATTTCCACTACATTTTCCTAAATCTGGACATGCAACACATGCCTGAAATAATCCGGCGGGCGATACTACAAGCCAACAAGATTTGGTCTGCTGGGTTATTATGCACCAAAATAAAAGAAAAAAAATCATGTTTTTCAAAAATTCGTCAAAAATAGCGGGAGAGATGTTGAGGTCTGAAATTTTCAGTAATGATTTCCACTACATTTTCCTAAAACTGGACATACAACACATGCCTGAAATAATCCGGCGGGCGATACTACAAGCCAACAAGATTTGGTCTGCTGGGTTATTATGCACCAAAATAAAAGAAAAAAAATCATGTTTTTCAAAAATTCGTCAAAAATAGCGGGAGAGATGTTGAGGTCTGAAATTTTCAGGAATGATTTCCACTACATTTTGCTAAATCTGGACATACAACACATGCCTGAAGTAATCCGGCGGGCGATACTACAAGCCAACAAGATTTGGTCTGCTGGGTTATTATGCACAAAAATAAAAGAAAAAAAATCATGTTTTTCAAAAATTCGTCAATAATAGCGGGAGAGATGTTGAGGTCTGAAATTTTCAGGAATGATTTCCACTACATTTTTCTAAATCTGGACATACAACACATGCCTGAAATAATCCGGCGGGCGATACTACAAGCCAACAAGATTTGGTCTGCTGGGTTATTATGCACCAAAATAAAAGAAAAAAAATCATGTTTTTCAAAAATTCGTCAAAAATAGCGGGAGAGATGTTGAGGTCTGAAATTTTCAGGAATGATTTCCACTACATTTTCCTAAATCTGGACATACAACACATGCCTGAAATAATCCGGCGGGCGATACTACAAGCCAACAAGATTTGGTCTGCTGGGTTATTATGCACCAAAATAAAAGAAAAAAAATCATGTTTTTCAAAAATTCGTCAAAAATAGCGGGAGAGATGTTGAGGTCTGAAATTTTCAGGAATGATTTCAACTACATTTTGCTAAATCTGGACATACAACACATGCCTGAAATAATCCGGCGGGCGATACTACAAGCCAACAAGATTTGGTCTGCTGGGTTATTATGCACCAAAATAAAAGAAAAAAAATCATGTTTTTCAAAAATTCGTCAAAAAAAGCGGGAGAGATATTGAGGTCTGAGATTTTCAGGAATGATTTCCACTACATTTTGCTAAATCTGGACATACAACACATGCCTGAAATAATCCGGCGGGCGATACTACAAGCCAACAAGATTTGGTCTGCTGGGTTATTATGCACCAAAATAAAAGAAAAAAAATCATGTTTTTCAAAAATTCGTCAAAAATAGCGGGAGGGATGTTGAGGTCTGTAATTTTCAGGAATGATTTCCACTACATTTTCCTAAATCTGGACATACAACACATGCCTGAAGTAATCCGGCGGGCGATACTACAAGGCAACAAGATTTGGTCTGCTGGGTTATTATGCACCAAAATAAAAGAAAAAAATCATGTTTTTCAAAAATTCGTCAAAAATAGCGGGAGAGATGTTGAGGTCTGAAATTTTCAGGAATGATTTCCACTACATTTTCCTAAATCTGGACATACAACACATGCCTGAAATAATCCGGCGGGCGATACTACAAGCCAACAAGATTTGGTCTGCTGGGTTATTATGCACCAAAATAAAAGAAAAAAAATCTTGTTTTTCAAAAATTCGTCAAAAATAGCGGGAGAGATGTTGAGGTCTGAAATTTTCAGGAATGATTTCCACTACATTTTGCTAAATCTGGACATACAACACATGCCTGAAATAATCCGGCGGGCGATACTACAAGCCAACAAGATTTGGTCTGCTGGGTTATTATGCACCAAAATAAAAGAAAAAAAATCACGTTTTTCAAAAATTCGTCAAAAATAGCGGGAGAGATGTTGAGGTCTGAAATTTTCAGGAATGATTTCCACTACATTTTCCTAAATCTGGACATACAACACATGCCTGAAATAATCCGGCGGGCGATACTACAAGCCAACAAGATTTGGTCTGCTGGGTTATTATGCACCAAAATAAAAGAAAAAAAATCATGTTTTTCAAAAATTCGTCAAAAAAAGCGGGAGAGATATTGAGGTCTGAGATTTTCAGGAATGATTTCCACTACATTTTGCTAAATCTGGACATACAACACATGCCTGAAATAATCCGGCGGGCGATACTACAAGCCAACAAGATTTGGTCTGCTGGGTTATTATGCACCAAAATAAAAGAAAAAAAATCATGTTTTTCAAAAATTCGTCAAAAATAGCGGGAGGGATGTTGAGGTCTGTAATTTTCAGGAATGATTTCCACTACATTTTCCTAAATCTGGACATACAACACATGCCTGAAGTAATCCGGCGGGCGATACTACAAGGCAACAAGATTTGGTCTGCTGGGTTATTATGCACCAAAATAAAAGAAAAAAATCATGTTTTTCAAAAATTCGTCAAAAATAGCGGGAGAGATGTTGAGGTCTGAAATTTTCAGGAATGATTTCCACTACATTTTCCTAAATCTGGACATACAACACATGCCTGAAATAATCCGGCGGGCGATACTACAAGCCAACAAGATTTGGTCTGCTGGGTTATTATGCACCAAAATAAAAGAAAAAAAATCTTGTTTTTCAAAAATTCGTCAAAAATAGCGGGAGAGATGTTGAGGTCTGAAATTTTCAGGAATGATTTCCACTACATTTTGCTAAATCTGGACATACAACACATGCCTGAAATAATCCGGCGGGCGATACTACAAGCCAACAAGATTTGGTCTGCTGGGTTATTATGCACCAAAATAAAAGAAAAAAAATCACGTTTTTCAAAAATTCGTCAAAAATAGCGGGAGAGATGTTGAGGTCTGAAATTTTCAGGAATGATTTCCACTACATTTTCCTAAATCTGGACATACAACACATGACTGAAATAATCCGGCGGGCGATACTACAAGCCAACAAGATTTGGTCTGCTGGGTTATTATGCACCAAAATAAAAGAAAAAAAATCATGTTTTTCAAAAATTCGTCAAAAATAGCGGGAGAGATGTTGAGGTCTGAAATTTTCAGGAATGATTTCCACTACATTTTGCTAAATCTGGACATACAACACATGCCTGAAATAATCCGGCGGGCGATACTACAAGCCAACAAGATTTGGTCTGCTGGGTTATTATGCACCAAAATAAAAGAAAAAAAATCATGTTTTTCAAAAATTCGTCAAAAATAGCGGGAGAGATGTTGAGGTCTGAAATTTTCAGGAATGATTTCCACTACATTTTGCTAAATCTGGACATACAACACATGCCTGAAATAATCCGGCGGGCGATACTACAAGCCAACAAGATTTGGTCTGCTGGGTTATTATGCACCAAAATAAAAGAAAAAAAATCATGTTTTTCAAAAATTCGTCAAAAATAGCGGGAGAGATGTTGAGGTCTGAAATTTTCAGGAATGATTTCCACTACATTTTCCTAAATCTGGACATACAACACATGCCTGAAATAATCCGGCGGGCGATACTACAAGCCAACAAGATTTGGTCTGCTGGGTTATTATGCACCAAAATAAAAGAAAAAAAATCATGTTTTTCAAAAATTCGTCAAAAATAGCGGGAGAGATATTGAGGTCTGAAATTTTCAGGAATAATTTCCACTACATTTTCCTAAATCTGGACATACAACACATGCCTGAAATAATCCGGCAGGCGATACTACAAGCCAACAAGATTTGGTCTGCTTGGTTATTATTTCGATCGATTGCCTTTTTCGGGAAAGTGCTATTTGATCTGGCTGCTCTATTTAAGAAGTACTAAATTTTTTATTTAACATGGTAACACTGATTTTAATAAGCGTCATTTTCGTATGAGATTCTGGAAAAGACGTTTGGAGAAAATTTTTATGATGGCAAGTACGGAGAAAAAAGTTGACGAATTTTTGAAAAACATTATTTTTTTTCTTTTATTTTGGTGCATAATAACCCAGCAGACCAAATCTTGTTGGCTTGTAGTATCGCCCGCCGGATTATTTCAGGCATGTGTTGTATGGCCAGATTTAGCAAAATGTAGTGGAAATCATTCCTGAAAATTTCAGACCTCAATATTTCTCCCGCTATTTTTGACGAATTTTTGAAAAACATGATTTTTTTTCTTTTATTTTGGTGCATAATAACCCAGCAGACCAAATCTTGTTGGCTTGTAGTATCGCCCACCGGATTATTTCAGGCATGTGTTGTATGTCCAGATTTAGGAAAATGTAGTGGAAATCATTCCTGAAAACTTCAGACCTCAACATCTCTCCCGCTTTTTTTGACGAATTTTTGAAAAACATGATTTTTTTTCTTTTATTTTGGTGCATAATAACCCAGCAGACCAAATCTTGTTGGCTTGTAGTATCGCCCGCCGGATTATTTCAGGCATGTGTTGTATGTCCAGATTTAGGAAAATGTAGTGGAAATCATTCCTGAAAATTTCAGACCTCAACATCTCTCCCGCTATTTTTGACGAATTTTTGAAAAACATGATTTTTTTTCTTTTATTTTGGTGCATAATAACCCAGCAGACCAAATCTTGTTGGCTTGTAGTATCGCCCGCCGGATTATTTCAGGCATGTGTTGTATGTCCAGATTTAGCAAAATGTAGTGGAAATCATTCCTGAAAATTTCAGACCTCAACATCTCTCCCGCTTTTTTTCACGAATTTTTGTAAAACATGATTTTTTTCTTTTATTTTGGTGCATAATAACCCAGCAGACCAAATCTTGTTGGCTTGTAGTATCGCCCGCCGGATTATTTCAGGCATGTGTTGTATGTCCAGATTTAGGAATATGTAGTGGAAATCATTCCTGAAAATTTCAGACCTCAACATCTCTCCCGCTATTTTTGACGAATTTTTGAAAAACATGATTTTTTTTCTTTTATTTTGGTGCATAATAACCCAGCAGACCAAATCTTGTTGGCTTGTAGTATCGCCCGCCGGATTATTTCAGGCATGTGTTGTATGTCCAGATTTAGCAAAATATAGTGGAAATCATTCCTGAAAATTTCAGACCTCAACATCTCTCCCGCTTTTTTTGACGAATTTTTGAAAAACATGATTTTTTTCTTTTATTTTGGTGCATAATAACCCAGCAGACCAAATCTTGTTGGCTTGTAGTATCGCCCGCCGGATTATTTCAGGCATGTGTTGTATGTCCAGATTTAGCAAAATGTAGTGGAAATCATTCCTGAAAATTTCAGACCTCAACATCTCTCCCGCTATTTTTGACGAATTTTTGAAAAACATGATTTTTTTTCTTTTATTTTGGTGCATAATAACCCAGCAGACCAAATCTTGTTGGCTTGTAGTATCGCCCGCCGGATTATTTCAGGCATGTGTTGTATGTCCAGATTTAGGAAAATGTAGTGGAAATCATTCCTGAAAATTTCAGACCTCAACATCTCTCCCGCTATTTTTGACGAATTTTTGAAAAACATGATTTTTTTTCTTTTATTTTGGTGCATAATAACCCAGCAGACCAAATCTTGTTGGCTTGTAGTATCGCCCGCCGGATTATTTCAGGCATATGTTGTATGTCCAGATTTAGCAAAATGTAGTGGAAATCATTCCTGAAAATTTCAGACCTCAACATCTCTCCCGCTATTTTTGACGAATTTTTGAAAAACATGATTTTTTTTCTTTTATTTTGGTGCATAATAACCCAGCAGACCAAATCTTGTTGGCTTGTAGTATCGCCCGCCGGATTATTTCAGGCATGTGTTGTATGTCCAGATTTAGCAAAATGTAGTGGAAATCATTCCTGAAAATTTCAGACCTCAACATCTCTCCCGCTTTTTTTGACGAATTTTTGAAAAACATGATTTTTTTTCTTTTATTTTGGTGCATAATAACCCAGCAGACCAAATCTTGTTGGCTTGTAGTATCGCCCGCCGGATCATTTCAGACATGTGTTGTATGTCCAGATTTAGGACAATGTAATGGAAATCATTCCTGAAAATTTCAGACCTCAACATCTCTCCCGCTATTTTTGACGAATTTTTGAAAAACATGATTTTTTTTCTTTTATTTTGGTGCATAATAACCCAGCACACCAAATCTTGTTGGCTTGTAGTATCGCCCGCCGGATTATTTCAGGCATGTGTTGTATATCCAGATTTAGGAAAATGTAGTGGAAATCATTCCTGAAAATTTCAGACCTCAGCATCTCTCCCGCTATTTTTGACGAATTTTTGAAAAACATGATTTTTTTTCTTTTATTTTTGTGCATAATAACCCAGCAGACCAAATCTTGTTGGCTTGTAGTATCGCCCGCCGGATTATTTCAGGCATCTGTTGTATGTCCAGATTTAGGAAAATGTAGTGGAAATCATTCCTGAAAATTTCAGACCTCAACATCTCTCCCGCTTTTTTTGACGAATTTTTGAAAAACATGATTTTTTTCTTTTATTTTGGTGCATAATAACCCAGCAGACCAAATCTTGTTGGCTTGTAGTATCGCCCGCCGGATTATTTCAGGCATGTGTTGTATGTCCAGATTTAGCAAAATGTAGTGGAAATCATTCCTGAAAATTTCAGACCTCAGCATCTCTCCCGCTATTTTTGACGAATTTTTGAAAAACATGATTTTTTTTCTTTTATTTTGGTGCATAATAACCCAGCAGACCAAATCTTGTTGGCTTGTAGTATCGCCCGCCGGATTATTTCAGGCATGTGTTGTATGTCCAGATTTAGGAAAATGTAGTGGAAATCATTCCTGAAAATTTCAGACCTCAACATCTCTCCCGCTATTTTTGACGAATTTTTGAAAAACATGATTTTTTTTCTTTTATTTTGGTGCATAATAACCCAGCAGACCAAATCTTGTTGGCTTGTAGTATCGCCCGCCGGATTATTTCAGGCATGTGTTGTATGTCCAGATTTAGGAAAATGTAGTGGAAATCATTCCTGAAAATTTCAGACCTCAACATCTCTCCCGCTATTTTTGACGAATTTTTGAAAAACATGATTTTTTTTCTTTTATTTTGGTGCATAATAACCCAGCAGACCAAATCTTGTTGGCTTGTAGTATCGCCCGCCGGATTATTTCAGGCATGTGTTGTATGTCCAGATTTAGCAAAATGTAGTGGAAATCATTCCTGAAAATTTCAGACCTCAACATCTCTCCCGCTTTTTTTGACGAATTTTTGAAAAACATGATTTTTTTTCTTTTATTTTGGTGCATAATAACCCAGCAGACCAAATCTTGTTGGCTTGTAGTATCGCCCGCCGGATTATTTCAGGCATGTGTTGTATGTCCAGATTTAGGAAAATGTAATGGAAATCATTCCTGAAAATTTCAGACCTCAACATCTCTCCCGCTATTTTTGACGAATTTTTGAAAAACATGATTTTTTTTCTTTTATTTTGGTGCATAATAACCCAGCAGACCAAATCTTGTTGGCTTGTAGTATCGCCCGCCGGATTATTTCAGGCATGTGTTGTATATCCAGATTTAGGAAAATGTAGTGGAAATCATTCCTGAAAATTTCAGACCTCAACATCTCTCCCGCTATTTTTGACGAATTTTTGAAAAACATGATTTTTTTTCTTTTATTTTTGTGCATAATAACCCAGCAGACCAAATCTTGTTGGCTTGTAGTATCGCCCGCCGGATTATTTCAGGCATCTGTTGTATGTCCAGATTTAGGAAAATGTAGTGGAAATCATTCCTGAAAATTTCAGACCTCAACATCTCTCCCGCTATTTTTGACGAATTTTTGAAAAACATGATTTTTTTTCTTTTATTTTGGTGCATAATAACCCAGCAGACCAAATCTTGTTGGCTTGTAGTATCGCCCGCCGGATTATTTCAGGCATGTGTTGTATGTCCAGATTTAGCAAAATGTAGTGGAAATCATTCCTGAAAATTTCAGACCTCAACATCTCTCCCGCTTTTTTTGACGAATTTTTGAAAAACATGATTTTTTTTCTTTTATTTTGGTGCATAATAACCCAGCAGACCAAATCTTGTTGGCTTGTAGTATCGCCTGCCGGATTATTTCAGGCATGTGTTGTATGTCCAGATTTAGCAAAATGTAGTGGAAATCATTCCTGAAAATTTCAGACCTCAACATCTCTCCCGCTTTTTTTGACGAATTTTTGAAAAACATGATTTTTTTCTTTTATTTTGGTGCATAATAACCCAGCAGACCAAATCTTGTTGGCTTGTAGTATCGCCCGTCGGATTATTTCAGGCATGTGTTGCATGTCCAGATTTAGGAAAATGTAGTGGAAATTATTTCTGAAAATTTCAGACCCCAGCATCTCTCCCGCTATTTTTGACGAATTTTTGTAAAATATGGATGAATTAGAATTTTATATTACCCTGTAGAACATTGTATAGAAAAATATATTTTTATATATTTTTTTACAAAATGAAACATATTTTTGCGATTTTATTAACATTTTATGTGTATATAGACATATTTTTAAGTTATTTGCTAAAATTTTCAAATACCACGTGCTTTTTGTTTACATTTATAGCTCCACGTGCTTTTGTTTACATTTATACCACCACGTGCGTTTTGTTTACATTTATAACGACCACGTGCTTCTCTGCTGTTTGTTATTTACACAAAAATCAGCTGTTATATAGGAGTACTAATGATTACTTGTTAGATCTTGTTAGCTCGAGTATTTGGATCTTGTTATCTCAAGTACTTGGATCTTGTTAAATTCATGGAGATACGTGGTCGTTATAAATGTAAACAAAACGCACGTGGTGGTATAAATGTAAACAAAAGCACGTGGAGCTATAAATGTAAACAAAAGCACGTGGTATTTGAAAATTTTAGCAAATAACTTAAAAATATGTCTATATACACATAAAATGTTAATAAAATCGCAAAAATATGTTTCATTTTGTAAAAAATATATAAAAATATATTTTTCTATACAATGTTCTACAGGGTAATATAAAATTCTAATTCATCCATATTTTACAAAAATTCGTCAAAAATAGCGGGAGAGATGCTGGGGTCTGAAATTTTCAGAAATAATTTCCACTACATTTTCCTAAATCTGGACATGCAACACATGCCTGAAATAATCCGACGGGCGATACTACAAGCCAACAAGATTTGGTCTGCTGGGTTATATGCACCAAAATAAAAGAAAAAAATCATGTTTTTCAAAAATTCGTCAAAAAAAGCGGGAGAGATGTTGAGGTCTGAAATTTTCAGGAATGATTTCCACTACATTTTGCTAAATCTGGACATACAACACATGCCTGAAATAATCCGGGCAGGCGATACTACAAGCCAACAAGATTTGGTCTGCTGGGTTATTATGCACCAAAATAAAAGAAAAAAAATCATGTTTTTCAAAAATTCGTCAAAAAAAGCGGGAGAGATGTTGAGGTCTGAAATTTTCAGGAATGATTTCCACTACATTTTGCTAAATCTGGACATACAACACATGCCTGAAATAATCCGGCGGGCGATACTACAAGCCAACAAGATTTTGGTCTGCTGGGTTATTATGCACCAAAATAAAAGAAAAAAAATCATGTTTTTCAAAAATTCGTCAAAAAATAGCGGGAGAGATGTTGAGGTCTGAAATTTTCAGGAATGATTTCCACTACATTTTCCTAAATCTGGACATACAACAGATGCCTGAAATAATCCGGCGGGCGATACTACAAGCCAACAAGATTTGGTCTGCTGGTTATTATGCACAAAAATAAAAGAAAAAAAATCATGTTTTTCAAAAATTCGTCAAAATAGCGGGAGAGATGTTGAGGTCTGAAATTTTCAGGAATGATTTCCACTACATTTTCCTAAATCTGGATATACAACACATGCCTGAAATAATCCGGCGGGCGATACTACAAGCCAACAAGATTTGGTCTGCTGGGTTATTATGCACCAAAATAAAAGAAAAAAAATCATGTTTTTCAAAAATTCGTCAAAAATAGCGGGAGAGATGTTGAGGTCTGAAATTTTCAGGAATGATTTCCATTACATTTTCCTAAATCTGGACATACAACACATGCCTGAAATAATCCGGCGGGCGATACTACAAGCCAACAAGATTTGGTCTGCTGGGT